>JBAJHW010000002.1:7500-607500 GCA_037013535.1 Intellagama lesueurii
ACACAGAGAACATGGCAAGGTTTCCGTCCATATTCCTTGTAGAGATGCAAGACTTTTTGACCAAATAAATAGTGAAAGAAGTGCTGGAGCAATGCACTTCGCCCACCCCGGTGTATCGCATCCGTAGGTTTCTTTGGGAGAGTCATAATTCAGTGGTACAAGACATGCTCTGTATTCAGAAGCATCCTAATCCGGTCAAACCCTGTGCCAAATAAGGTGGAAAGCCACTTTCGAATCAGAGCAGACAAGAACGACTCAACTAGAGAAATAGTCTGACTTGGAATACCACAGCCTTCTATCAGCCTATGCATGTCTTTTTGTGTATCAGTCAGCCAGTCAGTTAGGCAATGAATCCATTACTCCACAGTAGGAAGAGAAAGGTGGTGTTCTTTATTTTGGATCGCCAACATCTTTAAAGGAACCCAGTGGACAGAGTAATTGGCTAGGACTCCGGAGATCTGGGTTTGATTTCCCACCTCTGTCATGGAAACTCACTGGGGAAGTGAAGCTGTTAAAACTACTCCATAACCTTGAAAAGCCTCTTAGGGTCTCTAGAAGTCAGTTCAGACTTGGCGGCACTCTTGGTCACCAGCTTAACTCCCTTATTTAGTGCCATGTCCATGAACGCTCCCAGATTGTGTATCCAGTCCCTTGGGGAAGTATCTATCTGTGAACAGATATACTCTTCTATTTAGAACAGAATACTGATCATTTTTCTTACCCACTGTATGTTTGTCATGTCTGGTGTCATGTTTCCCTTCAGTCAGCCTAAAAATGCCTCCAGACACAATTAAAAGAGTTCCCCAGGACCATTAGGCAGAAGGAATGGTGGAGCTACATGCCATCTATCAATTGATAGTATTTCAGCTCAAACCTCCAAATGACTTCCCTCAACATGTTTCCTGTCAATGTTGAAAAGCATAGGGTACAATACAGAACCCTGAGACATCCAACAAGCCTGTGACTATATGGAGAAGTCTATATAACAAGCAGTATATAACACTGAACTTCCTATGTCTAACCCAAATGAACAATTTAGAATGATTTGAGGGTCAATAGTATGGAAAAGGACGGAACTAGAGACCAAATTGCTAACATACGCTGGATTATGGAGAAAGCCAGAGAGTTTATTTATTTTATTTTATTTATTTATTGCATTTATACCCCGCCCATCTAGTCAGCTGACTACTCTGGGCGGCTTCCAACACATACAATAACAATATAAAATATAACAACATTAAACACCAGTGATAGAGTTATTCAAGATGGAAAAATAGGAAAAAATAAAAATAAATCAAATAATAACTGAGGGGAAGGCCTGCCTAAACATCCAAGTTTTCAATTGGTTTTTAAAGGAGAGTTCCAGGAGAGTTCCAGGAAAGCATCTACTTCTGCTTCACTGACTACGCAAAAGCCTTTGACCGTGTGGCCCACAGCAAACTATGGCAAGTCCTTAAAGAAATGGGAGTGCCTGACCACCTTATCCATCTCCTGAGAAATCTATATGTGGGCCAGGAAGCAACAGTTAGAACTGGATATGGAACAACTGATTGGTTCAGAATTGGGAAAAGAGTACGACAAGGCTGTATATTGTCCCCCTGCTTATTTAACTTATTTAACTTATATGCAGAATACATCATGCCAAAGGCAGGACTGGAAAAGCGCTGAGTGGTCCAGACAAACCGACAGGGTCTGGGGCAACTTGTCCTCCTTTTCTGTTAGATAAGCTGTAGCAATAAATCAAAGAGGGCTAATAAGTACTTTCCCCTTTGTCCAGATTCTGCTGGCAAGCTCTGACATGTACATTTGAAAAATAATGGGAGGAGATTATAACTAGCTTTGGTGCACTGATAAAAAAAATAACCCAATTATTCAGTCACAACTGGTTACAGTTAAGATCTTTTAGCTGGCTTTCTAGCTCAGTAAATTGGAATACCTGACTGTGGAACCAAGAGTTCAATTCCTCACTATGCCTCCCAAAAGAAAAGACAACATGTGTAGCCTTGGGCAAATTGTGCAAGTTCTACAGCATTTCCAGAAAAAGGTGTTGGTAAACTTCTTTTGAGTATTTTTATCTAGGAAACCCCAAAAAGGGATGCCATAAATCAGAATTGACTTAACAGCACATAATTTTTTAGCTTTGAAAGTGTTGTTTCCCTCCCCCCCTAATCAAAATATCTGATAGTACAGATTTACTGAGAAGTCTATTGTATTCACTAGGACTTATTTCTGGGTAAGTTTGAACATATTGCAGCCTTAAACCGAGGCTGCACATCAGGGGTTGACAGCTGCAGCCCTCCAGATATTGTTGGCCTACACCTTCCTTTGACCCTAGCCAGCCCAATGGGGATTATGGAAGCCACAGTTGCCCACTAAAATTTTATATGATCATTATATTTATACCAAATGTCAACAGGATATAGTCTAAACTTTATTCTTTTCTGGGGTTGGTTTTCTTATGAACACAGCTCATAACACGGTGGAAGATGGCAGCACTTTTGCAAAATTGCAAGAATTTCTTTTCATGTTAGAGAGGAGAATGCGATGAAAAAACACAGATTCTCCCCCGCCCCTCGCATCATTTGCTACTCTTGGTTATTCATTCTATGTACTAACGTGTGTGGGAAGACATGCTGTGGGTAGAAAGCCAATGCCTTGCTTTTTAGCAGGGGGTAAAATCAAATGCTAAAGCCTGCCTTTGCATATGCTAGCAAAGAGTTTTATCTAGCTCATGAAGATATATATATATATATATGTGTGTGTGTGTGTGACTGATAATTTGTATACATACAGTCTGCATTTAGCTCATCATTTTTTATAATGCAGGGGACTGTAAGACAACCAAAGTTAAGCTAAGTATAATGGCTTGCTGAGGATTTAATGTATTCTGAGTCACTTTTGGAGATATCTTTCTGTCCCTGGCAGAAATGGTGTGGAAAGATGTCAGTAGTTATGCTATTTGTAGCTGCAGGGTGAATTCCTGCTTTCAGTCTAACAAGACAGTTGCAGGAGAAATGTAGGGAACAACAACAGCCACTCTTCGTGGCCTTCATAGATCTCACAAAGGCCTTTGATTTGGTTAGCAGGGATGGCCTTTTTAAAATACTTCCCAAGATTGGATGTCCACCTCGACTCCTTAACATCATCAGGTCCTTTCATGAGGGAATGAAGGGCACCGTAGTTTTTGATGGCTCAACATCAGATCCCTTTGACATCCAAAGCGGAGTGAAACAGGGATGTGTCCTCGCGCCAACCCTGTTTGGGATCTTTTTTGCTGTCATGCTGAAGCATGCCTTTGTAACTGCAACAGAAGGTGTCTATCTCCGAACTAGATCAGATGGAAAGCTCTTTAATCTCTCTAGATTGAGAGCAAAGACCAAAGTCCAACTGAAATGCATGCGGGACTTCCTCTTCGCCGATGATGCAGCTGTTGTTGCCCACTCTGCTGAAGACCTCCAACAACTCATGAATCGTTTTAGCAAGGCCTGCCAAGACTTTGGACTAACAATCAGCCTGAAGAAAACACAAGTCATGGGCCAGGGTGTGGACTCACCTCCCTCTATTACCATCTCCACGCAAGAATTGGAGGTTGTTCATGACTTTGTGTACCTTGGCTCAACGATCTCTGACACTCTGTCCCTAGATGTTGAGCTGGATAAACGCATTGGCAAAGCAGCTACCATGTTCTCTAGACTCACAAAGAGAGTATGGCTTAATAAGAAGCTGACGGCATATACCAAGATTCAGGTCTATAGAGCCTGTGTCCTGAGCACACTCCTGTACTGCAGTGAGTCCTGGACCCTTTGTGCACGGCAGGAGAGGAAGCTGAACACGTTCCATATGCGTTGTCTCCGACGCATTTTTGGTATCACCTGGCAGGACAAAGTTCCAAATAGAGTAGTCCTAGAACGAGCTGGAATTTTTTAGCATGTATACATTACTGAAACAGCGACGTCTACGTTGGCTTTGACATGTTGTGAGAATGGCTGATGGTCGGATTCCAAAAGATCTCCTGTATGGAGAATTAGTGCAGGGAAATCGCCCCAGAGGGAGACCACAGCTGCGATACAAGGATATCTGCAAGCGGGATCTGAAGGCCTTAGGAATGGACCTCAACAGATGGGAAACCCTGACATCGGAGCGTTCAGCCTGGAGGCAGGCGGTGCATCACGGCCTCTCCCAATTTGAAGAGACCCTTGTCCAGCAGGCTGAGGCAAAGAGGCAGTCCCGGAAGCAGCCAAATCAGGGAGCTGGACAGGGGACAGATGGTATTTGTCTTCAGTGTGGAAGGGATTGTCACTCTCGAATTGGCCTTCTCAGCCACACTAGATGCTGTTCCAAGTCCTCCATAAAGAGCACGTTACCATAGTCTCTCGAGACTGAAGGATGCCTAGCTAAGTCTAACAAGTACTGGAAGTCGTTGTCATTGTGTGTGTTACTATTGAAAAAAATATATTTATTTACATTTTCCTTTGCAGGTACTAAAGGAACACTCTGAACTGTTCATAGTCACTGCTACTAACTGTGCAGGGGTGAAAAATGTTCTGCAAGACTCATTGTGAACAGCACAATGAAGACTGTCAAGTGAATGACAAAGTTCACAAAAAAACCAAACAATAGAAAATAAAATATTGTAAGAAGTGTTGTATGTTTGACATTTTAGAGGTGGGTCTAGAACTCTGCAACACAGAGCCCCAGAATCAGCTCACTTGGCCCATGTGTGTTACTCTGCCAGTAACTAGAGGAGGAAGAAACAGAAAGACAAGTAGTGGGAGAATGGAATGGTGTTTCCTGGAATATGGCTTGGCTAGAACCCTGGAGAGGATCATTCCCTACTGCAACATCTTGCTGCAGTACATGCTTACTATTTATTTGATGGGTGGAGGCAATGAAAAAGTTGATAAAAGATTTTTTATCAACTTCATCTGCAGTAAGATTAGTTGAGTTTTATTTACAAATGCTTGTATTTTTCTGTGCCCACCAATATATCAATTCATAGAACATTAACCACATATCCTTTGGCGGTTTGTATAAATCATGCCTTGAACTATTCTCTCCCTCCCCTCAAATGAATAGTTAGATCTTTTTAAAACTGACAACTTTTAAATTACAACAGTCTTCACAGGCTATATAGTCTTGCAATTGTATTCAGGAGAATAAAAGGGGCATTTGCCAAGATGGTTAAGGAGCTTCAGTTAATGCCAGATCCAAGATCTATCAAAGTAAATGTAACAAATCTCATTTCAATGGATCTGCACCAGTAAATAGCAGAGCACCTTTGAAAATATCTGTGATGAATTATTTGTTTCACATTATACAGTACATAATTCATCTAGGAAGCCATTTCTTGAAAGCTCAGCCATTATCAGATGGAAAGGTAAATGTTTTTCCAGGTAGCCTGAAAAATGTATTTTCACTTCTGTGTGAATTTCTCTTAATTCCATGGTGAAGCTTTAGGTTCATGAAGAGCCAATTGCATTTCCCCCCCGCACTTGTTACATTAGAAATCAGCACTTCCAAATTAGACTTTGGTTGAAATCCTGTTGCTTTGCCTACTAAATTGCAGCTAGAGTAGGCCGATTTGAATCAATGGAGCTTGATTCACCAAATCCATACTGATTCAGTAGTGAGCAAGTAAGTTGCATTCCAGTGCCATCTTCCTACGCTAAGCAAAAGGATTTTACTCTTCGTATCACTTTGGAGACTTTGAAGGTTCTGTTGTGATGTGCTGTCCAGTCACTTCCTACTTATGAACGAGTGGCCTCCAAGGGGTCCTCGTTGTCTTCAGCAGTGCTGCTCAACTCTTCTAAACAAAAGGCCTTCCCCTCGTGTCCAATGTCGCTTCCTTTCCCTGAGCATGCCTAGAATTGCCCTCTTAAATTCCTGTCTGTCATTAAAACACACATGGGCGAATCACCAGTTAATACCCATTATTCTTTTTTTTTTATCATATGCCCTCAAGTCAATCCTGGCTAAGGGCGGCAACCCTTTTCAGGAGTGGAGAAGACTCCTCCGCGGTTTCACCAGTCCCTTCCTGGGGGCAGGGGGGCGGGGGGGGGTGCCCTGGGACTATGGAGCTTGCCCGAGGAGGCCATGCAGACTACACAGTACAGTAGTTCTTTTTCCCAGGAACTCAATATCTCCGACTCAGCAGCCCAAAACCTCAGCCAGTCTCTGAGCAGCAACAGTAAAGTTTTCAAGATTATTCCCTCCTTTTCGCCCCGAAGGGCGGAGGGGCTCCGGGGGAGGGGGAGGGTGGCCACGTGACGCCTCTCTTTCTCTCGGGCAGTTCTCTTTTCCCGCTCTCCTTCACAATTCTGTATTATAAAGCAATTTAAGCTTACAAGCTTTAAAAAATGTTTTCTAAATAAAATTCAAAGTTCTTTCTTTGGGAATCACAATTTTGTCCAGTCCCATAGATTATTTTACAGATTTTTTGGGGTTATTTTTTCTGTCTTCCCTGTTATTCAGTCTAGTAAATACAGTTAGAAAAATCTGCAGTCCTTTTTGCTTCTCAACATAAAATATTCGAAATTCTGGAAAATCCAAGATCATGTTCAGTAAATTCTCCAAGTGATGCGGAGTTCTTCAGAATGGCAACCGTATTGCTGCCCTGCTGCTTAATGCACAGACATGTAATTCCCTACTGCTCCATGTGAGTACACCTGATACAAGAAATATCAGTGAGTAGAGGATTGTTGAAGGTGGAGTGCATCTGAACAGGGAGATTGTGAGAAATAAGTATTGTGAAAAATGTGTATTAAAGTTATAGCAAGAAAAAAAATATTTTCGAGGGGATATCATAGTTAAACCAAGTCTTTTCAAATAGCGATTTAAATTGTAATTTATATAATGACTTTAATCAATTTGTTTTGTATCAAATTTTTCTGTTCCAGAACGACATAACATCTCAGGTGGTCTAGTGGATATTTGAATACAGGTCTCCTGAGTCCGAGTCCGAAGCTCTTTGTACTGTAACATGCTGGCTCTAACTATATCATAGTAGATACATTTGGAATGATATCTGCCACTGTTATATCTGGAATTTTATATCCAAGACATTGCAGTGCTCTTATCTGGAAGACCAGGGGTTTGACAGTAGCATCAAACAGAGCTATTATGGCTTCTTGAAGTTGTAACATTACGTCTTTTGCTGCAGATATTTTCAGAGTTTCACAATGTGTTCTGCTGCCACTGTTAGAACTGTTGAGGTAGACAGCTATTTGTAGAGTCCTTTGTAAAGTTTTTTTGCTATGCGAGCTGAAGAAAGGTCATGGGAGCCTGATCTTCATAGTCCTCTGCCTCACTCAAAAGCTGTTTGTTTCTGTTGTCATTGCTGATATTTCTTGGGGAAGCTGTATACTGTCCAGGGTTCTGAAATGACACACTACGATATATGGATCCTTATTTGATTAAATACATGCAATCTTTCATATGAAAATATTACAGGTGCAAGCGTAGAAGCTAACTTGAAGTTTGGATGGACTCCCCTGATGTATGCTGCAAATGTGGAACTCATGCATATTCTTCTGGGCAGAGGTGCAAATGCAAGCTTTGATAAGGGTAACATATAGTAGCTGAACTCTTGTCGCAGGTGTTTATTTCTGATATAAGCCTTACCTTAGAAGTCAGTAAAATAATCCATTAAAAGGAAAACACATACCAGAAGAAGAAATTTATTTTCATATACAGTACTTAAGCCTGTTCGGTTTAAAATGTGGCAAAAGAGAACTGGTTGGGGTCAGGTGGGAGTCCTTTTGTTCTTGATTTTGAGGGGAATGTTATAGCTGCAGAACTTCTAATTGAAAGACCCCTTTCCATGTCTGCAGGTGTTGGATTTGTTCATTTGTTTTAGAACTTGCTGCAAAGAATGGAGGATTGGAAGGTGGAAGGGCTGTTAGATGCTTGGTTCTTTTCTTTTTTTAAATTATGTGTTGTCCTTTCCTAATGCCTTTTTTCTGTGTTTTCTTACATCCTTCTGTTATAACGTGTCTCCATCACTCAGCCTATGTTAGGTGTCAGGTCAAATGAAGACTTTTCAGAAGACTTTGCATTTTGCCAACTGTCTCTGAGGTCATTTTGCCAACTCACCAGCTTCATCCCTTGCACTTTCCACAGGAAATCTCCTGTGCCATTCCTTCACCTGCATGCATCAGAATCTAGTTTTTGGTTCTCCGTAATGTATGAAACCCCTTCATGGATTGCTGCCTTATCGTGGCAAAGGGGCTTGAGTAACTCAGAGAAGCTATGGGCTATGCCGTGCAGGGACACCCAAGACGGACAGGTCATAGTGGAGAGTTCTGACAAAACGCAATCCACCCGGAGTAGTAATTGGCAAGCCACTCCAGTATCTTTGCCAAGAATACCCCATGAACAGAAACAAAAGGCTAAAAGATATGACGCTGGAAGATGGGCCCCTCAGGTCGGAAGGCGTCCAACATGTTACTGAGGAAGAGCGGAGGACAAGGACAAGTAGCTCCAGAGCTAATGAAGTGGTTGGGCCAAAGCCGAACGGATGCTCAGCTGTGGACGTGCCTGGAAGTGAAAGGAAAGTCCGATGCTGCAAAGAAAAATACTGCATAGGAACCTGGAATGTAAGATCTATGAACCTTGGTAAGCTGGATGTGGTCAAACAGGAGATGGCAAAAATAAACATTGACATCCTGGGCGTCAGTGAACTAAAATGGACGGGAATGGGCGAATTCAATTCAGATGATTATCATATCTACTATTGTGGGCAAGAATCCCATAGAAGGAATGGAGTAGCCCTCATAGTCAACAAAAGAGTGGGAAAAGCTGTAATGGGATATAATCTCAAAAATGATAGAATGATTTCAATACGACTCCAAGGCAGACCTTTCAACATCACAGTCATCCAAGTTTATGCTCCAACCACCAATGCTGAGGAGACTGAAATTGACCAATTTTATGAAGACTTACAATACCTTCTAGAACTGACACCAAAGAAAGATGTTCTTCTCATTCTAGGGGATTGGAATGCTAAAGTAGGGAGTCAAGAGATCAAAGGAACAACAGGGAAGTTTGGCCTTGGAGTTCAAAACGAAGCAGGGCAAAGGCTAATAGTTTTGTCAACAGAACAAACTGGTCATCACAAACACTCTTTTCCAACAACACAAGAGGCGACTCTACACATGGAAATCACCAGATGGGCAATACTGAAATCAGATTGATTATATTCTCTGCAGCCAAAGATGGAGAAGCTCTATACAGTCAGCAAAAACAAGACCTGGAGCTGATTGTGGCTCTGATCATCAGCTTCTCGTAGCAAAATTCAAGCTTAAACTGAAGAGAGTAGGAAAAACCACTGGGCTAGTCAGGTATAATCTAAACCAAATCCCTTATGAATACACAGTGGAAGTGAAGAACAGATTTAAGGAACTAGATTTGGTGGACAGAGTGCCTGAAGAACTTTGGATAGAGGCTCGTAACATTGTACAGGAGGCAGCAACAAAAACCATCCCAAAGAAAAGGAAATGCAAGAAAGCAAAGTGGCTGTCCAACGAGGCCTTACAAATAGCAGAGAAGAGAAGGGAAACAAAATGCAAGGGAGATAGGGAAAGTTACAGAAAATGGAATGCAGACTTCCAAAGAATAGCAAGGAGAGACAAGAGGGCCTTCTTAAATGAACAATGCAAACAAATAGAGGAAAATAATAGGAAGGGAAAAACCAGAGATCTGTTCAAGAAAACTGGAGATATTAAAGGAACATTTTGTGCAAAGATGGACATGATAAAGGACAAAAATGGGAGGGACCTAACAGAAGCAGAAGACATCAAGAAAAGGTGACAAGAATACACAGAGGAATTATACTAGAAAGATTTGGATATCCCGGACAACCCAGATAGTGTGGTTGCTGACCTTGAGCCAGACATCCTGGAGAGTGAAGTCAAGTGGGCCTTAGAAAGCATGGCTAACAACAAGGCCAGTGGAGGTGATGGCATTCCAATTGAACTATTTAAAATCTTAAATGATGATGCTGTTAAGGTGCTACATTCAATATGCCAGCAAGTTTGGAAAACTCAACAGTGGCCAGAGGACTGGAAAAGATCAGTCTACATCCCAGTCCCAAAGAAGGGCAGTGCCAAAGAATGCTCCAACTACCGTACAATTGCACTCATTTCACACGCTAGCAAGGTTATGCTCAAAATCCTACAAGGTAGGCTTCAGCAGTAAGTGGACCGATAACTCCCAGAAGTACAAGCTGGATTTCGAAAGGGCAGAGGAACTAGAGACCAAATTGCTAACATGCGCTGGATTATGGAGAAAGCCAGAGAGTTCCAGAAAAACATCTACTTCTGCTTCATTGAGTTGTTGCATCTGATGGAATATGGGTTGTGATCCTCAAGAGCTTGTCCTGCAATAAATTAGTCAACCTTCAAAGCCATAAAGGAATCTTCTTTCTCCCATCTTTCTTCCAACGGATTCAAGATGCCGCACACGGATGCCATCCCATTTTACTAATACAACAGCCCTTCTGGTAAGACAGTTAATACAAGAACCCTTGGGAAGTCATTTATTCCATACAGTTCCTGTAGGTCAGGAATCACTTCATGGCAGACAAGCCCCGTCCGCTCTTCGCCCGTGGCTCCCAACCCTGGGAAGCTTCGTCCTCCCATATTTCTTCCTTGCTGGTTTAGAAGCCTGTTAAGAGACACCCCCTTTGCCGATGGATTTCCGCTTCTTTTTTCCCTCTGGACCTCTCAGATTCAGAGTTTTGACGATGCCGTGCAGAATGTCAACCTTCAGATATCCAGGCTCAGGTCAGATCTTCGGAGATCCTAGCAGGAGAAAGAAGCCATGGAACAAGAAGTTGCGTCGTTACACCAGCAGCTGCAGACAGCCCATGAAAAGGTAGCCTTCGATTTGGTTTCGGGCCGTGAAACTGGAGAACAGAAACGAGCCAGAGGAGCATCACAGATTCTTCAAACAGTGTTTATTCTTTCACTCGGGTCTGTCTTTTGTTTTGTTTGTTTCTTGCAGAGCTTGGAAGAGTTCCTTTTCTGGTTTGCCGCTCCTAGATTCTCCCTGAAGGATTCTGGGAGTTGGAGTCCAGCAAATTGTTGGAATTCTTTAAAAAGGAATAGCTCAGTGGTTTAGGAATCTGGCAAAAAGCTTGGGAGTTCAATTTCCCCTTTGGTGCTTCTTTGACAGAGGCTGGACTGGATGATCCATAGGGTCCCTTCCAGCTCTGCCGTTCTACAATGATGATGATGATTCTAAAACACCAGACACAGTCAATCAAAATTATAAAAACTTTTACTGGTATTATATAACAGATACGAGTTTTAACTAAAAACCTAAATATTGGTGCAGTGTGTATGCTGTTCCTAATATTGCCATTTTTATAGCTCTAATGGTGTGATTTCTGAGATCTGCAACTTATAGTACTGTATGAAATTTCTTGATATCGTTCCCAAAGCCCCAATGACTACGGGGACCCCTGAAGTGCGTTTCATCCACAGGCAAGATGTTTCGAGGGCCAGGTCTCTGTATTTTGTTAGTTTTTCCAATTCGTTATTTTCAACTCTGGCATCCCCCGGAATTGCAGATCCAGGCCTTTCTTCGTTCTATGACTACAATGTCTGGTGTGTTGTTGGTGTTATCAGTATTATTATTATTCAAAAATATCAAACACAATCAAAATTATTTGGTATTATATCAAATGCAAGTATTAACGTAAAACCTACGTATCATCATCAAAATAAAAAATCATACTGAGCTTTATGTATACTTTGGAACTTTTCTGAGATCTATATTTTGCCAGATATAATACCAAATAATTTTGGTATTATTATAGCGGTAACCCCACGGGAAGGGGTTAACCGCTCCCTCTGTTAAGAAGCCACCGTTCTTGATTCTGCTTTTGAACCATGCTGGCAGAATCATGGAAGAGCCTAATACACACCATTTCGAAGGTGTTTGTTCTTCACTTCTTGTTCTTCTTCGTAGATCGGATTTCTGTTTTATTTTGTCTTTCTCACAACCATACTATTTGGGGTAGTCAAAAATGACTTGTCTGTGCCACGAAAGTGAGTCAAGGCAAAAGTGGGCCTTGAAGCTGGGCGCCTCAGCTCTTGGTCCCAGCGCCTTCGTGCTAGATCCACAGAAGCTCTGATCCTGCGGTGTCCGCTCCTCTCCTCCTCTTCAGAATCGGGTTCTGGAGGTGGCGGTGCATTCGGCCGGGCTGCAGAGCCAGCAGAAGAAGCTGTGCTGGGAGGAACTGGACCAGCTGGTCAAGCAGGAGCAGCAGCTGTTGAGGCAGGAGAACGAGCGGCTCCAGCAAGAGGTCCCGAGCGCCAAGTCAGAACTTGCTCATGCCAGGGAGAAGGTAAACCCGGGATTCCTTTCAGAAGCCTCTTGACCTGAACGTTGTCTCTTACCTTCTTCTGGAACTCTAGGACAAAAAAGAAGTTTCAGTCGTCCTCCTAACTACCTTTGTGTGTTTGTTACACACAGACCAAACAAGCTGGTTTTCTGGACCATCTGGTGGGGGATTCTGGGCGCTGTCGTCTACAAAAACTGACTTTCCCAGCCTCTGACCTTAAAGCATTGGCCTGGGACTCAGCCCAGCAGGTTGGCACCAGGGCGGTGGCCACCCAGCGCAGAGGCAGAAGGCACAGACAGCTGTGGCCGGGCTGGAGGTCAAGCCCAGCAGAGAGACCAGGGACCAGAGGCTGAGACGCAGACAAGGCAGAGGCCAAAGGCCAAGCTGGGCTGAGGGGAGGCCAAACAGGAGGTTCGTTGGCGTTCCTGGAAGAGAAAGGTTGCTGGAAGAGAAAGGTTATGATGCTAAACTAGTCAGGCTGGCAAGAAGGGCCGCCTTGCCGTTCGGCTGTGGGTCGATGGACAGAACCCGAGCCACATCGGGATGAGTAGGAGCCAGGGATGCTGGCAAGTAACTTTGGGACTGGGTTCCAAGCCCACAAGGCAGTGGAGGTTTGAAATTGGAGTTTTCCTTCTCCTAGATGGGCTGCCTTCTGAGGCTAACGAGCCCCACGTACCCGGGCTGCTCCCTCGCCGCATGGGTGATGGCGGTGCCTCCTCCTTCTCCTCACGGCATGGGGGTTTGGGATCAGAGTTTTACTTCTCCTAGATGGGCTGCCTTCCGAGGCTAGCAAGTCCCACCTACCCACCATCCACCCATCAAGGAATCAGAGGAGATTGTCTGGCAAGACTTCTCCATTACTGTGACATTTGCCCCTTTGTGGCCCCTGTTTCTCTTCCAAACACAGAGAGCTCACGAAGGCAAATCAAGAAAGCACCTTTCACACGCTGCCACCAGTTGATTACTAAATCAACACATTTCTTAGGAAAGACGAAGGTCCATTCATCACTGTCTTTTGAATAAAACAGGTTTATTGATTACAGATGTTTCATTAATAATTCATAAGTATTATCTTCAGGTTCATCAATCATCTATATCAATCTTCTATATTAAATCACAGGTTACTATACACTCCTCAGACTAACTACTACTCAGATCTCCCACTTATCTCTCCCTCACTCTCTATGACTCTACTCTACTCCCCTTCTCCTCTCAGGCTCCGCCTTTTTAACATCTCTGGTGGCCCCACCCCTCAACCACATCAGCATACAACATGAATAATGCATGACCTATTCTGCATAATAAGGGTGAACGCCACAATGACAAATACATCTTCGCTTCTAGGTATCATGGCACTGCTTTCAAGGTGCTTGCCAACTGCTCTCTAATCTGCTCCAGGATTTATCCTAGGCTGCATGTCAGGCCAGCTGGTCCATAGTTCCCCAATTCTTCCTTACTGTTAACCATCCACCAGTCCTCTAGCACATCATCCGTCTTGTTCGGCTCCAAGAAAAGAATAGACCTTGCTTCTGAGAGTTCTTCAGCCCGTTCCTTCAGTAATACTCTTGGATGCAATTCCTTGGGCCCTGGAGATCTGCATTCATTCAAAGCAAAGCAAAGCGGTAATGAGGTATCCCTTGATTGTTTGTTTATCAGCCTTAAGCTGCAATCTTGTCCCCTCCATTTTCACTTAGCGCTTGCCACGAGGGTCACAGGCTCTCTTTCAGGAGAAAACCAAGCTAAATAGGAACAGAGCACTTCTGCCTTTTCTCTGTTGTCTGTTCTCATTTTGCCAGCACCATTGAGTGGCCAAGCCCTGCTTCTTTTCTCTTTCTTTCCTCTTCACAGGAGTGGTCAATTCCTGCTCCAGCTTGGTCTTTTCCCAAAGTACTCCAGGCAGATGTAAAGTACAAATGGAGGGGAAAAAACATTTACAAGACAGGGGATACTTGGCTCAGTAATACTATGAGTGAGAAGGATCTTGGAATTGTTGTAGATCACAAGCTGAATATGAGACAACAGTGCAGTTGCCTGCAAAGAAGACAATGCTGTATCAGGCTGCATTAACAGGAAGACAGAGGAAATCCATGTGGGCATTTGTCCCGCCGTTTGGTGAGCTGATGGGTCGGGTTGCTCTGCTCTTTTTCGGATGCCCACATGTGGACTTTGCTGGAGCAGACCAATTTGTTCCAACTCGCTCCTTTTCGAACCCCTCTCAGGGGTTTCTACTATTTTGGTATGGGTTGCAGGGCTCCAGTTTAGTCTGTTCTCAGTGAGTGTGGTCACTGGGAATGGACTAAACTGGAGCCTTGCAGTTCGTTCTGGTGTCGATTTCCAGTATTCTTACAAGATGCTTCATGATATCAGAAACTGAACACTCCCCCTGATTGTCTGCGGAGCATCAGGGGAACAGAACTTTTTAAATATCTACTATATTGTCACTGATGTGATGAATCACTTAATTTTAAAAAAATGTTATTTGCCTGTGTATAGCCGATTGAAACCACAGTTTCTAAATCAGGAATACACAACAGGATTTTAAAATATATATATATTAAGTGAGTCATCACATCAGTGACAATATAGTAGATATTTAAAAAGTTCAGTTCCCCTGATGCTCTGCAGACGATCAGGGGAAGTGCTGAATTGAACAGTGGATTGGGCTCCAAAGGGTCGTTTGCCATTCAAATGAGAGGGCACATGACTCCTCCCCGAACTTCAAGCAATCCTTGGCAGCCCAATCCAGCCTGCACCAAAAGGGCCAGTCTGGATAGGTCCATAGTCTCCAAATCCTATCAAGTACTACGTACCTCCCCTCTCTTCAACACTGGTTAGGCCACCTCTTGAGTCCTGTGCATTTTCAGCCTTGACAAAAGAAGACGAAGTGGAGAAGGAAACGGAAGCAGAGTGTAGCCACATACGTCTGCTGGATTTTTAAAAAGCCAATTTTAATAATCGCAGAACAAGGATAAGTAAAGTCCCATGGCAGGAGATCCTATCAAGAAAAGGAGTCCAAGAAGGGTGGGAGCTTCTAAAAAAAAGAAATTCTAAAGGCACAACTACAAACAATTCCAACAAGAAAAAAAGGTGGGAGGCGGCAAAAAAGACCAGCGTGGCTTCACAAAAAGCTCAGGGAGGACCTAAAAATCAAAAAAGACATGTACAGGAAGTGGAAAGAAGGCCAAGCCACCAAGGATGAGTACAGACAAGTAGCAAGGAAATGCAAGGATGGCATTAGGAGGGCAAAAGCTGAGAATGAGCTGAGGTTAGCTAGGGACACTAATAGCAATAAAAAAGCATTCTTCAGGTATGTGAGTAGCAAAAGACAAACAAAAGACATAGTGGCACAGCTCCACAATGGAGATGGAAAAATGATAACATGACAAAGAAAAGGCAGAGGTGCTCAATTCCTATTTTAGTTCCATCTTTTCCCATAAGACAGACTATGAACTTCCAAACAAATTGGAAGTGCAAGTGTGTGTGTGTGTGGGGGGGGGCAGGATTGCAGCTGGAGATTGATAAACAAATAGTCAAGGAACACCTTACCACTTTGAACAAGTTCAAATCTCCAGGGCTGGATGAACTGCATCCGAGAGTACTGAAGGAACTGGCTGAAGAACTCTCAGAACTGCTATCCATTATTTTCTTGAAATCATGGAAAACGGGGGAGGTGCCAGAGGATTGGAGGAGGGCTAATGTTGTCCCTATCTTCAAAAAGGGCAAAAAAGAGGAACCTGGGAATTACAGGCCAGTCAGCCTGACCTCCATCCCAGGCAACATTCTGGAACAGATCGTAAAGCGGTCATTGTGCAAGCACCTAGAAAACAAGGCAGTAATAACTAGAAGCCAACACGGATTTGTCAAGAACAAATCCTGCCAAACTAATTTGATCTCATTTTTTGATCAGGTAGCCTCCCTGATAGACAGAGGGAATGCTGTAGACATAGTATGACTTCAGCAAAGCTTTTGACAAAATGTCCCATGATATCGTTGTGATGGTTGCCCCACGTCACTCCTGTCACTCACAGTCTGGTTCTCATTTGCATGAGCCTATGAGAGGAGTGGAGGGGCGGAGTCAGCACAGAGAAGGTTTGGCAGAAGAGAAGCAGGGAGGAGAGAATTGGCAGAGAGAGATAGAGAGATAGTCAGGGAGATAGTGAGAAGAATAATAGAGATAAGCTGGTCAAGATAAATAGATAGAGCAGGTGGTGAAGGTGGCAAGATATATGATATTTGAATGATTTGATTATATGCATTGAATAAGTAACATCTGTGATTCTGATTAAAGTTAATACAATTCAATAAATTAGTTCTGTTGGCAGCAACCTGACAAGTGTCTGAATAAAGTTCTTTCTATATTGTGGATAAAGGAAATCCACTGGTGGCAGTGAGAAAAAGGGGGAACGTCCCAATTGTTATCTGCTGGTGGGAAGACATAGCGTGAGCCCTTTGTTTGAGGAAACAAGCAGGGGTTACGTGGTAAACGTCACAATCGTGATTAGCAAGCTAACTAGGTGTGGGCTGGATAGATCAAGTGTCAGGTGGATATACAATTGGCTAGAATTGTACTCAGAGGCTGATGATTAATAGGTCCTTCTCTAACTGGGAGGAGGTCACAAGTGGGGTACCCCAAGGCTCAGTCCTGGGCCTGGTGCTCTTCAATATTTTTATTAATGACTTGGATGAGGTAGTGCAGGGAATGCTTGCCAAATCTGAAGATGATACAAAATTGGGTGGAATAGCTAATATCCTAGTCAACAGAAACAAAATTCAAAATGACCTTGATAGGATGGAGCACTCGGCCGAAAGCAACAGAATGAAATTCAACAGGGATAAGTGCAAAGTACTGCACCTCAGAAAAAGAAACCAATTGCACAGTTACAAGATGGGGGATACCTGGCTCAGCAAAACTACGAGTGAGAAGGATCTTGGAATTGTCGTAGATCACAAGCTAAATATGAGTCAACAGTGTGATGTGGCTACAAAAAAGGCAAATACTATTTTAGGCTGCATTAATAAAGGTATAGTTTCCAAATCCTACGAGGTGCTAGTCCTCCTCTATTCAGCAATACTCACCTTGAGTACTGTGTCCAGTTCTGGACACTTCAAGAAGGACGCTAACAAATTTGAACAAGTTCAGAGGAGGGCAACGAGGATGATCGGGGCTGGAAACCAAGTCTTACGAGGAAAGGCTGAAAGAATTGGGCATGTTTAGCCTTGAGAAAAGAAGGCTGAAGGGTGATATGATAGCACTTTTCAAATATTTAAAAGGCTGTCATACAGAGGAGGGGCAAGATCTGTTCTCGATCATCCCAGAGTGCAGGACACGCAACAATGGGCTCAAGTTAAAGGAAGCCAGATTTCAGTTGAATATCACGAAACACTTCCTAACTGTTAGCAGTACGACAATGGAACCAGTTACCTCGGGAGTTGGTGAGTGCTCCAACACTGGAGACATTCAAGAAAAACTTGGATAATCATCTAGCAGATATGCTTTGATTGTATTCCTGCGTTGAGCAGGGGACTTGATGTCCTTGTACGCCCCTTCCAACTTCAATTTTCTATGATTCTATGAATGATCAAGTAAACTGGGGATACTTGGAGACCAATTTTCTGTGACTGGAGAAAGTCATTCAATGCAGCACTTCCATGCATGTACCGTAATTTATGCCCTGCCATACGTACCAAAGAAGATCTAGCAAAGGGCTGAGGTACCACTATTGATCTAGCGTGCTTCTGATCATAAGTAGTCTAATTAAATGTTTTAATCTGTTTTGAATTTTACCTGAAATTCATTGTTGTTGTTTAATCGTTAAGTAGTGTCCGACTCTTCGTGACTCCATGAACCAGAGCACGCCAGGCCCTCCTGACTTCCATTGCCTCCTGGAGTTGGGTCAAATTCATGTTGGTAGCTTCGATGACACTGTCCAACTATCTCGTCCTGTTGTCCCCTTGTCCTCTTGCCTTCACTCTTTCCCAACATCAGGGTCTTTTCTAGGGAGATTTCTCTTCTCATGAGATGGCCAAAGTATTGGAGCCTCAGCTTCAGGATCTGTCCTTCCAGTGAGCACTCAGGGTTAATTTCCTTCAGAATGGATAGGTTTGATCTCCTTGCAGTCCAGGGGACTCTCAAGAGTCTCCTCCAGCACCACAATTCAAAAGCATCAATTCTTCGGCGGTCAGCCTTCTTTATGGTCCAGCTCTCACTTCCATACATCGCTACTGGAAAAACCATAGCTTTGACTATGCAGACCTTTGTTGGCAAGGTGATGTCTCTGCTTTTTAAGATGCTGTCTAGGTTTGTCATCGCTTTCCTCCCAAGAAGCAGGTGTCTTTTAATTTTGTGGCTGCTGTCACCATCTGGGGTGATCATGGGGCCCAAGAAGGTAAAATCTGTCACTGCCTCCATATCTTCCCCTTCTATTTGCCAGGAGGTGATGGGATCAGTGGCCATGATCTTAGTTTTTTTGATGTTGAGCTTCAGACCATCTTTTGCACTCTCCTCTTTTACCCTCATTACGAGGTTCTTTAATTCCTCCACACTTTCTGCCATCAGAGTGGTATCATCTGCATATCGGAGGTTGTTGATATTTCTTCCGGCAATATTTATTCCAGCTTGGGATTCCTCCAGTCCGGCCTTTCGCATGATGTATTCTACATATAAGTTAAATAAGCAGGGAGACAATATACAGCCTTGTCGTACTCCTTTCCCAATTTTGAACCAATCACTTGTTCGATATCCAGTTCTACCTGTTGCTTCCTGTCCCACATATAGATTTCTCAGGAGATAGATAAGGTGGTCAGGCACTCCCATTTCTTTAAGGACTTGCCATAGTTTGCTGTGGTCCACACAGTCAAAGGCTTTTGCATAGTCAATGAAGCAGAAGTAGATGTTTTTCTGGAACTCTCTGGCTTTCTCCATAATCCAGCGCATGTTAGCAATTTGGTCTCTAGCTCCTCTGAAATTCATAGACCTCCATAATTTTAAATTGTGCAACACTCTGATAGGAATGAAGAAAAAAAGGAAGAGGGGAAATATGATAGCACTCTTCAAATACTTGAAAGGTGGTTATCCAGAGGAGGGACGGGATCTGTTCTTCAACATCTCAGAGTGCAGGACCCATAATTATGGGCTCAGGTTCCAGGAAGCCAGATTTCAGCTGTATACTGCATACTCCTAGTTACTAACCTAAATACTGTCTTTCAGTTGTTGTAAGCCACCTTGGGTTCTTTTAAAAGAGCAAGGTAGGTTAATAACATTTTAAATTAAGGAGAAGAAGAATAACAAAATAGCAGAAAAAACACCCTAACTGTTATCTGGAAGTTGAGTCATGGCAACTGGACTTCTTTCTTATTAGGTTGAAAAGTTCCGCTACTCATCCAAGTAGCTTCAGTCTGAGAATTGGTAGGAGACCCCCAATATCTCCTCCACGTTGGTTTCACTTCCCACTGGTCTGAATAGGCTCCTTAGATGGACAAAAGATTGGGGCAGTGGGTGAAAATCCCACCTCTGCAGTCCTTCTCCACCCATTGTCATGGGTCATTAACTGTTGTTAACAGTGGTCTTTCAGGTGGCTGTGGTCCTGATCTTTCTGAGGATGGCTGAAAGGGCAGCATGACCAATAGGAGACAGACTGTGTCTAAGGCCACCAACCCTGTTGAGAAAGGGGATTTTCTGACCCCTCTCTCAAACCACCTCTCTTCTCGGTCCATATTGAGTACATCTGGGTCATCAAAGGAGTGTCCTTTGTCCTTCAAATGAAGGAACACTGGGGATTGTGGTCCTGAGCCATGGCTCCTCCTGTGGTGGGCCATTCTCCTGTTTAGTGGCTGTTCGGTTTCTCCAATGTAAAGCTCCGAACACTCCTCTTTGCATTGGACCACATATACTATAGTGCTCCTGTTGTGTTTTGGTGCCCGGTCTATGGGGTGGACAAGTCTCTACCTTAGTGTGCTTGTGGGTTTGAAGTGCACGGGTATGTGGTGTTTACCAAAAATCCTTTTGAGCTTTTCAGACACACCTGCCATGTAAGGAATGCCCAGGTTCCTGCATCGGCTCTGGGTCTCAGACTGTTCCATTCTCCTGCTGGGTCAGGACATTGCCTTGTTAAAGGCCCATTTTGGATATCTACAGGCCTTAAGGGCTGTCTTGAGATGTCTGTGTTCTGAGTAAAGATCAAGATTCAGGAAGTAGAGGCCTTCACCAAACACATAAACACAGTGGACCCAAATATCAAGTTCACCTGGGAAGACACCAAAGACAACCCGCTGGCTTTCCTGGACTGTGCAGTCACCATAGGATCCAATGGCAGATTAGGAATAGAAATCTACAGAAAACCTACACACACTGATCAATACCTGCGGTTTGACTCTCATCACACATTGCAACACAAACTAGGGGTCATCAGGACACTAAACCACAGAGCACGAAAACACCCCACCTCCACAGAAGCCAAGCAGAAGGAAGATGGACATCTGAAGACAGTCCGTAAGGCCTGTGGATATCCAAAATGGGCCTTTAACAAGGCAATGTCCCGATCCAGTAGGACAATGGAACAGTCTGAGACCCAGAGCCGACGGAAAAGCAAAACCTACAGGATGCCCCATTATTGTTGCCCTGCTTACACATTTTAGCTTGGCACCTTTCTACATGGTTATCATTCTATTTTTAAAATTTAAAAAAATAACTGTCCACTCTTGTGGTTTTAACAGTAGATTGACAGCCAACAATGCATAGAACAGCAGACCTGGAGAAATCAGGGTAGGGTTGAAGACTGGAGAGCTGGCTAGACCCATTTTTCCATCCAGTTGTCATGGTTGAGATTATGTGGGTTTAAAGCATGTATGAAGATGGTTTATGTAGTTGTGAAGAAATGTAAAATGGATCCATATTGGTTCTGTGTAAGAATGATTTTGTATGATGGGAATGTTGTCCAAGAAGGGCTATGGGAATGTTTTTCCTTTAGGCCAGTACAGCCAAGACAAGATAAGAAGACCAGACACTTGTTATGGCGGAGAAGAGAATAGACGGAGGCAAACAACACCTGTTTCTCACGAGAAGAGAAGGAGGGGATTACTTCTACCACCTTACATCGTGATTGGATAACAGCGTGGGAGATGAAGAAGACAGGAGGAGTCTAGAAGATAGAAAAATGAACTTTTGCCATGTGCAGTGTTCCTTCTTTTTCCTTAGTTGGAACCAGAGATTTTTCTAGGTCTTTTTTCCTATTGCCCTGTGCTAGGGAAAGGACTTGGGAGATGTAGAGAGTTGAAGAAAGTGAAGGGGGAGGTTTTATGCCTTTTACCTACCATAAGGAAAGCTTTTAGAGATTTTTAGAGCTTTTGTAATCAAAAGGGAATTATTTGCCTTAATTGTAATTGTAACAAGCCTTGGAAATGTATTATTGCTATGCTTTTGCATCAAACTGACTTTATTCTGTAAATCTATATTTTTTCAGTAAAAAAGATCAATTATAAAATCTTTTGGTCTCTTGAACAGCAAAGCCTATTGCAGCCGTACCCAGAGGGGGAGGCAAGGCCACAGTACGCTACTGAGCCCTACTTTATTGAGCTTAGTAGATTTTAGGACTACAAAGCTCATGTGTAACTTCTTGCGGAACTTAATTAAGCATAAGCAAGTATCTTTTTAGGGCAGGCTTGTGAGAAGGGGTCTGTTGTACGCCCTGGCTGAGGTCACCAGGACTCTACCCAGCTGTTTAGGGGTACTCAGGCTCCCAATTGCTCTCTGTCCACCGACCAAGTTCTCCTTAACAGGAAGCTGGGTGGTGACACCAGTTAGCGAGTCTGTCTTTTAAACAGCCCAAAAGACAAAAGAGTACAGCCCTTTGGTTACAGCTGTAGGTTAAAACAAGTAAGATTCAAGGGACTCATTTTGACCCCAATGAAAAGTCACAACTGCAGTTTCATCAGGGGGTTTAATGGTGGATGGAGTGGATCTGGCCAACCCACACACAGCATTACCATGGGTATTGTTCCTGATGTGACCCAGTGTGGCAGATGGAATGTTACTTGAAGCCTTGGGAGATGTGGGTTCGTATTTTATATTTTATATTGAGCTAAGAAATCTTGGCTTATGTTGAGTCCATTGAGACCAATGTGGTATAGTCATAGCACAGCTTGGAGAAGCTGCTTTTTGGACTACAACTTGCAAAATCTCCTGGGCAGAATGAGTGCTGGCAAAGGACATGCTCATCCTTCAAAGCAAAGTGTTGGCCAAGGGTGCAACTGCCATCCTCTTCCTTTCTACTGTCCGTAGGTAACAGGGCTCGGCAGGTTTCAGAGAGACAGCCCTTGCTACCTTCTCTTGTCGTGTCATCCAGTCCTCAGGACTAACCCGTTTGTTTCAGTGTGAGCTCGTGTGGATTGCATCCCATGAGACAGGGATCCACAGACGCATCAGGAGAAAACCAAAATGGAGGTGTCTGCCGCTTTGAACGCTGTTCTGCCTCATGACGTACCTGCTGCCACCCTAGGAAAAATTAGCAGTCATCATGACTCAAGGACCCATCAATGGGGAGAGTACCTCAGATTTAGGGGGAAACACTCCTGGGTCAGTCCATGAGTCAGTTGTAGTAAAAATGTTTTTAAGGAGAAATTTTAAGTCTGCCTCCACCTGTTATTGTGGAGCCAAAGGGGATACTGCCTAGGTGTTCAAGGATCAAATAGACATCAGGGCCAAATTATTCTTTTATATTGAACCTTAATCCTGGGTGTGTGTGTGTGTAAAATCAACAATTAAGAAAACACCAAAAACAATTAATAAAAAGATAATAATCCACAGGGGAAACTGCTTTTAGAAAAGGCTTTAAAACCCTGTAGAAATTTAAGAAGTTGTTTTTGGTGTGTGCACTCCAAAGAGATGAAAGGCTCAGCCAGCCTCTAAGGAAAAAGGATTCCAGACATAAGGGTTTAAATTTCCTTTCTAGCATGAAGGCCACTGGTTGATCTCGGGCCAGGTGAGGGAAGAAATCCCTCCCTCAGCAAAGAGTTCACAATATTCACAACCCAGTCCACCATAGTCCCTTTGGCAGCTTTTATAAGCCAGGCTGGGCAAGGCTCAAGCAAGGGGGTAGTAGGCCTTCAACTAGCCACACCCTGGAAAGGTCCTCCATTGTTACAGGGTCAAACTGGACCAAATGGACAGAGGGAGGGGGTGCAGCAGTGGTCCCCACCCAGTCAACTAAACTGCTGGTGTTGTCACAATCAGATTAGATGACCTAAATTTTAGATTTCAAAAGGGCTGATCATGGGTGGATTCACCAGGATGAGGCCATTGCTGACCATGGTTAGTGCGAACCATCCAGAAAAGTTCTGCTTGTTGGTTTGCGGCCTCATCAGTGATCCTAACATTAAAAGTTTCTTTTGATGCTTTTAAGGTGTTGGTGTACCTCCTGGACATGATCTGAACTGCAGCCAAATCCAACTGGTCTTGTGTTTAAAATGTGTTTTGAGAGAATGGACTTCTTCTGGCATTTAAAAGATGTTTATGCTGGAGCTGAGTGATGTTTCCCCCATGAGATACCACTACTGAAAAGACCCTTTTACCGTGAGGCACTCATCTAATTTCTGGAATCAAAAAGCATGCAGAAGAGGATGTGAACTGACAGGAAAGCCCATTTAGGAGAAAGGCCTCCAGCTATTCTAGCTACAAGTCACTTAGTTTTTACATGCAAAGACATACAGTTGACCAGGATGTAATTGATGTGGATCAGTCTGCTGTTGATTTAGATTCAACTCCAGAGTGGAGTGTGGTGGCGCTGCGGGTTAAACCGCAGAAGCCTCTGTGCTGTAAGATCTATAGATCTGCAGCTGTAAGATCGAATCCACGCGACGGAGTGAGCGCCCGTCGCTTGTCCCAGCTCCCGCCAACCTAGTGGTTCGAAAGCATGCAAATGCAAGTAGATAAATAGGGACCACCTCGGTGGGAAGGTAACAGCGTTCCGTGTCTAAGTCGCACTGGCCATGTGACCACGGAAGATTGTCTTCGGACAAACGCTGGCTCTATGGCTTGGAAACGGGGATAAGCACCGCCCCCTAGAGTCGAACACGAATGGACAAATTGTCAAGGGGAACCTTTACCTTTACCTTTACCTTTTTACCACAGAGTTGAAGAGATGCAGAAAGACTATAGCAGTGCTTAAATTCTTGCACCCTACCAGGAAATCTGGTTTGACAAAACAGATAATCTGTTCTTTCATAATAAATCAAATAAATAATATAAAATAAAATTTCAGGACGAGCCACCCTGGGGCAGGAAAATCTAGAATGTTGACTTGGTGGAAGGATTCTAGGTTGACTGACCTCATAAGGAGTTGCCAAGGGCACCAAGTTGATGAAAAGGTACCAGATATGTAGGCAGCACATAGTTATGGCAGCCAGGTGGCTCTAATTATGGCTGGTGGATACCAGCTATGGGCACCCTGGTCCCCACTGGATGAATCCCTGCAGTGGCTTCGGGGCACCATGCCTAAGACCAATCATACCAAGCATCTTCTCAGGAGTGGGCAGAGCCCAACTGCTGCTGATCTGGAAGTGCAACTTTGCTTTCAGGGACTCAGCCTGGTGTTCGAGCCTGGTGCTAAAACGGGAGCAGGACAGCCACAACCCCCTGGAGCAGCTGGAGAGACAAGGGGGCATGCCGGGGCTGTGCGCAAACCTCAAGCTGTTCACCTCACTGGGCTTGACTCAGTCTTTGGGCGCCTGGTGACAGCACAGCCTCCCCGCTGGACTGGCTCATTGAGGGTTTCGGACTGCTCAGCTTTCTATCAAGTTGTCAGTCCCCAACAGCGTTGGCCTCATGGGCTCCAGGAGCCACAAGTGTGCATGACCATGGCCATGTGCCGGCAGATGCTCCGTGCAGTTCTCTTGCTTTATGCTGCCTACAAGAAGTGTGCATTCGCCTTGCAGCATTCCTGCTGAGGGCCTGTCTGGCTGGCTGGAAAGGGGCAAAGCAAAGCAGGTTCCTTGGCCAGCCACACTATAACTCCATGGCTAAGACCTCAATTATTCCAGCACCTCTGATCAGCCACCCACCACTTCCCTGATCCATCTTCCCTATTTTTGCACTGACATAGAATGGAAACACTTACTTTCTAGTATCTCTGACAACTCAGAGATCGTTTGCATCAAAATGAAAGCCACAGTTTGTAAAGCTCCTTTGATAAGTATTGTGAAGCTGTTCATAGTATGTGGCTTCTACAGGGAGGAACAGATGAGATGGACAGTACCATGGTGATGGAAAAGACATTTATACACCAATGGAGAATGGCCATTTTCTGAAAGCTGTAAACCCATCATTTTTAACATGAACAATGAAGTAACTGCATTGCAGAATGGGACCGATATGAAGAGCAAGAACATTTTTTAATGAAAAGAGGAATGTTTATAAAGCAAATCAACTTCTTGATCTAAGAAAATTGTTCATTTACTAAATGCATGAAGCTGAGAAGAGAATATACTTTAAACCAAAAATTCACTAGCCAGTGGTGAATATCGAATTAGAGAAAGCATAGCCATTTGTAAAGATGGAGTTTTGATAGCATTCCAACTTAAAAAGTATTTCTAATTATTTAATAAAATGTACCATCTATATTTGAAATTATGGTGGAGATTAAATGTAGTTACTACTACCTTTATAATTTAAAACAAAAATTGTCATTAACAAGCAATACCTGCAGGAACTGGGAGTTAAATATTCACATTTTAACTTCTTTGAAAGAAAGACGAAATGTATCTGGGTTTTCAATGGGATACGCAAAAACAAAAATAGGCAAGACCTATGCAAATGCTGTCTGTCTTTTCAGTTAACCCTGGAAGAACTCCCCTCCTCCTGTGCAAGACAGGAAATTACACAGCCTCTAAACAACTTGATGTGGAGTTTTTCATTTGCTCTTGTTAAAGCAAGCAAACTGATTGCTAGAGCTAGAGGTGCACTTATTTCTGTTTTTGTACTAATTGCCCAGACAGCATAGCCACAAATGTAGACAACTCTACTTATGGCCTAAACCAGGAGTTTCCAAACTTTTCATTATGAGCGCCACATCATATATTTTACACATTTTCGAGGGCCGAAGGAGGGAAGGGGGATCCAAGCAATCCCCCGCCCCCGCTGTCTTTGCAAAGGTGGGGGATTGCTTCTGTCAGGTTTCACTCCTCTTCCTATCTCCGCCTGGGCATAGGCATCAAACACACATGAGCATCAGTTTTGATTGCAAGGTAAAGAGATGGAAGCTTCAGCGGCCAAATTTCTGTATGACCAGGCAACTGTTACTGGTACAGGGTTTTTTTTGTTTTTGTTTTTGCTGCTGTTTGATTTAAGGTGGCAAATCTAGATGACAGCAGTGATAGCAGAGATTCATTCTGACTGTACCCGTTATGAAACTTCATCTCTCTGCAAATTCAAGCACTACATTTGAGCTTCTTGGGTGGGTCCCAAAAATATCAGCTGGGCTTGATTCCAATAGAGTCTCAGTTGTGTAGACAGTTTCGTCTGTTCCATTGAAATAAGGTGGGTTGTTTCGGCCACAAAACCATCTGTTAGGTATGTGCGTTGAGATGGACTGCTCTCTGCTATGTTCACACCATCGATGGTGGATCTATTAGCTCGAAATCCACATTGTGATTCTGGATAGACTCTGTCTGCAAGCACCTGGAGCCTCTTCAGCACAACATGGGCAAGCAGCTTCCCTACAATGCTGAGAAGAGAGATGCCACGGTAGTTATTGCAGTCGCCCTGTCTCCTTTGTTCTTATACAATGTTACGATGTTTGCATCCTTCATGTCCTGTGGTATTCCACCTTCCCTCCAGCAAAGACAAAATATTTCATACAGCTCAGTGGTGATTATCTCTTTACAGCACTTCAGCAGGGATGTTATCCTTCCCAGGTGCCTTGCCGGAGGCGAGGGAATCCAAGGCCGCTTTTATTTCTGTTAAAGTTGGTTCGCTGTCCAACTCTTCCAAGACAGGCAGGCACTCGATGTTATTTAATGCCTCTTCGATTACTACATTCTCTCTGGAATATAAGTGCCATTTATTTACTATGACCTCGTCTTTGAAAGGGCGATCATTGGGCACACTGTTTTCCTGAAACATGAAACCCATCACCCTTACTGGGTTAAGCAGATTATGAAGAAAAGCCCCATAATGACTCCTCTAGTATTTGTTAATTTAACAAATATATACCATGCTTTTTCTCTTAACGTAGCACTCAGGTAGGCTCACTGAAATAACTTAATGATACAAATAAGCTAAAAATTGTTTGTTTGTTTTTTTTTATATATACCACCCCATTAGTGCAATGCAGTTTACAGCAGTAAATAAAACATTGGTGGTAAATTATAACTACACAATAACAAATAAAAAATATTTGGCAAGGTAAAAACAAGTGGCACCAAAGGCAAATTCTCAGGATCAGTGTGGAAGGCCTCCCGGAAAAGTAGCATTTTAATTTGCCTTCTACACATTGACAGGGAGGGGGCCAGGTATAGCTCCACTGGGAGCTGGCTCCACAAACTCGGTGCCACCATAAAGAAGTGTCGACTGCTCATGGAGGACTTCCAGGCCTCCTTTGGCGTGGCTACCCAGAGGAGCATAGCTTGGGAGGATCTGGTGGGCTGGGCAGATGACATTGGGGAGAGAAGCTCCAACAAGTAGTGTGGTCCCAAACTGTGAAGGGCAGCATCAAACCCTTGAACCTGATCTGGGACAGGACAGGTAACCAGTGGAGACAAGCCAGAACTGGAGCAATGTGACCAAATTTGCTCACACCGGCCACCAGTCTGGCCACTGCGGTCTGGACCCACTGTAGTTTCTAGGTCAGCTTCAAGGGAAGCTCCATGTAGAGAACATTCCAGTAGACAATCCGAGAGATGATCAGTGTCCTGAGGGAGCCCTCATCATGGCAGGGGTGGACTTGGGCTATAAGCCTCAGCTGGTTAAAGGCAGATCTGTACACAGCTCTAGTCTGAGAATCCCAAGAAATAACTGGATCCAGAAGAATGCCCAAATCACAAACTTGATCCCTAAAGAGGAGGGCAATGCTGTCCGGTCCAGGGGTAATCCCTCCTCCAACCTATTGGAGTGGCCTCCCAGAAGCAGAATCTTCATCTTGTCCGGGTTCTGTTGCTTGGCCTAGGGCAACCCATAAATCATCCCCTAACTGTCCAGGCTCTTGGAGATTAGATTGAGGGTCCAGCGTTGAGCTGGCTCCAGTCTTTCCTCGAGGACTGCGTCCAGAGAGTCCAGCCTAGGGATGGCTTGAGGTAGTTCCCCTCCAGGTATATCTGGAGCTGCTTAGCCATCACATGCTTTCACCTTGCCCATAAAGGGTGATTGGATGAAAGCTGTTATCTGTCGCCAACTGAGGGCATTTAATAATGAGTAAGATGATAGTTTATTTTTCTGAAGCACGCCTTTGGAACTGCAGCAGAAGGTGTCTATCTCCGGACTAGATCAGATGGAAAGCTCTTCAATCTCTCTAGATTGAGAGCAAAGACCAAAGTCCAGCTGAAATGCATGCGGGACTTCCTCTTCAACGATGATGCAGCTGTTGTTGCCCATTCTGCTGAAGAGCTCCAACAACTTATGAGTCGTTTTAGAAAGGCCTGCCAAGACTTTGGATTGACACTCAGCCTGAAGAAAACACAAGTCATGGGCCAGGGCGTGGACTCGCCTCCCTCTATTCCATCTCCACACAAGAATTGGAGGTTGTTCATGACTTTGTGTACCTTGGCTCAACGATCTCTGACACTCTCTCCCTAGATGTTGAGCTGGATAAACGCATTGGCAAAGCAGCTACCATGTTCTCTAGACTCACAAAGAGAGTATGGCTTAATAAGAAGCCGACGGCATATACCAAGATCCAGGTCTATAGAGCCTGTGTCCTGAGCACACTCCTGTACTGCAGTGAGTCCTGGACCCTTTGTGCATGGCAGGAGAGGAAGCTGAACACGTTCCATATGCGTTGTCTCCGACGCATTTTTGGTATCACCTGGCAGGACAAAGTTCCAAATAGAGTAGTCCTAGAACGAGCTGGAATTTTTAGCATGTATACATTACTGAAACAGCGACGTCTACGTTGGCTTTGACATGTTGTGAGAATGGCTGACGGTCGGATTCCAAAACATCTCCTGTAAGGAGAATTAGTGGAGGGAAATCGCCCCAGAGGGAGACCACAGCTGCGATACAAGGAGATCTGCAAGCGGGATCTGAAGGCCTTAGGAATGGACCTCAACAGATGGGAAACCCTGACATCGGAGCGTTCAGCCTGGAGGCAGGCGGTGCATCACGGCCCCTCCCAATTTGAAGAGACCCTTGTCCAGCAGACCGAGGCAAAGAGGCAGTCCCGAAACCAGCCAAATCAGGGAGCTGGACAGGGGACAGATTGTGGAAGGGATGGTCACTCTCGAATTGGCCTTCTCAGCCACACTAGACGCTGTTCCAAGACCTCCATTCAGAGCACGTTCCCATCATCTCTCCAGACTGAAGGATGCCTAATCTAATCTAATCTTTACCTGAAATGAAGGTTGCAGCTATGTCTGCCTGTCTGTCCGTCCACCATCTCTGCCCTGGAACTGAAGGGGCAGAGGAAGCGCTGCTATAAAGGAGCAGCAATTCCAAGCACTGAACATTTCATGGGAAACGTCCCGCTCTAAGTGAAAAAGAAAGAGAGAGAGGAAACCCGCCGCCGGCGCCGCCTTACTCCGGAGAAGTCAATAGCAACCTACACAGGCGTTGCTTTGGTTCGGGCCCCCTATTTCTCAGCGGCCAATCAAGGCCCTCCGGCCGTTAACCCCTTCGTCCCTGCAGCGCAGCCTCAGCTCGGGCAGAAGCGGCACCGAGAGGGCGCGCAGGACGAAGGCCGGGACGCCCCCTCCCTCCACGCCGGGGAGAGCTGGGGAACGAGAAGAGCTCCCCCTAACGGCTAGTGGGGGACACCGTCATGGGGGGGGGGGAAGGGGAGGCTTCAAACCACTTCCGGGCTTCCTTGACCGCGTCCCGCAGCTAGAATGGGAGCCATCCTGTGTGCCGCTCTAGGCATCCCACAGCTGTCTCTATGGGCAGGAACCCAAACAATTACGCTTCCCTTCCGGCCGCCTCGGAGAAAACCAGTAGCGCTCAGCCAATCACGCCTCCAGATAACGTAAGGCGAGAGGCAGAACTTCCGCCGCTCTCCAGCGCTCGCCCAATCAGGAGTAGCCCGGGCGGAGGCCTGAGCCCGCCTTCCTCTTTGGCCACGTGACGCGGCCGCAGCCGGTAACGGGGCAGACATGCGGCTCTCGGCGGCCGCTTGGATTTCCCACGGGAAGGTGCAGCGGAATTTAGGCTACGGGCCTCGGTCCCGCCTCGACCTCCTGCGGAACCTCGTCACAGGCCTCGTGCGCTTCGAGCGGATCCAGGCCCCCCGCGGGCGCGTGGACGAGATGCGCTTCTACGCCGAGCACGTGAGCACCGGCGGGTGAGGGGGGGGGTCGGTCGGTCGGTCTGCGGCAGGGGGGGGGGAGGGAAGCGTCCTCTCCGCCGCAGCGGGCCGCGGGAGCCGCGGGGCTTCTTTCCGCGCCGGGCAGGGTCTCTGCCCCGAGGGCTCTACCGGGCAGGAGCCTCTCCCGTGGCCGCGCCCTCCACCCATCCTTCTCGCTCTCCCAATCTCTGTTTCTCGGTTTTGACTCGCAGTTGATCAACTACGGCAAGCGCGGCGACAAGGACCCGAAAGCAATGCGCATGGCCGACTTCTGGCTGACGGTGAGGCTTTGGCTCCTGTACACCTCCCTCTCTCCCTCCCGGGCCCGAGGCGGGTCGAAGGGAAAGGCTGCCTCCCTCCCTCCCTCCCTCCCTCCCTCCCTCCCAGCGGCCGGTCAAGCGCTGACCGCGTCCCTCCCGCCTCCGCCCCTCCCGCCTCTCCCCCGGGGCTCTCTTGCAGGAGAAGGATCTCATCCACAAGCTTTTCAAAGTCCTGGTCCCCCGCTTCCAGCGTTACTCCGGAAACTACACCCGCATGTTCCAGATTCCTAACAGCGATGACCTGAACCGGGTCAAGATGGCCGTCATCGAATACAAGGACAACCCGCTCCCGCCTCTTCCAGTGCCCGGCAGGGACAGCGAGAAGACTTTGGTGAACCAGCTCCTGAAAGGATACCGGATGGAGGTGCGCAGGAATAGAAAAACCAAGGGCGCTGAGCAGCAGGCGGGCACACCTGTGTAGAGGGGGAGGCATGTGCCTTCTGACCCGGGGAGGGAAAAAGTGGACCCTCTGCCCAGGCAGGGTCTGGGGCTCAGGTGGCTTCTCCCTTGGAACCACTAGGGTTGCTTCTCTTGTCCCAGGATAACTGGGGTGAGCTTTTGGTTTTGGTTCGGTTTGGTTGTTTAAAACCACGTACAGTTTTTGTCAGCTGCGATAAACAGAGTGGAGGCTCTTTCTTGCTGCTGTGATGAGAACTCAAAGGAAGCAAAGCAGTGTTCCTGTTGTTCGTGTGGAAATAAATATGAGTACTGTGTACATGCATTATTACTTGTTCTTTATTTTGGAACAGAATGGCACATGGCAGCTGAGGGAGAAGGCAAGGTTATGTGTCTCAGGAGCACTGGTGGCAAGAATCTTTTTTTATATATCAGTATTTTTATTGTGTTTTTCTACTTTTCTATCTGTTGCAACCAGAGTGATTTATTACAATATATTCCATTCATTTCATCTTGTCTTATACTCTCTAACATAATATTAATCTAATCTAATCTACTTAAATCGGTGTAGATTTCATCCAGGTATAAAGAGGTTCCCATTTATCATTATCCAGTCTATCATTTAGTGTATCTGTCAGAATATCCATTTCTGCTCATTCCAAAATCTTCTCAATAAATTCCTTCTTTGTCGGCACCTTTGTAGTCTTCCACTTACTGGCATAGACAATTCTAGCTGCCATTATCAAGTGTAAGATCAAGTAAGTCTTGTTTTTTTCTAGTGTAGCTGGTAATATATTCAATAAGAACATTTCTGGCGTCAAAGCAATTTTAACCCCTGAAATTTTCTCTATCATTTCATGAATCATTTTCCAAAAGTCCTTGGCCCTACTGCATATCCACCACATAGAAGCTCCCTACTTTCTTTTCACATTTCCAACACTTATTAGAAACATTTTTATACATTTTTGTTCATTTCTCTGGTGTTATGTACCATCTGTAATACATTTTGTATATTCTTTCAGATTTATAGATTTAGTCATTTTAATATTTCGTTCCCAGATTTGTGACCAGGCACTTAGTTCAATATTATGTCCTACATTTTGGGCCCATTTTACCATACAATCCTTCACAATTTCATCTTCCATTTTTTGCTCCATCAAAATATTATATAAACCTTTAATCAGTTTTTCCTCTGAGTCCAGCAACCCCTTACCCAAATGTATTTTGTCTTCCTGAAACCCTGTAGCTTTATCTTTTACATATCTTGATTTCAACAAGTTTATCAACCACCAATGATAATGCCTTGTTCTGTCAGTTCATCTTTGTTCTTTAGATTAAAATCACTATCTAATATCTCAGCATATCTCCTGTTTGTACCTTGAGTTGTTCTTCCTGGATCAGAGAATGTTTCTAATGGAGCTACCCATAATGGTATCTTTCTATAATGTTGTGCCTTAACTGTCTTCCAAACCCATAACAGAGCTCTCCTGATCAAATGTAAATTAAATATTTTGCCTTGCTTATCATCTTGGTACCATAGGTAGGCATGTCAGCCTAGCCTTAAATCATGCCCCTCAATTTTTAAAAGTCTTCCATTTTGCAGAGTAATCCATTCCCTCACCCAGGACAGAGCTGCTGCTCTGTAATAATTCATCCAGTCTGGTAGGCCAAACCCTCCTCTTTGTTTATTGTCCTGAAGAGCCTTAAGTTTTATTCTTGGTTTTTTCCCATCCCAAACAAACTTTGCCATTATCTTATTCAGTTCTTTTAAAAAATCTTGTTTTAATAATATTGGAATTTTCTGAAAGAGGAAAACTAGCTTTGGTAATATATTCATTTTTATTGCGGCTATTCTGCCTATTAGAGATAATTGGAGTTTGGACCATTTCTGCAAGTTTACTTTGATTTCTTTCATTACTTCCATATAATTGTCCTTTATTAATGTACTTTTTTTGGTCATATTAATTCCTAAGTACCTAACCTTACACGTTTCTTGACAACCGGAGTGTTTTCGTAATTCTTCTTTTTTTTTCTTTTGTCATATTTTTCACCAGAATTTTTTTTTGTTTATTTATTTTAAGACCTGACATACATCCATATTCCGTTATTGTCTCTACTAATGTTTCTATTGACATCATAGGTTCTTCTAAGATTATTACTAAATCATCAGCGTAGGCTTGAATTTTGAAATCTTCTTTAACCTTTAAACCTTTGATTCTCTTATCCTCTCTGATTTGTTGGTTCAAGACTTCCAACATGAGAATAAACAGAGGGGACAATGGGCATCCTTGCCTTGTGCCTTTCCAAATTTGAATTGATTCTGTCAGCTTTCCATTCACTTTGATTCTTGCTTCTTGTTTAGAATATATTGCTTTAATTTCTCCTATAAACTTATCTCCAGCTTCCATTAGTTGCAACTGTGTCAGCAAAAAATTCCAGTTCATATTGTCAAAAGCTTTGTCTGCATCGAAAAATATTAATGCCATCTGTTTTTCAGGGTGGGCTTCATAGTATTCCAAGACATTCAGTACTATCCTAAAATTGTTTTTCATTTGTCTTTTTGGTAAGAATCCTTATTGGTCCTGATGAATGATCTGCACCAAAACTTTTTTCAATCTATTTGCTAATATTGACGCGAAAATCTTATAATCTACATTCAATAACGAAATTGGTCTATAGTTCTTAATTTCTGATTGGTCTGTACCTTCTTTATGTATCACTGAAATTATTGCTTCTTTCCAGGAAATGGGAATTTCTTTTTCTATTTCTTCTGTTAATTCCTTAAAGGGTAAACCTAAAACTTCTTCGAAATTCTTGTAATATTCAGTCGGTATTCCACTGCACTGGTGGCAAGAATCAAACGTGGACTTATAAGCTATTTTAATGGGGGAGGTGGTATGGGAAATGGGGGAGGTGCCAGACGATTGGAGGAGGGCTAATGCTGTCCCTCTCTACAAAAGGGATGAACCTGGGAACTACAGACTAGTCAGCCCGACATCAATCCCAGGGAAAATTTTGATTGCTGACTCCTAACAGAGCATAGCTGAGGAATAAAGCTGAGACAAACGTAGGGAGCTTGCAACCAGGGCGGCTAACAGGAGTTTGGCTGGGGAAAGATAGGAAGAGAAGGTAGGAAGGGAAGGTGTGCTGGAGGAAGGGACAAAAGAAAGGGGGAGACCAAGGAGACAGAGAGTGTTTTTGGATTAACACCAGGAAGGGACCTGGAGTAACCCTTAGGAATTCCCCATTCAGAAGCACTGTGTGCTCAGCTTAACAGCAAGGGAGGGGGGTGGCCTGATTACTTATGAGAGCTATAAGTAGCAGCTGTGAGTTCTGGGAGGGCCTTTTGAGCGCTGACTCCTAACACAGCATAGCTGAGGCTTTCTCATCTATGTTCAACATAACAAAATAAAGAGAAAGAGTATTTACAGACAAACAGATCATAGCAAAAAGGTAACAGGGACTATGGAGGGAAGAGACAGTTCAGTTCTGGTGACTTGCAAAGTTTGTGCAATGTTTGTCTTTGTGCCTGAGTGTAACACAGTGTACACATGCAGCAAATGCAAACGGGTGGCATTGTTAGAAGAAACAGGAAGTAGCCATGCTTAAAGCTATTAAGGAAGATGAATTATACATTGACAGAACTGTTGAGCAGCAGCCGCAGTCATTGGAGATACTGGAGGGGGAAAGAGCAACAAGGGAAGGCACCCAAAGAGAAGGCCAAGGAGAGAGCAAACGTAGTGGCAGAAGCACCATGGAAAAGAGCCACAGTGAGGAGCAAAAGAAGGAGAAGACTATCTTCACCAGTGGAACTGCAAAACCACTTTCAGGTTCTTGATGAGGAGTGTGGCAGACAGCAAGTAGATGAAGTCAAAGTGGAGATCATACAGGAGTATGTGAGAGGGACTGAAGCTCAGCCAAGCCAAGGCACTCATCCCAAACCCTGTAAAATGAAGATGAGAACAGTAGTTGTAATAGGAGACTCCCTACTGTGTGGGATGGAACCTGAAGTATGCCGGGAAGATCCATGGACCCATAAATTAGGGATATGATGGGGATTGACATCACTCATAAAACCCACGGATACTTAACGATTCCTTCTCATCCATGTGGGAACAAACGACACAGCCAAGAGCAATTTTGAAGAGATGACAGACTTTGAAGCTCTGGAAAGGAAACTTAAGGACTTTGGAGCCCAGATAGTTTTCTCATCCATCCTACCAGTAATTGAAAAACGAATAGAAAGGGAAATGAAAATACTCCGGGTGAATGACTGGCTACAAAGGTGGTGTCGAAGTGAGGGATTTGGTTTTTGGGACCACAGGCTAAGCTTCCTGAAAGATGGACTGCTAGCAAGAGATGACTTGCACCTCACAAGGACTGGGAAGAATGTGTTTTGCCACAGCATGAAGAACTTCGTCAGGAGGGCTTTATCTGAATTGGGAGGGAGACAAAAGCACAAAGGTAAAAATAGACGAAGCCTTATGCACAATAAGAGGAATGGACTGAACAGTTCTAATGGGGGTTGATAATAACATTTATGTTAATTGTCAGGAATTTTGGGGTGTGGAAATGGGCAGAAGTCAACCAATGCCCATGAACTAGCTGGTTATCTTCAAGACATAATATGTGGGCAAGTGCTTTTTCATTCATTTCTTGCTGCTCCTCATCAAAGACAGCAGGTGGAGCTTGCACTATCTCCCAGCAGTGGTCTTTTTGGAGAAGCATCTCCATTTTTAATGACCAGTGCAGATAATTACTGGCGTTTAGCCTTGCAATAGGGAAACCTCCCCAGGTCATGAAGCTGCAGGCCTGCATTCTGGCTAATTAATGTTCAATGTCCGTTTCTAGCTGTCCTCTACCCCACTTGGGCTTACACATGGGACACTCACCTCTCTGGACTTCAGGCAAGACTTCCAGCACCTCTGGATCAGCTTCTCTCACACCCACAGCAACTCACCGACGTCTCCACAGCTTACTTGGTGCAGTGGAACTGTGTTGGGTTCATAACCCCTTGTCAGGAATTTTGGGGTGTGGAAATGGATCCTAGACAAGGCGGTCTTCCAGGTCAACAGTAAAGAGATTCACAGAGATTCCTTTTCAGTAGTGTATTTACAAAATACATACAGCAGACTAAAAATACACTTATCTGTAAAATAAATGGACAGCACTTCGTGCAGCAACTCTCCATACAAGGCTGCATATTCCACTCTAGTGTGCAGCTCTTACATAGTGTGAAACAACCAATCACTGGCACAGCACCTGTTGTCCTTTCCTAGACACTACATCTTACCCAATACACATTTCAAGGATTGCGTCATCTACATGTGCTAACCTTGTGGCTGCACACCTGTTATAAAAATGGATGTCTAATAGAGCAGGGGTCCCCAAGCCCCGGTCCGCGACCCGGCAGCAGTCCGCGGCCTAGGCAGGACCAGGCCACGGACACAGATATCCTGTTCCCCCCTGCGAGCGCCCCCCGCAAGCAGCGCCATGCGCGTGAGTGTGCTCTGCCCCCTGCGAGCGCCACCGTGCGCAAGCGCACTCCACCCCCCTGTGGGTGTGCCACGCCCCCCCCAACCGGTCGCCAGTTGGGAAACGGTTGGGGACCACTGTAATAGAGCACTCTGGTTCATGCACTCTAGCTCATGTACAAAGAGTAAATTCTACTTTATGGGCCACAATATCCTGACATAATCATATTAATATAAACGTACAAAGAAAAGCAGGCACCGTATCACACGACCTCCGGTGTCTATATAGGTATGCCAGGAGTATGGGACACAAACAAGAAGAACTGGAAATTTAGCTGGGGGGGGGGGGGTAAATATGACTTGAAAGGAATAACTGAAACTTGGTGAGACAACTCCCATGATTGGACTACAGCAATTGAAGGATATAATTTGTTCAAGAACAGAAAGAATAGAAAGGGAGGTGGAATTGCAGTATACGTATTTCAAAAATACACATTCCTGCATGGAAATACAGGAGATTGGCTGTCCCATTGAGAGCATCTGGATCAATAGTTGGGGCAAAAAACAAAAGGAGCATGGTAGTTGGAGTCTACTACCATCTGCCCAATCAAGGAGAGGATATGGATGAAACTGTTGAAAACCAAAATGCAAGCATTTCAAAAAGACATGATGTAGTAGTGATGGGAGATGTCAAGTATCCTGGTATCTGTTGGGAGGCAAATTCTGTGAAGTATGGCCCTTCCAAGAAATTCCTGGCTTGTGTGGCTGATAATTGTCTCCTACAAAAAGTGGAGAAAGAAACTAGAGAACTAGCTATCCTTGACTTGATTCTAACCAATAGAGACAATTTGGTGGACGAAGTGGCAGTAAGGGAAACTCTGAGCGAGAGTGGCCATGTTCCACTAGAAATCTTGATTTCAAAGGAAACCAAAGCAGAGAGTAGCCACACATATACGCTGGATTTTTTGTTGTTGTTGTTTAGTCGTTAAGTCATGTCCCGACTCTTCGTGACCCCATGGACCAGAGCACGCCAGGCCCTCCTGTCTTCCACTGCCTCCCAGAGTTGGGTCAAATTCATGTTGGTAGCTTCGATGACACTGTCCAACCATCTCGTCCTCTGTCATCCCCTTCTCCAGAGAGAGCATATCTTGTTCCATTCCACTCTTTTAATCTCTTCCTCAAAGTCCTCCTGCCACTGGTTTTTCAACATCACTTGTTCAAATCCAGAATGTACTAAAATCTGATAAATTATGCTAACTGTTCCCTTTTGTTTCCTTCTTCTTGATCTTGTCTTTGTTCGATAATCTCGAATTTGATCAATTTTCTAATCTCTCCTACTTTTCTAGTCCACTCTCTTGTCCAACTTTCCATTTGGAGTATATTCAACCAGGATATTCCCTCTTCTTCCCCCAAAATTTCCTTTATAGTATTTTTATCTTTAATCTTTTTCATCCAACTCTTCATTCTATGTAACCCTTTCTCTATTAATACTTTAAGTTTAGATTTAAGAGTTTTGGGGAAACTCTGGATCTCCACTACTTGTTGCAGAGTTGAAATAAGTGGACTCAATATATATCTATAATTATTCCAGCACTCTACCATATTTGACAGAACAGGATTAGTTATTCTCTTAATTTCTTCTGCAATTTTTTCTTTAAAAAAGAAGCCCTCCATTCTGTCGGGGTATTCTAACATTTCCATTTCCCTCCATATTAGGTTTCTATAATATCTGGTATATGTCTAAGCTGATTTGCAATGTAATATAATTTAATATTAGGTAGTCCAAGCCCTCCTTTTTGTGGAATATACCATAGCCTCTTATTGATCCTTGTTTGCTTATTTCAATTACAATAATTATTTATCAACTTCTGCCAATCTTTCAAATATATTTCTCCAACACTTATTGGGAGCATCCAAAATACAAAGTTAAGTTTAGGGATAATCTTCATTTTACATAATGCTATTCTATTAAACCATGACAATTTTAATTTTTGGTACTGATTTATCTGTTTGTTAATTTATTTCTTCAATTTATTCATATTTAATTTAATTATTTCTTGTAAATTCCATGTGATATAAATTCCTAAGTATTTAATTACACTCTCTATTCTTCCTTTAAATTCTTTTTTTTCAATTCCTTCTTATCTACTTCTGAATTATTTAATAAAATACATTCAGATTTCTCCCAATTCACTTTCAACCCAGTTATTTCATCAAATAAATTTAAATGTGTTCTGATTTTCTGCAATGTATCTTTTGGATTTTTAATTATTAATAATGTGTCATCTGCAAAGAGGTTTATTTTATCCTCTCTGATATCTATACCTTTAATTGAACTATTGCTTCGGATTACTTGTGCCAGCACTTCTATTACCAATGTAGATAGAACGGGAGATAAGGGGCAGCCCTGTCTCGTTCCTCGGCCTAGGAATATTGATTCAGTCATACCATCATTTATTATTATTTTTGCAGAGTTCTGTGAATATAGTTGTTGGATTATTTGTCTAAAATGGGTACCAAATCCTATCTGTTTAATCAGGATTTTAATGCATCCTATTCAACTGGATCAAAGGCTTTAAAAATGTCTAGGGATACCACTCCTGAGGATGGGAGTTTCTAAAACGGGAAATCCTAAATTCACAACTACAAACAATTCAAACAAAAAGGTGGGAGACAGCAAAAAAGGGCTTCACAAAAAGCTTGGGGAGTACCGGAAAACATAAAAAGACACATATAGGAAGTGGAAGGAAGGCCAGGCCACCAAGGAAGAGTATAAACAAGTAGCAAGGAATTGCAGGGATGGCATTAGAAGGGCAAAAGCTGAGAATGAGCTGAGATTAGCTAGAAACACTTAAAAGCAACAAAAAGGCGTTCTTCAGTACGTGTGTAGCAAAAGACAAAGTAACAGTGGTTCAGATACTCAATGGAAATGGAAAAATGATAACAGAAGACAAACAAAAGGCAGAAGTACTCAATTCCTATTTTAGCTCAGTCTTTTCCCAAAGCACAGACTATGACCCTCTAGACAATTGTGAAGTGCAGGTGGAGGGGACAAGAATGCAGTTGGAGAATGATAAACAAATAGTCAAGGAATACCTCACTACCTTGAACAAGTTCAAATCTCCAGGGCCAGATGAATTGCATCCAAAAGCATTGAAGGAGCTGGCTGAAGAGCTCTCAGAACCACTATCCGTTATTTTCCTGAAATCATGGGAAATGCATGAGGTGCCAGATGACTGGAGGAGGGCTAATGTTGTCCCTATCTTCAAAAAGTGCAAAAAGGACGAACCTAGGAACTACAAACCAGTCAGCCTGACGTCAATCCCAGGAAAAATTCTGGAGCAGGTTATAAAGCAGGCACTATGCAAACACCTAGAAAACAGTGCAGTAATAACTATAAGCCAACATGGATTTGTCAAGAACAAATCCTGCCAGGCTAATATGATCTCATTTTTTGATCAGGTAACCTCCCTGATAGACAGAGGGAAGGCTGTAGACATAGTATATCTTGACTTCAGCAAAGCTTTTGACAAAGTGCCCCATGATATCCTGATTAGTAAGCTAACTAGGTTTGGGCTGGATAGATCAAGTTTCAGGTGGACATACAATTGGCTACAGAATTGTACTCAGAGGGTGATGATTAATAGGTCCTTCTCAAACTGGGAGGAGATAACAAGTGGGGTACCCCAGGGCTCAATCCTGGGCCTTGTGCTCTTCAACATTATTACTGACCTGGATCAGGGGGTGCAGGGAATGCTAATTATTATTTTTAATTAAAGAAAAATAATAACATAACTAACATAAAATGTCTGTACATACACAATACAACTAGAATTCCCCACCTTTGCCACATTCACCCTCGGGACTAGGTAACCAAAAATACTATTTTAATACTTTTTCACCCCATTCCACTCCAAAAATACATTGCTTCTTCTGCTGTCTTATGACCTTTCCCTTTCACGCTAATTAAATTTATAGATGACACAAAATTGGGTGGAATAGCTAATACCCTGGAAGACAGAAACAAAATTCAAAATGACCTGGATAGGCTTGAGCACTGGGCTGAAAACAACAGAATGAAATTCAACAGGGATAAGTGCAAAGTCCTGCACCTCGGAAAAAGAAACCGAACACACAGTTACAAGATGGGGGATACCTCGCTCAGCAATACTATGAGCGAGAAGGGACCTGGAGTCGTTGTAGATCACGTGGAGATTGATTATTTTCAAGTTTCTGTGGCAATACTAATGCAAAATAAACTAGACAAATTGCTGTTGTTGCGCTCATCTACATCTCTCTCTCAAAAACAAAAGTAGCACATTTTTTAATGGCTGGGAATGCTGAGTTTTTCTAGTCCATGACAGCCTTTTGGCAGATCAGCCATTGTACGAGGAAAAGAATACTGTTTAGGTGCAGCCTTGCAGCTTTTCTACTGGCTGTGTGAAGATCCTGAGGGGGTGTCTTTGCTCATGGCACAAACAGAACCTGAATATGCCCGTAGACCTACTGTTGAAATCTGTAATGTATAACTTCCACACATAGTGTTTTAGAATGCAGTTCCACAACTGCAACAAGATGACTTTGGTTTTAATACTTTGTATCAGACTGCCCTACTGTGTCTCTGTACCTTGCAAGTACATTTCACTGAACTTGGCAAGGCTTAACAATAATAATATATAATAATCATCTTAGAACAGCAGAACTGGAAGGGACCCTGTCAAAGAGGCCCAGCGGGGAATCGAACTCCCAACCTGAGCTATCACTTACCATTCCGTGCACCTGACGATGCTAAAGCTTTGCTACTCATGAAAGCTTTCAGTTTATTGACAAGTAAGGACTGGAGGAGGAGGAGGCAGCAGTAGCCGCTGGAACCACCACTGGCAGAATGGCATCAGGCTGTACATAATTCAGGAAAATTTGAGCAGTGCAAGTAGAGATTTTCCTCCTCCCACAGACATAGAGAAAATCATTGCCTGGAAGCCCCCCCACCCCACTCTCACTGAAATCCAGGCACAAAAAGAACAGACTTCCCGAAAACCACGTGCAACTGTCAGCGTTTTCCTCCTTCCTCGGAGGCTAATGCAGAGACTCCCGTTTGTGCACTTCTTTAACTGCCTGCCTGGCTTCTACAGTCCCTCCCTGACATGCAGGTACCTTTGGAAACTCAGGTGAACTTTCCTTGCTATGTAATAAATGTATTAATCCTCAAGATATTATAAACCATTGGTTTTGCTGTAGTGGATTAGTGGCTACTAATCTTAATGGACAGTTTCACAGTACACTCCCAACAGAAGCGCTGTTATGTATGACAGTTATTTTTATATATAGCCAGTGGCTGTTACAAATATCAAATAATATTTTCTAATATTTGAAAATGATTGAAATTTTTGAATAAAATAATAAATTTAAAAATATGTCAAGTTTACATCAATGTGAAAATGAAATGACTATAAAAGCCATTATCACTTGGGTAGGTTTTAAAAAATATTGATTTTGGTGAATCTAATGTCCAGACTTGGGCAAGCTCCGTTAAATATTTTAACTAGTTTACCAGTGCCTGAAATACATTTTAGCATAAGACAGATAGACCAGTGAATCCTTATTTATTTATTATTTATTTAAAATATTTTTACCCGCCTTTTTCCTTAAAAGGACCCAAGGCAGCTTACAACAATTAAAAGACAATATTTAAGAAGAATCAAGCAAGTATATTCAAAGCAGTGAATAAAATCTTACTAATACATAAGATTAAAAAACTGTAGGACTGGAGACATTAGTAGGGGTCATCTAGTCCAGCCCAACAATATGGTAAATCTATGGATAAAGAGGCACTTTTGTAAAAGAGTAAATGAACCTTAGAATCCGATATCTGGAATCAAACAAATAAATTACAAAAGAAATAGCAGGGTTGAGGGACAACTTTTTGGTTTCATAAGAAATGGCTCAAAGAGAAAGCATTCTTAATGGCTGAAGCTCTATCTATGCAGTCAGGATGATGTTGTATGTAACAGGTTACTGTGACAAAAGGCTTCTTCCTTTTGCAATTTTGGAGGGTGCAAGGCTAATGGGATGGTGGGATTCCAAAAGATCTCCTGTATGGAGAATTAGTGCAGGGAAAGCGCCCCAGAGGGAGACCACAGCTGCGATACAAGGAGATCTGCAAGCGGGATCTGAAGGCCTTAGGAATGGACCTCAACAGATGGGAAACCATGGCCTCTCGCATTTTGAAGAGAGACTTGTCCAGCAGGCCAAGGCAAAGAGGCAGTCCTGAAACCAGCAAAATCAGGGAGCTGGACAGGGGACAGACTGTATTTGTCTTCAGTGTGGAAGGAATTGTCACTCTCAAATTGGCCTTCTCAGCCACACTAGATGCTGTTCCAAGTCGTCTATTTAGAGCACATTACCATAGTCTTTTGAGACTGAAGGATGCCTAATCAAGGCTATTGCAGTGCAATAAAACTGCATGCACCTTGAAATTGCAACAGGAAGTGGCAGTCTGCTACTGACATCTTTCCCATTGTGCAGACAGATCCCACCAAATAGGATTTTGGCCATTATCTCACATACTGGGGGATACTTAGAATAATGCTCGTAAGACTAAGGAGCAAATGGTGTTTCATTTTGGCTTTGAGCTGCAGAGCAACCACCACACACAATCCTTATATCAGCGGTGATCCTCCTGTCTAACCTCTTATGCTTCTTTGCCTTAAACAGAGACCTGTCTATGAACACATACAGTAATCGTTCCACTCCCATTAAGAAAGCCTCTCTAAGGTTCCAGTGCGGCCTCCAGTGCCTCCCCTCAACGTTTTAGCCAGTTATATTCTATTTCAAAGGGAAGTAGGAGTCATGTTTCAAGAATTCTTCAGAATGACAATTAAGATCTGTGAACGTAGAAAGTGTTTTGCACACACTTGCTCAGTGGCACCAAGCAAGGCAGACACTGTTGTTCCTTCACTTGGTTCCCTGGTAGCCTTAGCAGGTGATGTGAGTTTATTCCCTGGAGGAGCCATTCTGACTGGTTGCTACAATCACAGGATCATCTCATAGTTGACAGCTCATGGTGCTGAGCAGCCTTGAGCATGTGATGGGCTAGCTGATAACATTGTATGGATTAGTCAGTCTTCCAAAGGATAAACACTGGCCTTTGCTGCAGGAGTTTCGGCCTCAGAACTCGGGGGTTTCCACATAGGCTGAACAGCCATTCATGTGCACAGAACTTTTAGCCACTTGCTGTGCAACCTTGTTGGACCCATGGAGGCTGGGCTGGGCAAGCTGTCATTTCAGTGGACTGAAGAGGAATTGATTTGCAGCTCCCTGTAAAGGAAAAGCCAAAACAGTTTGAATCCTTGCTCTTCAACAGGATACAGTGCTCTGGAGCTACACGCCCAGGGCCACGTCCATACTACTCTGCCACTAGGTTGGAAAATGTGTTCTCCCAAGATGGTTAGTGTGCCCAGGCTCAGAGCCCTCCTTGTTCCTTCACCAGTCTCATGAGTGCCTTTATCAGTTACTCATGTTCTCAGCCTAACTGCCCTTGACAAAAGGGTGGGATATAATTTCATCAAATATTTATTTTATTTTATTTTATTACATTTATAGCCCGCCCATCTAGTCATATAGACTACTCTGGGCGGGTAACAACATAATTTACAATTTACAAAATAGATATGGAGGGAACGGTGGTGTCTACCTGACAGCAGTAACGAGGTTTTGATGCCATTTGTTAAACTCATCCTGATCGCAGGACATCAGCAACAGTGTCTTATGAGGGAAGGACAGCTGAAAAAAAGAGAGCATTGTGAAAAAGTGGAACCTGCATGGTAGTTCTGAGCACAGAAGCGGGACTATCAAGTCAAAATTCTTCCCAAAATGGTCACTGGAACTGTGTGTGGGGTGAAGAGGAATGAGGGGTATGAGAAGTTGAAGACTTCCTTCCATCTCTGCACCAGGCATCATTCTTGAGCTGTGGTTAGCTCAGGCAGGGGGGCCTTCCTGACCCATTGAAAAGTTTTGCTCACCGCATGCAAAGTTAATTAACAGTCCTCCCCCTCATCTCCCCGTTACCCACCCGCCATCTTGCCTCCATAAAGAGTAGGCAATAGGTCCTGTATTTGGGGGGGGGGGGCAAGGCAAGACTTACACTGAGCAACCCTCCTTGGTCGTGAGTATGACCAAAGACCTTTTCTACAGTGCACTGGCTGAGAGGGTAGACCGCCTGGCAGGCAAACTTGGATGAATTCCAGGGATGGAGTGGGTGGCAAGGCCTGGTCATTAGCAAGATGTCCGAGAAGAGGAAGAACATTCTGGATTGCACCTCCTCCCCCTTTGGGGGCACCACGATCAGCCAGCCTTCCTGGAGATACCAACGTCCTATGGGAAGCATAAGCATTGCATGGGTGGTTTGGAGGACAGGCCCTGAACCTCCTGAATGCTGATAAATCCCCTGCCCTGATTCTCCAGTGGATATAGTTCCACTGCAGCTGTGAGGGAATAGCCCTGGGGATCTAGTAATGTGCAGGTCCCTGGCATCTGCAGAATGCTGGCACATGCATGGGCATGGCATAAACCCGGGCGCACAGCACTTGGGTAGTGACTGCAAAGGGTCAACTGTTTCCCTTGGTCGGTAAGGTTAACACAATGTCCTTCCTAGCTTTGCCAGTCACCAGAGAAATTACACAGAAGTTTCCAGGGGCAATTTTTTTATTTCTCGAACCTTGGAGTACCATATGTCCCATCCCTCCAAAACACTTAGCCCTGTATCTGATCTCCCCAAAATGCAAATTACAATTTGCTCTGTAAACTGAATTCCACCCCCAGGGACTTTTGTTTCTAAAAAAAAAAGAAAACAAAGTGTATTATGGTGACAAAAATATTTCTGAGCTGTTTCAGGAGGTGGAGGCATAAGGGCTGCAGGAAAGGGGCGGCACATGCAACAGCACAGAGACAATATTTAGTCCAGTCCTGGTTTAATTGTATTGACCCCTCTTTTCTTAGTCAAAGAGGGACTCAAACCATCAAATCAAAAAAATTCAAACACAATAAACTGCAAGCACACTGTCACAAAATGACAACATTTTATACTAGACGAATTTCCCAATGTGTTTTAATGGCAATCCCTCAAAGCATGTGTCAGAGTAGGTGAACCTCAAAAATGTCTGCATGTGAATTACCACAGAGAGGGTGGGCCTTGTGTGGGAGCTGCATCAGGTGTGCCAACTATTGCTGGGCAAAATGTCTTCTGTGGTACCTGAGCCTCAAGCAGTGGTGCCGAATCACTTTTCACTGCTCTGAGGCTTCAAGATTATCAGGGGCCCACTTAGCCAGCATGTCTCTTGCGGCCCTTCAGGCACGCTGGCCATGCTCCCGGAAGGGCAGGAAGCCAGGGACTCACCAGGCACCAGCACGTGCGTCTTCTGTCCTTTGAGCAGTTTCTGAACCCGACGCATGTGCCCCAAGTTGTCTTGGAAGCACGAGATTTCCCAGATTCGGTGAAATGCCTCTGAGAAAGACTTTAGAACTCCTGCAAATGGCACAATGTCACACAGGAAGATGGCAACAATTACCCCACCGGTGGCAGGGAGAGAGGAGAGGGTGCAGGTGATAATCAAGATGGGGCATGCTGGGAGGTGGAGGAAGGGAGGGAAATCCAGAGCCTCTGCAAGGAGGCAGGTGGCTAAGTGCCACAAAACAGCAGCCAGACTGTATTGCTGAGTCTCCTCCCGTGCTACCTCTCCCCATCTCAGAGGGAGACTGAGATAAAGTTAACGTTCTACCTCTCAGCTGCTCTGAGTCAGAGCTCTCCGGGTAAGTGTTCTCCACCAGATCCTGCAGCAAGTGCTTGTACCTGCACAACAGGAGGGAGAGGTTGGAAGGATTGCAAGCCAGAGTCAGGGGGCAAGGAGAACAGCCCCCACGGTGCCAACCGACAAGCCAGGCTCCTCCCCTCAGCAACCCTTCCACAGCCAGATTGCCACACATTCTACAAGGCACCGGCCGGCCAAAGGCCTTCTGCAGGCTAGTGGCCCAACTGACTAACAAAGAACAGGCTGAAGAGCAGGTCCCATCTTGGGCTGTGACTCCTGTGGAAGCTGCCACTCACTGATGGATCCTTTGCAGAGGCAGAGGCAGCAGGTCCTCCAGACAACAGCCCCTGAAGTCTGGCCGGGACTCTTGAAGCTTCTTGAAGCGGGAAAATGATCTGTTCTTCTTCACCTGTTTCTGCAAGGGAGAGAGGTGAGGTCAGTGGCCTGGGGCCAGGACATTCCCCAGGCCCGGGCAAGGAGGGGCTGGGCAGCACCAGAGACCACCAGAGCTGCTAGGAGACTCTAGCTGCTCCTCTGAGTTGCTGCTGGGTGGGTGAGGCTGGCCTCTGCAGGAGCGCACCTGGGCGGTGTCCAGACTGCCAGCCTAGCCCAAAAGGGGTTAGGGTTAGGGTTAGGGTTAGGGTTAAGAAGGAAATGGCTACCTCCAACATCTTCTTGGCCTCTTCCAAGTTTTCAGCATAGCAGACATAGAAAACCAGCTGGTGGCAGAAGCCTTCCAAGCCAAGCCCCAAGCGGCCCCTCTCCAGGTGGAACAGCAGCGTCCTGGGCACAAACAGAAGGGCTCCTTGAGCCAGGCAGGTCAGGACTAATGTCCCATCAACCCCACTCCTCCCCAAACTCGTGGGGGTGGGCAGGCAGCAGCTGGACAGTGTATTCTGGTAAAGAAGAATTTGCAGGACTTGATGTGTTTTAATAAACCTCGAGTAGACATCTTTGCATTATTTCTTCAGGAGCAGAAAGAGCACAGGATCAGACAGCACTGATCTCTCCAGGAAGGTTCAGGGTCCTACACTGGCCACCTGGTTGCCTTTGAGCGCCCCACGAACAGAAAAGGAGGGCAGAGCCACATTCTTGCTTGGGTTTCCCAACGGCCACTGCTGAGAGGCGGGCTGCCTCTGACCCCAGAGAGAACGCAGTGGCACCAGGAAGGGCTTGGAGCAAAGGATACTTAGAATCAGAACTTTTAGGGAAAGCTGTGGCCCAAAGCCAGCTGGTGCTCTCACTACTTTTCACCAGTTTCTCAGTACTTTCTTCTATCAACAGAAAGGAGAAAAATACTGCGGAACTGACAAAATAATGGCAGACAATCACATAATCTCTGACTTCTTAAATAATTCAGTTGAATATGCTACACCTTGAGTTTATCAAGCTATTCTGACAGTATTGTGGGTATTGTCAAGGTAAGGCCTTGAGCTAGAGAAGAACCTCACATCAGGGGCCACTAGAGAAGAACCTCACATCAGGGGCCTCCTCAGCCCCAAGGCTACGTGTAGGAAAGAGGACAAAGGAGGACCCAAGACCTGTTGTTAGCCAGCCAGCCCTGATCCACACACGCCCCAGGCAATCCTGACATCAAATGAATACCCCACTAGCAGCTCTGCTATGGAAAGTGCCAGATAGACAGTGGGTGGGGGTGAGGGACAGAAAGGGTGTGGGGGGGGGGGGAGGAGGGAAGAAAACAAAAACTAGAAAAGAGGCTGGTGACTGGACAAAGGAGGAGGATAAAAAGGACTGCAGGAAGAAACCTGAGGGAAAGGAAGGTGGGGAGCAGGAGAGGGAGGAGGAGGAAGAGTGGGGACATGCACTCGAGGAACAAGGGGCTGAGGCTTATAATTTGGAGGCAGAAGTAGTTGTGGACCCGGAACTCCAAGAAGGCTGGGATTCTGTGTACAAAGCAGAGAGGCATTATAGCTCAGCTTTGTGTTCCCAAAGAAGAGGGTGAAAGACACAGAGTCTTCAAACCCCCTCCTAAGCCTTCGTACTGGGGGAAACATGAATGAAGGGAGTGTCATTTGAGAATCCAGGATTATTGGTGTGAGGAAGCCATCTGACACAATTTGGCCAAGACCCAGGAAGGCAAAGGCACCAGGGGAATTCTCACAATGGCCAGGGGAGAACCCAAGAGGTCAGGTTCATAGCCGGGCTGGTGTAGGAAACCACCCTTGCCGCCCCTCTCTCTGTCTACCGCAACTATTCTGATCAGCCCCAACCTCCCCACAATAAGGAATCAGCCTCAGGAAAGAAGTCGCTGGGTTACAGAGGAGGAAAGAGAGAAGGGGAATAAAAGGAGGGACTTTGACCGGCTCTGTGTTGCTGGTTCACCACCTGTTAAAGTTAATTATGATTTTACTCCAAATTTAATACAACCTAGTTCTTTGCATATATTTTCTGGTTCATTTATGGAACAAAGGATGGAAGAAGGCAACCCCTTCAATCCCTGAGGGAATGGTGGGTTGGGGGGCATGCACTATGATACACACCAGCCCCAGATGGGCCCCTTACCGGCTGGCAGAGCACAGACACTCCCATGACCCAAAGATAGCCTCCCAGGCAGCTGGCTTCAGGGTGCCCTTCGCTTTCAGAATGGCCACGAAGTACTAAAAAGAAGACACAGAATGCTTACTTGCCAATACAGTCTGACCTTGCTCTCTGGGATGGTTGGCCAGGCTCTCCCCCATGAGAGCAATGCGGATGGGCTGGACCTTCTCTCATTCCTCTTCCCTCCCTCCCATCACTACAAAGGAGGCCTCCATTCCCACCCACCCCTTCAAGAAACAAGAGTTCTGCCTGCAGCTGCAAGGGAATCAGCTCAGTCTGACTGTATACCAGCTTCCGGGCTCTACGTTCTACCGTGTTTTCTCTACAGCCCCCTCACCTGCTCCCCCATCTATCCAAGTCCCCCCTCTCTAAACTCAAACATGCTGTTTTCCAGTTTACTGGGAATGGAAGGGAGATGCTCAGGCACCACACTCGTCAGGGCCCGTGTCTAGTTCCCCTTCCTCTGCCTGTTCCTAATATGGTCCAGTCAAGGAGGGGTGTCTGCCTCCCTCCCTACGGGCCCACTTTTACAGCTGCAGGGGGAACAGATTGAAGAGTGGCAGAAACGTTTTGTGGAGCCCCCTTTAAGCTGTTTTGCTGCTCGCTTTCTCTGCTTTCTAACTTACTATACTTTTAATCTTACTGGTTAGGGCTGGATATGCTTTCAAGCTCTCTTAAATAGATTTCATCCTTAGAAAAGCAGCTACATACCTTATTAAAATTCAAATAAACCATTACTCACAGCCATGACTGGCAATTGACTGGCAATTGAGTCATTGTTCAGCAGCAATGCAAAAGATGCTGCCTAAAAGTTAGCCAAGCTGTCCCAATGCAATATGGCACAACGTCCAAGAGCAGAAAAGGCTGTCCACTGCTCCACCCTAACCCCTGCAGGTCCCTCACTGCAAAAACGCTGCATCGCACCGTGGCCACCAAGTCCAGCTGCTCCAGGTATTTCTGCTCTGTTTCTACCAGCTCTTTCACAGTTCGGCTGCGTTTTCTCTCCCAGCGGCTCCTCTGCTGCTCCACGGGATTGCAGCTGCTCTGAGGAAGAACAAGTGTGGTGCTCATCCTGGATTTCAGGAAGGGAACCTTGCAAAAGAAAAGAGACACCTTAAAGACAAGCCTGCCTTGGGTCAGGGTGGGGCCAAGAGGCCCCTTCAAGAGCTTGCATACACTTATTTGGGGGTTTGTAGAAAGGAAGCATGAAAAATGCACAAGCATTTGTTCAAAATGTGGCAGCAATTATGAAGAGAAGGAGGACACAAGTACAGTACTGGTTAACAGGAAGTTCAGAGAATGGTGCTTAACATCTTCCTCCCAGGAACCAGCTTCATGCTTGATCAAGCGCCTTCCTTCTGTTCAGGCAAGCTTTACCTGAGCAAATGGCTGCCTCAGTGGGGTTCTAAGTAGATGGTTGTGCCTTGACTGTGTTTTGGTGTTAAGTTTTTCAGTATGGTATTTGCTTGATCCTTTAAAAATATTTCTATACATACTCTTTTCAGCTTTAAATACTGTCTTTAAATTATGTAGGTTGCCTTAGGTCCTTTTTAAGGAGAAAAATGGGATTAAAATATTTTAAATAAATAAAAATAGTCTCTCTCTGGCCTGCTGCTGCTGCCCCCACCTCTACCACCACCACCTTCAAGAGTACCTTTTGCAGGTCTCGGTCTCTCTCTCTCTCTCTCTCTCTCTCTCTCTCTCTCTCTCTCTGTATATACAGACAGACAGACAGACAGGCATACACACAGCCCTTTTCGCCGCGGGAAGCATCTGCCCGCTCCCCTTGTGGCGCCCCCTCCACATTCTGGTGCCAGGATCCCAACCCCAGCAATACCGGAGGTGTAGCTCTGCCTCCGAGCCAAATCCTCGTCCGAGGGTGTGTGTGGAGGAGGACGGGCTAGCCCCCCCCCCCAAACACACCACCGGACTGTCCTCTGGAAGAAAATGAGCGGCGGGAAAGGACGAAGGTATGTGAGGGGGGTCTAGGGCGAGCCCTTCTCTCCTCCCACATGCCCTGGAGTGACCCACGCAGCAGAGGAATGGGTGGGCGGCACTACACGTGCGGGAGGGGGAGAATGACCCCCCTCCTGTCCCCCGAGCCCCCCCTCCTCAGGACCCACAGGGGAGGAGGGGCGCCCCCCCCCCGCGCGCAAGACGTCTGCTCGGCTGGCGCTCTGGAGGCGCGGCACCATCGCCGCCGCCCGGCGCCGTCGGTTGGGGGGGGCGGGGGCGAGAGTTTGCCGCTGCTTCGCGCTTCTCAGCCGGAGCCGCCGCGCTGCCCTTCGCCCTTCTCGCCACCCGCCCCCGGAGCCTCCCGCGCCGTCGCTGCAGGCAGGGCGGCCCCTGGGAGCCGCGGGACGGCGGCGCGCGGTGGGGAAAGCCCGGGCCCTCCGCGGCTCCCGCTTCGCTCGCCCGCCCGCCCGCCGGCCCGCGGGCCGCGTCCACGAACCGAGGGAACAGTCGAAGGGCCCCCTCAGCGGCTGGCGCGGCTTCCTCCCTCCCGGCCAGGCCCGCCTCGCATTCAAACGGCCGGCCGGCCCCGCCCGGTCCGGCCCCCGGCGTCGCCAGCTGGGCGGAGGCTTGAAGGAGGAGCTTGTCTTGTTCCTTCACAGGTGCCCTTCCAACGCTTGGCCTTCTTCCAGTTTCTTGGCTGCACCCTCCGTTTGGGTGGAAGATTGAATGGAGGTGTAGAACATCTTTAAACGTATGCTGTATGGAAGCGAGGTTGAAGTGCTGTAAAGAGATCATCACCACTGAGCTGTATGAAATCTTCTGTCTTTGCTGAAGGGAAGATGGAGTACCACAGGGCATGAAGGATGCAAACATCGTCACATTGTATAAGAACAAAGGAGAGAGGGGCGACTGCAATAACTACCGTGGCATCTCTCTTCTCAGCGTTGTAGGGCAGCTGCTTGCCCGTGTTGTGCTGAAGAGGCTCCAGGTGCTCGCAGACAGAGTCTATCCAGAGTCACAGTGTGGATTTCGAGCTAAATGCATCCACCACCGACATGGTATTCTCCCTCAGACAGTTGCAGGAGAAATGCAGGGAACAATGACAGCCACTCTTTGTGGCCTTCCTAGCTCTTATGAAGGCCTTTGATTTGGTTAGCAGGGACGGCCGTTTTCCCCCCATTTCCGATGGTTCTTGAGGGGTTTGCTTGCTTTTTGCTTTGCTTTTTTTGCATTTCCGATGGGTCTTCGGAAACTCTTGTCCCAATAATCTACTGAGATTCTATTCTTGTGCCAGTAAGCCTTTTTGAGTTCTCTTTTCCACCTTTTGTCGTCATATTGATTTTTTTCGCCCCCCTTCCTAAATTAAATAAATAAGGGATGCTGATTAAGTCTTCTGTCAGCAGATGTCACTGTAACCTTACTTTTCTTTCTCAATCTCATTTTACATATCAGGTCCAGGGTAGAAAGTTCTCACAGTTGCCAAGTCACAACAATAAAAATTTAAAGGACCCACAATGCTTTGAAGTAAATAGGATTTGATATCAATATTTCAGATGGTCAGGGGAGTGAGGCTAGATTGATCTCCTTTGGTGACAAGGTAGTTTGCTCCCCCTTCTCCCTTTTCCTTCTGGGGGGGAGGGGAGTGGTGTCGCTTCTACCTGACAATTAAAAGATTTTTTTAAAAGGTAACATCCATTTTGCTGACTCTTTACATCTATCTCTTTTCTACGTAGCTCTTTGGGTCCATGGAGATTTTCCTTACATGAACACATATTTTAACTTAATCATAGTCTCTGGTTGAGCGATTTCCGAGGCCCTCCTGTGCTCTCTCACTCTCTGCTAGCGAGGGGTGTTCCCAGCTCTTTGCAAAGAGGGGGAGCCAGCCTTTGCCGATTCTTCTCCCCCATTTTGTCATCTCCGCTGCTTCAGACACCGCTTCTCCTAGCGGAGGGTCCTTTGCCCCCCCCCTAGTTAGGGGGGGCCCAGGAACCGAGGGGCCCTGGTCAGTTTCGGGAGGTTGCCTGAAACCCGATCAGTTCTCGCTGCAACAACCCGGGCACCGGCACCCCCGACCGCCTCCTCCTTTCCCCGCTGCCGGAGAGCTGCCTGTCCCCCGCCGCTGCCGCGGGCTCGCGGAGCCGCCTTAGGGGTCTCGGAGAGCGCGGGCGAGTCCACCAGGCTCCGGCGGCTTCCCTTGTCCGGAGAAGAAGCCGCGAAGGAGCCGGACCAGGCAACCCCGAACCCGCCGCCGCGAGCCAGGCTGCCCGGCGGGCGCCGCGGGTGGAGGGCTTGGCGCGTCCCCCAGCGGCCTTGCACCATCCGCCGGTCCTTGGCCGCGCGGCGCCCCGAGCCGCGTCTCCGTCGAGGGAGCCCCGCGGCTTGGCCGTGGGTGCCGGGGGGGGGGGGGGGGGCGCGAGGCCGGCGGGGCCGAGCCAGGGGCCAGCTGGGCCGGCTGCCCCGCCTCCACCCCCCGCCCGCCTTCCTCGGGCTCGTGTTTTCCACGGTTCCGCGGCATGCAAATAGGTTCCAGGCCTCCGTGCAGGCGCCCCTGCCACCGGCGCCCGCCCGCCTGCCCGCGCGCCCGCCGGGTGCCTGTTCCAGCCTGATCACTGAGCAACCTTGGCCGTGACGGGAAGGAACAAAGAGGAGGGAGGGAGGGAGGGAGGGAGGGAGGAGGAGCCCTTTCCGCGAACCTGCAGGCTCGCACGTTCCCTTCTTCTGGCAGAGAGGCCAGTTGGCCGGCTTCCCTTGCCCGGCTTGAACGGGACCTGACTTCACAGTAAGAACAGTTTCGAAAGAGGGTTGCTCGGGTGTTTTGTAGAGCGGGGGGGGGGGGGGGGACAAATCGGGATCCAACGGCCTGCGAGAGCTGCCCAGCATCCGAGCGGCGGCCGAGCCCTGTGGTTGCTGTGAGTGGCCCTGGAGGACCAGGGGAATCACGTCTCTCTTGCTGAGTGCCAAAGCCACCCCAGGCGGGCACAGTCCAGTTTGAGCAGGTGTACCTGGTACTGGTGCGGAGGATGGAAAATATGGACTTGGCACGCAGGAGCAGCAGAGATAAAGGCGAAGTTCACGCAGATGGTTATTGAGGTGGTGGAGGAAAATAAAAGTGAAAACATCCCAGTGCCTTTATACAAAACATTTCCTGGCCAGGGACAGAGGCATCTATTTCACTGTACAAGCAAAACCAGGAAAGAGTAGAGTCACACTTTAAAAACTAACTGTTTTTTTCCTTTGGCCTGTGTTTTCATGCCTTCCACAACTCCAAATGCATAAACTGGATTGCCTGGATGTCCCGTCAAAATGTGTTAATGCTAAAGCTGTCACAGGAGTGTCCCTTAGTTTGCCTTCACACAAAACTGTGATGTGAGCACACAGCATATGCAGAATGCAGGTCTGTTTGTGCACAGCAGGTATGCCAGAACTGGTCAAAAGGTTATGGGAAAAGGACAACTCATACAACTCATACAACTGGAGCCCCAAAGGACTACATCTGAAGCTGAATGGTGGCAGATGCAGAAGAAACCCACATGCAGTGCTTCTTTGCACCGTCCCCAAGTCAGATCCTCAGTGATCTGAGTTCATTTGTTTAGGTACATTAATATCTCGCTTTTCCTCCACTAAAGTTCAGGCAGTGTACATGGCCCTTGTCCCTACTTTATCTTCACCGTAACAATGTAGGTTGGAGTGAGGGGAAAAAGTAATTGGTCCCTGATTGCTGAAAGCATTTCTTGGGCATGGCTGAACCTGACTGACCAAATACCAAGCAAGCACTCTCATCGCTGCACCACAGTGCCTTTAAAATTAAGTGCCTCTCCCTTCTGCTACCATCATCTAAAAACTACTGTATTCCAGAAGCACTTCAGCCTTCCAAAGCAGATGTCTAGGTTATACATGAGGTAACAAGGGAAGAAACAATCAGTGTTCCCAATTCCAGAATCGGGAGCACCTGAGAGCAGGACTTAGGGCTGAAGCCATACTCTGTGCTACAAACTCTGGAGAAAAACCTGGGTGTTCTTACTGAGCGACGTGTTAACTTCTAAACATCTGAAGCTACAGCCAACTCATGCTTAGTGTGGTCTACTCTGGTACTTGGCTAGTAGTCCCAGCACATCCACCATGACTGTTGAAGGCCTGATAAGGAAGCTGGTCATCTTGACACCTGCAGGTGTGCTGCTGTATGGAGAGCTGATGGCCGTCTGTCCTTTCCAAAAAATGGCACCTCAAGTAGCCTTCTCTTGACCTTTGACTTTGAGGAAGTGCAAACCAACATCTCTGTTATGATTCCTGACCAAGATGGTGGCATGATTGGCAATTGAGGTGACACACTCTTTGTGGTGCAGTGTCTTCATTACACTGATAATACATGGATCCGGGAATGGCAGAATACTTTGTGAAAGGAGGTCAGGATTGGGCTAGCCAGGAGTGACTAGACAGAAATTCACTCTTAACAGAATATGGAACTACAGAAGATGGGAAGGTTTACACTGACCATGTTATTGTGTGTGTGTGTGTGTGTGTGTGTGTGTGTGTGTTACTTGAAAATGGAACCACAACCCCCCTTTTAAGGACCACAGGATGCCATATTGGTGGGAAGGGAAGGACAGATTCTCTTCCCCAGGAGCCTCATAGTGTAGTGATTAAATTGCTGTACTGCAGCCAAAACTGTGCTCATTACCTGGAGTTCAGTCCTAGGTAGCTGGCTCAAGGTTCACTCAGCCTTCCATCTTTCCAAGGTCAGTAAAATGAGTACTCAGCTCACGGGGGAGGTGTAGCCTGCATAATTGAAACCGCCCAGATAATGCTTTAAGTGATGTGGGGTGGTATACAAGCAGCTGTGTGAATGTGAACTGGATACTAGCGGAGTATCAAATTGTTTCAAAAATTATAATTTGTGTAAATGGTTTCAAAAATTAATACAGTAATTCAATAAATAAATATGAAATAAACTGGAATTATCTCCTAGTCATGATGGTTACTGAGAGCCAGCATGCTATAGTGGATGGAGTGTGGGGCTAGGATTCAGAAGACTTGGACTGAAATCCCCACTCAGCTACAAAAACTCACTCAGAACTGGCACTAGGAAAAACCCTCCTAGAAAAAGCCTAAGTTAGATGTGACTTGACAGCACATGACAACAACTTGGGGTGGCTGTATGGTACTTTTAACTTCAGAGGCTATATGCTTTTGTCTGCCAGTTGATGGGGAGGACAAGCATGGTGTGGAGTGCTATTGGTCTCATGTCCTGGTGTATGCAGGCTTCCCTTTGGGGCATCTGGTTGGTCATTTGGGGAACAGAATGTTGGGTTAGCCAAAAGCTCTCAGCTTCAGCACTGGTAAAGTGGTTAGGGTTAGGGTTAGGGTTATCCATTCCAGTGGGAATGGATTTGCAAATTATTTCCCTGAGCTACCACGTGAGCTAAGGCTTATGCTCATTCTGTCCAGAGGTGCTTTCCTATACAACTGTAGTGCCTCACTTATGGACTCTTAGAGGGAAGAGGAAGAAAACAATGAGATCTCCTATTGGGGTCCTCCACCATTTTCCCATTGTAATTCTGCCTTTATACTTACCAGAAAAAGAAAATCTGTTCAGAGCAGAAGACAGAATTGCAGCACAATGCTTTATAAGTTCTAACTCCTAGCAGGAGTTTGACAGGGGAGCTCAGTGTGGGAGGCCACAGGGGGAGGCCTCAAATAAAATATTTGGTTTATGGATATAGTTATGTATTAGTGGACTTTCCCAACATCACTTAAGGCAGAGAAGATAAAGGAAAGCACTCATACAGAAAGAGAAGAAAGTAAAGAGCTGACAGGGGTTATGGGGGAAAGAGAGATTTCAGTGGTGATGAACTGCAAAGTGTGTGCAATGTCTGTCTAGGTGCCTGAGAACAACACAACATGCAGCAAATGCAAACTGGTGGTACTATTGGAAGGAAAAGTAAGAGTACTGGAGCAGTGAGAGGCCAGGCTATACAGTAGGAGAAGATGCAGAAACATGGACAGAACTCTCAAGCAGCAGCAGCCACTGCCAATACAGGCACTGAAAGTGGAAGAAAAGCAAGATAAAGCAGAGGAGGAAAATGCTGAGGAGAGAACAAACAGTCGAGGAAACACCATGGAAAAGAGTCCCAGATAAGAGCAAAAGAAGGAGAAGACATTCTTCACCTGTGGAACTGCAGAGCTGTTGTAGGCATCCTTCAATTGCGAAAGACTATGGTAACGTGCTCTGAATAGAGGTCTTGGAACAATGTCTAGTGTGGCTGAGAAGGCCAATTCGAGAGTGACCATCCCTTCCACACTGGGAAGGGAAAGGAAGGAACTGCAGAACTGCTTTCAGATTTTTGAAGAAGAGCCTGCCAGACAGCATGCAGAGGATATCTCAAAGGAGAACATGAGAAGAGCTGAAGCTCAGCAAAACACAGTCACTGAACCCACACCCTACAGAAAGAAGAAGAGAGGTTGTAGTAGGAGACTCCCTAGTGCATGGAATTGAGACCGAAATATGCCGGGAAGATCCATGGAGTCGCCAGGTATGCTGTCTCCCTGGAGGTCAGATAAGGGATGTGACAGAAGGACTGCCATCACTCATAAAACCCACAGATACATGTTCCTTTCTTCTCATCCATGTGGGAACAAACGACACATCCAAGAGCAATTTTGAAGAGGTCACCTCAGACTTTGAAGCTCTGGGAAGGAAACTCAAGGACATTGGGGCCCAGATAGTTTTTTCATCCAGTACTAGGAAGAGGATTAGAAAGAGAGAGGAAAATAGTCCAGGTAAATGAGTGGCTACGAAGGTGGTGTCAACGTGAGGGATTTGGTTTTTGGGACCACAGGCTAAGCTTCCTGGAAGAAGGACTGTTAGCAAGAGATGGCTTGCACCTCACAAGGACCGGGAAGATTGTGTTTGGCCACAGCATGAAGAACTTCACCAGGAGGGCTTTAAACTGAATTGGAAGGGGGACGGAGACACAAGCTCAGAGTTAAAGATAGATGAAGCCTTGCACACAATAAGAGGAATGGACCAGCTAGTTCTAATGGGGGTCAATAATAAAATTAACATTAGTAATAATAGTCATAAAAACGTACAAAGAAAATTGCGATACAAGGATATCTGCAAGCAGGATCTGAAGGCCTTAAGAATGGACCTCAACAGATGGAAAACGTTGACATCTGAGCGTTCAGCCTGGAGGCAGGCGGTGCAGCATGGCCTCTCCCAATTTGAAGAGACACTTGTTCAGCAGGCCGAGGCAAAGAGGCAGTTCCGAAACCAGCAAAATCAGGGAGCTGGACAGGGGACAGATTGTATTTGTCTTCAGTGTGGAAGGGCTTGTCACTCTCGAATTGGCCTTCTCAGCCACACTAGACGCTGTTCCAAGACCTCCAGACAGAGCATGTTACCATAGTCTCTGGAGACTGAAGGATGCCATCTCCATTGTCTATACACGAATACCAGTAGTATGGGAAACAAACAAGAAGAACTGGAAATCCTAGTTCAGGAGGGAAAAAAATGACTTGATAGGGGGAAAGTGACCATGTTCTACTTGAGTTCTCGCTTTTGAAATAAACAAAACCAGTGTAGCCACACATGTATGCTGGATTATAGGAAAGCCAGTTTTAATAAACTCAGAACGATAAGTAAGGTCTCATGGCGGGAGATCTTAACAGGAAAAGGAGTCCAAGATTGGTGGAAGTTTCTATAAAAGGGAAACTCTAAAGATGTTAATAATCCAGAAATTTTGGTTTAGGTGCAGAAGGGTAACTCAATAAATGAAAAGTGCTTTTAAAAAAGTACCTCAAAGGGTTGTTGAGAAAGTGAAAGTAAGACATGAGCACGGCTTAATTTTATTTGCTCACAAAATAAGTCCACCACAAACCAAAACACCGTTAGGGATAAGACAGTAAGGCAGGAGTATCTAATTCAGTTTCATACCAGTTTTCACAAGAAAGAGGAAAGAATAATTCAATTATCTAATGTGAACAAGAGAAGAGAGAAGTGGTGCGTTTTAAAATGCTGCTTATGCTGTGTTTTATCGATAATGTTAATTAAAAAAGAAATACTGCAAAATATATGTCAACACTTGTATTAGGCAAAGGAGAATAAATATATATTGCACAACAGAAGTTTTTACATAATATTATAAAAGGAGAATAATAATAATAATGTTATTTTAGGCTTTATTTCTTGATAAGCAAATAAAGAGAAATATATGTGTCATTTGTTTTCTGAGGCTTCAGCCACAAATCAGTAATAAGTAATTGTTGTGAGAAAGGGTAAAATTTTATGTTATCCTATAGTTCCATCTAATGATGGTTAAATAAATAGCAAGGCGCTGCTAGTACCGTAGCAGAGACCACTGGGGTGGGTAGCCGTTAGCCAGACTTGCCCTTGGCAGGAGGACCTCAATGCTCCCGCAGTTATCAGCTCTAGTGCTGAGATAAACTCTCACACCAGATCGTTTTCATAGCGATGTCCTGGCCTTCCCAGACCTTTTGTTTAGATTATGCTGCAGAACAAAGGGTATCGATGGAGGGAGAAAAGATCACACACTTTTAGTGGATGAGAGACATCGTATCCAAGGAGGAAGAGGGAGTGTGAGACAGAGAAGGGAACTGACACCCGGCAAACGTCCTTAGAAGCAGCAACGAGGTAACAACAGGGCAGCATATTAGGGAGTTCATGTAGCCATAGATTCTAACTGAAGCCTGGCTTACAGTTGGGTGAGCAATAGCTTGTAAAACTGTATTATTTTTATGTGTGTGTTAACAACATGCTTAGAGGCTTAGAAATGTGTTTCATTTTATATTTTCTTATTATAAGATCTCTAATGTTCTTTCACATATTTTAAAGAAAGCTTTTAAAGCTTTTGGAATTATACGCTTTTTACTTATAAATGAAGTATTCTAGAGATATATTCTCTGCCTTTTAAAATTTATTTAAAGAAAAACAATAATAACAATGCTAACATAAAATGTTTGTACATACATACCATACAATAGTACTAAAATTCCTCCCCTGTGACACCATCACCCTCAGGACCAGATAACCAAATATATCCTTTCAATCTCTTTTCACCCCATTCCACTCCAAAAATACATTTATTCTTCTGCTGGCTTATGACCTCTCCCTTTTACAAAAACATAGTTCAAATATGGATTCCATATCTCTTTAAAATCATTATATTTTGTCATTCCCCTTCTTTTTTTAATACTTTCAGATTTTTTGGAACCTAGAAGCTATGTAGAAATAAAAGGTTTTGCAGAAAATTACCATGTTTTGAAATTGCTTTGAATTGTTGAAACAAAGAGAACACTTCTAATGAGATACCCAGATGACTTTGGAAATGCTTGTCGCTGACTGTCTGAGTTCATTCTGCGATTAATCCTTAACTGGGATAATGTCAGCTATGATGAATCATGGACTTCTGTTCTTTGCCGAGGAGGTCTATAAATCTCTGTAGGACTGCTAGGGGAGTCAGACATCCTTGTCAGGATCTGACAAAGACACAACTATAAATAATTCCAACAAGAAAAAAATGTGGAAGATAGCAAAAAAGACCAACGTGGCTTCACAAAAATCTCAGAGAGGACCTGAAGGGAAGAAAAAAAACACCTATAGGAAGTGGAAAGAAAGCCAGGCCACAAAGAAAGAGTACAGACAAGTAGCAAGGAATTGCAGGGGTGGCGTTAGGAAGGCAAAAGCTGAGAATGAGCTGAGGTTAGCAAGAGATGCTAAAAGCAACAAAAATGCATTCTTCAGGTACCTGAGAGTGGGTGCCCAGAGCAGAATTGGCATTCTGTTGGTGGACCATCCACTCTGCTGCTCAGCAGTCTCCCTTCCTGAACTGACAGAGTTGATATCAGAGGTGATGCTGGAATCCTCTAGGCTTGCAGTACCTTGGAACTTCAACATCCATGCCGAGATCAACTTATTAGGAGCAGCTCAGGACTTCATATCCTCCATGAAAAGCATAGGTCTGTCCCAAGTGGTATCTGGCCCCACGTACGTTGCAGGGCACACTCTGGACCTCGTCTTCTGTTCTAGGCAGGATGGTGGTGATCTGAGAATGGAGGAACTCTCTGTGGTTCTGTTGTCATGGACAGATCACTACCTGGCAATGTTTAGACTTACTGGAACTCTTAACCTCTGCAGGGGTGGAAGACCAATTAGGATGGTCCACCCAGGAGACTGATGGATCCGACTGGTTTTCTGACGGCTCTTGGGGAGTTTCCTGTTGCCTCAGCAGGCAATCCTGTCAAAGCACTGGCTGCCCTCTGGAATGGGGAAAGGGCCAGGGTGGTGGACACGACAGCTCCTAGGTGTCCCCTCCCACAGAACAGAGCCAGACAAGCTCCTTTTACCAGGGAACTGGAGGCGATGAAACACATGGGATGGAGACCAGAGTGACAGTGGTGGAAAACTGGGAGCGAATCCAACCGAATATGGGCTAAGGCCCATTGGAAGGCCTATTCCATGGGAGTGATAGTGGTGAAGGAGTCATTCTTCTCTGCCACCATTGCAGCTGCACAGAGTTGTCTCTGATAGATGGTTCTTGTTGGTTTTTTGGGCTGTTTGGCCATATTCTGGACAGTCCAAAAAACTCACAAGAACCATTGGATCCCGGCCATGAAAGCCTTCGAGAACATATTGTCTGATAGAGTTGTTTCAGTGGCTTAATACATGCCCCACTACAAGAATATTCCAATGACCCCTGGCTTTTCTGACAATCTGCAGGAAATAGATGACGTGAGCAAGACAGCTGTCATCAACATGGAACTGGGTAGGCTGCAGATCGACATTGCTGCCCTGCAAGAGACAAGATTGCCAGACTCCGGATCTGTCAAAGAAAAAAAATTCTCATTCTTCTGGCGGGGAAAACCATTGAATGAGACCAGGGAATATGGTGTTGGCTTTGCGGTTAGAAATACTCTGCTGAGATCCATTGTTCCACCTACTGAGGGGAGTGAAAGGATCCTGTCTCTGCAGCTCCACTCATCAGCAGGACCGGTCACCCTCATTAGTGCATATGCACCAACACTGTCATCCACAACAGAAGTCAAAGACAAATTCTATGACGATCTGGCAGCTGCAATCAAAAAAATCCCTGAGAGAGTGCCGCTGTTTATTCTCGGAGACTTTAATGCTAGAGTTGGTGCTGATCACAATTCTTGGCCCACTTGTCTAGGCCGTTTTGGCATTGGGAAGATGAACGAAAATGGCCAAGGCTTGCTGGAGTTTTGCTGTTATTATGGTCTTTGTGGCAGCAACACGTTCTTTAATACGAAGCTTCAACACAGAGTTTCCTGGAGACATCCAAGATCGAAGCATTGGCATCAGCTCGATTTGATCCTCACTAGATGCTCTAGCCTTCCTAGTATTACAATCACACACAGTTATCAGGGTGCTGATAGCGATACTGATCACTCCCTGGTGTGTAGTAGAGTAAAACTGTGAACAAAGAGATTGTATCACATGAAAAAGGAAGGAAGGGCATGTATTGACATCAGCAAGGCTCACAATCAAAGAAAAGTGGAGGAATTTGCCCAAGCGCTTGAGATAACTCTTCCAGGCCCGGCTGATGCAAATGCACCTGAATGATGGAAACATTTCAAGAATGTTGTTTATAACACCGCCTTGTCCACATTTGGCAAGAAGACCAAAAAGGCGGCAGACTGGTTCGAAGCCCATTCGGAGGAGCTGATGCCAGCCATCGAGGAAAAGAGGAGAGCTCCAGGAGCATACAAAGCTTGTCCTAGTGAGTACAACTTGCAGGCTCTTCGAGCTGTATGAAATCTTTTGTCTTTGCTGGAGAGAAGGTGGGGGTACCACAGGACATGAAGGATGCAAACATCGTCACATTGTATAAAAACAAAGGAGAGAGGGGCGACTGCAATAACTACCGTGGCATCTCTCAGACGTTGTACCAAGACCTCTGTTCAGAGGACATTACCATAGTCTCTCGAGACTGAAGGATGCCTACATACAAGAACATGACCTCTGTGAGGAATTTGCACAACACTTCGCAGGCAAGGTCACTCAGATCCTCCCTGTCTTAGATGCTGTAATTGATACAGGTCCTGTGGATGAAACATTGACCTCTGCTTGTCTTGTTATATTGGATATGTTTCAGTCAGTGCAGCCTGAGGATGTGGACAGGATTCTTGGAGACGTGAATGCCACCATGAGTGTACTAGACCCCTGCCTTTACTGGCTTATAAAAGCAGCCAGAGGTGGCCAAGTGGGTACATGGTGTGGTGAATGCCTCCTTGCAGCAGGGTAGGATCCCAGGATACTTAAGGAGAAAGTAGCAAGACCATCATTGGAAAAGCCCTCCCTGAATCACATTTTATTGGACAACTATAGGCAGTCTCTAATATTCCATTCGTGGGCAAGGTGCTGGAGTGGGTTGTGGCTTCTCAGCTCCAGGGGTTCCTGTATGAGACAGATTATCTAGATCCATTTCAATCTGGCTTCAGGTCTGGTTATGGGCCAGAGGCAACTTTGGTCACCTTGGTGGATGACCTATGCCAGGAACTGGACAGGGAGAGTGTGTCCCTGTTGGTTCTTCTGGACCTCTCAGAAGGTTTTGATACCTTGATACCTTTGATATCACCTATGGTATCCTTCGGGCTCATCTCTCTGGCATGGGACTTGGAGGCACTGTTTTACTCTGGCTCCAGTCTTTCCTGGAGGAAAGAACTCAGAAAGTGGTACAGGGGGGACTCCTGTTCAACACCCTTGCCACTGGCCTGTGGTGTCCCTTAGGGTTCTGTTTTGTCTCCTTTGTTATTCAACATCTACATGAAAGCACTGGTAGAGATTGTCCAGAGTTTTGAGGTTCAGTCAGTCCTGGATTAATCATTGAGCAAAATAAGCATATGCTTAGGGCATCAACATGGGAAGGAGGCAACACACTGTTTTCTTTCAGTGCTGGATTTACCATGGACATTGGTGCAAATGGTGCACCTTCTTTAGGAAACCACATCCATCCCTTCATCCCCCTCTATTCCCTCCCTCCCTTAACAGCTCCAAGCCACCTCCCTGTCTAATACTGTGAGCCACCTTGAATCCCCTTATTGGGGGAGAGGCAGTATATAAATCTCTCTCTCTCTCTCTCTCTCTCTCACACACACACAGTTACAGGAGGGGGATACATGGCTCAGCGATACTATGAGTGAGAAGGATCTTGCAACTGTTGTAGATCACAAGCTGAATATAAGCCAACACTGCAGTGTGGTTGCAAAAAGACAACTGCTATTTCAGACTGCATTAACAGAAGTATAGTCTCTGAATCCCATTAAGTGCCAGTTCCCTTCTATCCAGTACTGGTTAGGCCTCATCTTGAGTCCTGTGTCCAGTTATGGACAGCACACTTGAAGAAGGATGCTGACAAACTGGAGCAAGTTCAGAGGAGGGCAACAAGGATGACCAGGAGACTGGAAACCAAGCCCTATGAAGAAAGACTGAAAGAACTGGGCATATTTAGCCTTAAGAAAAGAAGACTGAGGGGAGATAGGATAGCACTTTTCAAATACTAGAAAGACTGTCAGACAGAGGAGGGGCAGGATCTGTTCTCAGTCATCCCTGAGTGCAGGACTCATGATAATGGGCTCAAGATGCTGGAAGTCAGATTTCGCCTGAATATCTGGAAAAACCTCTTAACTGTTAGAGCAGGGGGACAATGAAACCCATGATCTGAGGAGGGAGATTGTGAACGCTTCAACTGGAGTCCTTCAAGAGAAAACTGAACAACTCTCTGCCACATTTGCTTTGACTTGAATTCCTGCCTTGAGCAGGGGTTGGGCTCGATGACCTCACGGGTCCCTTCTAACTCCCTGATGCTAGGATTCTAGCGCCGTCCAGTCGCTGAGTCCACCCTCATCGCCTGCGCGGCCCTGCCTCCCTCCCTCCGTCCCTCCCTCCCTCCTTCTGGCGCCCGCGCTCGGTCCCGGGAGCTCACGCCCTCACTTAAGCGCTCCGCCAGGCTGGAATGGAAGCGGAGATGCCCGTCGGGGAGAAGTTGTTGGGGGTCGCGCTGCTTTGGCTGCTGGTGGCCGTTCCCGAACGCGCCTTGGCCCATAGCGGAGAGGAGGACCCTCCGCGTTCCCATGCAGGTGGGGAAGGGTTCCGGGGCGCAGGCGGGGGCTGCGGGCGTCCTTCCAACGCCCAGGTGCTCCCGAGACTTCAGGGGCTAGGGCCGAGGCGATGGCTTTTTGTCACTTTAGCAGACTCCGGCGGGAAAGCGGGGCGCTCCCCACAACACCGCGGCGGAGCCCCCCCTCCCCCGCCGCCGAGAGCAAGCGCTTTGCAAAGGAGGCCAGGTGTGGGGAGGCCCTGTGGGGCAGACTCTCTGGGGAAGACCTCTCTCTCACACACACACCCCGGCTGCAGGCTTGTCTGCCGGCGAGGTTGGCAGCCCCGCCGCTCTTTCCCCTCGAGGGCAGCGGAGAGAATTCGCGCCTCTGAGCAAGCTCGAAGGGGGTGTCCTCTCGCTGCGGAGCAGCCACAGCGGATCCCCTCTTGCCCCGCGCGGCACATGGGCCGGGAAGTTGTGGCGAGGCTCTCCTCGAGGCTTTCGGGTTTTCCGCTTCCCCCTGCGGCCCCCTCTTCCCCCCCCCCCCCCCCAGGAGGTAATACAGACTCCCTGAGAGTGGCCGGGAGGTTTCTGCCTTTCAGCGCCTTTTGTCCTCTTTGCTCCCTTTTTTCCTTGAGGGGGGAGGGGTAAGGGAAGGCCGAAAGGATCCTGGCAACGTTTTTCTTTTTAAATTTATGCTATTACAGTAATTACTTTCAGGTTAGTCATCGTAATATTCCATGCATCCGGAGGTAGGGAATCTGAAACCGCCCTAAAAATCGCAAGCAGAAACTGGTCTCAATCGAGGAGGTCTCTCCCTCCCCGGCCTTTGGCGCCGGGATCAGGACCACATCGTTGGCGCTTTCTCTTTTGCTGTTCTATATACTACACCGAAACCGAAGTTAGCCGGTAACAAGCATAGAAGCCGCTTGAAAATTCCTCTTTCTCTTATTCTTACCTGGTCGCAATATTTCCAGTGAATTAAGGCAAACCAGAATGGTTTTTGAGGATTGCGTGTGCGTGCATGCGTGCGTGTGCCCGCGCGTGCGCCACCTTCTAGCTTGCCCTTAGGAAAAAGGCAAAGGAAGGGAACCACGTATCGATGCCGCCCCAGGGCCCGTCCCAGCGGGTGGTTCGCTTTGCTAGCGCCGTCCTACAGAACTTTTGAAACCAGCGTTCAGCCCGCCTTAAGACCCGCTGCGGTTCCCCGGAGGCGCTCCGTGGCCTTTCAAGCTGGAGCCAGCATGGAGCGTCAGCGGCCTCTCTGGGGGATACCTATCCCTCTTTATTGTCTTGGCGCCAGTAATGGGTTTAGGGTTACAGCTTGTGGGAAGACACCTGACCTAAGGCCAAACGTGAACGTCTGGGCACTGGATACTCTTACCCCAAGAACTCTCTGCGGAGAGTGAAAACGTGGGGCGGAGGGTTTGGGGGGGGGGGGTCTGGAGAAGAGAAGAGAGAGAACGCTTTCCAGCGGCAGGTCAGCTTGTCCTGCTGAATGAAGAATGCCCCTCTGGTTGAGGGGGGGGATGCCTCTCTCCCGCCCCCCCAACCCATTTCTTACCTGCATGGGCCCAGAAGCTGTGCATTTGCCTTGCTTTTGCTCTGCCTCAGTGGGTGGGGAGGAGACCCTGTGATCAGCCCATGAAGGTCTGCTCCCCTGTGCCACCCCCAGCCCTTTGGATCGCCCACAGTCCTGACAGGAAGAAAGGCAAGGTCTTTCTTAAAAGTGCACTGGAAGCCATACGCGGGGTCAGGGTCTGGAAGACTACCCCCCCCCCCCCGCTCAGTTAGCCAGCCACCCACTGGGGCCCAGATTGAGCCTTTTTGAGAAAGTGTTTGCATTGTCCAGTGGGCGTGCTGTGGATTAAAGTGCATGGATAGCTTGCTGAAGGCTTATTATTATTGCAAAACTAATTTTCTCCTAATGTAAAATGTGGGTAGAAGTATGTCCCATCATAAAGCAGGATGAGTATACAAGACTTCAGAGAATAATGTAAAAGAAAGGGCAGCAACAGATTTTAGTCAATGTGCTGAATTTTGTTGTTTAGTTGTTAAGTCGTGTCCGACTCTTCATGACCCCATGGACCAGAGCACACCAGGCCCTCCTGTCTTCCACTGCCTCCCGGAGTTGGGTCAAATTCATCTTGGTAGTTTCGGTGACACTGTCCATCCATCTCGTCCTCTGTCGTCCCCTTCTCCTCTTGCCTTCACACTTTCCCAACATCAGGGTCTTTTCCAGGGAGTCTTCTCTTCTCATGAGATGGCCAAAGGATTGGAGCCTCAGCTTCAGGATCTGTCCTTCCAGTGAGCACTCAGGGTTGATTTCCTTCAAAATGGATAGGTTTGTTCTCCTTGCAGTCCAGGGGATTCTCAAGAGTCTCCTCCAGCACCACAATTCAAAAGCATCAATTCTTCGGCGGTCAGCCTTCTTTATGGTCCAGCTCTCACTTCCATACATCGCTAATGTGCTGAATACATGAATCAAATTCCACATTAGTTACATCCTGGATTATTGTAATGTGCTCTACATGGGGCTGTTTTTGGAAAATGTTCAGAAATTTCAATGGGTCCAAAATGCCACAGCCAGATTATTAACTAGAGTGTGTTACATGGATCATACAATTCCCTAAGTAGTTACAGCAGCTCCACTGGCTGTTTGTCTGTTTCTCAGTACAATTCAATATGCTGCTTTGACCTATCAAGTCCTGAACAACCTGGGTCCAAGGTACCTGGAAGAACACATCTCCCTTTATGAGCCTGGCCAGGTTTTAGAATCGTCAGGGGAGGTCTTTCTCTCAATCCTGCCACCCTCAGGGGTGCATTGGGTGAGGACATGAGTGCGTCTTCTCTGTTGCTGTTCCCCAAGCTCTGGAACGCCCTCCCACCGGAGGCTAGGCTGACCAGCCCCCTCTTTGCAGACTTTCCACAAGCAAACAAAAACTTTTGTCTTCATGCAGGCTTTTTCTCTGTAAGCAGTACCCTAAAAGGGGGGGGGGGTGTCTTAAAAATGGGACTGCTATGTTTTTTTTAAAATTAAGTTTTCAATATTACCGTATGTGTTTTAATATTGTAAATTGCCTTGGGTCCTTCTGAGGTGAAAAGTGGGGTACAAATATTTTATGTATAAACAAACAAACAAACAAATAAATGATATTCAAGTGTTTAATTGCAGAGTAGGATGTTCTACCAATCCCAGTTAGTGGGTGGGACAAAGGTTGAACAGCCTGCTGCCTTGCAGCGAGTGAGCCCTGATAACAAGCAAAGTGTAGAACTAACTTTTTCTTTCCGTTTACAGAGTATCATGCATTAAACTGGTTTTCTGTTCTTCTAATCTCCTATCCTTCACACTCAATGGATGCTGCATTTTATAAGGAGAGCACTTCCAGGTCTTCCACTCATTCTTACAGTAATGGGACATTGTGTCCTGTTGTTCAAGACTGACAGGAAAGGCAGTGCCGGCTTCTTGGTGCCCTCTGGCCGCCATGCAATCAGGAGCCTTCTCTTGGCACCCAAAGATAGCCAGGCAAAACTCAGGGGGTGCTCACAGATCATGGAATCATCATAGGGTTGGAAGGGACCTTGGAGGTCTTCTAGTCCAACCCCCTGCCCAAGGCAGGAGACCTCATCCCATCCCGGACCTCATCCCATCCCGGACAGATGGCTGTCCAATCTTTTCTTGAAAACCTCCAGCGATGGGGCACCCACAACATCGGGAGGCAAGCTGTTCCACTGTTTAATGGTTCTCACCATCAGGAAATTCCTCCTTATTTCCAGGTTGGATCTCCACCCATTGGTTCTTGTCCTACCCTCAGGTGCAATGGAGAATAAATTGATGCCCTCTTCCCTGTGGCAACCCTTCAGATATTGGAAGGCAGCTATCAACTGTCTCCCCTCAGTCTTCGTTAAGTTAAATATACACCAAGTTCTTTTAGTCATTCTTCATAGGATTTAGCCTCCAGTCCCCTTATCGTCTTTGTTGCTCTTCTCTGTGCCCCTTCCAGGGCCTCAGTGTCTTTTTTGTATTGTGGTGACCAGAACTGGACACAGCACTCCAAGTGCGGCCTCACCAGCGTGGTATAGAGTGGTACTCTCACTTCCCGTGATCTTGATGCTATCCCCCTGTTGATGCAGCCTAGGATGGTGTGGGCTTTCTCGGCAGCTGCCGCACACTGCTGCTGACTCATCCTTAGATCCCAGCCCTTGTGGACCCGGCTTGCTGCCCATGGACACCATGGTGCCTACAGATGCCTTCCCACTTCTCCTGATTTTTAAAGACTTATTTCTCAATTAAAAAACATGTTTTCAGCCCTGTGTGTCTGATGGGGCCACAGAGAAAAGTATTGTCCTTCAGCCTCTGCCGTGTTCTTAGATAGCTGCACCCAGGGCTTTGTTCTGAGGTGACGTCAGTCTTCCAGAAATGCAACCACCACCACCAGTAATTGGGGAGGGGGCATGTGGGTTAGGGTTCCTTGTGCACTGAACTTGTATGATGTTTATTGGTTTGTTGGCTTATTTTGGTGTGAAGTATGTTTTCCTTGGGACTATGCCTGTGAGTGTTTCTCTGAGGACAACATGGGCCTTCCACGAAACAGGTATTTTGTAGCAGTTTGTGGGGACAAATGTAGGACAGTGTGCTTGACAAGCGGTGCCTCAGCCAAGCTCCTCACCTGCTTGCTTTGGGCAGAAAACCATGGATTCTCAGAAACAGTGTTAGGTTCCAAAGCCCAGATCCTGCCTCGCCTTCTGGGGGGTGAAGCACCGTTTTTAGCCTCTGGAGTTTCCCTTGTACATCACGACTGGCCACACCAGCTTTGGCAGGCAATTTATGAAAATGTTGACAACATTTCCTCATAATTTTCAATGTCCCCACCAGAAACTGTTGAGGGGGGGGACGGGGGACTGCTGTACCCAAGAACTGCTCTGGTGTCACCCACTTGAAGGTGCTGCATGAGTCTGGCACCATGGGGAGGGGGGGAACGTTTGCTACTGACCTTGTAGCAATGGAGGGGTCGAGTACTTGTGGGGCCCACGCAGCCAGCCGTCACAACTCCAAAACTCCCTGAAGTCAGTTGGGGCTAGGGACCCCTTGCAAATACTTGTCCGTCTGCCTTCCCTGGTGGGCAGGTGATCTGTCACCTTTCCTCACAAAGCAGAGACAAAGAGAAAGGGAGTGACGGTGCAGGAAGTTGGCCATAGTCCCACGCCTTGGGCACTGCTCTGTTTCCTGGGCACATGAACTTCCCAGGTCTGGGCTAGGCTGCCAGCAAGGGATTATCTGCTGTTGCTGCTGTAGGGATTGTTCCGAGCAAAAGGTTGCAAAACAAACACATGGCAGTTCTTATTGGTGGTGTTAGAAAGGAGGAAAGGCAGGAGAAGCAGAAGGTGGCTGGCTCAGTAGCCAGGACCACCTTGCTGCCCCTAGTGCCACAGAGTGCTTGCTTCCCTCCTTGTTCAAAGAGGGCCCTCAGGCGAGGTCAGTGCGGTTTCTCAGACTGTGTGCGTGGAAGCCATCCTTCCCTCTTCCCTCGTCCTGCTGCTTGACTTTGCCTGGGGAAGGGCTCGGGCCTTTGGCACAGACCCTGCTCTGTGTGGTGCATCGCCAGGGAGAGGCAGGGAAAGACTCCCTCTTGGCCCCTGCAGGACCCAGCATCCACGCCAGGCTAGAGGGGCCAATGGAATCGTGGCCTTCCTTGATCAGAGCAGACTCTCAAATGTGAGCCGCTCCGGGCCCTTTCCAAGGAGGGACCCCTCCACCATCCTGCTTGCAGGTTCTCTGCCTCTTCACAGGAGGTTATGGGAGCCTGGGAGCCCTGCTTCTCATCTGCAATACTCCTCTGTCTTTTCCCACTGCTTTGCCTCTCTTTTGCTTCGCCATGGAAAAAAAACCTTTGCACAGAATTGTTGAACCAGGATCCTTTGAGTGGTAAGGCAAAGAGCCCACCTCTGCCAGGAAGCCGTTCCCCTGGGATACAAATTCTGAGGGATTTTCTGATCTGCCTATTTATTCCCAGGGAGTAGACTGTTCGGCTGTGTGGAAGGGAAGGAAGGCATTTGGGTCTCCGGGCACAGCAGATTTTACGGGGGGGGGGGGGGGGCAGGGCTTTCTCACTGAGGATCCAGGGAATTTTTCCTTTCCTCTTGGCTTGTGAAGAGGGGGAAAGACACCTCCCAGATCTTCCTCTGAAGTCCTGATCTTTCAAAAGGAATTTGACAAGTGTATTACACTGTTGCAGTGAAATCTCCCTAGGTTCATTTGGCACCCTGATGATTAACAGTTTTTATGCATCGGATGAAGGGGAGGCTGCTGCAGTCTGCTAAAGCTCGTGGGAAATGACACTTGTCAGGGCATGGTCCCACTACCCATTTGAATCAATTCCTGTTCTGACTTTTTTAAATATTAGTATTAATTCAAGTGGTAGATAAATCAGTTTTTGTTGTTTAGTCGTTAAGTCGTGTCCGACTCTTCGTGACCCCATGGACCAGAGCACGCCAGGCCCTCCTGTCTTCCACTGCCTCCCGGAGTTGGGTCAAATTCATGTTGGTCACTTCGGTGACCCTGTCCAGCCATCTCGTCCTCTGTCGTCCCCTTCTCCTCTTGCCCTCACACTTTCCCAACATCAGGGTCTTTTCCAGGGAGTCTTCTCTTCTCATGAGATGGCCAAAGGATTGACGCCTCAGCTTCAGGATCTGTCCTTCCAGTGAGCACTCAGGGTTGATTTCCTTCAAAATGGATAGGTTTGTTCTCTTTGCAGTCCAGGGGACTCTCAAGAGTCTCCTCCAGCACCACAATTCAAAAGCATCAATTCTTCGGCGGTCAGCCTTCTTTATGGTCCAGCTCTCACTTCCATACATCGCTACTGGAAAAACCATAGCTTTGACTATGCGGACCTTTGTCGGCAAGGTGATGTCTCTGCTTTTTAAGACGCTGTCTAGGTTTGTCATCGCTTTCCTCCCAAGAAGCAGGAGTCTTTTAATTTCGTGGCTGCTGTCACCATCTGCAGTGATCATGGAGCCCAAGAAAGTAAACTCTGTCACTGCCTCCATATCTTCCCCTTCTATTTGCCAGGAGGTGATGGGACCAGTGGCCATGATCTTTGTTTTTTTGATGTTGAGCTTCAGACCATCTTTTGCACTCTCCTCTTTCACCCTCATTAAGAGGTTCTTTAATTCCTCATCACTTTCTGCCATCAGAGTGGTATCATCTGCATATCGGAGGTTGTTGATATTTCTTCCGGCAATCTTAATTCCGGCTTGGGATTCATCCAGTCCTGCCTTTCGCATGATGTATTCTGCATATAAGTTAAATAAGCAGGGGGACAATATACAGCCTTGTCGTACTCCTTTCCCAATTTTGAACCAATCAGTTGTTCTATATCCAGTTCTAACTGTTGCTTCCTGTCCCACATATAGATTTCTCAGGAGGTAGATAAGGTGGTCAAGCACTCCCATTTCTTTAAGGACTTCCCATAGTTTGTTGTGGTCCACACAGTCAAAGGCTTTTGCGTAGTCAATGAAGCAGAAGTAGATGTTTTTCTGGAACTCTTTGGCTTTCTCCATAATCCAGCGCATGTTAGCAATTTGGTCTCTAGTTCTTCTGCCCCTTCGAAATGCAGCTTGTACTTCTGGGAGTTCTTGGTCCACATACTGCTGAAGCCTACCTTGTAGGATTTTGAGCATAACCTTGCTAGCGTGTGAAATGAGTGCAATTGTATGGTAGTTGGAGCATTCTTTGGCACTGCCCTTCTTTGGAATTGGGATGCAGACTGATCTTTTCCAATCCTCTGGCCACTGCTGAGTTTTCCAAACTTGCTGGCATATTGAGTGTAGCACCTTAACAGCGTCATCTTTTAAGATTTTAAATAGTTCAACTGGAATGCCATCACCTCCACTGGCCTTGTTGTTAGCCATGCTTTCTAAGGCCCACTTGACTTCACTCTCCAGGATGTCTGGCTCAAGGTCAGCAATCACACTATCTGGGTTGTCCGGGACATCCAGATCTTCCTGGTATAATTCCTCTGTGTATTCTTGCCACCTCTTCTTGATGTCTTCTGCTTCTGTTAGCTCCCTACCATTTTTTTCCTTTATCATGTCAATTTCTGCACAGAATGTTCCTTTAATATCTCCTATTTTCTTGAACAGATCTCTGGTTTTTCCCTTTCTATTATTTTCCTCTATATCTTTGCACTGTTCATTTAAGAAGGCCCTCTTGTCTCTCCTTGCTATTCTTTGGAAGTCTGCATTCCATTTTCTGTAACTTTCCCTATCTCCCTTACATTTTGTTTCCCTCTTCTCTGCTATTTGTAAGGCCTCGTTGGACAGCCACTTTGCTTTCTTGCATTTCCTTTTCTTTGGGATGGCTTTTCTTGCTGCCTCCTGTACAATGTTTCGAGCCTCCATCCATAGTTCTTCAGGCACTCTGTCCACCAAATCGAGTTCCTTAAATCTGTTCTTCACTTCCACTGTGTGTTCATAAGGGATTTGGTTTAGATTATACCTGACTAGCCCAGTGGTTTTTCCTACTTTCTTCAGTTTAAGCTTGAGTTTTGCTATAAAAAGCTGATGATCAGAGCCACAGTCAGCTCCAGGTCTTGTTTTTGCTGACTGTATAGAGCTTCTCCATCTTTGGCTGCAGAGAACATAATTAATCTGATTTCGGTATTGCCCGTTTGGTGATGTCTATGTGTAGAGTCGCCTCTTGTGTTGTTGGAAAAGAGTGTTTGTGATGACCAGCTTGTTCTCTTGACAAAACTCTATTAGCCTTTGCCCTGCTTCGTTTTGAACTCCAAGGCCAAACTTCCCTGTTGTTCCTTTGATCTCTTGACTCCCTACTTTAGCATTCCAGTCCCCTATAATGAGAAGAACATCTTTCTTTGGTGTCAGTTCTAGAAGGTGTTGTAAGTCTTCATAGAATTGGTCAATTTCAGCCTCTTCAGCATCGGTGGTTGGTGCATAAACTTGGATTACTTTACTTACTTTACTTTATTGGATTTTTACCCCCCCCCCCCCTAGACAAAGTCTACTCAGGGCGGCTTACTGTGATGTTGAAAGGTCTGCCTTGGATTCGTATTGAAATCATTCTATCATTTTTGAGATTGTATCCCAGTACAGCTTTTCCCACTCTTTTGTTGACTAGGAGGGCTACTCCATTTCTTCTACGGGATTCTTGCCCACAATAGTAGATATGATAATCGTCTGAATTGAGTTCGCCCATTCCCGTCCATTTTAGTTCACTGACGCCCAGGATGTCAATGTTTATTCTTGCCATCTCCTGTTTGGCCACATCCAGCTTACCAAGGTTCATAGATCTTACATTCCAGGTTCCTATGCAGTATTTTTCTTTGCAGCATCGGACTTTCCTTTCACTTCCAGGCACGTCCGCAGCTGAGCGTCCTTTCGGCTTTGGCCCAACCACTTCATTAGCTCTGGAGCTACTTGTACTTGTCCTCCGCTCTTCCTCAGTAGCATGTTGGATGCCTTCCGACCTGAGGGGCTCATCTTCCAGCGTCATATCTTTTAACCTTTTGTTTCTGTCCATGGAGTTTTCTTGGCAAAGATACTGGAATGGCTTGCCAGTTCCTGTTCCAGGTGGATCGCGTTTAGTCCGAACTCTCCACTATGACCTGTCCGTCTTGGGTGTCCCTGCACGGCATAGCCCACAGCTTCTCTGAATTACTCAAGCCCCTTCGCCATGACAAGACAGCAATCCGTGAAGGGGAGATAAATCGGTAGCCGTGTTTATTTCTGATACTTAAAACTAGATTTGGTGGCTACACAGATGAAATAAACTCATTTCCTTTGTTTTTTAGGAGCACAATGTTTACTTTTTGCAACTTTTTTTTTTAAAAAAGTGATACATCACTAAGTCGATGGCTGCATTCATCTGAGAAATTATTCTAAACATCAGTGGCATTGCTGGTCACCATCCTCTCTTGCTGTCCAACTGCCAATGAGGTGCCACCTGATGGGGGCCTCTAAGGCCATCAAGTTCAACCCTCTGCTCAAGGCAGGAATCCAAGTCAAAGCAGATCTGACAAAGGGTGGTCCAGTTTTCTCTTGAATGCCTCCAGCTTTAGAGCACTCATCACTTCCCCAGGTCATGGGTTCCACTGTAGCACTGCTGTGACAGTTAAGAAGTTTTTCTTGATATTCAGTCAAAATCTGTCTTCCAGTAGCTTGAGCCTGTTATTACGTGTCTTGCACTCTGGTCATATAGTCTGAAGAACAAGAGGGCAGGGAGTAGCGTAGAGGAGAGCACAAGTGATAATAGTGAGGAAATGAACCAGAAAGGAAAATCAACCACAGCAAGCATTCTTGGAGGAAAAGGACAGCCTAGATCCCTTTCAGGTCATGCTATAGTACAGAAATAGCTTGGAGATGCTTTGTCCATCCCTAGGGATCTCTGTCATGGGGTCCTGCAGGGATTGGCTGTTTCTCAAATGCTTTTGATATCTATATGAAGCCACTGGTGAAGTCATACAGAGATTTGGAATTCATTGTCATCAATATGTGGATGACACACAGTTCTATCTTTCCTTTTCTTCTAGGAGCCTTGTGGCATAGTGGTTAAATGGTGGTACTGCAGTCAGGACTGTGCTCACAACCTGAGTTCAGTCCTGACACGCTCAGGTAGCTGGCTCAAGGTTGACTCAACCTTCTATCCTTCTGAAGCCATGATGTTAAACATCGTGGCACCCAAGGAGGTAAAAAGAGTTAACACCAGGAAATGGGCTTTCTCAGTCATGGACCTTCCCTCTGGAACAAGCTTCCAGCAGAGGTTTTTCAGGTACTATCTCTCTCCAGTTTTAGGAAACTAATAAAAACTGAACTGTACAAAGCTGTCTTTTATTGGCATTTTAACCATTGACTTGAGATGCTCATATTTATTTAAATATGATTAATTATATTCAAATGCAGGTTTATTTAGCTAGTGGTGGGGTTTTATTGTATTTTATTGTATTTATTGTGCATTGTAATTTTGTATTGTTTTGTTATAAAGATGATTGATGTGTTGTGAACCACCCAGAGATTGTTTGCACTAATGGGGTGTATAGAAGTTGAAGTAATAAATAAATAAAGAGTCATGTTTAAACATTGATCTTACCCCGCCCCCCGCCCCCGCCCCCATCAGCAAGGCATTCCAGCTCAAGGCCAGCCTGAGGCTGGGGCCAGATTTGACATACCACTGCTGTAATGGAGGCTGCTCTTCCAAAGCCACAAGCTGTGTTTGGTGGTCCTGTGGAGATATATGGCCAATTGGCAGTTGGCAGAGCTTACTCTGGCATGGTCCCATGGAGAGAGATCCATTAGAATTGTTGGCTGTTCCTTTCTGTCCCACCTGAAGCACATTGTGTCTTGTTCCTGGGGAGAAAACGCCAAGTGGGGCTACTGCAGAAGCCTTGCTTCAAAGGCCTTTGGAAGGGAAGGACTTAACAGGACGCTGATGCAGTCCCTGTAGGCTCAAGTGCCCCAAAGCCTGTGGCTGGCTGAGGGTGCCATGGTCCTTATCCTCCCTGAAAGAGAGTGTGACCAGGGGCCTCGGCTGAAACCTAGTTGGCCAGGCATATATGTGGAAACCAATGCTCAGGTGGTTGGGTTTTTTAAAACTTTGAAAAGGCATTGTTCACAACAAAGTGGTCCCAGTGGTAAGAAATGACTTCAGCACTGTGGAGGCAAAAACAAACCTTTTTTTCCTGCTAAAGTGGAAGTGGGTGTAGGATGTGAAATTCAGTGAGTGGAGGAAAAGGCACAGACATGGATGACTAAATGGGACGACGGTGAAGAAGCTGTAAGACCACTAAATGGAAGCTGCTGGAGGCTTGGGCCAAAGTCACAGGCCTGTGGTAAAGGTTTATGTGGCCCCTGTGCAAGGCACTTTTCAATCCTGTGGAAGAGACGGAGGTACATTCAGATGGAGGATGGCTCCGACTCCTGTCTCTTCCACTCGCCTTTCCTGCAGTTCTTTCATGACAAGGACACAAAGGTAGTTTTTGGAGTAGGAGCTGCGCTAGTCTGTGCAAGCGTATCAGACAAGAAACAAAACAAAACAAAAACAAACAAATAAGAGACAAAAATGTTGTGGCATCTTAAAGACTAGTTGATGCATTTTAATATGCACTTTTGTGGACCAGGTCTGAGGAGGTGAACTTGATCCAGGAAAGCTCACATTAAAATGTAGCAGTTAGTCTTCAAAGTGCCACAATGTTTTTCTCCCTGTTTTTTGTTTTTGTTCGTTTGTTTTGTTCCTCGTTTAACTGCCGTCTCAGCCTGCCTGCCTGCCTGCCTCCTGCTGGGAAATTGGCCTCCTGGTTGGCATAGCACCAGGAGAGCCAGCCAGCTGTAGTGTAGCTGCGGTTGGTGGGGGGAACCCTGAGTGCATGAGTGCACCTACCTGAGCAGGAAGTGGGGAGGCAGGAGGCAGAAGCAGGCCGACACCCCCCCCTCGCCTTCCCACCTTGCATTTGTCTTGGACAGGCAGGACTCGGCTTCTCGTGGGGTGGTGGTGGAAGGGTTAGGGGCTGCCCTTGTCAGAGGGATGGCAGGAGCCCAGCTTGGCTCAGCAGGCATTGCCCCCTTGACATGGGGAGGGGCAAGCCCCCCCCCCATGTCTGTTTCTCCCCGGCAGAGTTAGTGTGCTAACCTTTGGGCTAGAAAGCTGGGTAGAACAGGAGAGGGGGGGACTGGGGTTCAACTCTTTGTGCAGACAACGGGCTTTTTGCTGTGGAGAGAGGAGAGCGTGGCCTAACCCCTCTCCTTCAACTGCTGTTGGGTGTTGAAAAGTGGTTGAGTTGGAGCAATGAGCTTGCTGTGGTGAGCTCCTTTGAGGAGATCCTGATTGTGTGTGAGTGTGTGTCTCCGTGTGTGTGTGTGCATGCGCATCGCTCTTCTTTTGTATCTCCCCACCTCTCACTCTGTGGCTAATGAGAGGCATCCTATCAAGGTGAGACAGGGTGTAGTTTGTGTGTCCCTGTGAATCCCCCACCTGCAGGGCTCCACATTTCAGCTCACATGGAGGGGGGGAGGCGGTGGCTTCTTTTCCAAAGGGACCCTCCCTCCCGGGTGAGCAGCCCCTGGGCTGAGTTGGGGGACAGTGCTTCCTGTTCATTGACTGTTCCCTGCTTCCTTTCCAGATGCTCCTGGACACAAACCTGGCGGTCACTGGAGCTACGCAGGTAAAGGCGTGGAGGTCAAGCCTGTCCTTGTTTTACCCCTCTGGGCCCTTGGCCAGAGAGCCTGCGGAGGAGGGGCAGCCATGTTAATGATTAGCCAGTTCTCGGTCACACCTGTGCTGCTGCCTCAAGGTCACTCAAACCCTACCCTGCTTCCTCTCCAGCTGAACCAGGCCTGGACCTTGGGTGGCACACCCAGGTCTGCCCAAGCGCCTGTCTAGGGGTGGGGAGTCATTTCTGGGGCCCCTTGCCCAACCCACCCATCATGCCAGAATCTCCCACCATGGTTGGAAGGAGAGTGGTCTTCTGCACACCTTCCCTGGCTTGCTGTCTCCCTCTCCCCACCCCTGTTCTGTTTGGGACAAGCTGGTTTCCCATGCCTCAGCTTGTGGCTCACTGTACACCTCCGTCAAGGCCCTGGTCTTGCAGGGCAGGGTTGGAGGGGAAAAGACCCTTTGCTTGCTTGGCTTGCCATGTCTCTTGCAGCTGTCGCTGGCCAGTGATGCGCTCCGCCCCCCTGATTTCCCACTGCTCCACTGGTAGCTTCTCATGCCAGCTGCTTGCATGGATGTGGCCTGCTGCATGGCAGATTGCTCTCTGCCCCAATCCTGCTCTAGCTGCACAATCAGGCTGCTGGATGACACTCTGCACGGTGTGAATCAGTTGCCTCCAAGATCCAGCCAGTTCCCACTCAGGGAGGTGCCTGCCACTACGAGGAATGCCTGCAATCAGTCCAAGAGCCAGTATGAAACACAATGAGCAGGAATGCCCAACCTGCCCAGCAATTGTGTCAGGCCAGCACAGGGGCAGGATCTGCTCCCCTTGGGCCAACTTTAGGTATCCACCCAAGGACCATCCCTCCTCCCATTTTTGGACCATCTCCCAGGCGCCTCTTTTCTCAGCTTGCTCTCTCTCCTTTCAGGCAAGGCACAGTGGCCCTCCACTTTTCCCTCTTGTGGGGGCCACCTGCAGTCCCCGATCGACATTGACACAGGGGCCACCATCTTCAGCCCCCAGCTGGGAGCCCTCCTGCTGTCCGGCTACGACCTGCCTCCAGGAGAGAGACTCTGCCTGCAAAACAACGGACACACAAGTGAGTGCCTCCCTTCACAAAGTGGGCCCCCCCAGGAAAGTGCCCATTAGCAGCTGGCTTGGGGAAACCCAGTCTTCACCAAACTTGGAGGGATTGTAGAAGAGAGTCAGTAGAAGCTTCTCTATGATTTTGGTTTCTCTAGGTGCCTGGGGGGAACTTTCCTGGGGGGCCCTCTTTGTGGGTGTATAACTCAGACATCTGAAAACCAATCTTCACCAAACATCGGGGGGGTGGTAGAGGAGAGACAGAGGAGGCTTCTCTGTGATTTTGGTATATCTAGGTGCCTGGGGAACCGTTTTATAGTCAAACAAATTGATGAATCAAAAATCATTAAAAATTCATTGATTCGTATTCATTGGGGCCATGGATATGAATTGATGAATGAGTGATTTTTTAACTAATGTGGTGATTCATTTTTTAATTCATGCCCATCTCGATCCAGCTGCCACAAAGCTTTCCAGCCAGAATGAGCTCAGCTGGGTTTTTTGGCATGTGTGTGTGTGAGGGGTGTGTGTGAGGGGGGTTGATTCTCCACTGCTGGGGCTGCTGCTCCTGGGAATGAAATCCTGGTTCTCATACAAGCAAAAGCTAATTAGAGGGGAAGGGGCTCTGCTCTTGTGCTCCCAGAACAAGTGGTCTGGTGGCTAACAGAAGCTGGACGAGGGATGGGCACCGTCTGACAGGGAGACAGCTGTCCAATTCTCTGTGAATCTGTTACAAAGAAGAAACACACAACACGTTGGACCCCATCTAGAGTCCCTGCACGTTTCTCTCCACCTAGTTTCACCACTGGGTCCTGATTCACTTAGAATCATAATGCTGGAAGGAACCTTTAGAGGGAACAATTAGCACAGGCACTTTCTCTCTCTCTCCAATATGGAATGATTACCTTTCGTGGTCTACACGCTGCAATTTTGTGAATGCAGGCGAGCACAAGTTGTTGTTGTTGTTGTTGTTGTTGTTATTCAGCTTTTACCCCGCCCATCTAGATTCAAACGAATCTACTCTGGGCAGCTTACAGTCTGAGCAATATAAAACAAGAATTAAAACAGACAACATCCAAACAAAAAAGAAAAGTTAGTTAGCTGCTTTCCTGCCTACTGAATCACCTGCCGACTCATGCTTAGCTCACATCCTCTTAAGACTCCTGGGTCCTTCCCACAGGTCTTGCTGCCAGTCCGAGTCCCGCTTGCCACGCCCTTGTTATCTGCGTTGTTGGCTCACTCTCTCTCCGCTGACTGTCACCTGCAGATGTATTAAGTACCCCCCTCTTTGATAAACATTGATGTCCTTTCTTGCATTATAGCACGGGCTGTAAATGTGATAAAGGATATCCCATGTGACAGACTGGGACTCAGGAGACCTGGGTTCGAATTCCTACTCAGCCATGGCAGCTCAGTCAGGGTGTGAGACTGGTAAAGCCACTCCTTAAATACCTCACTTACCTTGAAATCCTATCAGGGTTGCTATAAGGCAGTTCTCACTTGATGGCACAGAACGATAACTCTCCTCCCACTGTCTTATCCCTAGCAAGCTTGTGAGGTAGATCACCCAGGGAGTATCATGGCTGGGCATCTCTCAAGTCCCAGGTCCACACCCAGTGATCCACTCCGACTCTCGTATTGCTGTCTCTGTATCAGATGTTTGTTATCCTTGTTTTTGATAGGACTTTATCAGGAAAGATTATTTTAAAAGACTGAAAAGGTTCCTTGCAGCTCAAACACAGTCACCTGTTAGGTGTGGAGAGCAATGGGTGGGGGATGGGGTGGGGCCAGAATCCTCATTTCCAGAAGGGCAACAAAACCAACCTGGGGTCTTCAGATAGCAGAAAGCTTAATGGAGGTGTTGTGGCCAGCATGGATGTCCTCTAGTCCTTGAAAGTAATGGATCCCTTGGTCCACAAGTGGGCACAAGACTCCCTGGCCAAGGAGAATCCAGGGGTGGGCGAGAAGCCTCTGTCCATGACTCTGGTGCACCAGCCCCCCCTTCTGCCTCACCCCCAAGGACAGGTGGCCAAGGAGGTGGACAGTGGCAGATGCCAGGAGCAGTTTTGAATCTGAGATGAGCCACAAACCTCTTTGGAGGACCTTGGCAGTTGTTGTGAGCGTGGAGAAGGTCAGTGTGGCGAAACCCGTTGTACAAGGCACTGCTCGGGTGCAAAGCAATCCAGGGGAATCCAAAAGAAAAGATAAAAGAAAAAGAAAAGAAAAAGTAGCTGTAAGGAACATTCAAAAAGCTGCACTGTGTTAATGCCTATCCCAGACTAAGGGAAAGGGCACAACGTTGGCTTCCAGGATCATGCAAAGTGGGGGGGGGGGGGGGATCTTTAAAGTCAGTCATGCATCCTGCATATTTTCCGTGAGATATAAAGGCAATCAGCTAAGAAACAAAGCCTCTGGGAGGTGAGGTCGGGAGGATCAACAGAGCTGTCTATCCGCTCCCTTTTTCCGAGGGAGGCGGCCTTTGTCGCCTGTTGCACCAAAACCAACAGAGTCTTCTAGCATGACAAGACCAACAAGTTTCATTTGGCACCTGCTTTGATTGATGGATTTGATTTGATTTATATACTGCCCCATTAGAAAACACTACTCTGGGCAGTTTACAGGCCAAAACTTCAAACTCACAAGATCCCACATAACAAAAATACATTCAAAAGCAATATGGTGATATACAAACAGCAATTAAAGCATAAATATAAATAACTCAAGCATTCACACCAACATTTGTTTAACAGTATCCAGGAGATTCAGGTGTTAAAGGTGGTGTTAACTCTGTCTTTAGCAATTTCCTGAACGAAAGGAGGGAAGGTACCTGCCACATCTCTGTTGGCAATGTGTTCCAGAAACTGGGAGCCACCACTCATAAGGCACGACTCCTTGCCGTTGCTTTTTTGGCCTCTCTCGGTGTGACCACTTTTAACAACATGGACTGAGAAGAGCAAGGGACATGGGTAGCTGATTTCTGGCAGAGACGTTACAAGAAGTATCAAGCTCCGAAACCATTAAGGGCTATACAGGTCATAACCAGTATTTCGAATTGAGGGTGGAAATTAACAGGGAGCCAATGAAAGCAAGCTGAGAATGGGGATAAATGATCAAATTTATGAGTTCCCGTGATCAGCCTGGCTGCCACATTTCGGACCTGCTGAAGTTTCCGTATGGCTTTCAAGGGCAGCCCTGTCTAGCCTGAAGCCAGTGGCTTCTCCCTGCTGGCCCCACACGTCGGATGGGTCTCTGGAAGCGGTTTTGCATTTCACATTTGCAGCCTCTCTAGAAAATCTGTTCTTCTTTGGGAAGAAACCGAGAGGTACCAGTACTCGTTTCTACGAAGAAGAAGAAAACCCTAATCTTCTGCCATTCTAGTTTATTCCATTATTTCCTGTAACATAGGTATTATTTGTTTAAAATGCAAATTGGAGACAAAAATCTGTTAAGTTGACAAGTGAAAAACAAAAGACTTTTTCCTTTGAAATGTTTTTTGATCGATATTTTGCAGTGGAGAGATAGAAGGGTGCAGAGTGAGAATCAAAATGCGTCATAGTGCAATGGTTCTTTCACTACACAAGGCAAGCACAGATGTACAGTTATCTTGACCCCATTTACTGCAGAAGCCAGAAGGGCGATAGCTACTTGGGGGTGCCTTCAGTGTATAATTACCCTTTCTGATGGGGGTCAAGGGAGCCCCCCTTTTGCCTGGGGCCAGTGAAGCAAGGCCTTCTAGCTGCTAATAGCTCCTGTGCCTCAGCACCCAAGAGAGTGGTCCTGGGGAAGTGTGTGTGTGTGTAGGGGGGGGAGAGTGCATCAGGGCTGGCAGAGTTCTCAAAACCTCTGAGCTGATGCATGCCAGTCTCCCATGACTCAAACCGGTGTTCCCATGTGGCTGGCCCTTGTGCTCCTATGCCTAACGAACACCTTTCCCTCTTCCTTATGAATTTAGCTTAATTTCAATTAGTGGCTTGTTTGCCTGAGAGCAGCTCTTCTGCTGAAACAGTGTCAGCTTTGAGGGTGTGCCACAGGTTGATCGACCTACTTGCTGCGTGCAAGCACAGTAACATCTGGAGCCTCAGGTTGCTTTGTGTTCTCTGTGGGAAGGGTCACTTCAGGGTGTTGGCAGGTGGGGCCGGTTCACTCCGCCGAATGAAAGGCTCCTCTTGTTGGCAGCCAGCCGGAGCGGCAGTGCCTTGTGAGATAAGACAAGAAAGGCGCCAGACCCGTCCAAATGAAGAAAGCCTTGCTTTGTTCCCCCTTCTTTTCTGTTGCCCCTTGCAGATAGAACATGTTGCCCACATGGCTGGTATTTTGAGCCAGACACGGACTTTGAGATTTAGGTCCTGATTCCAGTGACCACCATGCCTTCCCCGTGGTGGAATTTTTTGTGTTGGAGCCATGGAGGCTCTGCTGTGGCTCCTTTGGCCTTTAAATGGGATTAAATGTCGGAGGCTGTAAAAGGCGTGCCTTTAGCCACCTTAGGCTAGAAAACTCATTGCGTTGGGTACCTGCCCGTGGGGACAGAGGTAGGGAGCTTAATTCTCCATGGTGCCTCTGGGGACGATGCCGGCCCGTGTAACCTTGGGCAAGTTGCACGGTCCTGGAGAGCGCCCAGAAGAAGGAAAGGGGAAACCACTTCTGAGCACTTAATGGGGCCAGGAGGCTCGGCTGAGAGGCAAGAGCTGAGGCATACCCGTTTCTTTTAGCCCAATCCTTAGTGCCTCATGACCCACACAGTCAAAGGTTTTGCTGCAGTCTGTAAAGCATCGACTGATCTTCTGAAATTACTTGGTGAGCTCCAGTAGCCAGTGGAGAGCAGGCACTTCTCTCTCCATGTAGGCTAAAATCCTTTGTGCAACACCTCACACATCACTCTGCCCCACGGTCTTTTCTGCCAGTAATGTGGGGTCATCTGCCTATCTTAAATTATTGGTATTTCTTCCCCTAATTTTCACTTTTCCTCCATCCAAATCTATTCCAACTTTCTGTATTATATTGTCTGCATATAAATTGAGCAGATAGACAGGTAAAATGTACCTCTTTGCCAATTAAGATGACACTCAGCTCTATCTCTCCTTCCATCCTTCTGCAGTGGATGCTGTCCCATCCCTTGAGCACTGCCTGGATACGGTGCTGGGATGGATGGGATGGAGGGACAACAGACTGAGGCTGAACCTGGACAAAGACGGAAATCCTGCGGGTGGGGGGCCCTAGTGTCTGTGGTCTGGGTGCCTCACTGTCTTTGGGGGGGGGCACTCTTTCCATGAAGGATGAGGTTCGTAGCTTGGACCTGCTTTTGGACCCATCGCTATCCATGACATCACAGGTAGTGTCTGTGGTCCGTTCCGCTTATTTCCACCTGAAGTGGATCGCCCAGCTAGGTCCCTACCTTGATGCCAGATCCCTCACCATGCTGGTTCATGCACTGGTAGTCTCGAGATTAGACTACTGCAATGCCCTCTACGTGGGGCTGCCCTTGGGACTGCTACGGAGATTGCAATGGGTCCAGAACGCGGCAGCCAGATTGCTGAGTGGGGTTAGAAAATACCAACACATCTCCCCCATCGTGGCCATCTTACACTGGCTTCCTGTTCGCTTCCGTACCAGTTTCAAGGTGATGGTACTAACCTATAAGGCCCTAAATGGTTTGGGACCTTGATATCTGGCCAAGTGCCTCCTTCCAGTTAGATCTGCCCGCCCTATAAGATCATCCCGGGCAGGGCGGCTGAGAGTTCTGACCCCGAGAGAGGCCCGGAAAACAACCACTAGAAATCGGGCCTTCTCGGCGGTAGCCCCATAATTATGGAACTCTCTTCCACTGGAAGTCTGCCTGGCCCCTTCACTGGGCACCTTCAAAAAGCTACTAAAAACCTGGCTATTTAGACAGGCCTTCCCTGAACAAACTACACTTTTGATAGAATAGTGTCCAATAATATAACTTCTATCATACTGCCATGCTCCATGTTTTTGTATTTTTCTACGCTTTTAATTGTATATATTGTATTGTAATTTTATCCTCACTGCTCTTTATGATTTTTTATTTTTGCCCCTATGTATTGATGTTGTTATTTGCTATTTTGTTACTTCATTGTTTTATGTTATTTGTTGTAAACTGCCCAGAGTGGCCTTGGCTGCCAGATGGGCGGTATTTATATTGTAGGCATCCTTCAGTCTCGAGAGACTATGGGAACGTGCTCTGAACGGAGGTCTTGGAACAGCATCTAGTGTGGCTGAGAAGGCCAATTTGAGAGTGACAATCCCTTCCACACTGAAGACAAATACATAGGCGGTATAGAAATCAAATAAATAAATAAATATGGAGGATGGGGTGAAACCTCAATTGCTCAGCCTTGTGATCAGAGGTTACGAGGCCGCCAGTTAGATTCAGTTGAGGAGGAATGTCTCTGACACTGCAGAGTGCCGAGGGAGGTTCTCTCCCCACTGAGACATGCAGAATGAAGGCTAAAGCAGTCCTTTGGGGAATCTGTCTGTGTTCTGCCTCCTCCAACAGTTGTTTTAAAGCTACCGGAGAACATGACTCTCACCGGCGGGGGCTACCTGCAGCCATACCGAGCAGTCCAGCTACACCTGCACTGGGGCTCTGCACATGCCATGCCTGGCTCTGAGCACACGGTCAACGGGCACCGCTTCGCTGGCGAGGTGAGTCTTGCTGTCTTTGGAGAAGGCTTCTGCCACGGCTCTTGGCCCATGGGGACTCCTTGCCTGCCTGGCCACTACAGGCGTGATGTGCCAGGACGGCCCCTGCCACCTTGTCTGAGCCAAACACTAAGTGGTGCTGAAGGGCTTTTGTGGGTTTGTGGCTCAAACATAGCATGCATAGGGAGCTGAGAGAGGAAGTACCCCTCTCAGTCTCCTGGGAGGACACCCAGTACATGAAGGGGTCCTCCTCCTCCTCCTCCTGTGTTAATGAGTGGCTCTGTGGCTGCCCTGCCTCATAGTCCTCCTCTCTGACTGGCCGGACTGGGTTGCTAGTGGATCTGGAGACCAGCCTGAGAGAAGGGAGTCTAGCTCTCATCAGCCAGCTAGTTGACATCAGCTGTCCGTTTCCTATGGCTGTTGAATGGCAAGGAGAATCAATGGCCATCAGAAGGACCCCAGAGCAAAATAGAAATGGCCCCCACGTTCCCTTGCATTACACTTGCTCTCCTCGTTTCTTTGGCATACTTGTTCTGGGGGGAAACGGCTGAGGACCTAGTGACAAGACAGGGTGTGTGTGTGAGGGGTGGGGGAGAAACAGACAGACAGACAGACGGCAGAGGCATGCAGGGGTTCTGGGTGGGAGAGACTGCGTGTGCTCAGAGATGCTCTCTCCCTTTGCTTCCAGATCCATGTGGTCCACTACAATTCCCAGTTTAGCAGTTTCCATGATGCTGTCCGAGAGCCTGGAGGGCTGGCCGTGCTGGCTGCATTTCTTCAGGTGACCTTAGTTGCTGGGAAATGGCAGAAGGTGGTGGGACACGGTACATTCTGGGGCAACTCAGCTGAGCTGTGAGGTTTCACCCTCTGCTCTAACTGTGGTGGCCCCGGAGGCTGTTGGTTCTTGCTTTAGACAGGCCATTGGTGAAGGTCATTCATGCAGTACAGGCAGAGCCATGCATGTGGCTCACACAAGGTCTTTCAATGACTCTTCCAGGTTGGGGCTGAGGAAAACGAGGCGTATCAGCACATCCTTGAATCCTTGAAAGAGGTCCATGAGGAAGGTAATAAAGAGGGTGATCATTATTTGGCTTCCCCTGGCATTCTCCACTCCTTAGTGACTAGTGTGTGTTGGAGGTGGGCAACCAGGTGCTTGCCCTCAGCAGGCTGTCTATAATCTTAGAATGGCAGAGCTGGAGTCCAGCCCCTATTAAGGAGCCACAGCGGGGAATCCAACTCCCAACCTCTGGCTCTGCAGCCAGAGACATCAACCCCTGAGCTATCCAGTTCTTGTAACTGAGACTCTGGGTGTGATCGCACAGGGAAATAGATCACATTTTGGACTGCTGGTGGAGTGGTCTGGTGTAATCTATTTCCTGGCAATCACATGAACATACAGGGAATAGCACTCCAGCTCAAACCTGATCCACGCACAAGCTGTACCTTTTTGGTCCAGCTGTAGTGCTTCTCCTTTTCGGGGCTGGGCTGATTCTTTGGCAGACTGAAGGGTTGCTTTAAGGGAGATTGCTGTCATTAAAATGACCCCTCCGGGTGCAATCAGCGTCTGATCACACTGTCTGTCAGCATTCCAGGAACCCCTAAGCGTGCCAGCACTCTGACAGGCCTTATTCCATGGGACCTGAGGGAAGCCATGCTTTCTGCAAAAGCTGGTTAGGGATCATGCAGAGCCAGCACAATCACCTGGTGTTCAGGTTCCTTTAGACATCAGTGTTCTAGGGTTGGAAGGGAGCAGCTTGCCACCCTCCATAAGTGGTAATCTGCCGAGTACTGGAGGAGGTGTGGCAGACCTTCCCATGACTGTTCACTGGTGAGGGTTGACAGAAGAGGAAGTCCACGCGGGCCCACAAGTTGCTCATGGCCCTCTGGCTCTGCTGCAAGGCTGTCACTCTAGATTGCTTTTCTAAGGACATTTTTGGCGCCGAGATAATTTAAAGATTTCATCCTGTCACTTCTAGCTTGTGCATGTGGGTAATTTCATTTAGAGCTGTTTCTTGCGCTGCTGATTTCCCATTTGTAAATGTTACTCTCAGTGTCTCTGTGCGTGATCTCACTGGTGGATCTTTCCCTTTTTTCAGGGGAGAAGACTTTCATTACAGGCTTTGACGTGGCCAAACTACTGCCTCATGACCTCAGCCGCTATTTCCACTATAATGGCTCACTGACCACGCCGCCCTGCTATCAAACAGTCAACTGGACAATCTTCAACCAGACCATTCAGCTGTCCCAGGAACAGGTCTCTCTGGGCTGAGGAAAAAGTGTGGGGGTGGGGGTGAAGTAAGCTCCCTTTCCAGAGTGGAATGGACCCTGATTCTTGCCGTGTGACCTCCCTGTAAGCGCTGCATGTCCTCTGCACCCTCCTTTCCCCTCCTTGAACCCTTGGGGTGCCTCTGCCTAGCTTGGGGTCCATTACCTGGATGGGTCATGTCTTTCTGTAGATATCCACGCTGGAGGACACCCTCCGAGGAGACAATGACGAGCCCCTCGAGGGCAACTTCCGCCCGCAACAGAGTCTGCAGGGCCGAACAGTTCTGGCAAGCTTCCTGGTGCCCCATGGCCCAGAAGGGGCTCAGCCACCTGGTAGGTGTGTGTGTGTGCGCGCGTGCGCAAGCGCGCACCAACTTCTCTTGCAGCTTAGAGGGAGGACAGCAAACCTGCAGCTTTCCAGGTATTGGGTGATAGCAATGCCTGCCATCCCTTCCCAGTGATTCTGCTGGTTGTGACTGCTGGGCGTGGTAGTCCTGGAACATCTGGAGGTCCCCAGGGAGGAATTTCCTCTTTAGTGATACCCCCCCCCCCCAATATCTTCTGGCCCTAGAGTGGTGGGTGGAAGGGAAGTAAGGTCTCTTTGTGCCTGCCCCTCGGATGAGCTCCCTCTCCCCCCTTCTCTCCCTGAGCCTTGGGTGTCTCTTCATCCCCCTCCTCCTAAGCGGGGGCTATGTTTTCACCCTCCTAACCCTAACCCTCCACCACCGCTACTGGCCTGTGACTCCGCTCTTGCAGTCCCACATGGGCACACCTCCTCCCCAGCTGCCTTCACTTAAACATTCATCTGTCTCCTCACAAGCTTTTTCATTGACAAATCTTTCACCTTTGCTGGGCCCTTGTTTTCAGTCCCATGACCCTAACCTTAACTCTTCCCGTCGCCTTCATTTCCTCTGATTCTGGTGGGGAGGGGAAGTGGCTTCCCTATTTCTCTCAAGCACACAACTGTTTCCGTCCACACAGTGAGCGGGGCAGCCTCTGGGGAGGGATGGAACGACCCTTTGGCTACTTGGTCAGGAGGGTTCAATGGGAGCAGGAGGGGGAGGGGGCTGCCCATTCAGGGGGGGGGGGTCAGGGGGTCTCAGGAGGCCAAGGCTTGAGGAGGAGGAGGAGGAGGAGGAGGAGGAGAAGGGGAAGGGGTTTTCCTGAGCCCGTTTAGCTTGAGAAAGGGGCTTTGGGAAACTGGCGCCAAGAATGTAGGGAGACCACATTCTTCTGGTTAAGGGGAAAAGCTCAGGAGCAGAAGTGGTCCAGTGTAGCGAAAGGAAGAGAAGAAGGCCAGAGGGAGGATGTTTGAGGTGGGAAGCGAGCCAGGAGAGAGGGAGGCCAGGGTTAGGGTCCAGAGGAAATCTGGCACTCATCCCATTGGGTTCTGTATGTTTTTCCAATGTATTTAGCGGGGGGGGGGGGAGCGAGAGAGGGAGAGAGGAAGAGAGACAGCAGTACTAGGGAACATATTTCTCCCTCTTTAAATGGATTGTTGTGCCTTACTGCTTTGAGTGTGTGTTTGGTATTGTTTTGGTTTACTGCCTTTTAGTGTGGCATTTGTTTTATCCTTTTTTGTATGTGTATACTTACTAATTTTTAGCTTTAAATGTTGTCTTTTAATGATGCAAACCATTTTGGGTTCTTTTTAAAGGCAAGGTAAAAATGTTTTGAATATATATATAAAAAACAAACTACCCTGTTGCTGTAGTCCAGCAGGGCAACCCCTCTGCCGAGGTGAAAGAACTGGCACGGGCGGCGTCTTTGCCTGCATTTTGTAACGGTAGCAACTGGAAAGAGGGAAGGGAAACTGCGGACGAGTCTGCAGACTCTTCTTTAGGCGCCATTCGCTTCCCGGCTTTTGCCTGTTTCCTTGGCGGGGTGTAGAGCGGGATCGGTCCTACAAATCTGAGCTGCCAAGGGAGGCTTCAGCCAGTTTTGCTGTGACCTCTTGGCGCTTAAGGTATCTGTGACACGTTTCTCATCCCCTGTGAGCCAGTGAGAGGTTGGCAAGAGACCTCATTCACACTGACGAGAAACGTTTCGGTCCAAGCGACATCATCTGCCAAACGGGGACAGCGGCTGTCGTCTTCTTGCCTTTTTAAAACTGACAGTGTTGTGCGTGGGTTGTTTTTATCCTTTTGGTCCATTGCTGTGCGCTTGCGCTTTGCTTCCCAAGTCCCAGGACACTCTCGTTTGGTGCACAGGCCTTTTGAGGAAATTCCGAAAAGGGGGAAAAGGGCTCCCGTTCTCGCTGTCCCTCCATAGGTCAGCAGCCATTAATGGCTGTTACAGGGACGGTGGCTCTGTAGGAACTCAGCAAGGGGTGTCTGTGTGAGGGCTGGGCTGGGCTGGGCTGGGCTTTGGGGTGGGCGGTCGGGGATGGGTTGCACACACGTGCCCTTGTGTGCTGTTATAAACACCTGGGATCCCCGTGATACTTTGCTGCAGGTGAAGAAGATCCTCCCAGGACCCTAGTTCCCCATGGGCCTCCAGAGGGAGATGATGGATCAGCAGCGCCTACTGAAGGTAAGGGCTTCTCTGCTCCAGCTGGAAGGCTCTGGAAGGGAACTGAGCCCTCGTTAGTTCCTCTTGTGTGCTGTGTTGGCATCAATCCGCACGGCCTTTGGTGGGTGGAGATGGGGCAAGGCAGCCACATGGGTTTCATTGGCCTTTCCTGCCTGTTATTGGAGCATGGGGATTTGGTGTGTGTGTGTGTGTGTGTGTGAGTGTGCCAAGGAGGGGCTTGGGGCTGTCACCGTGTTGGATGTGCGCAGGCCACTGCTCAGCATCTAGATAGTCTGTGGCTCTTGTGAATGAGGACTGGGTGGGGATTTATTGGGGGAGTTCCTTGCAGGTGGTCACAGCACTGGAAGAAGGAAGCCGCTCACCTCCAAATGATCAGGACCGGGGAGGGAGGGACACAAGGATGGGTCCCCCTGACTTGCCTCTCTCCTGGGGCGAGTGAGAGGAAACCACAGCCAGAGGAGGAAAGGGAGGCAGTTGCCAAGAGGCCCCTTCCCAAGCCTCGGCAAGATTAAAACTGAAACTCCACAAACAGTAAATATTAAAATATAACGCAAATAGCAGCAATGTAACACAAGCATAAAACCCCGGGGCACCAAACAAATTCTCACAGAGAAGCAGAACCAGAGGCGAGAGACACTTGTCTGTAAGCCGTTGTGGCTTTTATCCGCATTTGTGCCTTCCAGGTTGTGGTGCTTTTGTGAAGGTTGCGGGATGGCGTTGGGGAGCAATCGCTCCCCCCATACACAGGCCGCAGAGGGCCTGCACGGAGACCTCCTCAGGTTGCCACAGCTGGCAGTCAGGAGTGGGTTTCTACAACAGGAATGGGCATGAGCCGGGGAGGCCATGCAGGGGTGGGGGTGGTGGGATGGCGGGGTGGAAGGAAGGCTTCTGTGGATTTCACCGTTTGCTCTGTTCTCACCACAGATGTGGGGCTTTACTCCACCCCGGGCAGTGCCCCAAAAGGAGGCTCTGGCCCAGCGTCCGAAGATCGCCCAGCTGTGGGAGGTGAGTCGTTTGGCCTGCTCTTCTCCCCTCAAACAGGTCTGCCTCTGTGGTGGGGAGAGTGGGAAGAGGCGAAGTTGCAGCTCAGCCCTGGCTGGATGTGCCCTCCCCCCCCCCCCCCCGCTCCCACTTGCTCATTCGCACTCTTTGCTTGTTTGTTTTGATGAGGATAAATAATATGGGGAGAGTGCTTAGGGGCAGAGTTTTTTATTCTTTCGCCTACAAATGTCTCAGAGTGAGTTACTGAGACTTAAGGCGCCAGTTAATGAGAAAGAGGTGGACCTTGGGGAACTTGTAGCTGTTCTCCTCTGTGGATCTCTATACTTCTACTGTGTGACGAAAAAGAATTTTACCGGAAATTCAGAACTCTGCAACAGTTGATTCAATTAAAATAGAAATAGAAACTTCAGTCAAAAAATAAGAAGAGCAAGAGCAAGAAGAAGGATTAGTCATTGAAGATCAAGGCCAAAGTCATCCATACTTTGGTATTCCCAATTGCTATGTATGGATATGAAAGCTGAGCGCAGAAAAGAAAGCTGAAAGGGGAAGATAAATGATTAATGCAAAATGTGGTGTGGGAGGAGAACTTGACACATACCTTGGGCCACCAGAAAGACAAGTAAGTGGATTCTGGATCAAATCAAGCTTGAATTCTTTCTAGAAGCAAAAATAGCTAAACTGAGGGTCTTCTACTTTGATCATGTTATGAGAAGGCAAGAGTTCTGGAAAAATGGAAGGCAGCAAGAAAAGAGGAAGACCAGGCCTAGGATAGATAGTTCAACAAGGGAACCACAGCCTTGAGTTTTCAAGAGCTGGGCAGGGCTGTTAATAGCAGGGCTATTTGGAGGTCACTAACTCACAGATTTACCAAAGGTCAGAAGTAATTTGATGGAACATAACAACAACAATAAGAAACAATAAGATAGACTGAGCAATAAATGGCTCTATCAATGTTAGGAAGAGGTAGGAAGCCAAGCCACTGATTTTTCATCACTTTAAAAAGAAATCACAGCCACATTCTGTTGGCCGAGGAAGGCAATGCCTGCTGTGTGGGCCCCCTTGCTCTACATCTTTCTCTTGGTCTCTGGTGGGCAGCTGAGCGAGCACTACTTTGTGCAGCAAAGTAGTGAATGACTTCTTGCACCAGTGGTGTGTAACAGAAAGAAGAGAACAAACTGGCTTCTGGCCTTAATATTTCTGAGAGATCTCAGGGGAGGGGAGCACACGAGAACGGCAAGGGGGGCCTCAGTGAGTTTTGCCTGGTACAGGGCACACACCGGGCCAGGTCTGTGCATCATCATCCCACTCAAGGTTTAACAGCTTGTTCACAGGAGATCATCCGGTAGGCAACGAGGTGCGTGACATCCTCGCATTCCCCTCATCCACCGAGCTTGTAATTTGACAAAGGAGAGTCTGGCATGATTTGTTTGTGAGAAAAGAAGGCCATGGCATGGATGATCTCCACATTCTTTCCTAAATGCTCACCAGCCAATTGTTGAATGAGCTGTTCCATTACTTTCCCTACTATCCTGGTTGAGCTGACTAGTCTGTGGTTGCCCAGGTCACCCCTTTTAGAGTCCAGGGCACGTGTTAGATCATGCTGAGCTTTCTTTTTCGACATCTACCTCAATGAGGCACTTTACCCCTGCTGGCCGTGACCCCCTTCCATTAAGCTGGTCTCCTTGTTGCTTCTTCCCTCTTCTGGGAAACAAAATTGTTGGGAAGACGAGTGAGGTTTTTGCTTTGCTTTGCTCTGCTTTTGTTTCTGTGGACCTTGCCCTCTTGGCAGAATTTCCGGAGAGAAACCTCAGGAATAAGGAAAAGGGTGGACGAAGTCGTGGCAAGAGCGGGGAGGCTATTGGCTGGAGGGTCCATCAATTCAGGGGCACCCCTACGACCACAGTCTTGCCTGGGACTTCTCTGGGGACACTTGTTTGTCACATCTCCCTTTTAAAGCTTCCTTTGCATTCACACGGTGACAGTATTTGCACCTGTGACCCAAGAGTTCATTTGAGGTGGGGGTGGGGCACACACATCAGAACCATTTGCCCATCTGACCGCTCCTCTGGAGGACGTGCCGGTGTCTAGCAAGGAGCCAGACGAAGCATCTTCTCACTTTTGCTTTCCAATTCCCTCCCCACCCCCCCGATGGAGTGGGTCTGAGTCAGTGCGACAGGAGAGGGCCCTGGAGCATTGAGCAGCTCCATGCCTTTCAACATTGCTGCTGAAATGCTTACTGTCTGCCATTTTGTGCCTTTCAGGTGGGAGCCGCTCTGTGGGAACAGGTAAGGGCACAGCGTGGACCTGCGTGGAAACGGTCACAGCCTGTGGCTTTCTTCGCCTTTTTACACCAGGAGGGAGCTGCTAAAGGTGGTTGCAGCAGTGAGGCACGTGTGTGTGTGTGTGTCGGTGTGTGTGTGTGTGTGTGTGTGTGTGTGTCTGGCTCTCCCTCCCATCCTGGCTTCTGACTCCCTCCCTAACCTTTCTACTTTGTTCCTAGGCCCTGCTGAGAAGCAGGTCGGGTCCTCCGTGCACACAGGTAAACGCCCTTCCGTGGCCCTCCCCTGGCTCTCTCTGTTGGCTCAGGTGCTTCCTGCCACCCTGCTGTCTGGCTAGAGGATGATGACAGGTTCCTGAAAAGTGATGCGCTCCTGAAGCCCACAACCGCTCATCCTCTCACTGCAGCCTAAGTTCCTCCATGGCCAGACTGAAGTGGCTTTCTGCATAAGCCTCTTTCATCGCAGGAGCACCTTAGCAGCTCTTACAAACCTGTTTCCAAACACAGGCCATAAAAATGAATGCGCCAAGAATGAGCTCCTGACAGCTGATGCACAGAAAAGACTCCCCAGAGGCTCCCTCAAAGAATGGCCCATCTTTAGACCCATGGCCAGAACTGGGGGGAGACCAGTGGCAGGCTACTGGGCATTTGGGGGGGGGGGGAGGAGAAACCTTCTCAAAGGAGGCAGGAGGCACCTCCCAGGAGGACCTGCAGGCCAGGTGGGCCACCCATAGCTTGCCGGCACCGACCCACCCTCTGCCAACGCTGGATATGCCCTCCCGGGCTTCTGCCCTGGGCGCTTCCAGGAGCCACCTTTCTTCCCCTTTTCTTCCTTTCCACAGGAGACGTCCTGGCGGTTCTCTTTGGGGTGCTGTTCGCCATCACGGGGCTCGCGTTCCTCGTCTATGTCCGGAAGCACCGGAGGCAGAACTGCAGGCGAGTGTGTGTGTCTCTGTGTGTGTGGTTTGGGGGAGGGGAGAAATTACACCACAACCCCACCCACCCACTCATGCCCTGGAGGGAGACCGGGCAGGCCCCTTTCTCCACAGCAGGGCAGTTCCCACGTCTTAGGCAGGAACATCAGGAACGCCTTCGCCCCAGCCTCTACTTCCCCTTGACTGTCTCCGGTCACAAGGAAGGCAGGCGGGGGAGGTCACTCTGGCCCACAGCCTCTCCATCCTGACAACAGGGCCCCCACCGGCAGCCCCTGCCACTTCCAAGAGAAGTCCTGGATGGGGCAGGAGGCCTAGTGGGTCCCACCACGTCCTAATAAGGCTCCTTCTCTCTGCAGATTGGGTGCTCCAGCAGCCAAGGCCAACATCATCTACACTCCCGCCACCACCACTGAAGAACAGGCCGTCTAGGATGCTGCCCACACACACACACACACACACACACACAGAGGGCAGAGGGAGACTGGTACCAGGTCGGTCTTGGGAAATCGTTTGCCTCATGGCCTGGCCATCTTCCCTCCTGACACCCCACCCACCCCACCCAGCCAGCCAAGGTTCCCCTATAAATGAGGAGTGCCTAGGCCGCTGACAAACCTAGACAGCATCTTAAAAAGCAGAGACATCACCTTACCGACAAAGGTCCGCATAGTCAAAGCTATGGTTTTTCCAGTAGCGATGTATGGAAGTGAGAGCTGGACCATAAAGAAGGCTGACCGCCGAAGAATTGATGCTTTTGAATTGTGGTGCTGGAGGAGACTCTTGAGAGTCCCCTGGATTGCAAGGAGAACAAACCTATCCATTCTGAAGGAAATCAACCCTGAGTGCTCACTGGAAGGACAGATCCTGAAGCTGAGGCTCCAATCCTTTGGCCATCTCATGAGAAGAGAAGACTCCCTGGGAAAGACCCTGATGTTGGGAAAGTGTGAAGGCAAGAGGAGAAGGGGACGACAGAGGATGAGATGGATGGACAGTGTCACCGAAGCGACCAACATGAATTTGACCCAACTCCGGGAGGCAGTGGAAGACAGGAGGGCCTGGCGTGGTCTGGTCCATGGGGTCACGAAGAGTCGGACACGACTTAACGAATAAACAACAACAGCCTAGGCCGCTCAGCCACTCCCGATGTAGCCTGCTGTGCCACGGAGCCCCTTTCCTCAACTTGACAAGTTGGGAAGCAGACGAGCCTGGGTCCCTGTCTGGTGCATGCCTGTGCATCTTTGTGCGAAAGTCATTCTCATTTGGCTGTTGTTAACCACAGCAGAGAAACAGCCACCTCAGTGTCAATTGCTGAGGGCTTTCAACCCCCACCCCCAGTGAGTGACCCCTGGATTTAGGCAGGCTGGGAGGAGAGGCTTAACACCTCTTTTTGCATGCAGAGATGTGAGAGGGGTGGAGGGACGTCTGTATGCATGCATGCATGCACACACTCACATGCACACACACAGAGAGAGATGTGTTCATGCACAACCCCTTCGCCCCACATCAGCTGCCTCCTCCCCCACCCCCCTGCAAACCTGGCAGTGTGTGCGGACACGAGGACCTTTTGACTGAAAGCTCAAGGATGTGGCCCAGCATTTGATGTACGGGAATATTCCCTGCTAAGATGGCAGGCTAGGCCTGGCTTCACGGTGTTGGCAGTTCAGACGCAGAAGGCAATTGGAAAGATGTAGCCCTGAGTCTGTACTTGACGTTCCAGGATGTGTCCCACCCTGTTATCAGAAGTAGTATGAACACAAACAGAACAAATTCCCTGTTGAATCAAAAAGGCCTGAATGGAACTAGAATTACTTCAGGAAGGTACATCAAACATGCATTTAATCTCAGTTTGCAGAGTTACAGAACCTGGTACAAAACTTGTTTAAACTAAAGATGGTTGGTTATATTTTAAGACTCAAGTACTTATGGCAGAACCATGCACTCTACGTCTAGAGATGCAAAGGCTTGGAGCAGGACGCTGAGTGGGGAAGGGGGAGGATTCTCCCCTTTCCAATCTGTCTCCTCTCCCCTCACCACTCCAAAGCTTTCAACAGCTCCGCTTCTGACTAACAGCCAGAGTCTGGTGTTGCCACCTGGATTCTGTGTCCATTTGCTGGTATTCCCCTTGTGATGTTATTGTTCTGTGCTATCAAGTTGTTTCTGACTTAAGGAGGTCCTATGAATGGGTGACCTCCAGATTCTCCTGTCCTCCCCAAAAGCTCCGCTCAGCTCTTGCAAACTTAAGGCTGTGGTGCCGTTATGGAGTCAAGTCATCTCATGTTTGGTCTTCCTCAATTCCTGCTGCTTTCAACCTTCCCAAGAATTCTCAGTCTTTTCCACTGAGTCTTGTTTTCTTATGATGTACCAAAGTATGACAAGCTCAATTTAGTTGCTTTTCCTCCCAAAGAAAGTTCAGACATGATTTGAGTTAGCATCTGGTTATTTGTCTTTTAGCCAATCCATGGTATCCTTAAAGCTCTCATCCGAAGCCACATTTCAAATAATCATTTTTTCCACTCTGTTGCTTTCCCATCTGTACATAGTTATTGGAAGTATCAGAGTATGAATGATGTTGGCCTCAGCCTCCAGTGACATACCCTTACACTTGAGGACCTTTTTTAGTTTCTTCAATGCTGTTCTTCCAAGTCTTAGTCTTTTTATTATTATTATTATTTCCTGACTGCAGACTCCATTTGGATTGAGGTATACAAAATCTTTAACAATTTCAGTTTTTTTCACTGTCAACACGAAAGTCATGTAATTCATCTGTACACATGATTTTCATCTTCTTGATATTCAACTGCAGTCTGGCTTTTGCACTTTCTTCTTTCACTTTCACCCGGAGTTGTTTCGAGCTATTGCTGTTTTGTACTGTGGCATCCTGTGATCTTGTGCAATTCCCTTTTCCCTTTCATCTGAACTGTGCTGGATGGATGACTCAGGGACGCCATGAGTTTCTAACAAAAATCCTTTATTTGGTAACAGCTTGCTTATTCCAACATCAACAACAGATTCTGCCTCTTGCTTCAGAGACATCATGCCTTTTCCTTTTTCATTAAACCATAACAAATCCCCCTCTGGTTGCATAGGGGTAGAACTCAAGTCTCTGTAACGCCAACTCTGTGGAATGCCCGATTCTTGGGGTACACTTGTAGCTGACCTTATTGGGGAGGGTGGAAAACCCAGCCCACCTGTGGTTCCCACCCTTTCTTGCCCAGGTTTGGTCTCAGTTTTGGCCTGAAGAGATTCGTCCCACGGGGTTTCCCAGGACGGTCTGGACATGGCTGGTTCTCCCATCTCTGACCCTCCCGTTGCTGCCACGCTCAGAACTTTCTTCTCTGTTCCCTTCAGTCTTTCCCCAGTAAGGTGGCTTCCTATAGGTTTTTCTTCTCCACTCTTTCTCGGCATACTCTCTAGGGACCTTAAACTCCGTCCACTCCCCTGTCCAGGGGTCCTCTTGCACTATTTCAACCCAGTCCTTTTTTCTTTCCTCTTCTTCCTCCTCCACCCAACACGCTTCTCCTTCTTCAGTTTCCAACTGACCCCCTTCCCCCTTCCTCCTTTCCTTTTAATCTCCTCTCCTCCTGCTGAAATGATGCCCTCTGGTGGCTCTTTCTTCTCTTGTTCTTTCTGCCCCTGATCTTCCAAACACAGTCCCTTTAGGCGCTCCTCCAGGGTGGGCATCTGTCCCTCAGGGTCTTCAGCCGAGGAGGCGGAGGGTACACTCTGAGGAGTGCCCCTTGGGGTACTCTCAGCCTCACACATCCACACATCTTACATTATTTATATGGGAAATTAGTGCAATAGGCCTACAGTTACTGCATTTCTTAGCCTCTCCTTTCTTGGACATTGGAAGGTATATTGATAATTTCTAGTTTATGGGCCATTGTTTTGTTTTCCCTGTTTGTTGATACATTCTTGTAAGTCAAAACAACAACAACAAGAACACAGTTCTGGTTCACAGTCAACTGAGTTTAGTAAGGCAAATCTGTTCTTAATATGGACTTTAGCTTCATCAGAAATTTTATTTAAATTATATTTTGGTACTATGATTCTTTTTATAGTGATTGTTGATATTAACAATTCCTAGACAGTCTGCACAATCTGCCCCTGATCAGTTTCAGCAGTGAGAATGCAGCAGCTGCAGCTTCCGCTTCCAACTGTGTAGTCTATTGGATTTCCGTATTGCTCATCTGGGAATGCCCATTTCTACAGTCATCTTTTTGGTTCTCTCAGTCATGGTTTTGCAATAAACAGGCTGTTGGTTTCACAAAATTCTTTGAGTTTGCAATAATGTTTGGTTCTGGTGGGTGTGCTGATAAGTATTGAGCCTTTCCCAGAAAAAATTGAGCTAGGAAGCTATAAATTACAGGGTGTATTGACCAATTTGTCTGTATTCAATGGTGCAAAAATCAACTACCTATGATTTTAACTTATCTTTCATTTTCAGCTCCAAATTGAACATGGTAGCACCTCCAGAAAAGTTCAATGTGGAAGAGCATAGGACCATAATCAAGTTCCTGTTTCTCCAAGGGAAAGGTGCAAAGCAGATCCATGATGAAATGTCACAAACTATGGGTGACAGTGGCCCTTCATATGCAACAGTTAAACGTTGGGTTGTCAATTTTAAAACTGGCCATTTCGGTGTTGATAGTGAGAAACCCAGTGGAAGGCCTGTTTCTGTCTCTGTGCCTGCAAATGTGAAAGCCATCCGACATGATCGTGGAGGACCGCTGAATATCAGCCAAAAGTATTGCTATATATCTGAGAATATCACGTGAGAGAGTTGGTGCCATTATCCACAACAACTTGGACAAGACGGAGGTCCTGAGGGTGGGTGCCCCCATCATCAGCGGTCTGGGAAACTCTCTCTCATTTGGGGGGGTGACTCTTACCACAAAGAGTGAGGTTCGCAGCTTGGGGATTCATCTGGACCCGGCGCACACCATGGAAACTCAGGTGGCGTCGGTGGTCCGTACCGCCTTTTTTCATCTTCGGCGGATAGCCCAGCTGCGTCCCTATCTTGATGTTGGGGCACTCACCACCTTGGTACATGTGCTTGTAATCTCGAGATTAGACCACTGTAATGCGCTCTACGTGGGGCTACCTTTGAGGCTGATGCGGAAACTCCAAATGGTGCAGAATGCGGCGGCCAGACTCCTTAGTGGAGTGAGAAAATATCATCATATCTCTCCCACTCTGGCCGCTTTGCACTGGCTTCCCATTCGGTTCCGCGTTGACTTCAAAGTTTTAATGCTTACGTATAAAGCCCTAAACGGTTTAGGGCCTCGATACTTGGCGGAACGCCTACTCCCACCAAAATCTACCCGTATCACCCGATCGAGTCAGGAGGTGAGGTTGAGGAGCCTGACGCCGAGGGAGGCCCGGAAGGAAAAAACAAGAAACCGGGCCTTCTCGGCGGTAGCTCCTCGCCTCTGGAATAACCTTCCTCCGGAGATCCGTGCGGCCCCTTCGCTGGGCATCTTTAAAAACCAACTGAAAACATGGATGTTTAGGCAGGCCTTCCCTCCAGTCAACACTTGATTTTTTTTCTTCCTCTTTTTTTCCTTATTTTTCCATCTTGAACAACTTGTTTATTGATGTTTAAAATCTTGCTATATTTTAAATTGTTATGATATATGTTGGAAGCCGCCCAGAGTAGTCGATTGACTAGATGGGCAGGGTATAAATGTAATAAATAAATAAATAAATAAATAAATAAATAAATAAATAAATAAATGAGAAAGCTGGCAGCAAAGTGGATCCCCAAACTTTTGACAACCGAACAAAAGAGGAAACGTGTGGAGTCATCGGTGACTGTTTTGGAACATTTTTGCAAGAAATGAGTCAGATTTCCTGGGCAAACTGGTAACTGGTGATGAGACATGGATCTACTGTTATGATCCTGAGACAAAGGAACAGTCTAAGGAATGGAGGCACAGTGGTTCCCCCAGGCCAAAGAAGTTCCGAGTGCAAAGGTCGGTGCAGAAGCAAATGGCAACAGTTTTTTTGGGGATAAGAAGGGAGTTCTGCTGGTGGACTACCTCCAACAGGGTTCAACCATCAATGCAAAATATTACTGTGCTTTATTGATGAAGTTGAGGCAAAACATCAAGGAAAAACGTCGAGGAAAGCTCTCCAAAGGTGTCATCCTGTTGCATGACAAAGCCTCATCACACACTGCAGGTGAAACAATGGCAAAACTGACATCCTTAGGCTTTCAAGTGATGTCCCATCCACCCTATTCTCCCGACCTGGCTCCTTCTGACTATTATCTGTTCCCCAAACTCAAAAAACACCTAAAGGGACAACGATTTGGGAGTGTTCTGGAGGCAACTAATGCTGCAAATGAGTGGTTACACCAGCAGTCGGAAGAATTTTATTTGCAGGGACTTAAGAAGCTGCAGGACAGATGTCGCAAGTGCATTGACTTCCTGGGGGAATATGTAGAATAGTGTGGCAGTTACAGCTTCCTAGCTCAATTTTTTTCTGGGAAAGGCTCAATACTTATCGGCACCCCCTCGTATTTATTTATTTATTATTTTATTTTATTGGATTTCTACCCCGCCCATCTAGACCAAAGGTCTACTCTGGGCGGCATTACAAATTTAAAAACAGTTAAACCAATAAACATGCACTATAAATCCAAGATGGTAAAATGTGAATTTAAGATACAGCAGGAGGGAAAGCCTGCCCAAATAGCCAGGTCTTGACTTTGCTTCTGAAGACACCCAGAGAGGGAGCCAGGTGGATCTCCACAGGCAAGTTGTTCCAGAGGCGAGGGGCCACTGCCGAGAAGGCCCGGTTCCTCGTTCTTTCCTTCCAGACCTCCCTCGGCGTTAGGCCCCTCAGCTACCCAGCCTGGCTGGAATGAGTGACTCTGGCAGAACTAGATGGGAGGAGGCGCTCTATTTAGGACCTATTGAGGTCCTAAACTGTTTAGGGCTTTGTATGTCATTGTTAGGACTTTGAAATCAACATGGAAACGAATGGGCAGCCAATGCAAGGCGGCCAGCGTGGGGGAAATATGTTGGTACCTTTCCACCCCTGTAAGAAGTCTGGCCGCCGCATTTTGTACCATCTGAAGTTTCCGCGTCAGTCTCAAAGGCAGCCCCACGTAGAGCACATTACAGTAGTCTAATCTTGAGACTACGAGCGCATGGACCAAAGTGGTGAGCCCCCCCACATCAAGATAGGGACGCAGCTGGGCAATCCACCAAAGGTGGAAATCTGCGGAACGGACCACTGACGCCACCTGGGTTTCCATGGTGAGCGCCGGGTCCAGCTGTACACCCAAACTGCAAACCTCACTCTTGGTGGTAAGAGTTACCCCCCCCCAAAAGAGAGGGAGTTTCCCAAACCACTGATGTCTGGGCCACCCACCCTCAGGACCTCCGTCTTGCCCGGGGTTCAGCCTCAGTCCATTCTCCTGCATCCATTGCTGAATAGCCTCCAGGCAGCGCTCGAGGGATGAAACAGCGTCCACTGTTGTTGGAAAAAAGATGTAGAGCTGAGTATCATCAGTGTACTGATGGCACGAAGCCCCACATCCCCTGATGACCCCTCCCAGCGGCCTCATATAGATGTTAAACAGCATTGGAGAGATTATCGAGTCCTGCGGAACCCCACAATTGAGGCTCCACGGGGCCAAGAAACTCTCCAATCTGCACTCTCTGGGGACGGTCCTCCAAGAAGGAACGGAGCCAGGCAAGAGCCAGGCCACCGATCCCCAACTCGGAGAGCCTCCCCAGGAGAATACCGTGGTCAACGGTATCAAAGGCGGCTGAGATATCGAGGAGGACCAGGAGAGACATTTTGCCCCTGTCGGCCTCCCTCAATAGGTCATCAAACAGGGCGACCAATGCAGTTTCCGTGCCGTGGCGCGGCCTGAAGCCTGACTGGAACAGATCCAGGGCATTAGTTTCATCCAGAAGAGCCTGCAATTGGTCGGCCACCACCCTCAACTACCTTGCTAAGGAAAGAAACATTGGCGATGGGCCTATAATTACCAATATCATCCGCCACCAAGCTCGGTTTCTTCCTAATGGGCCTAATGAGTGTCTCCTTGAGAGAGACCCATTAATTATTGCCGTAGCCCATTCAAATGTTATAGGCCTGGCTGCTTTGATTAGCCAGGCTGGGCAAGGGTCAAGGGAGGAGGAGGTGGCGCGACAGCGGTCAAGCACTCTGTCCACCTCTACTGACGTCACAGGCTGAAAGTGGTTAAGTCTCATCGGGCAAGACGGAGCGCTGGACATCTCTGCTCGATCCACTGTTTTCAAATAGGCATAAAATGTTTTGGTGTGTGAGCCGTGTCCTCCTGGACATTCACATAAATGCTTTCAGTTTCTTCTTCATTCTCTGAAGTATGAATATAGACTTGAACTGTAATTATGTTGATGGGTTTTCCAGGAGGTCTAAGCATTTAGCTTAGAGCCTTGTGGTGCAGTGGTTTGATTGCTGTCCTGCAGCCAAAACTCTGCCCATGACCGGGATTCAATCCCAGGCAGCCAGCTTGAGGTTGACTCAGCTTTCCATCCTTCTGAGGTTGGCAAATCGAGGACCCAGCTCCCGGGGGGGTGGGGGGGTGGCGGCAATGTGTAGCCTGCATAATTAAACTGCAAATCACCCAGAATGCTTTACGCACTATGGGACAGTATGGCAACCCTGCCTCCTGATTTTTTTTTAAAAAAATTTTTTATCCTGCCATTCTCGTTAATAAGGACCCTTACATGATTAAAAGACAGTACTTAAAGCTCAAAAGGATAAGTATGCAAATACTAAAAAGGATGAAACAAAAAGACAGTACACAGAGGCAACACCAAAACACATTCAATACAAGAAGGTACAACAATCTGTTTTAAAAACCCCACTCAGGCAGCCAGTCACTCTGGGAAAGCTTGCCTGAAGGGAAAGGTCTTGGCCTGCTTGGACAGCCAAGATGGGGCCAGCCTGGCCTCCAGTGGGAGGGAGTTCCAGAGTCTCTGGGAGCAGCCACAGGGAAGGCCCCTCTCCTTTGTGTCCCCACTGAACACATTTGTTAGGATGTTGGGACCGAGAGAAAGGCCTGATGATTGTAACACCCGAGCAGGCTGATAATGGGAGATGTGCTCTTTGAAATATCTCGGCCCCAAGCCATTTAGGGCTTCATAGGTTAGAACCAGCATTTTGAATTGTGCCCAGAAACAGATTGGCAGTCAGCATGAGCTGCTGTAACAGGGGTTGTGTGGCCCCTTGCCCTCCCGGGGGCCTTCGGCTGGTATTCTGCTGCCTCTTCTGCCGGCGCAGAGGTAGGCAGGCAGATAAGCGGGGGGGGGGGGGCTTGCAGAGGGGGAAGAGCTCTGAGGGGGAAGCAGGGACTGAGAGCTTCTTTGCTCCGCTCTGGGTCAGCTGTGGCAGAAGAGAGCCATTCCTCTCCTGGAGCCTCCACCGCCCCCTCACTGAGGTTGCCTTGCACGCCAGTCACCCGTTCACGACCAGCACGTCGGGCCTGATCCAGCTGCTGCTGCCACCGCCCCTTTCTCTCTGGCACAAGGAGATCAGAGCGGCATCGCCCGTGCTCCTCTGAGGGGCTCCCTGGCTCTGGACATCTCTCCCCCCCCCCCCCAAAATCTTTCTCCCTCAAACACGAGAATGCGCCTGTGGCCCAAGAGGGAGCTTCTCCCCTTTAGGAGAAAGGGGTCTGATCCTGTTTCTCCTCCTCCTGCAGCTGGAGAGACCACAGGCGTGCATGGTCTTCTTAGATCTGAGAGGCTGTATAAGGATGGTAAACCCATTTCAATCTGGCTTCAGTCCTGGTTATGGGATGGAAGCTGCTTTTGGTCACCTTGGTGGACGACCTACACCAGGAACTGGGCAGGGGGAGTGTTTCCCTGTGGCTTCTGCTGGACATCTCAGCGGCTTTCGATACCATCGGCCACGGTCTCCTTCTAGGGTGGAACGTGGAGGCATTGTGTTACAGTGGCTCCGGTCCTTCCTGGAGGGGAGAACTCAAAAGGTGGTGCTGGGGAAATCCTGTTCAGCATCCTGGCTGTTGGCCTGCAAGGTCCCTCAGGGTTCTATTTTGTCTTTTTTGTTATTTAACATCTACATGAAACTCCAGAGTTTTGGAATTCAGTGCCACCAGTATGCAGATGACACCCAACTCTACCTCTCCTTGCAAGCTAAATCCGAGGAAGCTCTTTCGGTGCTAGATCACTGGCTGATATCAGTAATGGACTGAATGAGGGTGAATAAACTGAAATTTAATCCAGCCAAGACAGAGGTGCTCCTGGTCAGTTGAAAGGCAGACAAAAGAATCAGGATTCAGCCTGTGCTGGATGGGGTTACACTCTCTCTGAAAACACAGGTGCACAGCTTGGGGTGGGGTGGGGGGCTCCTGGATTGATCCCTGGATTCCAGAGGTTTTGGCAGTGGCCAGGAGTGCCTTTGTACAATTAAAACGAGTGTGCCAGTTGCGCCCGTGCCTGGAGAGGTCTGATCTGACCACAATGACACATGCCCTAGTTACATCCCAGCTGGATTACTGTAACACACTCTATGTGGGGCTGCCTTTGGAAAGTGTTCAGAAACTTCAGTGGGTCCAAAATACAGCATCCAGATGGCTGACTGGGGCTGGCTACAGGGCTGACACAACTCCCGGGCAGCAAGGGGGGGGGCAGCTGCCAAAAGGGTGCAAGGGTTGAGACCCAAACTCTGTGCAGAAAGGCCGAGAGGGAAGAGGAAGCCGCTCCATGAAAGGTAGACTGAGGGCTTCCCGGCAATGGACTTAAATTTCGAGCCAGGCGGTGGCACCTCCTCACTGGGAGTCACTTCTCAGTCCCAAGAGCTCTTCCAAGAGTGGAAGGGGCTGCCAGTGGCATAGCCGGGGGGCGGGCGGGGGGGGGGGGCGCTACAGGGGCAGTCACCCAGGGCACAACATTCTTAAGGGCACACGGGACTGCCATGCCTAGAGCACTCTTGCAGCCACTCCTCTTTCCCTTCCTGGCCGTCCAAGTCTGAGCCACCAGGGCATCCGGCTGCCACTGCCACCAGTGCGGACCTCGAGCAGTTTCACGACCATTTCATGGCACCCTCCCGGGGGGTTCTCCCTCCCTGCCCACTGCCCCGTCCACGCATTGTTATCGCAGAGCCGGCACCTGCCCCGCGCCCCGCAATACTTGCCTTGCCCTGGGTGCTGGCAACCCACACCACGTCACTGCTCTCTGCACCCGAGGAAGTGGATTTTGATAAGCCTAAAGTCACAAAAGCTTTGAGCAACAAAAAGGCAAAGCAAGGCCTGGGCTCAGTGAAACGCAGGATGGACTTTGGGTTATCAAGGCCGGGTACATCTTGGGACAACATCACCACAAAAAGATCGCGAGCGAAGAAGCCCCAGTACCAACAACCGGCTGGCCAAACCTGTGACCTTTAAGGGTGGCCTGCTTAAGCAGACAGGTGGCTGAGGGCATGTGTGTGCATTTGTGTGTGTGTGTGTGTGTGTGTGTGAGCACACTGCAGAAGCAACTTAAGGTCCTTGATGGCCTGAATCCTACCCCGATGATGCTTTCTGGTATGTTCCACCTCTCCCCCTCCTCCAAAAACTCAGTCTTGCAATGGGCAACCACACAAGCACCTCCCCTCCCCTTTGCAGTCAACCTTTAGTGAAACTTCCAGGCTGTTACGGCTCCACAAGAGGTGCCCCAAAAGGCGACCTTCTTCAGGCACACAGAAGCTCATGTCTGGGGGCATCTTCTTCAACCTTTCTTTATTGGTACAAAAGCATGACAGGTGTGTCTCCATCCATGAAGGAAAGGCGCCAGCTGGGAAGCAGCCACCCTCCCCTGGCCCTGGGCAAGAACACCTCCCAGCACCCGCCCATTCGGTTTTCCTGAAAGCAGGACTCAGCTGGCACCCTTTGGGCAGACTCCCAGCAGTCTCACCGTGCCCCACGTCACCACCTGGTATCAGCCCCTTCTGCCCCCCCATCCCACCCCCAGTTCCTGGTGAGATCCTGGGCCTTGCAGAGTGACAGATGGACAGAAAGCGAAGGAGGCGGCTGTCACCAGCTCTTGCTTCAGGGTTACAGGGTTCAGGAAAGCTGTTTGGGCCCCTCATGTTCAAGGAGAGGCACCCAGGAGCTTCTAGTGCAGTCTTGGCTGAAAATGGTTTAAGAGGGGGTCAGCCTCCCCTTCAGGTCCCTCAATCCTGGTCCATTCCATGAGTGGAGAAATGCTCCCAAAGGCACAGCACCATCCTGCCCCCTCCTACCAGCCACTCGCTCCAAAAAACAGGCTGGGATGAAAGGGCAGTGGGACGTGGCTCAGGATCCGGGCTGGGTTGTGGTCCCACTCCGTAGACCTGGGGCAGTAAAGCAAAAGGGAAGAGTGAGAAAGCCACCAAAGGGGGGGAGGTACGCCCCCTCCCGGAGCACAAACAATCCTGCTGTCTTCCCCCACAGGATGGCTGGGTACAGAGACCACTAGTCAGTGATGCACCAGCTGCTAAGGAAGGGGGGGGGGGCAGACGGGATGAAGCAGAGGCAGATGGAGACCAAGAGGGTCTGATCGCTGATGCTACTCACAGAGGAGGAAGTGGCGCAGGTTCTGCTTTGAGCCACCAGAGAGGAGATAGGCCCAGACGGCAGAGGCCGCCATAAGCAGGTAAGCCGGGAGGAGGCTGCCCAGGTACAGGGGGTTCCAGAACGTCTGGAAGAGAAGAAGGAGCAGGAAGAGGTGAGCACGTGAGAGGTGCCCAGGGGTGCCTTTGTGTCCCTCCGCCCCAAGTCTCTACGTAAGGCTCTTAGGACGTTGTTCAAGTGTCCCGCTTTGTGACCTGACACAGGACCCCACCCCCAGGGCAGGCCAGTTTCCCTTGGCCGCCGGCTGCCCTCCACCGGCCCCGTCTCCTCCTCTCTTTCTTTCTGTCTCTATACTGCCTGCCTGTGAGTGGTTGAGGAGCTGATTCTCTCTTCTCCACGCTCTTCAGTTATGCCACCAAGCGCCCCAAAAGACTCCTCTCTTGCATGCAAGGGCCCGTCTTGGAGAAAAGAGGCTGCTATCCAAGCAGGGGAAGAGACACGAGATGCCTTTTTCCCTCTTACAAATCACATGGCAGGGGGTTGGATTGGATGGCCTCAGTGGTCTCTTCCAACTCTATGACTCTATGACATTTGGTAGAATGAATGCAGATTATCCTGTTGCACCCCAGACATCATTCCCTGACCTCTCTCACACAGCCTGCTCCACAATATCCCTCACAAAAGCCAGGCTTCTGACCCTGATTCTATTTCACTTCTTCCCACTGCACCCCAAAATCCTGCCCTGGGTCTTCTTGCTCGAGAGGTGCTGGCATGCGTGCTTGTGCATGTACAATCTCACGTACCCATCACAGGAAGCAGCGGCACACCTGCCCATGGTCCCGCCCACTACTCACAAGGCCAGAGATGATGAGGTGGGTGAGCACAACGGCTCCCACCTCCCACCAGCGCCGGGTCTCACAGCCATGGAAGAAGATGATTCCCCAGAAGGTATGCAGCAGGATCAGCACCAGGGTCATGAAGGCTGTGGGGAGACAGCCAGTTAGAGAGTGGAGGGTCTGGGGAGGCAGGCAACCCAGCAGTCAGGGTGAAGGCAATGCCTCGGTGGCAGGTGGACATACCAGAAGTTAGGAAGTACAGTTGAGAGTCCCCATGGATGCCCACGGTGCCAGGCCCCAGAGCATCTGCCAGCAGGTTGATCATGGAGAAGGCCCCACTCATGAGCCCAAAACCAAGGCCAGCCACTGTCGGGAAAGAGAAAGAAGCATGCCCGTGAGCCCACAAAGCAGCTGCCGCCACCCCTCCTGTCCAACAGCGCCTGGAATGGGGAAATTCTTTGGGGTTTTTCCTTCAGGGTCCTCCTAGCTATCCTCAGGGGTGACCGGAATTGAACTGGGGCAAGTGCTCGGGTCTTCCCTCAGAGCTCTGAGTGAATCAACAAAAAAGAGGCTATTCAGGAGTTTACTGCATTTTAGCATTTCGCTATTGCATTTTCCTGTTCTTCATACTTATTGCTCACTGCCCTGGTAACTTCAGACGAATGGTAATTTATAAATATCCACCAAGAAATCCAGGCCCATCGTTTCTCTAAAGCTGGAGCAGCCCAAGCGTCCTCACCCTGCTTCCACAGAGGCTCCTGGACATACTGTGGGCTGCTGGCTTAGTCCCCCTCCTTCTCCACTACGGAGTGCCTGCAGAGCCTGGTCCACCTGAAATACTCTGCCTAAAGCCCTAAGCCTGTCCCTGCCCCACGCTCACCCCCAGCCGCCCAAGCCATGCGATTCCCTGCTCTCTTCCCGCTCCAGAGACCAAGGAGATGATGCCAAGTCTGAAACGGCCTCAGCATTTCTACCATGGGTGCTTTGGAACAGACTTGTTCACACGCCCAAGGGCCCAACCCAAGGTCCACTCCCCCCACCCACGTCCGCCGCTACCCTGGGGAAACGTACCATATGCCATCTGCTGGATGGAGATGGGAGAGCAGCCGTCATCACTCAGGGCCAAAAGCCCCTCAATGGCCTTCCTGGAAAAGAGAGCAAAATCCAGAGTTTACACCAGACCCTCTTCCACCCATCCATGGGCTGCAGGCAAGTCACAATCTTGCTATATTTTTTGGTAGCATTTCCCCCCCCCCCTCAGTGCCTGTTTTTTCAATTTCCTTTGTTTACAACACATGCAACCAAGGTGTGCCTTAAAGAGGAAACCACACCATTATTTTCTGGCTCAGCTCCAGACCAAAAAAGCCTGCAGCTCTGTATGAAGGCCCATCGCAGCAGTCCATGGGCTTCATCTATGAACTTGGTGGCCTTGTGCAACTTCTCTCATGACCATGTACTTTCCCAGAAAACAGGCGAGTTATTATTTTCAGATATGGGGGCTCGCAGATGACCCAACGTGATACAAGTGCAATTCATATGAACATCATGATACCTTCTGGGCCTGACCCATGTGCATGCTAACATTTTAATCACACGGTTATGTTGATTGTACACAGTACTGCCCATAAGAAAGCAAAAAGAGCCACACAGGATCAGACCAAAGGCTTACTGAGTGGAGGGGTTGTAGCTCAGCCACATGACTCAGGCTTTGCAAACAGGAGGTCCCAGATTCCGCCACGAACGGGACCTCCAAACCAGGCTAGGACAAGGGCCTGCCTGAAACCCAGGGGAGATGCATCCCTGCCAGTCATGGCATGTAAAATTGTGCTAAAGGGACCAACGCTTTGGCTCCCTCCCTACGAGTCAAGATCACTGGAAAGCTGAAAATTCTGCTGCTAGCAGTTAGAAACATGTGATGGGGAAACTCACAAGCAGGCCGTAAGCTCATGAGTACCACCCCGCTCAACACCCCGAAGCACGCTGCTGCCCCTGGCACTGGGAGGAAAACACAGCTGTCATGATTAGTAGCTGTGGACAGCAACGTCCTCCATGAATGTGTGGAACCACCTTTAAAACCCTCTACATTTGGGGGGGGGGGGGGAGTGCTACGCACCCCCACATAATGAATCCCAGAGTTTTAATGCAATTCTGTGCAAAGAAGAACTTGCCCTGGGTTTTTTCCCCCTGGATCCCCCACTACTGAGCTTTGGTCGCTGCTCTCCTATACTAAGAGGCAGGGAGAAAAAACTTCTCCATGGCCATTTTCTTCCCATGGATCATTCTGGACACCTCTACTGAGCCCATCTCCCTTGCCTTTTCCGCCCTAAGTGACACAGCCCAAACTGTTGCTTTAATATCTTCATCCTTTCTTGGCATTTTCTCTGGCTTCACAGTCTCCTTTTTAGAAATTCAAGAACTGAAGCTGTATGGCCAATCTGTGACAGCACCACAGATTGGAATGAAAGCATTTGAAAACAGGCAGTTCCATTTTCAAGCCACTTCCCGATTTTCTCCAACACAGAACTTGGCTTGTTCACAGCTGCCCAACACTGGGTTGATGGCTTCTTCCTGGCTTCATCCAGCCCATCTTTTGGGTGCTGTTGAGAGAATGTGCTCAGACACTACACAGAGTTTCTCCCAGGGCAGAAAGCAGAGGCTGATCTCGGTGGAGTGTCAGCGACTTCTTACAGCCCAGTCTGCATGGACCAGGTCGCACGATGCCACCCACCCCCCCTTTACCCCTGCTCTCCGTCCCAGCCCAGCTTAGAAGGAGACCATCTAGTACCTTGCCAGCGGTGGGCCCTCTTGGCTTCTCAGGCCCAGGGAAGTCAGACGTCCGGCCAACCCAGGGCTGCCAGACCTGGAAGAGGCGCCTTGGCTTCTTTTGCCTCCCCTTTTCATTGCCAGGGGGCAACCCCTGAAGTAGGTGGTTGTGGCCCTCCTGGCTGTGCTCTGGACGCACTTTTCCAAGAGCCTGTGACGTGGCACCCTCACCGCACCCCCAAGGGTCCCAAACCTCACTATGGGCGACACTGTTTTCCATCACAGAGGCTCAAGGGCCTCGTGTCTGTAAGGATTTTACTGCCTGCCTTCGGATGATGGGGATCCCCAGGTATTATTCTGTGTTCTGACAGAGGATCCGCCCAAGAGCCTCCCAGAGCTGGGAAGGACTGCTCTGAAACCTAGTCACACCTGGTGTGAATGTGGTGCTCTTCTGGGAAGGCACACAATTTGGGTGGCCATGCAGCAGTCCCACTGCCTTCGATCCTGCTGGAAAACCCCAAGCCCCGAGGTCAGGGCACTCCACATCCTTTCTTCCAGAGCAAGGGGGGGGGGGGGCAGGGGAGAAAGCTGCTTTTGCCAAAGTCTTCTGAGGCAAGTTACACAGGACCCTCCGACGATGAGGTGTGACAAACAGGTGGGGGGGGGGGTCGGGGGGGGTCGGATTCCTCTACAAACCTTACCTCGGGGATTGTCATCAGACAAAGAAGGCGGTGTGTGTGTGTGTGTGTGTGTTGCGCGGGGAGGGGGGGGGAGCGTTGGTCGTTTGGTTATTCAACCCCGGCGAATGCCCTCCTTGCCCGCCGGGCTCGGGGCGGGTCTCCGCGAGGGCAGCCAGCCGCCCCTGCCCCCTCCCCCCGAGGCTCGAGCAGGCGAGCCCCCCCCCCGCCCGCCCGCCCGCCCCCCTCCCTCCCAGAGCCGTACCTGAGCAGCTTGTAGTAGAGGAAGCGGAAGGCCTCCTGCAGCAGCACCGAGAAGACGACGCCGAAGACCAGCAGGCCCGTCTGGAGCTGGGCGTCCGAGGGGTCGCTGGCCTTGGCGGCCACGAACCAGACCAGCGAGGAGAGCAGCAGCGACACCAGCCAGAAGAAGGCCCTGCGGGGGGGGGCGGGAGGGGGGGGAGAGGGTCAGGCCCTCCCGGTCTCTCTGCTTCCCACCCCCACCCCCACCCCCCGCGTCAGGGACCTCAGAAGGCGGCGGCAAACCAAGCCCCCCTCCCCCCTCCGCACCGTGTCTGGGTGGGGGGGGGGCGCTAGGCGGAAAGAGAAGAGCGGCCGCCCTGCCCCCTCCCCCGCTGACGACACCCCTCCCCCCGCGGACTAACCCGGCGATGAGGATGATGATGCGGAGCGGCTCGCCCACCACGGTGAGGATGAAGAGGGCCAGGGCCGGCCCGAAGGCGATGAAGGCGCACCCGAAGAAGACCGGCAGCGTCATGGCGGGGGCCGGAGGGGGGGGCGGGGGCGGCGGAAATGGACCGCCCGCGGCCGGGGGGGGGGACGAGACGGGGGCGGGGGCGGCTGGACTGTGGCGGGTCCCTTTTGCCTCTCTCCCTCGCTCTCCTCCTCCGCCTCCTGCCTGCCGCGGTTCCTCTTCCCTCCTCTCGCTCTCTCTCTCCCCCCCTCCCGCCCCGCAAACCCCTCCCTTCCGGCCCGGGGACTCCGCCTCCCCCTCCCGTCTGACGTCACGTCCTGGGCGGGGCCGGAGGGAGGGGCTGCGCCTGGGCCTCCGCACCCCTAACCCCGCCCCCCGCGGAATGGCGGGGCGGGGCGGCTGCTGCGGGGGAAGGGAGCGGAAGGGCCGCCGCCCGTCGTCCCCCCCCCCCTCCCGGGCCCTGCAGGGCCTGCCTGTGCCGGGTCTCCAGCCCGCCCACCCCCCCCCCGGCCGCCTTGACCTGCCGTCGGGGCCCGGCCCCCCCCCCCCGAGGGCATCCGCTCCCTCATGGGGAGTCCCAGCAGGCGCACCAGCGCTGGCCACCGGCGCCGTTGGCCGTAGTTCCTTTTTTCCTTTCCCTTCCCTCCGCTCCAAGCCTCGTGGGGAGGAAAGCAGGGGAGATCGCCGTCGCCTGTTGAGACAGGGCGGGAGGTCGGTCGCCCAGAAGCAACGCCTCGTCCTTCTGGCTCGGCTTCCTCACCTGCCTGGGTCTGACCCAGCCCCTCCCTGCCTGGGGCATTAGAGCTCTTCTTGCTCCAATCACCACCCGGCTGACCCCCAGGAACTGGCACTTCTGGCCGGTTTGTGGTACCAGCTGGTATCAGCCCCCCCCCTCGTGGCGTCATTAATCACCCCCACAGCAGGCACACACTGGCGGTACCCTCCCCCTATTTCCCTGCTGGATGGCGAAGAGGAGGCACACAGGCCACCTCTTCAGGAGACCAGTCTTCCACACCTTGGTCTCTTGTCTGGTATTCCTAACTAAATGGCCAGAGCTCGCCCAGTCCTGTTGTGTTGAGCTTTTCCAGAGGCAAGGGTAGGTGATGGTTTTCAGCCACTAAGACACCATTTTTAAAAAGTGGCCTACCCACCAGTGCCTTCAGGACCACCTGGCTCTTTTTAAAATTGTTTTTGAATCACACTTTTCCATGTGTGTTAAGGCATTCACAAAACACCTCACGCTTTTCAGGCTGTCTCTGCAATGCAGTCAGTTGTCATCCAACAGCAGGTGTCAAGGTTTGATATCATGCGAAAGGCAGGACTGGATGAATCCCAAACTGGAATTAAGATTGCCGGAAGAAATATCAACAACCTCAGATATGCAGATGATACCACTCTGATGGCAGAAAGTCAGGAGGAATTAAAGAACCTCTTAATGAGGGCGAAAGAGGAGAGCGCAAAACATGGTCTGAAGCTCAACATCAAAAAAACCAGGATCATGGCCACTGGTCCCATCACCTCCTGGCAAATAGAAGGGGGAGATATGGAGGCGGTGACAGATTTTACCTTCTTGGGCTCCATGATCACTGCAGATGGTGACAGCAGCCACGAAATTAAGCAGGTGGCACCTGCTTCTTGGGAGGAAAGCGATGACAAACCTAGACAGCGTCTTAAAAAGTAGAGACATCACCTTGCCGTCAAAGGTCTGCATAGTCAAAGCTATGGTTTTTCCAGTAGCGATGTATGGAAGTGAGAGCTGGACCATAAAGAAGGCCGACCTCCGAAGAATTGATGCTTTTGAATTGTGGTGCTGGAGGAGACTCTTGAGAGTCCCCTGGATTGCAAGGAGAACAAACCTATCCATTCTGAAGGAAATCAACCCTGAGCGCTCACTGGAAGGACAGATCCTGAAGCTGAGGCTCCAATCCTTTGGCCATCTCATGAGAAGAGAAGACTCCCTGGAAAAGACCCGGATGTTGGGAACGTGTGAAGGCAAGAGGAGAAGGGGACGACAGAGGACGAGATGGATGGACAGGGTCACCCAAGCGACCAACATGACTTTGACCCAACTCCGGGAGGCAGTGGAAGACAGGAGGGCCTGGCGTGCTCTGGTCCATGGGGTCATGAAGAGTCGGACACGACTTAATGACTAAACAACAACAAAAATGTATAAGAAAATTTTGAGTGTTATGTTAATGGGAGGGGTATAGAAAAAAATAGCCTGAAAATGAAAGTGCTTTTAAAATGGTGGCTTGAATAACAGAGAGCTGAGTATGTTTATGTTACAATCAACTTCTTGATGTTACAATGTGTAAATATGGAGGTGGCATTTGTAAGTCCCATACATAGTGTACCCTTTCAATGATTTTGAGTTCACAATAGTCTAGCGTTTCTGGATTTTAGGGTGAGGGTATCCAAGCACACAAAATGCATAACAGTACAGAGTGAACATGGGGATGAATTTTAAAAATGAATCGCGATATTCGTTAAAAAATGCTGATTCGTTTAATATTCGTCCCTTCGTATTAATCAGTTCCAGAGACCTTGATGAATATGAAGGGATGAATATTTCTCCATTTCTATTCGTCCCCCATAGGAAGAGAGGGAAGGCTAGCTTTCCCACTTTGCCTATGGGCCTGCTCAACAGCTGATCAGTGGACCCACAGCCGCCTACCCTCCCCTTCCTCCTTTAGCTGCCGATGCCGTCCACCGCGGCCCAGCACTACTGCCATCCATTGCCACCTGCTTTGGCGGCCTCTGCGGCGGCGGCAGCCTGCTGTAAGGGACACTGGCTGCCCTTTGCATAGACAGCAGCTGCGGCTTCCCTGAAGGCAGGGAAGCCACAGCAGCCATCTTTGCAAAGGGCAGTCCGGATTCCCTTATGGCGGGCTGCAGCAGCAGATGCCACCTTAGCAGGTTGCAGTGGATGGTGGTGGCGCAGGCCACCGCAGTGCAAGCTGCAGCAGACAGTGACGAAGGCTGCTGCAGCAGACTGATGCAGTGCTGCAGACTGCGAGCGTGGACAGCGGGCGTGGATGGTGGCAGCCAAGTAAGGAGGTGGTGGGGGCAGTGGGAAAGGGGCAGGCTATGGGGGTGGGGGCTCAGCTTTATTTATTTTTTGACAGCCTTGGGCTGTCTAAAAAAAAGCCCAACAAACTGACAAAGCAATTTGTGGTTTGTTGGTTCACAGGGAGGAAATTCATGGTTCATCAGCCTTGATGGACCACAAACCAGGACCACTTCATCCCCATTTCTAGTACAGAGCATCGTTCCTCTAAGGTCTGCAAAAAGTTTAGTCATAACAATAATGTAATCACCATAGAGGCATCTTGGCAGATATAAAGTTACAGACCCCTGAAGTTACAAAGGCTGTAGAAATAATTGAATTTCCCATAGAAACATTTTTTTTTCTGGGAAGTCAGGACCTCTGGATCTCCAGGCCTTGGAGACAGAGATTGTTTATAAATGGAGTTGCGGGGGGGGGGGAGGTGTGAACAGCAGAGTGAACTATAAATATAGGAGGACAAACATACAGGCATATCAGCATAGCAAGGCTTCATGCTATACCAAACACACACTAGATACCAACAACAATCATCATGGATTTTCCTCCATAGATGTAAACTGGCGGAAGGCTGGCTTGGTTGGGTGAGAACAGTGTTTAGAATTATTTTGTGTGTGTTGTTAATATGCTTAAAAGATAAAGGTTGCTTAAAATTACAATGCTTTTTACTTATTAATGTGTTTTGGAGAAGTATTCTCTGCTGGTTCAGTGTGTCCCTTTTAGGTTACAAGCTCCTTTATTTTTGAATTGAAATACGATTTGATTTAATTTCTGCCTACAACTTAAGTTTTGTTTTTAGATTGTTTCTTATATGCAACTTTTCATAGTTGTAAAACTTTGGGGCAGCAATATATATTTAAGCATTTGTTCCTACAGTTTTTCCATAGCTGTAAGACTTCTGTATTTTTACAATGACTTTGAAGTATTTTTGTTTTTATGGAACATAGAAATAGCATAAGAGATAAAGCTTGTAGAATTAGACAAGCTGATGTTGCCAGGAAGTATTGCAACATGAAAAGGCATATACCTTGAGACGCAGATGCATATTGGTAGGATTGGAAAGGATTATTTGGTTTCATTCTGGAATTAACCCTTTTTTGGGGGGGGGGGGAACAAAATGTGAGCTGTGATGAACACAGCCTTCTCATTTATCCCTAGGGATCTATAAAGTTCTGTAGGTCTCTGAGGGGTATGTTCAGGCATTGGACTCCCTGACCGGAGGGCAGGGTCAGCGGAGCTCCAGCCTATGCTGTTCTTTCAGTTGGGAAGACAGTAGAGTAGAGGACCCTTCCTGCTAGGGTGGGGGTGAGGTGAGTGGGGGAGAGGGTTGCTGTTCACAATGTCTGGACAGGTAAAAGCTACTCTTCTCCCCGTCCCCTGCAGCACTGGTCCCTCGACCAGAAAGACAAACGCCGTGGGCCCTCTCCCCACCCACCCCCAGCTTCTGCACAGCCATTTCTAAACATGACCCCCTTCCCAGGATGTTCTTCTCCTTAACAGGAGCCAGATTTCTGCTTTTTGAGTGCTGAGGGAGTGCCTGGACCAGGAACGAATGGGCAGGATGCACCATCGGAAGGAGAAGTCCCAGGCAACTGGCTGGTTTAGCATGACAGCCGTGCGTCCTTTTTTCAGTTCCTTGTTAAGGTGGAAGCATTTTAAGTATCCGAGGGGCGCTGAGAGGACTTTGGGCTCAGTGTCCGTCCAGGCCAACATCACTGGCCCAGAGGGACAGGCCGCTGAAGCTCTGCAGGGTGAGAGTGGGCTCCTTTCCTTGCCTGTCTGGAGATTTGGGCAAGGCTTGGACTTCAAATCTGGCACATGCAAATGTCCTCTGCCCCTGAGCAATGGACACACCCTCTCTCACCCTGCAGGGGGTGGATGTCCAGGTCTTGAGCCACCTCTTCTCCTTGCACATGGAGGGGGGGGGGGAGAAAAAAGAAAAGCATGCTGCTTATATACCACTCCACGGTGCTCAAGCATTCTCTGAGCAGTTTACCATTTAATTATGGAGACGACACATTGCTCCCCCACCCCACCCCCAGCGAGCTGGGTCCTCAATTTACCAACCTTGGAAAGATGGAAGGCTGAGGGAACCTTGAGCCGGCTACTTGGGATTGAGCCTGAGTCGTGAGCAGAGTTTTAAACTGCAGTACAGCAGTTGAACCACCGTGCCACGAGGCTCCTTTTTGGGGAGAGGCTCTCCCCTCCTCCCACAGGGATGGTGCCCACTCCTGGGAGTCTTGGCAGCTGGGTTCATTCTCAGACAGGATTCCTGATAGCCTCCTCTCCACAGGAGCGGTTTAAGCAACGCCACACACCCTGTGGTGGATGGGTTTCTAGATGCTCTTTCAAGATGCCACGGCTCTAGGAGCAAAAGCCAAACCACCTGCCTCCACTCCCTATCCCTCTAAATTCACCCAGCCCCATCCGCTGAGCCTTTTGCCCTCTTCCATTGCCACCCCCCCCCCGGGCACCTTGCAGCTCCTCCCTGGAGGCAGAACAATGAGCAGAAAAAGGATGAGACTGTTTTTGCCTGTCTGTAGGCTCAACACAGAGAGGTGTTGCACGGGTGCAGTACCTAGGGTGGGCCTGTGCCAGAGCAGCTAGTGTGCAGCTGCCCAAGGGCAGAGGTAGAGTCCGCCCCACCCCCCACCTCTCTTCTGGCCATGAAGGGCACAGTGTCCTCCGGGGAGATGGGGGGCTCCTCCAGCTGCAGTCCAGTGTGCCTTAACCTCTGCCCCTCCCCCCCATTGCTCCTGTCCCGCAAGTGGACACGAAGACCTTGTCGCTGTTGAACTTGCTTTAATGTCTGGGCGGGAAGGGGTGGAGACAGTGCAGAGGCAGAGCCCCACAGGGGCCAGCAAAGGCCTGGGGCAAGAGGGTGTCCCTTTTCCTGGAAGTGGCAGTGGGGCAACGGTGTGGGTGGGCAGGTGGGCTCGGGCAGGGGGAGGCCACCGCTGCGGCTGCCCCTCAGAGGTTGTTGAGCTCCAGCAGCGTCTGATCCAGGACCTGGTGGATGCCGACGTTCTCCTCTTTGGCCTGGGCCAGGTTCTCTGCAAACACAAGGCAGGCGCCCAGGCACATCCGCAGCCAGAAGGAAGCACCCATCCCAGAGAGAGAGAGAGAGAGAGGCGCAGAAGGCGCGCACAGATGCACACACACCCCCAGACACACACACCAAGGAGACAAGTCAGCTCAGCAGCTCCACTGGACAGAATCGAGTACCAGCTTCCCAACCATTGCTGGTGCCAAGAAGGGCCACAGGGGTGGATGGGGACCCACAGGCGTGGACCAGATTGGCGCACTCGGAGCCTCTGGCCCCAAGGAGAGCAGCCAGGCCCCTGAGAAAGAGCCAGCACTGATTGATGGACCGACCGACCGACCGTGGTGGAGCTCAGCTGAGGGTGCCGATCCATGAAGAACAGCAGCAGCAGGAGCTTGGAAGAGAGAGACGCAGAGGCGAGAGGCGGCACCAAGCAAGATCGTGGCCTGGACCCACTGGGCCGTGAGCAGCTCTCTGCCCCGGCCTCCGGAGGCCTGGCTGGGCTCCGACACCAACACAGGCCAGGGCGTAGGAGAACGGGCCTGGGGGGCACCAGCAGGCAAGTGAAGGGCAGTTCCCCCCCCCCACGGTCACTCCCCTGCCCCCTCTTAAGAGGAAGCCCCCTCTCTCTGTAGAGGTGGGGAGGGCGGGCAGGGGCCCACTCCAGCTCAGTGGTGGAGGCCGTCCAGAACAGCCTGCAGTTCACTGGCCAGGAGATGGTTTTTCTCCACCTCCTGCCGGGAGCGCTCTAGAGGAGAAAGGACGAGATCCATGGCAGCAGGAAAGAGAAAGGAAGGAAGGAAGAGGCGTCAGCGCAGAGGGGAGGCGACTGCTCAGAAACCAGGCCGCCAGGTGCTTCCAGGGGGCCTCCAAGCCAGCCCGCCGCCCCCCCAGCAAGTGGGAGCCAGGCCCCACATGTCCCCTGGACAACGACCAGGCAACCCAGCCAAGCCCCCTGCCCACCCACCCACCACCCCACCCAGTCCCCCTTCCCTCATTCCGTTAGCAGCAGCAGCAGGAAAGACATTGGGGGGGGGGGCCCTACAGAAGTAAGGTATGTCTTGTTGGCCTCCGCACAGAAGCCACGCCAGCCCACGCTGACTGGGGAGAAGCAAAAGGGAGCCGCCATTGGCCACTGCATGGCCCTTGCTCCATGGCCGGTGGGCTGGCAAACGGGGGGGGGGCGCTCTTCAGACCCCCTGAAGCAGCTCCCCTCCCCCCACAAGGCAGACTAGGAAAGGGGAGGGGGTGCTGGGGAGGGGGGTGCATGTGTGTCCAGACCCCCACCCCCAAATACTGGGAGGGGAAGACCCTTCCACTAACACCGGGGGTGGGTGGGAGGGTGAGGCCCGGCTTTTAAGGGACAGGAAGCCCCCACGTCCTGGCCATTCCACTCCCCAGGCTGAAACCCAAGGGCCAGGCATTGCTCCTGGTTCAGGAGAACCCCACACGTGCCCTGCGTGGGGAGAAGAAAGTGATGGAGGAGCAACCATGACTAACCAGCCGTGATGGGCAATGGGTGCGGAGAAAGAGAGACAGAAATGGAGGAGGAAGAGAGCGGGTTTCCAGAGAACGTTTATTGAACCCAAGGCGGAAGAAAACAAGAACAGAGTTGTGAAATGCACCATGAATGGCTGGACAGACGGACAGGTAGGCAAGCAGGCAGAGGAAGGATGGACACGGCAGGGACCCAGAGGCTGAGCTGGGTGGTCATTCCCCCTCCTCCGCCTCCGCCCACCCCCAAGGGGCCTCAAGCCCCCATTCCCAGATCAGGCTGACCCTCACCCTTGACAGCCCCCCCCCCCGCCGAGTCACCCGAAAGGCACTTCTGGCTAGGACAAAGCATCCACCTGCTCAGGGTGGCAAGAAGAGCCCCTTGTCCCCTCCCCACCCCACCCCACAAGAGGCTGCCTCCACCCCCCCAGTCCCCCTCCCAAGCACATCGATGGAGGAGTACATGGAGCGTGTGAGCACAGGGTGGGGGAGAGGCTGGGGCAGCATCCGTAGGAGGAAGGACGAGGGCAGGGGGTGGACAGACAAGAGAGGCAGACATCAGCAGGCGCGCGGGGGGTGGGTGGGTCATGGCAGGGGTGGCGGTGCTGTGGGGGGGCTCAGAGGGAGGTGATGTCATTCAGAGCGTTGTCGAGCTCCTCGCTGATGGCTTTGTACTTCATCTTCTGTGTGTAGACCTCGTCTGCAGGCGGCGGCAACGGCAGTGGGAAGGGGGGGAACGGATGCAGGAAGAGGGAGAAAGAGGCCGTGGCCCAGCAGAGGAGTGTGTTGGGTGGAGGGGGGGGGAAGAAAAGAGTGAATGTGAGAGGGAGGCGTGGAGGAGGGAGGGTTGAAGAATGGAGGAGGAAGAGGTGGTGGGGGGAGGAAGTTGGGGGCTTTCAGACAAACACCCCCCACCCCCTTGCAGGGGTCTCTGTGGGGCCTGCTCCCTCCCCCCCCTCCCTGCTTCTTCTTACCTTCCAGGTCATCGATGGTCTTCTCCAGCTTTGCCACCGACCGCTCTGCAAATTCTGCCCGAGTCTCAGCCTGGCAGGGAGAGGGAGAGGGAGAGGGAGGAGAGGCCAGGAGCCAGTTGGGTTACAGGGGCAGAGGCCTGGGGGAATGGGTGTGTGCATTTCAGGGCTCTCTAAAGTACGCTCTGCCTACCTGCAAAGGACGGGCCCCTCGGCCAGAACGAAAGGGGCATCCCCACCCCTACTTCCACACCTCAAGCCTATCCTTCCAGTGTCAAGTACAGACGAGAGCATCGCTCACCATCGCTCCTCCCCGGTGGAATGGGGTGCTGGTGCACGTTAGATATGGGGGGCTTCCACCTAGACTACGAAGCTGATCTGGGGAGAAGCCCCTCGGCACCCATTTCTGCAGCTACTGCAGCCGAGCAGCAGTTGGCAATCTATGACAGCAGCAAATGCACGCTGGGGGGCGTGTCTCTCCTGCTGCCATTCACCCTTCTTGCCTGCCTTTGGAAGGCTGCTGGGCAGCCCCGCGCAAGCCCAGCCTCAGCCGGCAGCCAAGAGCCCCGCCGGTCTCTCGGCGAGCTCCCTCTGTTTCCATCTGCTAGCTCACGAAGCCACAAACCACCTGGGACAGGTGATCAGAGCACCATCCCGCGGAGGTGGGGCTGTGGCCCGTGGAGTGAGGCAGCCTCCTAGCCTCTGCTCCTGGGGGGTCAGCTCCCAGACAAACCTGTCTCTTCAGATCCTACCTGGAGGCATTGCAAGGGGCCCCACCTCAAGAGGAGGTGAAACTGAGTGTCCCTAGCGCCCCCCCCCCCCCAAGGGGCCTCCCTCGCCACCCATTGCCTTCCTGTGAGGGAGTGTTCGGCTGCTGACTGAGATTATGGCTGTTTCTGCACCTCTCTCCCCATTCCTTTCCCTGGCCGTGCAGCTGTTGACACTCCATTTTATAATTCTTAAATCTTCCTCTTCCGTCTTTGTGCAATCTCGGCTTCTGTGAGCTGCCTTTGAAAGTGTGGTGCCTCGTGTGGGTGTGTTGGGGGTGTGCATGCGCGTGTGTGCTTCCATCCTTAGCATGGTGAGAGTGGTTGCAATGTCTTCCCCCCGGACAACTAGCCCAACTAAAGCAGAGAGCTTATCCCGTGGAGCGAGCGCTCTTTCCATTCCAGTCAATTCTTCCAGACCCTCTGGGAAGGGGGTGGCAGGTCAGGGGGGGTGGGGAAGAGTGGGAGCTCCTATGTATGTCCTTGCTGCAATTGGGGTGAGCTGGCCTCCCACTCCTTTCTGGTCTCTGTCTGGATTTCGAGGCCAGGGGGCTCGTGAGAGCAATATTAGGACAGCGGTCTCATCCAGAGCCTGATGTTGCTGTTTTCTATTGAGTCTGTTGGCTTTCTCATGCACTGTGCTTTAAAAGGATCTCATTTTTTCCCCTATTATTTTTTCCCTACCACCATTCCTGTGCATGTTTATTTGGAAGTACTCAGCACCTTTTTGCTCAACCGGGCCTCCTTCCAAATGAACATTGATATGATTGCAACCGTTGCTGGGAAGTCCATGAGCTTGCTGTTAGCCTCTCTCTCCCTCTCTCTCCCTCTCCACACACGTGCACAGAGCCTGCTGGTTCTGGAACCTGCCTTTGGGCTCTGAGCGCTCCACACTGTGCAGCACAGAAAGGATGTGTGCTAAATCACCAGAGTATCCGGACGACACTCCCAGGACACAGAAGGGTCACGTTGGCTGAAGAGTACCTCACTCTCAATATATGTGCTTAGCTAGGAAATCACAATGGAAATCTTTATTTGCCGTGCTCTTTTTTCCTTGCCAGGGATTTAAATGAACCTAGCCCAGGGAACAGTACTCAGGAGAGCGGGATGCAATTGCAGACCCAAAGAATGCCTTGGAGGAGGTTTCGATGCGTCGTTTGGCCAAAGGTGGGCTGGGGAGCTGAACTGCCTCCATGGGAGAATGCCTGGGGTGGCGGGTGAGAATTAAGAGGGCCCTCTACAACTCTAGAGGGGCTGGGGTGCAAAACGATGCTTTCCACCTCTCTCGTTCTTCTCCAGCTTTGGGGTTGGGGGAGAGAAGCAGCTTGACGTGCTGCTTCCAGGAGACAGCTCTTTCCCACACATGCCAAAGAAGCGGCTGTTCTGGTTTCTCTCAGCAGGCTGGTAAAAGAACAGGTGGGAGGGGATGGGGTGAGGCAAAGGACTGCAGCGCTTTAAAGACGCGCTGTTTCATTTCATTGTGTGAGTTCTCGTGGATCAAAATCCATTTCCTCTGATGCAGGAGCATCCGAAGGCATGCATTTCCACTCCCGAGTCTGAAGAAATGGATTCTGATCCACAAAAACTCACCCTAACCTGAAACTGTTGGTCTTCCCAGGACCTCCTCTTTCACACAGGCCTCCAGGTGGAAGGATGCAACGCCGCTTTCCCGCATCAACCTTCTCCATCGATTTAGGAAGGAAAGGTCCAGGTTACCTTCCTTCCCCCCTACTTGATCAAAGCAGCTTCCAGGGTCCGAAGCAGAGAACAGCTTTCCCCACAAGGCGACAGAGACTCAGGACCCTTGCAAAGAGCCGAGGCTGCCGGGCCCGAGTGCAGGATCAGGATCATGAGCCGCAGCTCCGGGGCCCTGTGCCAACCTCACCAGGGGGAGAGAGTTAAAGTCTCTCTCTCTCTCTGTGTGTCTCTCTCTCTGTGTGTACATCTCTCTCGTCTGGATCCTGCCCTTTCGCAGACCTACTTCTGTTCAAACATAACCCATTTCATACTTTGTTAGCTCCTTAATGAAGCTCTGTGCAAGGGAGGGGCCAAACCAAGGCTGGCCACTTCTTACCTCCTTGAGCTTGTCCGTCAGCAGTTTGATCTCCTCCTCATACTTATCCTCCTTGGTGGAGTACTGGGCGGGGGGGGGGGGGGAGAGGGGGCAGAAAAGAACACAAAAAGGAGAAGGCGTCACAGGGCAGCCAGGCCGTTGCCCTCTCCTCCTTTTCCACCAACCAAGTTCCCTTTACAGAGACAACCCCCCCCCCCGTGCACACCTTCGGAGAGGCCACCCCCCTTCCCCCCAACACACACATGCATGCATGCACTCATCCCATGACACACACCCCCATCGCCGCCGCCACCACCGGGCAGCCCTGCTCCCCCTACCTTATCGGCCTGTGCCTCCAGGGACTTGAGGTTGTTGGTGACAATTTTCAGCTCCTCTTCCAGGTCACCACATTTACTGTGTCCCAGGCAGGGAGGCAGAAGCAGAAGGCCCAGGACAGAAGGCAGGCCAAAAAGAAGGAAGGAAGGAAGGAAGGAAGGATAGAGAAAGGGAGAGAGAAAGGGAGAGAAGGGGAGGGGAGGGAAGAACCAGTTGAGAGAAAGGAGAAATCGCCCCGGAAGAGGGAAGGGCGGGCCATCCTCTGAGGCGAGAAGCAGCATCCCCAGGACCCCCCCCCCCTTGCCCGCCCAGCCCCTGTTTCTTAGGAAAGCCTTGGTGTGGGGAGAACAGCCTGCTCCGGCCTGCCAAGGGGGAAAAGGAGAGGCCGGTGGGGTGGGGGGATCCCTACGGTAGAAGCCCAGGGCCAAAGCCTGACAAGACTCACGGGGTTTGTGGGGGAGGACAAGCCACAGGGAACGCCAGGCAGCTGGAGAGCAACACACACCCCTCAGAGGGATCCTGCGGTCCCCGGGGTCCAGAGGACCCGTTAGGACGTAGCCCCGGCTCTCTTCACAGAGAGAAGGGGGGGCGTGGGCGTGGGCGTGGGCCAGACTCAGCCACGTCAACCCCCTCTCCCTGCGAGGCCAGAAGGAAGGGAGGCTCCCACGGGGACGCCTTTCCTTCCAGGCCCTCCTCCCGCCCCTGGCTCAGGCCACTTCCTTCCTCCCTTGTCCAGGGGGGCCAGGACCCACACGGTGTCTCTTTATCTGTGGCCAGCCCAGGCCCCCTCCTCTGCCAGGCAGGCGATCTCTCTGTCCCTCGCCGCTCACTCTGGAGCTCAGGGGCCTCCGGCTGGCTGGCGTTTCTCTGGCTGCTCCGGAGCCGCTCCCCTCTGGCACCTGTCCCCGATCCAACCCAGCCCGAGGCAGTCCCACCCCCCCTCCTCCCCAAATCCCTTGAGAGGGCAGAAGAACTTGGCCAAGGAGTGCCCCTGCACCAAGGGACCCCCCCTCGTCCCACCCTCTCCTTTCGCCCTCTCCTCTCTCCAGGGGGCACAGGGGCACCAGCCACCAGAGAGCGAAGAACTCAGCAGGATGAGGCCGCCAAGAGGAGAAAAGAAGGAGGGAGGAAGAAACCAAGGAGGGAAGGGAGGAACCCAGGAGAGTCCCCGGCGGAGAATGGCAGGCAGAGGAGGCACCGGTGCAGCTGGGTCAGAGCAAAGAGAGGAGGTGAGAGAGATTGGGAGGGGGAGGTGAGCCCCCTGCGCAGTACCTCTTCCTCCGCAGCCATCAGGGATTTGAGGGCCTGATCCATGGCACGGAGCTGCTCCTCAAGCTGCCTCCCGCGGCTGGGGAAGAAAGGGTGTGGGCAACACTGAGCTGCAGCAGAAGGCAAGCGGCCACCAGGTGCCTTGCCCTTTGGCCATCTCCCACCCAAGGGCGGGGCGGGGGGCGGGCGGGGCGGGCAGGGGAACCGGACGGCAACCGGGGATGTCTGCGTCTCCTGGGCTCCTTGCGTGGCTTTCCACGTCCACCGGCTAAGTCAGAGGCACGAAACCTCTCTTGCTGGGGCATCGCCATCTCGCCCCCAGGGCTTGGGGGATGGTTGCCCCTTTCCACACCCGCCCCCCCCCCCCAGAGCTCCACCGTGGAGAGACCCACGGTCCCCATAGGGAGCGAAGGAGTCCCGAGCCGCCGCCTACACCTTCGTCAGGAACAACAGGCTGGCGGTGGTGGGGCTGGGCCTCCGGCGCCTAGTCAGAGCAGGCCTGCCCATCGGCCCTTGGGGCTGGGTGGCCTCCCTCCCTCACGCGGGCAAATCGTCCTTGCCCCGACACAGGGGAGGGGGGATAGCATGGGCTGGCCCTGATCCGGACTGGGAGGGGAGGGCGGGGCAGGGAAGGCCCTGCTGACCTCTGGCCTGGCTCCCTGCCTCCTCCCGTGTAGCGCTGCTCCTGAGCACATCACCTCTCCTGGAGCTGAAATGCTGGCAGGGCAGGAATGCTCCACGGTGTCTCCAGGCAAGATGGGTGGGTGGGCGGGCGGGCGGGCGGGCGGGGAGCGGGGCCTCTTCCACCCTTCCCAGCCACCAGGCAGAACAGAAGGGCCCCACCGGCACCTGCCCCCTAAGAGAGCAGCTCCAGCTGGAAGGTGAGGAGGGAGCAACGCTGATCCGGCCTTTGTGATCGGGGGGGGGGGGGGGGAGGACAGGGCAGCTCCGTCTCTTGACAGCCTCTGGCTCGCACAGGGTCAGTGCCGGGGGCGTTGGATCTGGCCTAGAACTCCCTACTGCCCCCCCCCCCCCCGGCCCAACTCCCTGTGACTAGGAGGGCAAGAGGCTTTCCTTTGAAAAGGGTGAAGAGAGAAAGCTAAAGGTTTTCTGCAAGGGGTGGGGAGCCCCCCCCCCCACTTTCCTGAGGGCACCGGAGGAGCACTGGCTGAATGCCAACCCCTCGGCGGGGACTGTTATGCACACGAGGGAGGCTGGTGCCAGCATTAATCGTCTCTCCTGTACACAGTAGGGGTGCAGGAAAGTGCCGGTCAGCCCAAACTGGGCAGTGCCCCCCCACCCCCCGGGGCTGCTGCTTCCCTTCCAGTCACAGAGGGAGGGAAGGGTGCAAACCCTTACGGGCCGCTCGAAGGTCCTATGCTGAGGATGCTCAAATGAAACTAAACGGGAGGTCCTCCCCTGCCCCCCCCCCCCCCCAAGGGAGAGACAGCGCTCAGGATTTCTGGCCAGAGCGGGCTGGGGAGCCCACGGTCTGTTTCGACTCCCGCCTTAAGGAGCAAGGGGATGAGGGGGCCCTGGAAGATGGCTTGCTCCGGCCGGAGTCCTTGGCCAGCCCGTCCCGGCACACGGGAGAGTCTGTCCATGTCGACCCAGAGGGGCCTGTGTGTGGCGCCCCTGGGCGTGCCAGGCCAGGGGCCAAGGCTCTCTCCATCACTCACCTCTCGGCGACCTCTGCCCTCTCCTCTGAGCGCTCCAGGTCCCCCTCCAGGATCACCAGCTTGCGCGCCACCTGCCAGGGAACGAGAGTCCAGGGTCAGCCTGGCAGGCACTCCCCCTCGGCCACCCCTCCCCTGCCCCGGGCTGGAGATTTCCCTCCCCCCCCCCCGCCAGCTTCCCCGCAACTCGCCTCTTCATATTTGCGGTCAGCTTCCTCCGCAATGTGCTTGGCCTCTTTCAGCTGCATCTCCTGCAGCTCCATCTTCTCCTCGTCCTTCATGGCGCGGTTCTCGATGACTTTCATGCCTCTGGAAAGGGGGCCAAAACGCAGGGTCAGCAAAGGGCCTCGGGACCCACACGGCCTTGACGGAGGCATGTGCGCCGACAGCCTGCCCGTTGATCCCTCTCTTTGTGGACAAACTCCACCTGCTTGCTTGCCTGTCCCTGGATTTCATGGGCCCTGTTACAGACAGAGGGTGACCCATGCTGGCCCAGCCCTGCCCTGCCCTGCCCTGACGTGGACTCAAGATCTCTGACTTCCGCTGCCCCTTCCAGAACGGCCACAGACTGGAACCCACAGGCTGGACCTTGATCGTCCGCCTCTCCTGGCTTTCTTTTCTCACTCTCTGTGCCTCTGCTCCCTTTCTGCCCTTAAAAGAGCCCCTCCTCGGGCTTTTTCAGACTGCCAGGTCTCTCCTAAGCCTTCAGAACAAAAAAGCAGCTGTGGAGCAGAGCAGACACCAGAGTCAGGCTCTCTCCTTCAGCAGCAAGAGAAGAGGCTGCCGTGCCGCCACCCACACCACGTGCCAGGAGACCCCCAAGCCTCTGCAGCCTGAGGCAGGCCGGGGGGGGGGGGGAGGCAAGGCCTCTGCACTTAGTCCGAGGAGTGGCTGCCGGGGAGGAGTGAATGGGCTGCCCAGCCCCCCCCTTCCATAGCTGGTGCTGAAGGGCAAGAGCTGCTGCCATGCTGTGAGATCAGAGGCAGGACCTTCCACACCACACGTCCCCCAGGCACCCCTGCCTTTGGCTGCTGAGGCCTCCCCACAGCACAGCATTGCTAACCCTGACCTTCTGCTTCCAAACAGGCTCAGCCGGCAGGGGCGCTGGGGCAATTCTAGCCATGAGTGAGCGAGTGGGTGGGTGAGAGGAAGACGTGGGGTTTGGGACGAGAAGGAACGCAAAGGCAAAGAGCAACTCAGGGTGCACAAGTAAGGGATCTTCCCCCAGCTGGCTCTCAACCCTCTGACACACACACACACCGCCGACTCTCTTGGCCAGCACCCCCACCTCTCGCTCTCGTCCGCCATTTTCTCCGTCTCCTCCAGCTTCTGCAGGGCAGTGGCCAGGCGCTCCTGTGCCCGGTCCAGCTCCTCTTCCACCAGCTGGATGCGCCGGTTCAGAGAGGCCACTTCAGACTCGGCCTGGGAGGGAAAACAAGACAAGAGTTTGGAAATGCAGACGGAGAAGGCACCACCACAGAGAGGTTATGGGAGGACCATAAAAAAGGGTAGAAGAATGTAGGGTCACTCCTCAGGCCAGTGGGCACAAGCCTCAGCCCAGCCCTGCCTGCCCCACAAGCCCAAGACCCATTGAGCTCCACTGAGGTCATCCCTCAAACGCCACCAACTCTGTAGAAGACGTGATTCAAGGAATGTCAAGGTTTTTTGGGGGGGACCCTGGAAGCCATATCTCATCCACTGGTCCCTTCTCTCCACTCCACCCCACCCCACCATCCTGACAGACACCCTTGGCTCTCTGGGGTCCAGAGCCAAGACAGACCATTTCAGCCCCACCAGGGACTTTCCAACAGGCTACTGGAGAAGCTCCCTGGTCTCTCTCTCTCTCTCTCTCTCTCTGCTTCTTGGCCAAGCCCTGGCCTCCAAGGAGAAGCCAGGAGACCCAAAAGACACTCCCCCCCTCATGGTGCGGGATCGCCACCCCACCCTCACCCCCACCCCAGAAGATGCAATGCACCTCTCTGGCCAACAGCCTATCCCAGCCATCTGGGTTGCATTGAGGGCCTGCTCACAACCAGCCCGGCCCAACTCCCCCTTCCATTTCGCTCACACGTTGTATAACCCGTCTTTCTCTTTTGCTGTACGGCTTGACTTTGAGAGCCCTTCCCTTGGTTGGGGTAGGGGTAGGGGTGTGTGTGCGTGCGTGCGTATGTGTGCCCTGGTTCAGGGGCAGAAGAGTGGGGGGAGGTGCATCCCCAAGGCTGCCTTGCCATGTCCCTGCCCCACCGGGGTTGGCAGAAGGCGGCAAGAGGGCGACACCCTGGCAGCCCAGCCCAGGACAAGGACACCAGGCCCATCCCTTCGTGCGTGGCTTCTGCCTGCCCCTGCCCCCCCCCACCCCCACCCCCGCAGCGCCTCTTGCCTGGAAATACCACTGGCAGCAACAGTGCCAGAGCACAGACGCCATGGAGCGAAGGCTTCCCCTTGGGCCTTCCCCCCCCCCTCGCTCCTCTCTGCCTCTTGGGCACTTAGTAAGGTGTAGCTGATGGTGGGAGGGAGGAGGAGACCCCCACCCACTCCCACTCCCCTCCTCACACAGGAGCTCCAGCCAGCCAGCAGGGTGTACCCTCAAAAGAGGGGTGACTGTGGCTGAAGAGAATGCCCTTCTGCGCAGCACCTGGCACCCAGGGCAGGTGGAGGGGCTCGGATCCCAGCACCCCAGCCTGCCCTCCACACAGGCCCCCTCTCCACCTGTATGTACTGCCTGCGGGGCAACTGGGAAGGCAAGCCAGGCAAGGAGCAGGAGAGAGGCCGGGCTGGCCTGCCATGACTAAACCAGCAGGAATGCCTCCAGCGCCGATTCGCTCCCAAAAAGGAGATGGACAGGAACTGCTCTGCACATCCACTTATTCACAGGGTGGTGGTGGTGGTGGTTTGGAGCTGAATTTCCTGTTTATGGGCAGGCAGGGAGCCAAAGGCTGGGAGGTGGGATTTCCTCCCCCCACCCCTCTCTCTGACCGAAGGGAAAGGAGGAGCCGAGGCAGCCCTTCCCGCCCCCCCCCCCCAGCATACATTCCAGGCCAGGGAGGGGCAGCCTTCAAGCGCACCACCCTGGAGCCCAGGGCCAGGGCTGAGAGGAGCCTAGCCATCCTGTGGGGCCTGCGTATCCACCTGGCCCCAGGGGCCACCCCACAGTCTCTTCCGACGCCCAGAGAAGGGCATGAGAGCAGAGGGGGAATGGGGAGGGGTTGGCACCCCTCTCGGGCAGCTGCCCACCCTAAGGAGGGAAGCCCGCCTCCTTCAGGAAAGGGCAGGTCAGTGGGTGGTCTCCCTGGGCCAGGAAGACGTTGGCCAGCCTGCCCCACGTGGGCAGAGGTGCCCATCCTGGCCTCATGAAGGGCCGCCTCCGCGGCCTGCCAGGAGAGGGTTGCCTCCTTCCTCGGAGGGGGCTGACCGGGGGGGGGGGGGTGCCACCGTGCTGGCCCTTGGGCTTCCAGGCCCTGCTCAGCTGGCGTTTGAATCATCTGCCTCCCACAGCACAGACTCAATGGAGCTAACCTATGGGATTCATTGCCACAAGACGGGGCCACAGCCACCTGTCCAGGCCGCTGGACGCCGGCATCAGCCTCCTTTGCTGGAGGAAAGTCCTGCCTTTTGCTGCCCACCAGCCTCAAGGGTCCCCGCTGTCCGTCCCCGCCACCCCCACTGCTGAAGGGAGGGCCGAGCTCGTTTTCCCTGGCGGGCCCCTCCTTTCCCTGCAAAAGACCCACAAGTTGAGACCTGGTTGCACCCCCATCCCTGGTCAGGGCTCTGGGGTGGCGCCTGTCCTCAGCCCGGAGAGCCCTGGCTGCCCGTCAGGTGTGGTCACGAGGAGCCCAACAGCCCTGCGCTCAGCACCAGCGCAGGGCCGACTCCTCCTCCCTAAGGGACAGCCAGAGGGACTCCCCTCCTCAGAAGGAGGCCTGCCGGAGAGGGACCTGGAACTCCTTGCCTGGCAAGAGGGGCCAAGCCGTCCTCCAAACCAGGGGGCCCTGCTGCGGACGCAGTGACCAAGGCCCACGAGGAGCCCCCTCGGCTCTTGGCTCCCTCCCACCTCCCCACAAAGGGCCCCCCTCCACCACCACCACCAGCAGCAGGTAGGTGGAAGGGCCTGGCAATGGAGGGGAAAGCATCTCAGGGCTGGCTGGGGCCGGGGGGGGGGGGTCGGCGGGGAAGGGAGGGTTAGGGTTAGACCCCGAAGCTCCCTCTGTAAAGGGACTCCAGCCTGCGCTGCTCTGCCCCTCCCCACAGGACAGCCCATGCACGAGGGGGAGGGGGAGGGGGAGGCAGGCAAGTGTCTGCCCCCAAAGACCTCATGGGCTTGGTCTGACCATCCCTCAGTGGCACTGGGGGCAGCGGTGACCTCTTGCCCCCCCTCCCTTTAAGGGTCAATAGAGAGGGCCATGGGCTGCCTCCGGCCCCAGCAACCCCTCTCCCCACTTTAAGGGCCGCTCCACCCTCCCTCCTGCAGATAATTGCTCTCTCACACACACACACACCCCAGGCTGGCAGGGGTGGTCAAAGCTGCCCTCCTGCCTCAGAGGAATGCAGGCACCCCCTCCTGGCCACCAGCCCCCCTCCTCTCTTCCTCCAGCGGCGACAAGGCCGTGTCCAGCCCCACTGCTTGAGTCCGGGGGGGGCATGGGGCAACCCCCCCTCCCCAGGGAAAACCAGACTCCACATCCGCGGGGACCAATGAAAGGGAGCCAGCTGGAACCACTCCTCCCTGCAGGAGCAGCTCCCCCCCCCGCCACTTCGGGTTCTGGGGCCGCTTGTCCCCTCCCCTCCCCATCCCCGCCTCTAATAGATTCCTCGCGGCCAGGCCAGGGGAGGGCAGAGCCAAGGTGCCGCCTGAGGCCCCGCCGCGTCAAAAAGCGGAAGAGAGACTGGAGGACCCCCAGAGAAGAACAGGCGCTCGAGCCCGGGTGGAGGTGTCCCGCCCCCCCCCCCGCCCCCCAGTTCTTCCACCTAAGAGGCGGGCACGAGGAAGCCAGCCGCTTTGCCAGTGGCTGAAAAGTTCCCCCCCCCCGCGCGCGGGCGACGAGCAGGGAGGGAGGGAGGGAGGGAGGGGGCCCGAGACGGGCCTGCCAGCCGCGGCACCCAGCCAGGGGATGCCCTCCACCTCCCCAGGTGGCTGCCACAGAAGGGCAGGCAGGACGGGGGGGGGGGCCGCCCCGGTCGGGAGAAGCCTCCGGACCAAGGGCTGCGGGGTGGGGGAGGGTACCTACCCCCGGAGGTCGGAGGCGAGCGGCGCCCACCGGGGGAGAAGGGTCAGGGGCGGCGGGAGAGAGGGCATCCCCCCTCCACGGCCGGGACGGGTACCAGGTTTGTGGCCGGCCAAGAGAGAAGCCCGCTCCGCACCTGCCGCCCTGCCCGGCCAGAGCGCTCGTCCCCGAAGGCCAGGCCGGGGCGAAGCCAGTCTTCGCCGCCCTGAACCAGGCTGGTCGTGGTCGCCGCCGCCACCCGGAAACCTCGCCCGGGAAGCCCCCCCTCCGCTTCTCCCCCCCCCCCCAGGGTTCTTTGCCGGGAAGGCTGCGGGGCGGAAGAGAAAGCACTCTGCACACGCCCGGAGGCCCGCTCCGCCGCCCCCTGGCCGCCCCAGCCCGGCGCTGGTCCGCGTTTAAGGGCGAGCCCCCGGGGGAAGGGCACCGAGGCCCGACGGCTGGGCCGCAGCCCCGGAAAGCTCGGCCCGCCCGCCCGCCGCCCTCACCCGTTCCCTGGCTTGGCGCTCCGCGTCCACTTCCCGCTGCAGGTACTCGGCCCGTTCCTCGGCTTCATCGGCCACTTGCTGGAGGGTCTGGATCTTCTTTTTGACCGCCTCGATGGAGCTGCTCCCGGCCATTTTTCTGGGCGGGGGCACCACGAGCGGAGCCACGGGAGAAGCGCCGGGCCTCCCGGCCGGGCGAGGGGCTCCCCTCCTCCCGCCTGCTTTCTCGCTCGCCTCGACCGTCGCCCAGCAGGCAGGCGCGCTCAGTCCGGGAAGCAGGAGGGCCCCGGGGCTCTGCGGGCGCGGGCGCGGCGGCGGCGGCGGCGGCTCCTCCTCCTTCCTCCCGCCGGCTCTGCCCATCGCGCGCCTCCTCCCGCGCGGGCGGGCGGCCCGGCCTTTCCCTTAAAGAGCCCGTGTAGCTCCTGCTGCAAGGACGCGGCCGCGTTCCCGCGGAGAGGGCGACTGGTTGCGCGGGCACGTGGGGCTGGAGCAAGACCAGGAAGGCGCGGCCAGGTTGCTTGTGTCCCTCCAGAAGCGAAGGCACGGAACCGCTGGGCCCGCACCCCACTCCGCAAGGCCGTTGTCTCCGCTGCCCGCCACCTCCCCGGCCCTGAGGAAGGGCGCGAACGAGCCTGGAGGAAAGGACGGGTCGCGCTCCGCCGCCCCTAGACGACACTCCGCCCCAGCAAGAAAGCTGCGGCTGGCCGGACTGCGGCCGGTCCTTCGGGCCGTCGCAGCGGACCTGGGTTGGGGCCCTGCGGCGGCGGCTGCTCCTGGTACGCGACGCGTTCTGCGCCAGGGTTTTCCTGGCCGCGGCTCTCTGCTTCACCCTGGACTTAGGGGTAGTGACGGGTAGTGGCCGAAGAGCAGAGCTCCCAAGACGTCCCGGAGGGCAGGAATCCTGCTGCTGTAAACCAGGGGGCTTCCTCCTAACACCCTGTGCTTTGCCAAAGCAAAGGAGCCCGTTTTTCAGTTGTGCAACAAAGCGGCTGCAGTCGTCCTTGTGCCAGCAGTGCATCTCACTCACTCTCCCAGGGGCAGGAGGCCAGAGAATGGCAGTCTCCCAGTTCACTCAGGTCAGCCGTGAGGCCTGTCCCAGTAACAACAACGAAGGGCATTTGGTTAAACTAAGGCTTCTTCGTTGTTGTGGGTTTTTCCGGCTCTTTGGCCGTGTTCTGAAAGTTGTTCTTCCTAACGTTTCCCCAGTCTCTGTGGCCGGCATCTTCAGAGGACAGGAGTCAGAACTCTGTCTGTGCTCTGGTGCAGTTTGTTTGGATAGTTGAGTATTTATAGCTGTGGGATCAGCTTTTGTCCTTTTCAGGAGATGGGTGATTGTGGTGTTCAGCGTGTTTTTTCTCCTGAAAAGGACAAAAGCTGATCCCACAGCTATAAATACTCAACTATCCAAACAAACTGCACCAGAGCACAGACAGAGTTCTGACTCCTGTCCTCTGAAGATGCCGGCCACAGAGACTGGCGAAATGTTAGGAAGAACAACCTTCAGAACACGGCCAAAGAGCCCAAAAAAACCCACAACCACCATCAGATCCCGGCCGTGAAAGCCTTTGAGAATACATTAAGGCTTCTTCCCTTATATTGATACCCCCTGCCCACGCCCCATTTTCTCCTTCTCCTCGGCCAATGGCCAGTCTCCAACCACCTCGCTGCCTGTATGGCTCACAGCCTAGGGCCTAGGCTGTGGACAGCTCTTCACATCCTTGGTTCCTTTTTCTTTATTCTCTCTTAGTTCCTGGCTTCTTTTGTTGAAGGCTGTGGTAACACCAGCAAAGTCTCCTCTTGCCATTATGCTCTCATCCCCCTTGGCAGAATATTTTTGAGTGGTCCCTAAAGCACTGCTAAGAGATACATGCCATCTTGATCGGAGAGCTTCTGAATGGTTTTCCAATAAGGCTCCCAACAATACCTGTTCGAATCTCTTTAAGCCAGTCTTCAGGTGTGGTAAAGCAATGTTGCCAGTTGGATAGCGCAGGGAGTGGATCTGCTCTGGGAGCAGATTCAGAGGCTGGGAGCTTGATTTCCCTACTGTGCCTCCCTGGAGCCAGTTGAATGGTAAAGCACTTCTGGCTACTTCTTACCAAGAAAACCCAGAGAAGGGTTGCCATAAATCAGAACTGACTAGACTGCACTTAATCGTTATTGAAGAACCATGTACAGCTGAAGGGGAGTGGGTCGCATGTTTCTGCAAGCTGTCCATGTCTCCTGGAATATTGGGGTTCCAGGCCAAGGAGCCTGCAGGAATCAGGGTTTTCCTTGCAACCTCCTTTGCCACTCAGCCGACTCTTGCATCTCTTCCTCCTTGGCCAAGGCCACCAAGGGTTAATGGAATCTGAGGAGTCTCAGCTGCCCACCCCCAGACTAGTTTGGACAGGAGGTGCATGGACTGCAGGCCCTTGTGGGGGTGCCTTGCAAACACCACACCACTGGAGAGTTGACCACTGCCAAGAAGCCTCCCAGTTTTGTGCTGACACCCTCTGATCTCAAGCACTCTGGTGACTCTGCTGGCTTTTGCTGGGCGTGACTTTTTCCTCTGTGATGGCATCAGTGTCTGTCCCAAAAAGTCTCTTTCCTCTTTGTCTGTTGGGAGACCCAATTCCTGGGCACTGTTAAAAGTGAGAGCCAGTCTTGTCAGGCTCCTCCACTGACGTGCCAAGCTGCATGAGCCGCACCGTGCGATGCTGTGCAAGAGAATGCTCTTGTCCATTAAGGTGACTCCTTGTGTGCCTCTGAGCCATTTTGCCATCTTCCTTTGAAAAACTGAAGGAGCATTTGTGATCCCACACGACAAACTCATGAAAACAGCATCTTCCAAAGAGTGATTTCGCAGCATTCCCATTTCCTTTCCTGGAGTGCTACAGAAGGGGAAGACCACTCTGTGAGCCCCTCACACACCTGTAATACAAGGAACTGCATTTTCCTGTGCTTACCTATTCCTTCCTCCGTCCCCTCCACATCCTTTCTCCCTCCCCTTTTGCTGTCCTGCCCACTGTTAATTCTACACTGTAAAATTTCTGGGACCAGAGCTTGTCCCTTTTCTGCTTCTGAAACCCCATCAAGCATTAGAAGTGCTAGAGCTGTGGTAAAAACGAGCAACAGTGTTAAAAAAACCACAGTCCTCATGTTGGCTGTGGGTGTTCACAAGAGCCGCACAGCTGAGTCAGGCATCCTATGGATCTCTGAGCACAGCCAGGTGCTGGGGAGAGTTGTCTCACCATTCAGCAGCAGAAGACGCAGCGGTGGATCTGGAGGAAGCCACACTTGCTGGGTCACTTGGTGGGGAGAGGGGTCGTGGGGAAGGGAGCTGGCTCACTACTGTGGCTTTGCCAGTGCCATCAGCAGCCCCAGGCTTCCTTTCTGTCCTGGGGAATGGAGGTTGGGGGGCCTGTGACTGATGTGCTCCACTCCTCTGTGGTTGGTCCTTTCGGAGGCCTGACAAGCCCCTGCAGGTAGTCCCAGGCCCACAGCTTGGGACCCTTTGGGCTGCATCACTTACTGAGGGCAGAGTTATAGGGCCAGGGGAGGGAAGGTGGCCTGGGGTTTAGGGAAGGACCAGCTATGGCTAAGGAGAACAAACCTTGGTGCAGCTGGGGGTGGAGGCGGGCTGATGGATGCCTCTGGTTTGCAAGGGGGCCCCAGAGGACTTTGTGGCTCCTCCTTGGCCCTGCCCTGCCCTGCCCTTCATACTTGCTGGGTTCGTTCCCTTCCTCCAAGGGAAGCGAGTAGTGGACAACCAACAGCCATGCTTGCAGCTACAGGGGGAGTTGGATGTTTCTTCTGCCCTGTCGCTCATGTACAAGGCAGCTCTGGGCCAGAGACTCTTTCTGTTTGGGGTACAGCTGCTCAAACAATCCTCCCATCACAGCGACTGTGTCTGGCACCCGCCTGCTGTCACTCACCAGTGCATTCCCATCTTTCTGCAGATGCTGCCCTCCTTTTGGGCCCAGAGGGAGCAACTTGCCGCCTTCTTCTCCCGCCCATTCCATTCAAAACTAAGTGGGTGGTTTACCACTTAATTATGCAGGCTACACATTGCTTCCCTCCACCTTCCAAACCTTGGAAGGATTGAAGGCTAAGCCAACCTACAGCCTAGGATTGAACTCCAGTCATGGGCAAAGTTTTGGCTGCAGTACTGCACTTTAACCACAGTGTCACGATGCTCTTTCAAGCTTCATGGCACAGGGCTCCCACCAAAGGCCAAGGCTCTTCTGTTCTCTGGGCACCTACCTAACTGCAGAGCGGCAGTTTCTGGCACGGCTGTTCTGCTAGCTTGGGGCTCAACGGAGAGGCCGCAGACCAACAGCCTTGCCAAGTGGAAGGATTTGGGGTGTGTGTGTGTCCCCGGGGAAAAGCTCTCCCTCACTTGAAACTGAGAAGCCATAGGGGAGGCTGTTTTGATTTCTTCAGTGCTCGGTTCCCTCCCCATCACACAGAATTGGGGCTCAGGCATTCCTGGGCCTCCTCCTCACCCCCCCCTCCAGTGTTACATCCTGTGCCCTTTGAACAAAGGAAAGGGAGTTGGCTCCCTGGGTGTGCCTTACGTGCCATCATGTCACTCCTGGTGTATGGCAACCTGATGAACCAGTGACCTCCCAAAAGTCCTGTCCTTCAAACTCGAGCCCTTCCCGCTCTCCCTTCCCTTTTTCCTTCCTTTCTTTCAATGCTCAACTTTCTTTATCAACCACTTTCACATCCATATAGAGTAACTGAGAATAATGTTGTTTGGATGATCTTGGCCTTGGTCTCCACAGATACCTCCTTACTCTCAAATACCTTTTTCAGTTCCTGTTAGCATGGCCTCCTCCAAGCATTGCCTCTTAGCACCTGTCCAGCCCAGATGACCCCAAGGGACATTTGGGAGAAGAAAAGCCAAGGGCGGTTCTCCGTCCTTTCCGCTTTCTGGCCTCGGTTTCCTCCTGCACCTATTGCTGGACGGACGTTCTCAGGGGCTGCCGGTCAGTCCCACTCCTCTCCTTTCCTGGCTCTCCAAGGGGCAGACGTGCCATGGCTCTCCTCCCTGGGTGCTCTCCAAGGGCACAGGTCTCTTTGGCTAGCTGCTTTTAAATGACACCTCCTGCCTTGTTGTGGGACTAAACAGTCCGTGAGTCTCAACAGTTTCTTCTTTCTCATCTTGTGAACATGGGCAACAGTTCTTTCCTCACTGAACTTCCAAGCCTGAGTCTCCTTCTCATCTTCTGGATCCATTTTGATTCATAACTGAACCGAAGAAAAGACAGTCTAACAATTTCAGATTTTTGATTGTCACAATTTGGGTTTTATGTGGTTACTTCTAACTTATGGCAACCATTAGTAACCTCCAAAATGTTCCGTCATTAAGAGTCTTTCCTCAGTTTATATCAGATTAAGGCTGTGGGCCTTTTTAACACCGTCAAGCCATCTTATACTTCCCCTGGCACTCTTGTCTTTTCCAGTGATTCTTCTCTTTCCGTGGTATGCCCCAAATAGCATAGCCTCAGTTTAGTCAAATTAGGCCAAAAGGGGTGGAGGAGAGCTGTATGGGCCAGGCAGGGGCCTCCTGAGGAGCAGCTTTGTCCCAATCAAGGAGTGGCACCCTGAGGAGGAGACCCTCTGCCCGGAGATTGCCCCACCCACTCTATACATATCCTACTCTGTTCTTGCTGCGGGGAGGGGGGTGCAAGCAGAGAGAGCCGGCCCCAGCACAGGCCACGCAGGAAGCCGGGGATGGGATGACCGAGGGGGACTTGAGACCCAGATCATGAGCGAAGGCAGGCCTCCCCCTTCTCTTTCCATCCTGAGCAGGAAGGAGGCTCGTGCGGAAGCTGAGGAAGGCAGGGGTAGGGGGACCGCGGGCACACTGAGAACGTGGGGGGGGGGGGCCCTCCGTCTCCTCGGCGGTATAGAGAGAGAGAGAGAGAGCCGCCGCTGCCTTCCTCCAGCCAAGGCGGCTTCCTCCCAGGGCTCCCCCTGAGTCCGCCCCTCCCCAGGGGACCGCCAGGCAGCCAATCCCCTCCTCCTGGCTCTGGGAATCACCAAATATGAGCAAAGGCAGCGGCGCTGGGGCTGGGCTGGCGACTCGCTGGTCGCTCGGTCGGCTGGCCGGGGAGATTAGTCTCACAATCCCAGGTCCACAAGCCTGGGAGTGGGGGGGGGGGGAGCGCGAGGGGGCGCCCACAGGCCGGCCAAGGAGCCGCTCTCTCGGCTCCTGGCCTGGCAGGACTGCCCAGTGGCTCCTTCGGGTAATGCGCCAGGTGGTCCGGGCGCTCTCCCCCCCCCCCCCCCGCCACCGGGAGATCTGCCATGGTTGATGCTTTTGCTCGACGACGCCAGCATCCTGGGGAAGCAGCTGGAGGGAAGGAGGGGCAGTCGTTCCCCTTAAGAGCCACCAGCACCGCCTCAGCTTGCCTTGTGGGCAGCGGAACCCAGCGGGCACTTCCTCCCTTCCCCCCCCCCCCCCGCCCACCCTCCGGCTCCTGCCCATCCCCAGGATGCGAAGGGCTTGTTGGTTCAAGAGGAGCAGCCTGTAGGGAGGCGGACCGGCATCTGGCCGCCTCCGCTCCTTGCCTAGGTCACTTTCAGGTCTGGCCCCAGATCTGGGCCGAGCACTTCAGGGCGCTCCGGCATTGCTGGGCACCGCCGGGTGGGGGTGGGTGAAGGACACGCAGGGCTCAGATCTGCCAGGAACCTGGTGCCACCGGCCGGCGCTGAGAGGAGGCTTCCCCGGGCAGCTGCCTGCTGTATCCAGGTCCCTCTCTCTGCCCACCCTCGGGGGAGCCCGTCTCGGCGCCCCGTTCCTTCTTGGCTGCCGGACCCGCTGGCGCGGTGCCAGAGGCGGCGGCCTTTTAGCCGCTCCTTAAGTTTCCCCGATCGGCTTTCCGTCGAGCCCCCGTCCTGGCTCAGGGGGAAAGGGCCAGGTATTTATAGGGTGTCAAATACTCTGGCAGCTCAGGCCGCGTGGCCCCCGCACAGCTCCTCTTCAAAGCAGCTGTCGCTTCCTCCACGGCTGGGCCCACCGTGTCGTCACCTCTGGGGCCACGAGCGACTTGCTGGGGGGGGGGCTTCCTTCCCTCCTCCTTGGCAACCACCTGTCGGCTTCCTCCTCCTCCTCCCCGCGCTCAGAACAGCCTAACGAGCGCCCGGGAATGCGTGGCCCCGCTGGCCCTTGACACCCTGCGGGGCCAGGGACGCCGAGCCAGTGCTAGCAGCCTCCCCCACCCCGCCGCTCCCCCTCCCTCAGGGCGCCTTAACAACCCAGTGACAGCTCAATCCAGCCTTGGGTCAGGCAACCCCAGCTGAGAAGTCCCTCGACGGCAGGACGGCCGCTGCTAAGGGATTATTAGAACGGCCCGAAATTTGTCCGATGGGGCCTTCTTTCCGCGCGAACCCCGCGCCCCCCCCCCCCCGCTCCCGCACACCCTGGACTAGTTCTGGGCGGACATGGTTCCTCCTTGCCCAGCCAGGGCTCCGTTCCTCCCTCAGAACTGCCCTCGTCCCCTCACCTCCCCTCCCCTCCCCTCGGCGCTCAGTAAGAGCCGGACTCACGTCCCCCGCCTTCTTCTCGGCCAGCTCGAGCTTCTCCTGAGCCTCCTTGACGGCCTCCGAGTATTTCTCCACCTCATCTTCGGTTCCCTTCAGTTTCTTCTGCAGGCCCTGCTGCTCTTCCTCCAGCTATGGGGGGGGGGGGCGGTGGGGGTGGAGGTAGAGGTTAGTGGGGCCTGCTGCTCGTCGGGGCGCTCGCGGGGGGGGGGGTGAAAGGGAGGAGTCGAACCCCAGGGCGGCGAGAAGTTTATTTGGGAGATGACAGCTCCTAGCATCCCGCAAAAGGCGGGTTCTGGGAACCGTGGGCCAAGAAAAATAAGCTCCGAGGATGTCCGGGGAATGGGTGGGAGCTCGGTGGGGGGGTCGGGGCCGGAGAAGAAGAGCCGCGTCCAGCCAGGCTGGTTCCGGGGCTGTCCTGGGAAGGGCCGAAGTTCGCCTCGCACACCCCTTCCCACCCCCCCCCAACCCCACCGAGCAGCTCAGAGCCCCTGTCTCGGAGAGGACACGATCTCCTGGCAGGGCCCCTCCGACCTCCTCCCCGGGATCCTCTAGGGCGGGCTGCCTGGCTCCGTGGCCCCGAGCGGGGCGGTCGAGGCCCTCGAAGTCGGCGGCTGCTGGTCCGCTCAGCGAGCGAGCGAGCCCAGCGACTGTGCCCTGCGGGGCTGCGGGGCTCACCTGCTTGCATCGGTCCTCGGCCTGCTTCTTGTCTCCCTCGGCTTGCTCGGCTCGGTCGATGGCGTTCTCCTTGTCGAGCTTCAGCATCTGCATCTTCTTCTTGATGGCTTCCATGGCTGCGGCTGGAGCGGGCGAGACCCGACGGAGCAGACGGTCGGAAACGAGCGGGCGCGCAGGAGAGGAGGCGAGCGCGGCCGGGAGCGGCGGATACTGGCTGGGCGCCCCGAGCCGCTCGCGCTGCCTAAAAGCCGGGGAGGGGCCGGGCCCTCCCTCGCGGCCCAGCAGCACCTTTTAGGGACAAGCTGGCAGAGACGGGACTGACTGACGGACCGACCGGCGGGAGGGGGGGGGAGGGAGGAGGAAAAGCAGGCTGCCAAGGAAGTGAGCGCTGGGCCGCCGAAACCCCCCCCCTCCCCACGCGGCCCCTGCAAAGTTTGGCATGACAGCCCGCCAGCCCACCTCGGCGCCCGCCCTGTCGCTCAGCGGTGTCAGCAGGCTGAAGAGTTGCCCTCGCTCTCCTCGCCCCTCCCGTCCCCAAAGCCCCTGCCCTTCCGACCCTTCCCCGTCTCCCTTAAGGCAGGGGGTTGTTATGGGACATTCCTCCCCCTCCCCCCCCCAGACAGGCCGCGGAGATCTCGCTCTTTCCCTCCCACCCCCACCCCCACCCCGTCTCCCTCCCGTGACTTCTGGCCTCCTCCTACCCACAACAAAGAATATTGGGGAGAGGAGTGACAACTCTGGTGCCCCCTCCCTCCTTCTCATGGGGACCACAGAGTCCACGTCTTAGCCATCTCCCCCCCCCCCCCCCGCCGCTGCTGGTCGCCAGCAGATCACCCCAAGCAAGCTGCCTCGGTGCCCTTGGCAAGAGAATTGGGGAGACCAAGGGCATACTTTCCTTTGGGCAGGCAGTTCAGTATTATAGTCTCCTTTCTCTCTCTCTCTCTCTCTCACACACACACACGCACACACAAACACACACAGAGTTCCTTCCACAGGTGGGGTGGGGTTGGTGAAGGCCCCAAGAGGTCCTTGGCATTCCTTGCCCTGGGCGGTTCCCCAACCCACCTCAAGGCTGCCAGAGGCTCTTCCAGATATCCCGCTGTGCCCACCAGCAGGTGGGAGCAGGTGGGCTGCCCCATCGGCCTGTCCCTCCCCTAGTCCTGGACTGGGAGGTCTGCCTGGCTGGATGCAGATGAGAAGCAAAGGAGTCCTGAGGTCTTACTCAAGGCTCACACGCTGGATTGGGTCTGGAGCACCCCAGCTCCATGGGCTGCCATGGAGGGCTGCCAACAGGTGCCTTTCTGTGTGACACAAAGCAGGCCGTGGAATGGCTGAGGAGCTCATGGCCTTGCCTTTAATCCTTGGCTCTTTAACCCAGCTCCAGGAGGAGGAAACCAAGGCAGGCAGGAAGGAGAGGAGGACTAGTGGAGGACTTGCAGCAGATCCTCTGCAAAGACCTCAGGCTCTCAGTGGCTGAAGAACCACGGGGCCTTGTGCCACGGTGCTGGACAGAAGAAACTGGGTAACCAGTTTTTCTGAGGAGCTGCCCTGGCTTCTGTCCCCTCAGTTCTGGGTCTCAGGATCCCTCCAAGTGTCTCTTTTTGCACCCGTCATTCCCCACCCCACTCTGAAACATGGTAATACCAAGAGGAGGGAAAAGCAAGTGGCTAAAGGAGGGAGGCAGTCCTGCCACAAAACAGAAGGACCGCTGTCATGGACCCCTCAGCCTCTCTGCCCCTGGCAGCTTGCACAGTTGATGCTGGCCAGTCAACACCTCCATCCACACAAGCCCTGCCTTTCAGGTGGGAGACACAAGAGGAGCAGCCATGGCCTCTGGGGACAAACTCACCTCTTCTGAAGGCCAGGCTCTCTGTCCAGCCCAGGTGATGTTGGGCCAAAGCTGCTCAGGAGCAACACCTTGGTCCTTGCAGGAGGCAGCAAAGCAAATGGGCCCTCAGGGGCCAGCAGGGTGAACCCTCCATTCCTGCAGAACCACTGCAATGGGGGAGGGGGTATTCTGAGGACGGAGCCCTGAGAAGAGGCTCGGGAAGGGCCATCCCTACTTCTCTGCCCATTCCTCACAGAGACCAGTGTCCGAGGGTCCCAGCTGCCAACCCTCTGCTTTCTGCAAGCAGCTCTCTAAAAGGTGCCAAGGGACCTGACATGGCTGGCTGACAATTTTATCATCCAAAAGGTGGAGGAGAGAACTAGAGGGTCATCCATGCTGGACTTCATACTTACTAATAGGGAGGAAATAGTTGAGGGAGTGGAAATGGTAGGAACTTTAAGAGAAAGCAACCGTGTCATATTAGAATTCACCATCATGCAGGCAAGGGTAACTGTACCAAGTCAGACTAATGTTCTAGATTTTAAGAGAGCTGACTTTAACAAACTAAGAGATATAATAGGAAGGATTCCATGGATGGAAATCCTAAAGGGAAAAACAGTTCAGGATGCTTGGGAAACCCTGAAAGGCAAGATAATAAAGGCCCAAACCAAAACAATACCACAGAGAAAGGAAAACAAGAGACGTCTGACAAGACCGGCGTGAATGCACACAGAGCTTTCTGACAAGCTAAGGGACAAAAAGGATAAGCATAAAAAACTGAAAAAGGGGCTCATAACAAGAACAGAATACCAGCAAATAGCTCGAATCTGCAACGACGGAGTCAGGAAGACTAAGGCTCAGAGTGAGCTAAGACTTGCAACAAATGCCAAAAAAAAAAAAAGTTTCTTTCAACATGTAAGGAGCAAGAGGAAAATAATGGAAATAGTTGGTCCACTAGTGGGAGAAGATGACAAGAAGGTGACAGGCAACAGGGAGAAAGTGGAACTGCTTAATTCTTTTTTTTGCATCTGTATTTATGCAGAAGGAAAAATTGGTCCACCCTGTCAAAAGCAGCACTGTGGGAGACAGGAGAGGGAAGCAGGTCAGAATAGGTAAGGAAGTGGTAAAAGAACACTTAGCTGCTTTGAATGAGTTCAAGTCTCCTAGACTGGATGGTTTACATCCCAGAGTACTAAAAGAACTGGCAGATGTGATCTTGGAACCACTGAATGAAATCTTTGAGAGGTCCTGGAGCAAAGGGCAAACTGCCAGAGGATTGGAAAAGAGCTGATGTGGTTCCAGTCTTTAAAAAAGGGAAAAAAGTGGATCCAGGAAACTACAGACCAATCAGCTTGACATCAATACCTGGGAAAATCCTGGAAAAAATTATCAAGCAGCAGATTTGTGAGCATCTTTGATAAAGTGACTAGATTAGTGGACCAAGGAAACGCAGTATACTTAGTATACTAAGTATACTTAGACTTCAGTAAGGCATTTGATAAGGTAGACCACAACCTATTTCTCCATAAAATAGACCAAAGTGGGATAGACAGTGCAACTACCAGATGGATTTGCAGTTGGCTGACCAACCACACAATAAATAAATAAAATAAATATACGTGTGATTCTCAATGGAACCACATCTACGTGGAAGGAAGTGTGCAGTGGGGTCTTTCAAGGTTCTGTCTTGGGCCCAGTGCTCTTCAACATCTTCATAAATGACCTGGATGAGGAGATTGAAGGAGCACTCTTCAGATTTGCTGATGACACAAAGCTGGGGGGAATTGCTAATACTTTGGAAGATAGACTCAACATTCAGAAGGATCTAGACAGACTTGAACATTGGGCCCTATCCAATAAGATGCAGTTCAGTGGCGGGAAAAGAAAGGTCCTGCACTTAGGCAGGAGAAACCAGATGCACAGGTACAGGATAGGTGGTACCTGGCTCGACAGTCGTACCTATGAGTGGGATTTAGGTGTCCTGGTGGACCACCGCCTAAGGATGAGTCAGCAGCAGTGTGCGGCAGCTGCCGAGAAAACTCACACAATCCTTGGCTGCATCAACAGGGGGACAGCATCAAGATCACGGGAAGTGATAGTACCACACTATACCGTACTGGTGAGGCCTCACTTAGAGTGCTGTGTCCAGTTCTGGTCACCACAATACAAAAAAGACGCTGAGGCTCTGGAAGGGGTGCAGAGAAGAGCAACAAAGATGATAAGGGGACTGATGATAATGTTCAGCTTAATGAAGAGAAGATTGAGGGGAGACATGGGAACCGTCTTCCAATATCTGAAGGGTTGCCACAGGGAAGAGGGCATCGATTTATTCTCCATTGCACTGAGGGTAGGACAAGAACCAATGGGTGGAAACTCATCAGAGGGAGATCCAACCTGGAAATAAGGAGGAATTTCCTGACGGTGAGAACCATGAAGCAGTGGAACAACTTGCCTCCCAATGTGGCGGTTGCCCCATCGCTGGAGATTTTCAAGAAACAATTGGACAGCCATCTGTCTGGGACGGTATGAGGTCCGGGATGGTAGGAGGTCTCCTGCCTTGGGCAGGGGGTTGGACTAGAAGACCTCCAAGGTCCCTTCCAACCCTACGATGATTCTATGATGATTCTATTCTATGACCAGTCAGGACTTTCTGCACATCCAGTGCCACACAGACCACAAGGAAGGTCCACGGCATGACCAGATCATTTGAACACCTGACATGTATTTATATTGTTTTTAATTGTGGCATACCATTCTTAGATTGTAGGGCAGAATACAAAATGCTATAAATAATTAAATATAAATCTGCTGTAAGTGGCCCTGGCTGCCAAATGGACGGTAAATAAATAAATAAATAAATAAATAAATAAATAAATAAATAAAGAAAGAAAGAAAGAAAGAAAGAAAGAAAGAAAGAAAGAAAGAAAGAAAGAAAGAAAGAAAGACACCTGCCAGGGGTGTGTTACTGGTGGATTTCTTGCTTTGGAAGAGGGGTGGAATTGACAACCCTTGGGTGTCCCTTCTAGCTCTACAGTTCTATAATTATAGGAAAATGGATTTCAACAACAACAAAAATGCAATATTCTACATTTAGGCTCAAAAAACCATCTGCACAAACAAAAACTGGGAGAAAATGGCTTGGCTATAGTACATGTGAAAAGAATGTTGGGGTCTTAAGAGGACCCCAAGCTAAGCATGAACTATGTGGTGCAATAGTACTTTAAAAAAGGGGGGAATGGAAGGGAAAGGAAGGAAAAAAATAGAAAAAGATTAAAAAAGGGAATGCAATTATAGGCTACATCAGCAGAAGTACAGAGACCGTATCAAGGGTAGCAAAATGCCACTCTATGATGCTTTGATTGCCCCTCACCTGGGATACTGTGTCTCCTTGTGAGCACCACAGATCAAGAGTACTGATGAGCTGCCTAGAGGAGGGCACCTGAGGTGGTAAAAGGTCTGGAAGCCAAACCATGTGAGGGATGGGTCTGTGTAGCCTGGAGAAGAGGAGAGACGGTAGGACAGCCATCTTCAGCTGTTTGAAGGACTGTCACGTGGAAGGTGGATCAAGCTTGTTTTTCTGCAGCTTCAGGTGGAGGAACTGGACTTCTGAAATAGAAAGGCAATTTCAGTTAAATAGAAAGGCAATTTCAGTTAAATCTTACAAGAACACAAAAGAAACTTTTGTGTTCTTGTAAGATCTGTTCTAGAGCAGAAAAACCTCATCTGAAAGGTAGCAGCCTCTTATTTGTTGGTTGTGTAACACAATGTTTGGATGGCTACTTGCCAGGTGATGCTCTACCTGTGGGTTTCCTGCCTTGGCAGGCGGGTCCTTCCTGCTCTATGACTGGATGATTCTGTGTGGAACTGTTCTCATGGGATCCTGAGAAGTGACCAGGCAAGTGTCTGCACTTGCCCATTTTGCTTGTTGAGGTTCCAGGTTTGATGCCCAGTGGGTGGCACCTCCAGGCAAAGCCAGCCTTCCACCTGAGCCTCTTGGGAGCCATTGCTTCCTGACTAGGAAGCAGGAGGTGCTGACAGCTGGACATGAAAGTAAAGTAGCTTTGGGTATTCCTGCTCTTCAAGGCCACGGCTACCGGGACAACCCTTCTGAGAGAAATAGAAGAATCAGTGCTGCTTTTGCAAGTCCCTGTAAGGACAGGATGATTGAGTAAATGGTCATGGTAAAATAATCAGTACATACTCTTTGTTAATTATTTAGCCAACAAAAGGAATTTAAAGAAGTCATGAGAAATTATAAGATGAAAGTACAAATAAGGGAGGTACCCTATTGTACTGACAAAAAGATTGAGCGAGTAGGCCTAGGTAAGAATGAAGGAACTTAATGGGTCAGTTAGAATGACCGCAGGGAGGTTAGGAAAAGGGAACATATACCAAATAAGGATAGAAATAAATAAGAGTCTGGGGTCTAGGTAAAGAGAGGAGTGGGAGATGTAAACAGAGGTGGGACTTCCTGTGATCGGTTTAGGCGCACCGGATAGGCAGTATACCTTGGAGTACCTGACCAATGGGGAAACAAGGGAGGGACCATGCGGCTGGGAATAGGGAATAAATATCATGCGACCTGTATTGATGGGTGTGCCTACCCAGCTAGGACACCTGCTTTTTGCTTGTATTCATGGTTGTCTGGTTACTGCATTTAAGTAACAAGGGTGTGAGCATTTCTCACACTTCCCTCAGACACAACTTGAGAGAGTTTTTTCTCTCCAAACGTGCTGTGCTTCTGAATTATCCTCTTTGATACAACTGGCCTGGAACTTCTGTTGAAGAATGGCATATGCATCCAGTTAAAGGGTCTTCGTCTCCCTCTCCACCCCGTCCACCCATCCCTGTGTCACTAGGTGGCTAGCTCTACAGCCTGGAGGAGGGCAAGACCCCCCACCCACCCACCCCTTGCCCATCTTCTGGAGCAGGTGGAGCAGCAATGGGGGGAAAGTGCTGCTCTGCAGATTCTTGCCTTGGCAACCCACTCTGCTGGTGCCTCTGGCCTGGTGTTTGCTGGCCAAGTGCATGCAGATGTGGGTTGGGGTGGCTCTGGCCTTTGAAAGGGGTGTATTCTGCTTCTCCTCTCTTCTTCTCATGGTGCACATCCATTGCCTACCAGCCTGGATGCTGGCATTGCTCGCCAAGGGTGAAGGAGGCCCTGGCAGCCCGAGGGATGCCTTTGCTTTGCCAGTAACCTAGAGGTGTGTGTGTGTGTGGGGGGATTTGCGTGCCTGAGGTGGTTGCAGCTAAAGGCAAACAAGTGTGGGGTGAAGGTGGATGGATTCAAAGGGGTGGACTGAAGGGAGGCAACCTACAGGTGTGCCACACACATACCCTTGGGCCACACTCTCTCCAACAGCCTGGCAGTGTTTGCTAAAGATGTCGCCAAGGTATCTCAGGCCCATGAGAGGCTTGAGAGGATAAGAGCCAGGGAAGCATTATTCTCAGTCAGCCGTGAGGGTGTTGAGATGGTGTGGACCTGTGTCGATCGCTGTGACAGTGGCTCTGATCTGAAGATGCACATTTGTGTCAGAGCAGAAGGAGTGGTGGGTTAGGGCGAAGAGGCAGAGTCTGGGAGCATCTCCACTACACAGTGGCATCATCAGTAACACGTGATGGCTCTCTTGGATGGTCCACAGTGGAGCAGACCCTGGACAAAACCCCACTAACCATGTTGGCTGCTGGGCAGGGAGACTGACTGACTGGTGCCACAGCTGAGTCAGAAGCTCTTTCCCTCGCTACTCGTCCTGTGGCTGGGCCACACCCCGCTCTTCTCTCTCTCTCTCTCTCTGTGTGCATATGCATGCGTGCATATGCGTATGTGTGTTTTGTCATGCCTCCATATCTGGACCAGCATTTCTTTTAGGAATGGTTTTCTCCTCTGCTGTGTTTTTTGTTGTTGTTGTTGTTCATTTGCTCCCCTGACTGATAGATCCTCTGGCAGGGTCTCCAGTGGTGCTTTCATGCATGCAAGTGTGTGTGTGTGCGTGCGCACACACACGTGTGTGTGTGCATGCACGTGAGATGTGGGGTGTGTGTGTGGAGAGGGAGGTTTGCTGGCTCCCTGGCCTGGGCAGCTCTTTCTAAACCAGAGAGGCAGTTCCTTGGCTGTTTCTCAGCTTGACCTACCAGGCTAATTGGCTGACCCACAACCTTGAAGAGGCAGCAACAGCCGCCAGGGAGCCTTTTAGAAACGGAGTCATGAGGAAGGAAGCCAATGAATCATGTCTTCAACAGCAGCAGCCAGGCTTAACTGCACCTGGGATCAGCAGCCCCTTGCTCACTCAGAATGCCCCGTAGCTTAGAAAGCACCCCCAGTTGGCTCACCTCTTCTCCCTCCCAATCCCTGCAGCCCCCCCAAAGGAATTCTCCCTGCAAGACCATTGAATGACAGCTCAGAACAGTCCCGCCACCGCAGGCTTTATATGTACCTCTCTTCTTGAGCAGCGTAAGTCCAAGGGGCAGCAATGAAGGGTGACCTTGTACTGTTTCTTGTATCTGTGTTTCAGAAATCTCTATCCTGCCCTTCTGCCTTTAAAAAGCTGCCTGACATGGTTAGGAGAGCTTAAGGTCATGACAGCAACAAGAAGCACTGGTCCCAATCCAGCCTATCAGCAGGTTTGCTGCTGGGTTGGAATGAAAGAACCACCCAGAGAGGCCAAAGGGACTCTGTGGGCCACTGGTTCCTTCATGTCATGGTGGGGACAATATGAGCCACTGCCTTGGGAAGCCCACTACCTCCCCCCAGTAGAAATAGCAGCCGCCGCCTCAGACCCCTGACCCAAACCTGCTCCCCCCCCGTCTGCTGGGCAGACAGTGGGGCACAGGGAGGGGTTCAGCACAGTTATGTGTGGCGATGGCAGTCACAGAGGGGGAGGCCCTGTGGAACGACTGTGGGTTCCGTTCTTGCAGTTGCTTTCGCTGGCAGTGGGGACATGCATTTATGTTGGGGACTTTAAAGGCTTCCCAGAAAAGGGTTTTAACTGCTCTCTTGGAAATGTGTGTCTCTCTCTGTCTGTGTGTGTGTGTGTGTCTGTCTGTTGGTACGCTTGGAAGGGTGAGGAGGGGCTGGTCCATCATGCGAACCCTCTTCCTGGCTGTTCCTTCCATGGGTCTCTCTGGCAGATCTCACTGTATACCCGTTTGCTGCCTGACTCCCCAGCTCGAGAGCCTGCTTGCAATCTCTGCGCTGTCTCCTCTCCAGCTTCGTTCTCTGTTTTACAGCTTCGGTGGACTGGTGAGTTCCTGTGCCTCTCCGGGAGGAGGGGGTGGTCCAGAGTCTCTCCAAGAGGGACCCCTTCCAACAACATTGGAGGCCTCTCCTCCTTTTGGGGTGCTGGGCAGCCTAGGCTCCATCCCCAGCACCCCAGCATGACGACACCTTCCCTGGTCAGGACAGCGTTTGCCATGGGCGGGCGGGCGGGCGGGGGGGGGGGCACAGCAGAGGGTGGCCTTCCTGCCGAGCTGGGCTACGTGGCCAGCTGCCCTCTTGCCTCCTTCTGCCCTCTCTTGGGCTCCTCTGGGTGACGGGCCAGGAACAGGTGTGGGCTGGGGAAGGGGGTGCCTGCCTTGTCACCCACCCGCCCGCCCACCCGCCTGACCGATCAGCCCCAGGGGCTATTTCTGGTCCAGGGCTCAGCGCAGGCAGCTGGGGATTAGGGGCACCTCCACATGCCAAGAACGTAGCCTCTTGTGCAGGTCCTTCCTTGTGGGGACTGAGGACACTCTGGGGCGCTTTGCCCCATCGCCCCATGGCAGCTTGGAGCTGAAACCGGCAGAGATGGAGAAATCCAACAGCAGTCGCTCCCACTCCGAGAGCTGATCAGTTTGTGCCCTTCCCGCTCCTCTGCCTGGCATGGCTGTGATGACAACATGGCCATCTTGGCCAAAGATTAGGGTGAGGAGCAGATCGGGCCTGCCTGTGGCTTTTGCAGGAGACTACAGAGCTGGTAGACCTTGGTGAGCATCCCAGGGGCCACTGAGCCACAGGGATCAGAGGGCAGCGGTGAAGCTGGCATGCATGTGGGACTCAGCGAGTCTGGATCTGCCCAAATGTCCCGCACACTTAGCCTTCCGGGACCCACAAGATGGCACAGGGACAGCCAGCCATTGGCCCTGAACCCCTAGCGGTGTCCTTGAGAGGTGGCTTACCTGGACGGGGGGTGGGGGTGGGGCACTTGGTCTGGCAAGGGGCAGAGCCATTTGGGGTGCTTTCCCCTTGGCCATGCTTTGCCTATCCAAAGGAGATGTGCCAAGGCCCTAAAAAAGGCAGCCTGTGTGTTCCCCCATCCCGTGACAGGCACGGCTCCCCGTTGTGTTGGTGAGAAGGCTTTCCTGCTCTGCCTGGGGATACTCCCGGGGCTTGAACCCAGGACTTTCTGCTTGCCAAGTGTGTGGTGTACACCCACCAGGCCTTTCCCACCTCTGGGAGGGGACATTCATGATCCCCACCATTGCTCAGGGAAGCTGTGGCTTTCTGGAGGGCAAGTGCTTCACTCCCTGAATCGACCTGGCCCAATTCCAAGGGCAGCAGAGGTGTGGCTCTGTTCAAGGTGTGGGGAGACCCTCAGGGCTGGAAAGCCAGGAGAGAGCCTCGTTCAAATGGGGCGGAGACCTGGTTGGTGATGAGCACCAGCAATGAGGTGGGGGCATCGTTTGCGTCACCAGGGAACCCCCGGACGCATCCTACGACGCGCTCCCCACCACCACTCATGTGGAGAAATGGGCGGCCGCCGTTCCTGATGGGGGGCTCGTGGCTGGGACGGGGCTGAGGGAGTCCCCGAGTGGCATGAGCCCTCCTGTTCCACTCAGACTTCCCTGTAGGTCACCCAACAGGAGGGGCACGAAATGGCATGGGGCTGGGGAGGGTCAGCTGAGGTGGGGCCCTCCATGCTCAGAAGCCTCCTAATTGGCCAATGGCCATTTCTCCTGGAAACTCATGAACCCCCCTCCCTGCCCCCCCACCTGGGTTCCTTCCTCTTCGACTCCAACACCACTCCTTCTCTTAAATAGCCCCCAGCCAGCCAGCAGGAGAGGAGACAAGATGGCAGGGTGGCCATGATGGCCAGGGGATCCTTTTGCCACCCTGGAAGGTGCCTGACTGGCCACACCAGACCGAGCTGAGAGAGGTGCCTGGGGTGGGGGTGGGTGGGATCCCCCCACCCCCGCCTGCCTCTGAGTCTGGGCTCAGCAACAGCCGCCCCTGTGGCCAGTGCTCAGAGCCCCTGCCATGCCTGGCATTCTTTCCATTCGATCTACAGACGCCCACTGCCAAGGAGCGTCTCCCAGGAGAGTTATAAATGAATCTCAGGAACACAGGGGGAGCGCGGAGGGAACCGGAGCCATCCCCTTTCGAGCCTGGGAGGTGCCAGGAGCCTACGGGAGGCCAACGGCAGAGGACCAGCGGGGACATGGCAAAGCACCAAACAGCTTGTCTGCCTGCCAGCCAAAGTGTGTGTGTGTGTGAGAGAGAGAGATGTGAAGGTGACATTGTGAGCTGGGCAGGTGGCTGTCGGCATGTTCCGGTTTGGCCAACCTGATAGAATCGTAGATCTGTCAAGTTGGAAAAGGACCCCCTGGATCCCTGTGTCCAGCCCCCTGCTGGTGGAGCAAGATGGTGGGCTGAGGACCAGGCAGGGCCCACCCCGGGGCTGTCCTCCTGTCTTGCCTTTCTCCAGGCTCCTCCCTGAAGGAGATCAGCAACGGTGCCATGGGCCGGAGGTGCCGAGAGAAAAGCCACCTCCTCAGTCCTGCCAGCACCAAAGGGCTCATCCTGTTCCCTCTGTTCAGGCGCCACACGGAACTTCAATTGTGCCTCTGACACCAGGACGCTCAAGGGAATGCAGTCTCCCTTCTCCAGGAAGCAACGCTGGAACCCCTGCAAGGGCACATCCTGGCTCGTTGGCCTCTTCCTCACAGCTACTCTTTCAGCTCCGTCTGAAAAACCTAATCTAGCCTCATGTTGCCTGAAGGAATTGCGACATAGCCGAGAGGTGGCTTCCTGGCTCATTCCTTCCTTCAGCACATGGGCACGCACAGGGACCTGCCGCTATCTGCCCCTCACCAGTGTGCAGCTCAGAGTGGAGGTTTACTCCTTTTTCCAAACAGAGGGTCAATTCAGTTGTTGTGCAGGCAGGAGAGAGTTAAAGGAGCCAGAGAAAGGAAAGTGTGTGGCAGTGGTGGGGAGAGAACGGGTGTCAATCTCTCTCTGCTGCTGGAAGTTACAGGTTAATGGGTCACAGAGAGTAAGATCCAGTGCGTGGTTTCTCAGTTTCTGAAAAGAAAGGGGAAAAGCTCCTCTCCCCCTCCCTTTTCCCAGTGGGACCGAAAAAGGGAAGCTACCCAGGCAGGGGAGGGGGCTGCCTGTCAAGATCCCCTGCAAGGCAAGCTCCCTGGACTTGTGACAGGGCAGCCGACTGGTGGTGGGTGCCTCTGGCTGCCTGTCATCACCTCTGCTCACCTTGTGCCTCGGTGAAGAGACTCAGGCACCCAAGGGCTCTGGCGACCTCTGCCCTCTCCTGCCACAGGGAACCACATCCAGCCTCAGGGCTTCTCCTGCCTGACCTTGGGGTCAAGATTCACTCTCCTGCCTCTCTGGGGAACAGAGCAAACTGTCCCTTGGGGCATCATTCACAGGCTCTTCCACTGGGGCGCAGCAGGTGGGGGCCAAACCCATCATCCAGTGGGCTTGGCGGACACCCCCCCCTTCTGCCCTGGGTCTATCCTGCAGGTGCCTTGGTGCAAACGGAGGACAAAGCAGTCCTGCTGCAGATGCCTCCGGCAGAGGTTGGAGCAACACATGTGATGGTCAATGTGGCTGCAGCAGCTGCACTGAGAAGCTACCCACCTCCCCACCCCTGGAAGAGGCCACGAGAGGACAGGAGACAGCCATTCTTGCTGTTGGGACCGTGCAACAGCTCTGCCTTCAAGAGGCAGCCAGAAGCAAATTTCCAACCCAAAGTGGGATGTTTTAGAGAAACAAGCCGAGGACCGACTTTGACGAAACAGCTGGGCTCTGTCCAAAAGAGAGGATACCTACCTGTAACCATGGTTATTCTAGTGGTCCTCTGTGAATCCACACAATTGGGTTGTTCTGTGCCTGCGCTGAACCTCTCGGAAGTTTCTAGAGCTTAAAGACACATGAGTAGTGGGACGTTCCCCCCGTGGAGTGCATGCTCCGCCCATCACTGATCCCCTCAGTTCCTGTGAAAATCCACCGCTGTCAAAGAGCTATTTCAAAGTACAACGTGACGGACAGAGGGGAGGATGGGCGGGATGTGTGGATTCACAGAGGAGCACTAGAAGAACCATGGTTACAGGTAGGTAACCTCTCTTTCTTCTTCGTGGCCTCTGTGAATGCACACAATTGGGTGACTGGCAAGCTCACTTACCGGATGGTGGGACGTCACGGTAGAAAGGATGCCAAAACAGCTCTGCCAAAACCAGCATCATTCCGTGCCCTGACATCGAGACGGTAGTGTCTGACAAAGGTCGATGGAGTAGACCATGTCGCTGCACGGCAGATGTGAGGGAGTTCAATGCCATGCTGGAAGGCAGTAGATGTTGACAGCACTCTGGTAGAATGGGCCTTTAAATGTTCAGGAGGTGTTTTGCCCGTTAACTCATACGCCAATGAGATAGTTTGGACAATCCATCTAGAAACAGATTGAGGCGAAGCTGGAGCTCCTTTATGAGGGCCATGAAAACATAGGAAAAGTCTCTGTGATTTTCTGAATGATTTGGTCCTGTCAATGTAAAAGGCCAGAGAGCGTCTTACGTCCAGTGTGTGTAGCATGCGCTTGAGAGGTGTTGACGGAGATGGAAATAGGGTAGGTAGAATTATCAGTTGATTGAGGTGAAAATCAGATATAACTTTAGGTAAGAAGGACACATCAAAATAAAGAGTGACCTTATCCAGATGGAACTGAAGGAAGGGTGGATCGGATCGGAGGGCTGCAAGTTCGCTAGCTCGCTTAGCAGATGTTATTGCCACGAGGAAAGATGTTTTCAAGGAAAGTAGTTTAAGATCACAGGTAGCCATCGGTTCAAAGGGTGGTCAAGTGAGTGTATTGAGGACAAGTTGTAAAGACCACTGAGAGATAGGAAGTTGACATGGAGAAGCCGGGTAGAGGGCTTTCGAGCTCGATCAAGTACATCTTTTATGGCGGGAATATCCTCCACGCTGTCAGGTTCAGAAAGGGTATGTCTGGATGGTAAATCATCCCATCGTCTTGAGTAAGAAGGTAGGGGATCGGCGGGAGCCGGAATCCCCAATGTCGGTGGACATCGACCTCAGGTGGGTGAACCATGGTTGTCTCGGCCACCATGGGGCAAGAAGGATTGCATTCGACTGGAACTGTCGAAGTCGAATGATGGTTCTTTGTATGAGCGGTATCGGAGGGAATACAGTCAACCCTCGACTTACGAACGGCCCTAGTTGCGAACTTTTCGACTTACGAACCGCTCTGATAGAAAAATATAGCCTCGACTTGCGAACTTTATTTCGAGTTACGAACCGAAAAAAACCCCTAAGTCATATTAGGTTAAAAGGAAAAAAAATGAAAAAAAATTCTGCCCCTAGTGGTAGGAACGGATTAACCGGCTTTGCATTAGTTCCTATGGGAACTAATGGTTCGACTTACAAACCGCCCCTCGACCTAAGAACCAAAAACAGCCGGAACAGATTAATTGGTTTTCAATGCATTCCTATGGGAAATGCTTATTCGACTTACGAACTTTTCGACTTAAGAACGTCCTTCCAGAACGGATTAAGTTCGTAAGTCGAGGGTTGACTGTAGATAGAGGAGGTCCTTGTCCCAGTCTATCACAAAGGCGTCTCCGATCGAGTTCTTGTTGATACCGGCTCGAGAACAGTAATGTTGGCACTTGGTATTTGCTCGAGAAGCAAAGATGTCGATGGAAGGGGTGCCCCAACGGTTGCAGAGGAGATAGAAGATTGTGTCGTTTAGGGACCATTCGTGTGTCCTCGAGGTGAGACGACTGAGATAGTCCGCAAGGGAGTTTTCGTCTGTGGCTATGTGGACTTCTACTGGAAAGATGTGATGAAGGTAACACCATTCCCAGAGCTTGACGGTCAAGTACAGTAGGGATAGAGAATGTGTACCTCCTTGTATGTTTATGTAGTAAAGGGCCGTCGTATTGTCCGTAGCGAGTTGGACTGCACATCCCACGATAAGTGGTAGGAAAGCGTGGAAAGCCTTGATAATTGCTAAAAGTTCGAGATGATTGATGTGCAATGTTTTCTCTTGGTTTGTCCATAGGCCATGGATCCTGTGATGCAGACAATGTGCTCCCCATCCCGACGGACTGGTGTTGGTGGTAACTTGTATCGTCAACTGAAGAGGCAAAAAGGGTTTTCCGACAAGCAAATTTGGGAGAAACGTCCACCAAGTGAGTTGACGTGCAAGCTCGGGTGTTACTGTAAGACACATAGATGGGTGGTCCGTCATGGGATCGAATAGTGACAGGTACCATGATTGAACTAGTTGAACTATTTAAAATCTTAAAAGATGACGCTGTTAAAGTGCTACACTCAATATGCCAGCAAGTTTGGAAAACTCAGCAGTGGCCAGAGGATTGGAAAAGATCAGTCTACATCCCAATCCCAAAGAAGGGCAGTGCCAAAGAATGCTCCAACTACCGTACAATTGCACTCATTTCACACGCTAGCAAGGTTATGCTCAAAATCCTACAAGGCAGGCTTCAGCAGTATGTGGACCGAGAACTCCCAGAAGTACAAGCTGGATTTCGAAGGGGCAGAGGAACTAGAGACCAAATTGCTAACATGCGCTGGATTATGGAAAAAGCCAGAGAGTTCCAGAAAAACATCTACTTCCGCTTCATTGACTACGCAAAAGCCTTTGTGTCGACCACAACAAACTATGGCAAGTTCTTAAAGAAATGGGAGTGCCTGACCACCTTATCTATCTCCTGAGAAATCTATATGTGGGACAGGAAGTAACAGTTAGAACTGGATATGGAACAACTGATTGGTTCAAAATTGGGAAAGGAGTACGACAAGGCTGTATATTGTCTCCCTGCTTATTTAACTTATATGTAGAATACATCATGCGAAAGGCTGGACTGGATGAATCCCAAAATGGAATTAAGATTGCTGGAAGAAATATCAACAACCTCAGATATGCAGATGATACCACTCTGATGGCAGAAAGTGAGGAGGAATTAAGGAACCTCTTAATGAGGGTGAAAGAGGAGAGCGCAAAAAATGGTCTGAAGCTCAACATCAAAAAAACTAAGATCATGGCCACTGGTCCCATCACCTCCTGGCAAATAGAAGGGGAAGATATGGAGGCAGTGACAGATTTTACTTTCTTGGGCTCCATGATCACTGCAGATGGTGACAGCAGCCACAAAATTAAAAGACGCCTGCTTCTTGGGAGGAAAGCGATGACAAACCTAAACAGCATCTTAAAAAGCAGAGACATCACCTTGCCGACAAAGGTCCGCATAGTCAAAGCTATGGTTTTTCCAGTAGCGATGTATGGAAGTGAGAGCTGGACCATAAAGAAGGCTGACCGCCGAAGAATTGATGCTTTTGAATTGTGGTGCTGGAGGAGACTCTTGAGAGTCCCCTGGACTGCAAAGAGATCAAACCTATCCATTTTGAAGGAAATCAACCCTGAGTGCTCACTGGAAGGACAGATCCTGAAGCTGAGGCTCCAATACTTTGGTCATCTCATGAGAAGAGAAGACTCCCTGGAAAAGACCCTGATGTTGGGAAAGTGTGAAGGCAAGAGGAGAAGGGGACGACAGAGGATGAGATGGTTGGACAGTGTCATCGAAGCTACCAGCATGAATTTGACCAAACTCCAGGAGGCAATGGAAGACAGGAGGGCCTGGCGTGCTCTGGTCCATGGGGTCACAAAGAGTCGGACACGACTTAACGACTAAAGAACAACAACAACCATGATTGAAGCAACCTCATTTTGAGCTGTGCGTGCTGTATAACTGCAGTTGTCGAGGCCATGAGTCTGAGGAGGTATTGGACATGATGGGCTGATACCAAGGCTAGAGGTCGGAATGGTTGAATAGCCTTCTTTAGTTTGAGGATTCTCTTGTGTGGGAGGAAGGCTCTGGCCTGTAGGGAATCGAACTGTGCCCCGATGTAGGTAGCGTTTTGAGACGGCTCGAGATGTGACTTGGCGAGATTGTCATTGAGGCCAAGGTCTCGAAGTGTATCGAGCATGAGTTGGGTAGCTTTGACGGCATCATGATATGAGGCTGAAACTATTATCCAGTCGTCTATGTAAGGGAATATATTGATACCTTGAAGTCGAAGGTAGGTGGCGACTGGTGCCATGCATTTTGTAAAGGTCCTCGGTGCTGTGGAAAGTCCGAATGGGAGAGAACAGAACTGGTATGTGGTGTTGTCGAATCGGAATTGAAGGAATTTGTGGTGATTCGGATGAATAGAGATGTGAAAGTACGCATCTTGGAGATCGATGACAACAAAGCAGTCTCCCTGTGAAAGGAGAGGAATGATAGTGTCTAGTGTCAACATTCTGAAGCGTCTAGGTCGAATGAATTTATTGAGATTTCTGAGGTTGAGGATGGGACGGAGTCCTCCATCCTTTTTCGGTACTGTAAAATATCTGGAGTAGAAACCGTCATGCAGGTCATAGGGAAGGACTGTAGTTATGGCTTGTTTTTGGAAAAGAAGGGAAACTTCTTCTTGAAGGACTGTCGAATAAGGGGTATTTTTAACTTTTCCGATCGGTGGAATAGTTTTAAATTCAATGAGGTAACCGTTTTTAATGATAGAAATGACCCATTGGTCATTAGTTATAGATTGCCAAGCATTAAAGAAGGGATGTAATCTTGTTTGGACCTGGGTTGAAGAATTGAGAGTAGGTGAAGGGAGTCTATGGGTATTGCTTACCCTTCTTTTGAGGGCGCTGAAAGGGTTGGCGGCGTGGTTGCTGTTACTGGGTTCGAAAGGACGGTGAAGCCGAGGTTGAGGGTCCCTGAAAGGGTCTGTCCGATGTTTGAGGTTTGTATTGTCTGTATGGTTGTTGAAATTGTTGGTATGATTGTTGGTAAAAAGGTTGTCTCTGATATTGTGGCTGTTGGTATCTGTATGTCTGCTGGGTTGAGTAGGATCGAGCTGTTTTACGGATCTTACGGAGGTTGTCCATCACTTCGTCCGTTTTTTCATTGAACAGTCCAGCCCCGTCAAACGGTAGGTCCTCTATTCTAGATCCGGTATCGTCCGATATCCCAGCAGATCGAAGCCATGCATGACGCCGGAGCGCAATAGAAGTGGCCATAGCTTTAGAGGCGGCATCCGCGATAGGGCGAGATGCAATCCTCTGTTGTTTGGCAAGTGTGGAAGCCTTGGTATGGATGTTAAGGGCTTCTAACTTAGCCGATTCTGGGGCTGTTTCAAGTACTGTGAAAATCTTGTTCCATAGTTGCCTATGGTAAGCTCCCATTGCGGCTTGATAGTTTGCAACTCACATAAAAAATGAAGTGAGGGAAACTCACATAAAAAATGAAGTGAGGGAATATAGTGTCTTGCGGAGTATATCTAATTTTCTCCCTTCTTTGTTTGTAGGTGCAATTGAGGATTTCTTTCGAGCTCTTGATTGGTTTGACTCTACTATTATGGAGTTTGGTGTTGGATGTTTGGTGAGAAATGTAGTATTCGCACCCTGGGTCTTGTAATGATTTTCGATACATCTGGAAATTTGTAAGGAAGAGGGAGGTTTGATTCTCAGTGACATCAGAAGTCGGTGTCGGTAAATTAGATGGTGATTCTTGTGATACGTCAGAGGCAAGGTCCTGAATCGATGGAGATGATGAAGAAGGAGATTGGTGTCGAGGTTTTGACATTGATATTTGCGTGGGGGAAGGAGGTTGTGCTGTGGGAACCATCTGTGTGGAATATCTCTCCGTGTTAGTAGGCGGAGGAGGGGGACCTTTATAAGTAGTAGTAACTTGCAGTGATGCCTGGGGAAGGTGTTTAGAGGAATGCTTAGGACGCTTTGATTGAGAATGTTCTACAGTCGATGAAGGGCGTTTCAAGGTTGGTTTAGACGGAAGGGTTGTATGAGTCGGTATCGAATGTTGAGGCCGGTGTTGATGTCGAGGAGGAGATTAGGCTCATCATAATATAACTGTTCTTGAGGATCGTCAGGTAGATATGGGTCATATTGGTAGTATCTATCTCTTCTATCATCTTGGAAGTGGTGTCGAGAGGATTGTGGATAATAGTAGTACTCCCGGTGTGAGAGGTTGTACGGAGCAGGTGATAGATGTCGTCTCTTCTCCCTGTGTTTTCTAGGAGAGTGGCAAGACGAATTGGAGCCGGATAGTTCGATAGGAATTGCCCGCCCTGATGATGCAGGGCTCGAACGGGCCGAGGCCTGGGTGGAATTAACTTCAGCCGGAGAGAGGCCAATACTCGGCGACAAGCTACCAGCGGAGGCTGGAGCTTGGGCCGGAGGTAGATATGGGTCATCTCTGTCAGACAGAGAGCCTGGAGCATCTCTAGATGATTCTTCCAGGATGGGAGATGGAATAGTCGGCTGTGGTGGGTCGAGCTGAGTGGACTTTGAAATTTTCTTCGATTTCTTAGAGATCGTCTTGTCCTTTTTCTTCTTAGAAGAGTCTAGAGACCGAGTCGAGGCCTTTGACGTCGACACGGATTTCAATTTCGAAGTGGACTTCGACTTCTCCTTATGATGGGGAGAAGGAGTTGTGGGGCTGGAAGCAGGCATGAGTGGATTTTGCCGATCTGGTCGAGGGTCTGGAGACTGTGCAGACTCCATAGCGACCGGAGGTGGATTCAGAGATTTTTCCCAGAGGTAAGACCTCAATCTTTGTAAACGCAGTTTTAGTGCTGGTTTAGTTAGCCTTTTACACTCGGAGCAGGAGTGGGTAGGATGTTGTTCTCCAAGGCAGAAGAGGCAACGGTCGTGGCCGTCGGTGAGTGGGATTTTATTTGAGCAGAGAATGCACCGATTGAAAGGCCCTGGGGGGGGGGCATAAAAGAGCGGGAAAAACAGGAGGGGAAAAAACGGTCGTGGGGGGGAGGATCGGCAAAACGTTGGCAGAGAAAAAACTGGAATAAACTCACAGGGGAAATGTCCAATAAAGAAAGATGATTGAAAGGAATTTGAAGTAAATAAACGATGATTCGATAGGAAGTATAAATTCAATAGATCGCTCTAGTCTCCGAAACAGGTCTAGCCAACACGGCGGGAAAAAGGAACTGAGGGGATCAGTGATGGGCGGAGCATGCGCTCCACAGGGGAACGTCCCACTAATCATGTGTCTTTAAGCTCTAGAAACTTCCGAGAGGTTCAGTGCAGGCGCAGAACAACCCAATTGTGTGCATTCAGAGGCCACGAAGAAGAACCACCGTCTAAGGCCGATGGCATGCTCCCACTTGCACCACTCCTCCTCTTGAGGGGACGAGGGTGCTTTGGGCTAAAGAAGGGCTGCGAAGAAGGTGGCGATCTCCTCCGGAGTAAAAGCTGACTCCACTTGATGGACAGACACAAGGAGAGCCTTGGGAACACGGTTGCTTTGGAAATTGTGCTGCCGAGGAGGGCCGCCTCCGCTGCCGGCCCCCGGCCCGCTCCAAGTGGAAGGAATCGCCCCCAAGGAGCCCAGGCGTCCTGTGTTTCTGACACCGGGGCAAGAGGTTTCCTCCCCTGCCCCGCTGCCCCTTGTGATTGTTGCAAAACTGGTCACTGTTTTACAGCTTGATCTCATGGTGCGGTGTGGTTTTTAACCATGCAATAACATTATCTGCTTTGGGATTTTTGAAATGAAACGAGGCAAAGAAATGTCTGGATAGGGAAGTACCTAAAGAAGGGCAGACGAAAACCACAACAAAGGAGAAGGATCCAGAGTCTCCTTGCGGGGCTGTGTGTGTGTGTGTTGTGGGGGGAAGGGTTCCCAGGACCCTGCAGAGAGGTCACGAGCTAGTGCTGCAAAAACACCCCCAAGGCCCCACGTTGGAAACCCCTTCCCCTCCAGCTGGCCGATGGGGCACCATGGGCCCCCCTGGGCAGTGCTGTGTGTGTGAGAGAGAGAGGATGCCCTGCTGTGATGCCTCCAGAGCCACTCCCCAAGGCTCAGGCCATCCCTGGGGGGAGGGCTCCTTTGGACCCCCTCCCCAAACTTCTTCAGAAGAGCCCCAAACAGGTCCTCCTCCTTTGCACATCAGGCCATCTGCTCCTTCCATGCAGCCCCTGCCCTGGCCCAGGCCTGGTTCGATGCCTTCAGGTGCAGACCAAGCATTTGGGGCACATACAGAACCACACTCTGCAGTGTGGTGGCACCCTCCCAACCAAGAAAACAGGGTGGATGGGGCCTAGGAAAGCACACAGGAGGCAGCCCTCCCACCCTGTCCTCAGTCTCCACGTCCACATATTAGTGAGCTCATGGGAGGCTTTGGATCCACCAGCGCGCCAGTGAGCTTCCTCCTGCCTTTGCGTTCCGAGGGAGAGATCAGGCCACGGGTGATTCGATTGCTGGAGGCAGTTGACAGGAATGTGGCAAGACGCCCTGCAGCGGAGGAAACACGCAGCCCCTCTCGTACTGGGGAGCCGCCTCTCCCAGTCCACGGTCCCTTGGTGCCCTGGCACCCTACCAAAGGCTGGCCCTCCCCATCCCGACAGCACAGGGCCTCTCACCCTCAGGGCAGCCCGAAGGTGTTCGTATCCCAACCTCCTCCCTCTGAAAATGGCAGGGGGGACTGGGAGGCTCCCGTTGCACCCGCAGAGTCGCCCAGCGGACCCCTTCCGAGTGGTCAAGGGCCCCTGACATGCCCCCCCGCCCCCCCAGGAAGAGAACGCAAACCACATGGCCGCTCGCTCTGAAGAATTTGAATTTTCCCATTTGAGGGTGATGGGATCCTTGCGGGCAAGAGCGCTCAGATCTGCTCTGAATTGGATGCGGTCATTTCCACAGGTCCAGTGAAGGGAACTACGGCGGCCCCGGCTTGCCCTCCGTTCATGGATGAGTTTCACTTCCTACAGCCTGAGGATGTGGTCGGGACCCTTGGAAAGGCGAAGGCTCCCGCTGAGCTGCTTGGACCCTTGCCCTTCCTGGCTCATGAAAGCGGCCAGAAAGGGACTGGTCGAGAGGGTAGGAGGAGGTGGCGGAAGCTGCTTTGGCTCCTTTTTAAAGGAGAAAGGTGGGGTAAAATATTTTAAACAAGTAAACAAATAAAAGGCAAAATGGGCATGAATAACACCCCCCCGGCACGCACAAATAAAACGTAACCACTGTTCCTTCTCCTAATGTAGCCCTAAATTGCCAAAGGACATAACTTGGACACCCCCAAGAAGACAGCCACAGAATCTCGTTAGTGGGAAACGGGTGTTGGGAGGCATCTGGCCTGGAGACGGTCTGCTGGGCTGCCAGGAGGTGGGGCACCTCTCAGGGACAAGGTCACCCACCCCCACCCCTGACAGAGAAGGGGGGGCAGAGGCCTGCCCCCTGGCACCTGCAGGAATGGCTCTAAGCGGCAAAGGTGAGCCACAGAATCAGAGGACACCCCTGCCATGGGCAGCCTCTACACGCACGCACGCACGCACACTGTGTGGACAGAAGGCACTGCAGGGTGACTGAGAACCCATGAGTTAAGTGTCCAGAGGAGCGAACGGGAGTCAAACATAGACGCAGCAGAAAGGGAAGACATGGGTCCAGGATAGGGTTACAGGTGCCCTGGGACGCCCAGCCGTCAGACAGGCACCGCGTCCGGCTGCTGCCCCACAGAATTCACACGAGGCCAACTTCTCTTCTGTGGCTCCCCCCCACCCCAAATCTGCTCCAATTTCTTAGCATGGAGACATGCCGGTTCTGAAGAACACTGACTCAAAAACTGAACCACCACCCAATCAGAAAGGGACAGAGGATGATGGGAGCATAGAAGGTCATTGCCATGGGCCCCATGCCACGGGCCTGCCACTCGGTGGATCCACAGGGAGGGCAGGCAAGGAGCCCCGGGGGCTGGTGTGACCTGCACACAAACACACGGCAGCACACCCAGACACACCCCTGCTGGGCCAACCCTGAGGCCGCGAGGAGTGGTGCCACGAGGGCAGCGAAGCCCCACTGCAAAGGGGGCACGGAGGGGGGGCATTGCCTCCCGAAAGCCACTGGGTGGTCTTGAGGCGCTGGGTGGTTGGCAAGGTGGACAGAGTCCGAGGAGCAAGGGGGCTGGCTGGCCCCCCTGGCCCCCCGCCCGCCCTCCCCCCACATCACGCTGACATGGACGCTGCAGGGAAACCAGTTTATTCAGGAAGGCCCTTTCCGGGCATCCTCGGACGCCCTGATTTCTTGCTGACCTTCCCCATCCTTCCGTTCGTCCAGCCTGATCCTTCTCCCTCCCGGATTCCCTGCCAGAATTTACACAGGCAGCTTGACTGACAAAGTATCAAAATTACAAAAGGTGAGAAGCCTTGGCAGGTGGAGAGTCCCCATCAAAGAAGGCGCCAAGCATGCCGGTGGCCGGCTGTGCAGTGAAGGGAAGGGCAGGGCAGGGCAGGGCAGGGCGGAACGGCGGCCACTGCCGGGGGGGGGGGGGGGAGGCCCCGGGCGGGCGGGAGGCAGAACCCAGGGCCGGGGAAGGGTGGTTCTGGGCCCACCCGAGAGGCACGAGGGCGTTAAGAATAGCAGCAGCAGCAGCAGCAGCAGGGGGGGAGGAAGGGGAGGGGGCCGGGAGAGAGCGGCTTCCGTGCCCCCCCCCCTCTGCCAAGGGGTGTGGACAGGGTCTCCCCCTTCTGCCAAATTATTCTGAGGCGAGGCAGAGGGGAGGGCTCAATCCAACTTAAGGCAAAATGGGCGGGTGGGAGGGGCAGCAGAGCCCCCCCTCCCCGTTGTTGCATAGTCAGGGCAGGGGGCAGGATCTGCCCCCTCAGGAAGAGGTGTCGCTCACCAGCCTCCCCCCCCCCCCAGGCAGAAGCAGGCCGAGAGAGCCGCCAAGGCACAGGATTCCTGGAAGAAAAGGCAAGGCGGGGCGGGAAGCCCTCGCAGGGCGGCTTCCGACCCAGAAAGGCAGTCCAGAGGGCGGCACGTGGCAGGGCCCGGGCCGTGGCCCCGTTCGGTGAGCAGGAGTCGCTGGTGAGCGAGAAGCGGGGGCCCAGCCTGCTGTTGCTCGTGGGGAGGGGAGGGGAGGGTCTTAAATAGGGAAGCAGCAGGCAGCGGTGGCAACGGCGGCGGTGGCGGCAGGGGAGCCGTGGCGGCAACGACCATGGCGACCGCTCAGTTCTGCCCCTCGTCCCGCAACTCCGACGGCAGGAACTTGTACTGCTGCTGCCGGATCATGGCCAGCTTCTTGCGCGCCTCCTCCAGCTCCCGCTCCTTGCGCAGCATCTCCTCCTGGGCGGCAATGATCTGAGGGCAGAAAGGAAGGCGGGCAGGCGGTCAGCCGTCGCTCCTGATCCCCGGGAGGGAGCCGCGCCTCTTCGCTCCAGGCAGGGAGCCGGCTGGCCGGGCCCCCCTGGAGGCAGCAGCCAGGCCCCCCCAGCCCCCCAACCCTCCTGCCTGGGGGGGGGGACTCACCTGAGCAATGCCCACCACCATCCGCTCCTTCACCACCACCGTCTCGTTCTCGCTGTCTTGGAACGCCGCAGCTTTCTGAGCGGCCTTCACCAGATGGTCCGACGCTCTTTTCACGGCATTGCCGGCCGCCTGAGTGGCAAGAGAGAGTCAGGGAGGGAGAGAAGCCCCTGCCTGAGAGTCTGCCCCCCACCCCGTGGGGTTACGAAGCCTTCCGCCCTTTGCACTGCTGGGCCTGGCCTGGGAAGCAAGGGGGGGGGGGAAGGCAGGTGCCTCCCGCCAATGGAGGAGGGGTTCTTGGGCACCCCCCACCCCCCCGTCCTGTAAAAACACCTCCCCCCCTCCTGTCCACCCAGCCTCTGCACAGGCAGCTTCTTAGAGCTAAACGGGGTGTGTGTGTGTGTGTGTGAGAGAGAGTTCAGGCCTCCCTAGCGCCTCCCCTGAGGATGCCAGAGCGCCCCCCCCCCCCGAGATGCTCACCTGCAAGCGCTTCATCGCCTCCGAGTCCTGATCTGCTTTGACCTTGCAGGCCACCAGAAGCTGGGCCGTGGAGGCGGCCACCTGCTTGGCGGAGGAGATGAGCTTCTCCTCGCTGGCGTGGCCTTGGACGGCCGCGTTGGCCGCCTCACACAGGTTGTTGGTGGCGGCCGCCACCATCCGAGCCTGCCGGGTGGGAGAAAGGCAGGCAGGAAGGAGAGGGCTAGAGCCCAGGGCTGCAGCAAAAGCAGAGGCTGCCGACCCCCCACCACCCCCGTGGGAGGAGGGAGCAGGGCCGGGGTGGGCAAAGCCCAAAGGCCAGCTCCCTGGGTGACCAGCCGTGAGGAGGCCCAGGTGACCCTGGCCGGCCGGCTCCCCCTGCTCCTCAGGCCACCTTTTCAGGCCCCATTTGCCCCTCACCTCCCCACCACCACCACCTGGGATTCAGGTCTAGCTGAGCTAACAGAGGCCCGAGGGTTGCAGGAGGTTTCTAGGAATCATCTTCCCAGAGCCCGGACGGGCTCGGTGGGCAGAACAGATCGTTGTTTTTTAATTGGGTGCCGAGCAGGCCTTTGCTCTTTTGCACGAGGTGCCTCTTGCTGGGTGGGATCCATCTTCAGCTGAGCATCAACCAAGGGGGGCGGGGGGGGGGGGGCGGGAAGGACAGCCCAGAAGAGATTTCCCCACTCCCACCCACCCCCCACCCCTTTGGGCCCCTCGATACTCACGGCTGAAATGAGGCCTTGGGACCACTGCCCGTCGTCCAGCGCGTTCGCCGGGATGGCCCCCACCTGGGAAAGAGAGGAAGGGCCGTGAGGGAGGCCAGGGGACGCCCTTGAGGTTGGGCCAGCTGCCTCCTCCCACCCACCCCCACACCCCCAGGACAACTAAAGACCCCGCCACTCACCTTCCCTTGTGCCACCAGCTCCCTCTGGGCCGCCGAGGCTGCTTTCACCAGGGCGCTGGTGGCCGCGGCAATGGACTTGGCCGCCTCCAGGATCTGCTCCTCAAAGTTGAGGCTCTCGTCCGCCTGCTGCTGGGGGAGAGGTGCCGAGTCAGCGGGGAGAAGAGAGAGGGGCTTGGGGGCCTCGAGGGGAGGGGGCGGCAGGGGTTCACGGTGCATTTGTGTGTGTGGACAGGGGGCCTCTTGGCTTGCTTCTTGGCACTGGGGCAGGATTCCTAAGCAAGCCCTGCTATCCCCCCCCCCCCCCGAATGCCTTGGTTGAACAGCCGGGAGCAGAGGCTGCAGGGTGGGCAGGAAGGGGTTCTTTGCCCAGAGCTCAGAGAGGACCCGAAAACAAAAAACGGTTGGGAGGGAAATTCTGTCAAGTATGGCCCTTCCAAGAAATCCCTGGCTTGTTGGGTGATAATTTTCCCTTACAAAAAGCAAAGGAAGAAACTAGAGTAGTAGCTATCCCGGACTTGATTCTAACCAATAGAGATGACTTGGTGGAAGGAGTGACAGCAAGAGGAACTCGGGTGAAAGTGGTCATGTTCTGCTTGAGGTCTTGATTTCAAAGGAAACAAAAGCAGAGTGTCGCCATGTGTATACGCTGGATTTTCGGAAAGCCAATTTTAATAAACTCAGAACAATGACAGGTAAGGTCCCATGGCAGGAGATCCTCACAGGAAAAGGAGTCTAAGATGGGTGGGAGTTTCTTAAAAAAGAAATTCTAAAGGCACAAAAATAAACAATTCCAACAACAACAACAACAACAACGGTAGGAGACAGCAAAAAAAAGAAAAAAAGAAAAAAAAAGAAAAGAAAAAAAGCCCAGTGTGGCTTCACGAAAAGCTCAGAGAGGACCTGAAAACAAAAAAAAGGACGCATAGAGGAAGTGGAAGGAAGGCCAGGCCACAAAAGAAGAGTACAGACAAGTACTGTAGCCAGGAATGGCAGGGATGGCCAAAAAGCTCAGAGAGGACCTGAAAAGAAACAAGAGCACATGTTCATTTAAAATATTTGCACCTCTTCCCGAGAGGTTCAGCGCAGGCGCAGAACAACCCAATTGTGTGCATTCACAGAGGCCACGAAGAACAGAAGGTATACACATATTTAAAAAGAATCAAATACCACACTAAAACGGTAAACAAAATCACACCAAGAACACATTTAAAGTAATAAGGCACAAGAATCCATTTAAAAACCTCTCTCAGACAGCCAGACACCAACAGAAAGCCTGCCCAAAGAGAAAGGCCTTTGTCTGCTTGTGGAAGGACAGCCAAGATTGGGGGGGGGGGGGGCAGCCTGGCCTCCAGTGCGAGGGAGTTCCAGAATCGGGGAGCAGCAACAGAGAAGGCTCTTTCCCATGTCTTCCCCAAATGCACCTGGGAGGGTGGTGGGACTGAAGAGAAAGGCCTCCCTTTCCTCATAGGAAGTGGAAGGAAGGCCAGGACACAAAGGAGGAGTACAGAAAATTAACAAAGAATTTCAGGGGTGGTGTTAGGAAGTCAAAAGCTGAGAATGAGCTGAGGTTATCAAGAGATGCTAAAAGCAACAACAACAAAAAAATCATTCTTTAGGTATGTGCATAGAAAAGACAGAGAAAAGAAACAGTGGCTCAGCTACTCAATGGGGATGGGAAAATGATAACAGACAAAGAAAAGGCAGAACTGCTCAATTCCTACTTCGGCCCAGTCTTTTCTCAAAAGACAGTCCAAGCCTCTCCAAGCAAATGTGAAGTACAAAAGGAGGATTGCAGCTTGAGATTGATAAACAGATAGTCAAGGAATGCCTTGTTACTCTGAATGAGTTTAAATCTCCAAGACTGGATGAATTGCATCCAAGAGTATTGAAGGAACCGGCTGAAGAACTCTCAGAACCACTATCTTATTATTTTCTTGAAACCTTGGAGGACAGGTGAAGTGCTGGAGGTGCTGAAGATGACTGGAGGAGGGCAAACGTTATCCCTAACTTCAAAATGGGCAAAAAGGAGCAACCAGAGAACTACAGGCTGGTCAGCCTGACATCAATCCCATGAAAAAGTTTGGAGCAGAGTATAAAACTGTCACTCTGCAAACACCTTGAAAACAACGCAGTAAAAACTAGAAGCCAGTATGAATTTGTCAAGAACAAATCCTGACAGACGAATCTGATCTCATTCTTTGATCAGGTAACCTCTCTGGTAGACAGAAGGAATGCAGTAGATGTAATATATCTTGACTTCGCTGAATATAAGCCAACAATGTGTTGTGGCTGCAAAAAAGGCAAAAGCTTTTTTAGGCTGCATTAATAGCCTCCAAATGGCATGAAGTACGAACTCCTCTCTATTCAGCACTAGCTAGGCCTCATCTTCAGTGTTGTGTCCAGTTCTGGACATTACATTTCAAGAAGTATACTGACAAACTGGAACAAGTGCAGAGGAGGGCAACAAGGATGATGAGGGGGCTGGAAACCAAGCCCTTGGAGGAAAGAATGAAAGAACTGGGCCTGTTTAGCTTTGAGCAAAGAAGACTGAGGGGAGATACATTAAGAGACAGAAAGGCTGTCAGACAGAGGAGGGGCAGGATCTGTTCTCAATCATCCCAGAGCGCAGGACACCTAATAATGGGCTCAAGCGACAGGAAACCAGATTTCGACTGAATATCAGGAGAAACATCCTGTCAGAGCAGTACGATGGTGGGACCCATGACCTCAGGGGGAGGTGGTGAGCGCTCCAATGCTGGAGGCCTTCAAGCGAAAATTGGACAACCACCACCTGTCAGATCTGCTTTGATTTGGATTCCTGCCTTGAACAGGGGTTGGACTCAGTGGCCTTACGGGCTCCTTCCCAACTCCATGGTTCTAGGATTCTCTGATGGGAAGACACGTCCTTTTGAACCAGCACTTCAGGGTGCGCCTCGGGGCATGCACAACGTAGAAAGAGAGAGCGGGTGCGAGAGGTGAGCCGGCTCCCTGAACTCCCTTCGGCCACTTCTTGCCACCTGCAGGATGGCAGGAACACGGCAGGACCCCTGCCACGCCCTCCCTCGGCCACTTCGTGTGGGCCAAGGAGGAGGAGGAGGCCTGGCAAGCCTGGCCCCCAAGGCGAGCTGGGATGGGGGGGCGGGGAATGAGCCTGGGAGGGGCCCCCCGACCTTGGGCTTGGCCCGTGGCTGCAGCTGCTCCAGCTTCTTGGCGGCAGCCTCTATGGCGGCGGCTGCTCCCAGCAGCTCGTTCTCAGCGATGACCGTGGGGTCCTCGGGATCCACCCACTCGGTTCCTGGTGGATGCAGGAGAGGAGAGAGGCCGTGAGGAGACCGTGCTCTCTTCCCGTCCCCTTGCCTTCCTCTTCCCTCCCCTCTCCTTCCCACCCCACCCCACCCCATCCCACGTTCTTCTTCTCAGCTCTGGCAAAGCACTTCAGCCAGGGACCCTGTGGACACATAAATCCCGTTCTGGCGCCGTGTCTGCACGGCGTCTCCCCTGCAGCCCCCACCCTGCAAGGGCCTGCACATTTCTTCCGCTCTCGGCACCTGAACCCTGCGGGCTCCCATGTCCAAAGGCCAGCAGCTTGGGACGGGGAGAAGGACCGGGAGCCTCCACCCCCACCCGCACCGCCCACCGCCCACCTTTCATGGCTTCAGCTGCCTGGATGAGCTCCGTCACGGAGCCAGCCACCCGCTTCGAATACGCCGCCAGCTGCTGCTTCAGTTCGTGGCTTGGCTTCTGGAGGACCTGGGCCAGAGGAGGAGGAGGAAGAACTGAGTGCCCAGTCAGGGCTCACACAGATGCCTAGGGCACCCTACCTGGGGCCAGGCTGGAGGAAGCAGGAAAAGGGGCTGCCGGCCCTCTGAACCAGGTGGGAAGAAAGGCCTGGCCTGCCCCCCAGGCAGCCCTTCGGGAAGGCTCCAGCGAGAACCCCCAGAAGGAGAGCCAGAAGGGATCAGGCAAGGAAGTCAAGGGCGGACTGTCTGCGGCAGAGCGGAGTGGGGGAGGAGAGCCCCGTGGGGCCAAGAGGCACTTGAGGGGGGCGGCTGGGGGCCTCCAAGGCCATCTGCTCTGGATGCAGGGCGGGCGTCAAGGCCTGGCAGCCCCCTTGCCAACAGCTGTGGGTCTCCCACTCGGGCCAGGGCTAGCCCCCCCCCCCCGGGGCAACAAGCCCACTGGGCTCCCCCAGTCAGCAGCTGTTGGGAGCCCAGTCTCTCCCCGCTCCAGCCCGAGGGCCTTGGTGGTCCCAGCGTGCTGGGACCCCCTCCCCTCCCCTGGGAAGCCCCTGCAAAACGAAGGCCAGGCACCCAGTTAGTCACACTGCAGCTGGGGATGGGGGGGGGGGGTCTCCAGCGTTCACACGCAAGGGGATCTCAGACCCTGGCAGGACACCACTCGGGCTGGGACTGCATGTCATGTCCTTCCATGCTCCTAACAGACTCTGCCAGCCCAGGCTGTGGCAGCCTGGGCTTGCTCCTGAAAGCCGACCCCACTCCCTGCTCTCTGGCTGGCCGCCTCCCCGTCTTCCTCGGCGTGCACACACGGCATGACAGCTGGCACACACTGGCACGCATGCACCACACGCCATACTCACCGGCTGCCCACCAGAGGGGGGAGGGAAAGAAGAAGAGACGGGTGAGAGAGGAAACCCAGGGCTGCCTGGGGGGGGGGGGCAGAAGCTGGGGGGGGGGGGTGCTGCGCAAATCTGGGCACCCACCCAAGGGACCTGGGCCAGTGGGGCCGGACGGGCACTTACCACCAGCACGTGCTCCAGGAGCTCCAGGTAGCCGCTGGCGCACTCCTGGCCGAAGCGCAAAGCCCGACGCCGGACCTCCCCGCTCACTTCCGGGTGGTAGGCGGCCTCCTGGAAAGGACAGCTGTGAGGCGGAGGAGAAGGCGCTCCCGCCAAGACCCTTCTGCCCCAGGGATGAGGGCCAGGGGCCCCCTCCGAGAGCCTTGGAGCAGGCCCAGTGACCCTGGCCCAGCGACCCGGAGCCCTTCCTGGCCGCTGGCTGCTCCTGGTCCTGGCCAGGAGGCCCCAGCAAGGAGCCGCGGGCCAGCTCTCCCTCCGCCACCACCAATGTGCTTTCCCCCCAACGAAGAAAGGGTCTCAACGTGAAGACCCCTTCGGGCAGCCTCTGCGTGCCGTCACACCCTTCCAGCGCGGGGGTCCCTCCCTGTTCCTCCATCCTCCCCCATGGAGGGCAACTCCACGTGACCCAAAGCTTAACCAAGGGGGCAGCAGAGCCTTGGAAGCAGAGGGGTTGCAGAATAACCTGCTGCGGCTCCCATGCCCCCCTCCACCTGCCGCCCACCCCCTGGGGCTCCCACCTTGCAAGAGCGCAGCATGTCAGCAATGGCACGGCGGCTCAAGTTGGCCGTGGCGATCACGTCCTCCTGGCGGCAGGAGTTGCCGGCAGCCACCGCCTTGGCCGTGGCCATGGTGATGCCCTTGGTCATGCGGATGAAGTCCTCTGGGGTGGAGGTCTTGGCTGGAGGGACCTGGGAGCAGAACACCTGAGGGAAACACACACCTGGGGTCAGGCCAGCAGGCGCGGAGGCAGAGAGGGACGGGGCAAAGGTGCGCCCCCCCCCGGCCACGGCCACGGCGGCACTCACGGCAAGCTCCTGGCGGATGTGCTCGATCGTGGCCTCCAGGGCGCGGGTCCCTTTGGTGGCTTCATCCTCCACGGCCTTGACCGTCTTCAGCAGCGACGTGACATTGGTGACCATCACCTGGAAAGCAAGTGGCCACAGGGCAGCTCAGCCTCGGGCCAGAGAGGGGGCCAGACCCCTGGCCTTCCCTCCTCCCGCCAGACCTGGCCTGCAGCCCCACACCCCCACACCCCAAGGGCTGACCTTTGCAGAATTCTTCAGCTGGTAGACAGCCGGGTCATCTGAAGACTTGCCCGCGGCCGCCTTCGTGGCGCTGATCAGATCGCCGAGGGCTTTGGCCACGTCCTTCACTGCGTTGATAAGAACCACCTAGGGCAGCGAGGGGAGGGGGGGATTGGAGTCAAGCCGAGAGGCCCCGAGAGACGAGCGCAAGGCGGCCACGGGCGCTACGGGCCAGCCACGGCATCCTCACCTGAGTCTCGGGGTCCTCGGAGCCCAGGCTGGCCGCCCCCAGCTTCACCACGTCTGCCAGGCGGGTGATGGTGGCGACCGAGGACTGCGCCGCCTGGGCCAGCTTCTCCTGGCTGGCGGTGGCGTTCTGCACCAGCACCTTGGTGTCCTCCACGAGGGCCTTGGCTGTCTTCAGGATGCCCTCCCTGGCAAGGAAGGGGGGGGGAGAAGGGAAGTCAGGCAGACGGGCAGGCAGATGGGCAACGGGTGGGAGCTGGCAAGGCGCTCCAGGCCTGCTGGGGGTCATGGGGGACCCCTCACCCACCACAAGGTCGGTACCTGTGGTCAGCAAAGGTCTCGGCATTCTCTCGGTTGAGGGTCCCAGCCGTGGCAAACATGATGGTGGTGTCCAGGTCGGCAATGATGCCAGAGACGGCACTGGCTGCCGTGATGCAGGCCTGGGTGCCCCGGTTGCCTGCCTGCAGGGCTGCCAGGACATGAGACACCTGGGGGGGGGCGGGGGGGGGGGAGAGGGACAGTCACCTTCCGCTTCCTGCAGGCCATCTCCCCACCAGAGTGCCTGAGAGAGGGCGGGCAGGCAGGCGGGTTGAGGGTCCACGTGTGCAAGTGAAGAGCAAAAACCCAGGACCCAAGGGAGAGGTTGCTGCTGCCCTGGAAGAGGGGGCTTTTGTCGCCTCCCCTCCGCTCGCAATCCCCCCCCCGGGTACCTTCTCGGAGACTCGGCGGGCACACTCGATCAGCTCCTTCTTGGTGTAGGCATCGCTCGGCGTGCACTGCAGCGCCCCGGCCTTGGTCACCAGGGCCGCGCAGCCGTGGCCGAGCTCCTGCACACGGTTCTTGATGTGGGAGCCAATCTGGAAGGGGGGGTGGGAAGGCAAGATTGAAGCAGCCGCCCGGGCTGGCACCTCCCCCAGAACCACTCTCGGTGGGCTGTGCCCCAACCGGCCCCAGCCGTGCCAGGGCTGCGCTGCTCCGAGGAAGGCTCCTTCTCCGCGGTCCTAGGCTGCCCCGAAGGAGAGAAAGAGGTCCCCAAGCGGTCCCCGCTCCCTCCTCCCGGCAGAAAGCCAAGGAGGGCAGCGGATGCTCCTGCTCTTCCTCCCCCCACCCTCCCCCCAGGGCCAGACCCCTCACAGGAAATCTCACCCCCCCCTCGCCCTCACACGACTCCTCGGGGCCCGGCCCACCTCACCTCCTCGTTCTCAGCCGTCATGGCCGCCGGCTTGGCCTGCAGGGCCAGCTGCTCGTAGTCACTGGTCAGCTGGTTGGCCAACGTGCCCAGCTCGTCTGGGTTGGTGGTAGATTTGGTGACCTGCCAAGCGGGACAGAAGTAGCCGTCAAACCGGGGGGGGGGGAGCCCCCGAGGGGAGTGGTCCCTTCGAGCCAAAGGGAAAGGCCGGTGGGCTGAGGCCCAGGATACAGCAGAAGGGGGTCGGTGCCGCCCCCCCCATTCCTGTGGAGAGGAGCCTTGAACCATCTCTTTCCCCCCCACCCTCCTGCACAACGCAGCCCGGCCCCCCTCACCATCTCCTGGACAGTGACCGCGATGGCCTTGGCCGTCTTCACCATGGTGGTCTGGTAATCGACGAAGGAGCCGTCCGGCTCTCCCACGGGGCCCTCATCCAGCTGCAGAGGGGGAAAGAGCGGCGCACCCTCAGCGGGCCAGGCAGAAGGACCACCCCGGCCCGCTTCCTCCCCCTCCGGCACACCCAGGAGCCCAGCGGGCTAGCAAGGGCGCCTCGGCATTCTGCCACACCACAGCCCGCCGACTGGCGTGGCCCTCTTCTCGGCAGCTGCTGGCGGCCCCAGGCAGGGGGCAGGGAACTCCCAGGCCCCCCCCCCCCCGCTTGCCACAGAGGAGCGCTCCGGGGAAGCTCTTGCCCCTGAGAGGTGGCCACGGTTCCACAGGGAGCTCAGGCGCCGGCCCGGTCGCATCCTCTCTTCCCCTGCTGCTCCTGAGCCGGACGCTGTGCCTGCTCTGCCCCAAACTGGGGTCGACGGAAGCTCTCCCTCCCTGATTGGCTTGACCTTGTAGGGGGACCGGCCATCCTGGGCTAAGGCCCCGGCCACTCTTCTGACTGAGGGACACCCCCCTGCCCTAACCCCCCCCCCCGGTCATGCATGGCCTACGCATCCCAGCCAAAGCCCGGAAGAGCCACTGCAACGGGACTGAGGGGCGAGGCTGGCCTTTTGCCACTACAGGCTAGAGCGGGGGCAGCACCACAAAGCCAAACCCTGACCAGAGAGGGTTTTCTTTTGTTTATTTAAAATATTTTTACCCCGCTTTTCTCCTTGAAAAGGACCCAAAATGGCTTGCATCCTATGGAAAGTCAGTCTTTAAGGCTAGCAATGGTGAGGGTAGAGAGACAGCTGCCCCTTTCCACTCTGGTCCGTGGTGACCTCTCGGGGCTCCCGAGTCTGGCCACCGGCTGTTCTGTCTTGTGGTGCTTCAGAAGATCCCCGGAGGAAAAATGGGGCCATGCCTCTGCCCCACCACCACCTGGAGCCTGCAGGTGGGGGCCAAGCCTCTCCCTCTCCTGGCGCCATGTTCTCCTGGCCCCCACCTCAAGGGCAGTTCCCTCCCCAGGCCCCTGGTCCCCTGGCGTGGGGCGCTGGGCCAGGGGGAAGGAGGCGCTCACACAGGGGCAGGAGGCTGAGGTCCCGAAGGCCCCCCCCCCCCGTGGCTGTCGAGTGCCCCACAAGTGCCTCAAGGGGACCGGGGGAAGGAGTCTCCCTCCTGCCTCACCTGGTTGATGGCTTGCGTGATGGAGTCCACCATTCCGCCCACGACGCCCGCGGCACTCGCCGCCTCGTTCAGGGTGGCCGTGAGGTCCTCGACCGCCTCCTTCATCATCTGTACGGCCTCGTCCAGGGCTTCCTGCGTGTGCGGGGCTTGCTGTGAAGGAAAGGGAGGGGGGGCTTCTGTGTCACCCTTGGGGAAGAAGCACCAGCAGAACCATACTCCCCCCACCCTACCCCCCACCCCCGGAGGAGGCTTGGCCTGGGAAGACGCGCTTGGGGGGGGGCGTGCGGAGAAGGCAGACGCTTCTTGCGGCCCCCACCCCACTCGGAGCTCAGAGGAGGGGCAATCCTTCGGCAGGCGCTCCGGGATCAGGGCCGGGGCCATGGCCAGGTCCCTAAGAGGAGGAGGCGCTGCCTTGACCTACGGCCCACCTTGGGGTTCCCGCCGGCCTCCTTGGATGTGTAGAGCATCTGGAGGGCGGACTCGGCCAGCGTCTTGGTCTGGTCCAGCAGGTTCATCTGCTGCTGGTGGTTCAGCATCTTGGAGGCAGCGCCCACGGAGGCCAGCACCAGGGGCTCAAAGTACTGGGCCAGCTGGGAGACCTGTTGGGGAGAGCAGGGCAGGGAGGCAGAGAGACTCAGTCCCAGACAGGGTTGGGAGGGTGGCTCTCCAGGGGAGGAGCTGCTGACGCCCCACCCACCCCACCCACCCCTCTGTGCAAAGACAGGCAGCATCACAATCCTCCCTCCCCCCCCCCCCCAAGATGCCATCCTCCCGGGAAGGCCTTTGCTTGGTGTGGAGCCCCACTGAAGAAACCAGGAGGGCCAAGGGCCCTGCAGAAGGCAGGAGCAAGCCCCTCCTGGGCTGCTGAACCACAACACCCCCAGTTCACTTGCCCGCGCCCACAAGGGGAGCCAGCGAACCCCTCCAGCACAGGTCGGTGGCGGCCCCACTGAATGGGCCCCACAGCCAGTGGCAGCCGCCGAGGCCTTCCCTTTCCCGCTTCAGCACAGCGAGGATGCTTGTCTCCCCGCTTGCTCACAGGCGCCACTGCCTGCCTGGCAGACCGGTGCCACCGTGGGTTTGCCAGCCTGGGGCCTCCCGTCAAGCCCCCAAATAGGAGGGATTCCCTTGCGGGCAGATGGGAATGTCCAAAGGGCCCCACATGTGGGTCGGACCACAGCTGGCCCCTCTGGCCCAATATTCTGTCCCCACAGCGGCCCTCCCTCTCGGGCTCCCCAGCACCAGGTGTGGATCGGAGGCTGGCAACCAGGGAGCCTCTCTGGGGAAGAGCCGAGGGCCACCCCAGGCACGGCTTTGCATCTGGAGAATGGGCACCCCCCCCCCTTCCCTCCTGCCCAGCCTGACTGACTGCCAGGGCCAGTTGGCTGGCTTCCCTCCCGCCCGCCCACCCACCTCATCCCCTCAGACCCCCTGACCTTGTGGCCCAGCTGGGAAGCCTCAGCTCGCGCTGCGCCAGCCACTGGCTCAATGAGGTGACTGATTTCCTGGACTGCTGTCAGCATCTGGTTGTGTAAGGCCTGGTGAGAGAAGGGGGTGGGGGGTCCCTCATGAAAAGGCTCGGGGAAAGGGCCAGCAGCCCCCCTCCTCCTGGGGCTGCCATGGCCGAGGGAGTGGCTGCACCCCAGGGCCCGGCCCGGCCCCACTCTGCCCCCAATGGGGGTGGCCACGCGCTGGGCAGCTCTCCTTGTGCCCCCGAGCCCTCCAAGACGGGTCTTCTTCCCCTTCTTCTCCCAACTTGGGGGCAGACCACAGTCACCTCCCTCTTCCCCAGAGCCAACATCAAGCTGGGCTCAAGCCCTTCCGCACGGGCAGCCCCGCGTACCTCCTGGGAGATGCCCTCACGTGGAGACAACTGCTGGCTGATGGCGGCAAGGGAGGCTTGGTCCACGTCCCGGATGCACTTGCTCAGCACCTCAATGGCCTCGTCGCATTCCCGCTGGCCGGGAGCCTTGTCCCTGGAGAAACGGCCACAGGCACCCGGTCGGCACAGCTGCCCACGCCAGCCACAGGGTCCAGCGCCCACAGAAACTGAGCCTAGGCACTGCCAGGTCCCTCTTTTCCCCAGCCCACCCCCTCCAGTCCTGGCTGCCGAAAGCCACCCAGAGAGATCCACAGGGCATTCCGGAGCCGGGGCCAAAGTGGTCTTCCGCCCGCTTCCAGAGTTTGGGCCTCCAGCAGCCCACAGCGGGTGCTGAGAGATGCTCTACCTGGCTCTAGGCAAGACTCCAGGAAGCAGCCGCCCCCCACCCCGCCCCCCCGGCTGGGTCTCCTAGGGCTCCGAAGGGCCAGGCCGCTCACCTCATGTTGGTGATGAGCTTCTTGATGGAGTCGGAGACGGTCCGTGAATGCCCTGCCAGCACGGACCACTTGGGCGGGTCCTTTGGGTTGACGGCCAGCGAACGGGCGGTCTGGATGAGGCCGGCAGAGCTCTCCAGCATGGTCTTGGCCGAGGAGACGATGGGCTCCATTGCTCTGCGGCCCTGCCGGAAGAGGGAAGCGTGAGGGTGGTCAAGAAGCCCCCACCACCCTCCACCCACCCCGCCAGCCCCTTGACGAAGGCATGCTGCTCTCCATGTTCTCCACCAGCGTAAACTCAGCCCTCGGGAGCCTGCTTGCGGAGGTTCGGGGGCGCCCTTCTGCCCCCCCAAAAACGTTACCTCCGGGCTGATCTGTGCAGGGATGGTGGCAAACTCGGGGTTGGATGCAAAGGCCGTCAGGTTGTCCACAGCCTCAATCAGGGGCGTGGTGGCTTCGCGGCAGCGCTCACGGTTCTCTGGGGTAAATGCCCCGTCCAGGGCCTGGAGGGAGGAGAGACATGCCTGAAGCTGGCTGGTGATGCCCCCCCCTCCATGAAGAAAGCTGCTGCCACTCACCGCCCCCCCCCCGCGCCCCCAGCCAACTGCCCCCCTGGCCCAGTGTCTCCTGGTCACGCAAAGGATGTGCCCGAAGGGCTCCCAGCCCAGTTCTGAACCAGCAGAGGGTGGAAGCCAAGCTCCTCGGAGCAGCGAGGCGGGTTCAAAGGCAGCCGGCAGCCCTCTGCCTTCCCAGCTGTCCACGGGCGATGCCTTCCATTGGGTGAGTTAGTCACTACAACTTATTCAAACAATGTTTTCGTTGCTACTGTACCTTGATGCCAAGGCTCCCCTTTCAGTTTTCTTTCAACCGCCGCTACATTGAGCAGAACGGCGTGACAGTGGGGAGGACGGGCGGGATTTGCAGTGAGCTCCCCAGCCTGTGAGGCTGGCGTTGGTGGTGACCTGTATTTGTGGTCGTGGTTGTCGGAACGGCCACCCGACGGATAGGTTGGGAGGAAAACGCCACCACTGGAGTTGGGAGGCGAGTTCTGGGGCGACCCTTAAGAGAGTGTGAGGAGGGTCTGTGAGCGGGTCGAAGAGGGCGAGAAACCACGACTGAAGAGATCTCATCTTGAGACCTTCATGTGTCTTTAAGCTCTAGAAACGTCCGAGAGGTCCTGCGCAGGCGCAGAACAACCCAATTGTGTGCATTCACAGAAGCCACGAAGAAGAACGGAGGACTCCGCGCTTGAAGTTCTTACAATGCTGGCAGGAGGACGTCCGGTGCGCCTCTCCCAAGCAAAGAAGACACTTGGCGTGGCCGTCGGAGAGTGGCATTTTGTTATCACAGACCACGCCGTGTTTAAACGGGCCCAAAGGGGCCATGAATAGGAGAAAAATAATTTGAGGAGAAAAAGCGATGATTGGGAGGGGGGGTTTGCTGCGGCCAGAGGCCGAGCGAAGGAGAAAGGAAAAAAATATCTCTGATGATAATGAATTTAATCTAAAAGTTTGGAGGAAAAAAGATTGATAACAGGAAGGAATCAAGAATAAACTCTCTTTCTCTTTTACTCACAGAAGCAAAAACTATGAGGCTCTCAACGCGGCGGTTGAAAGAAAGCTGAAAGGGGAGCCTTGGCGCCAAGGTACTTATACGAGGGGGGGGAGGGGCCTTATTCTAATGTGTTTTTTGCTACCGCAGAAGCCCTAGAACTTTCCGAGGAGGCTCCACGCAGGCACGGATCACCCAGGGTGTGAATCACGGAGGCCACGAAGAAGAGGAACCACAGCATTCAGAGGGTTGGCCAATGGAAAGAACCAGCCTTGGGACCTCTGGGCTGCCCCCCCTCTCCCTGCCCCCCCAAATCATATTCCCATAAACATGAACTTTGGCAAAAATGTGATGTCCGGTCACCCTGAGCAACGCCGAAGGAAAGTGACCCTCTCTGTGCCTATGGCTGAAAAGGCGATGGGGCCGCCGGGCCGGGCCCCGGAGGCCTTCAAACGCAGCCCCCGCCAGAAGGGGAGACGAGCCTCTCCACAGAGGGAGGACCAGCCCTGGGCCGCGTTCCGGCTCCTCTCCTCTCCCAAGCGCTCGGGACCCTGGAGGGTGCGCGGGTGTCTCCGGCACGCAGGCCTGCCTGGGCAGGGGGGCCTACAGGCGGGGCACGTACCTTGATGGTCTTGACGAGGTTGGCGGTGTTGTTGGCCACCTCCTTGGCCGACTGGACAAACTGGCGCTTGGCGACGGGGTTGGCGGTGCGGGAGGAGGCCAGGCGGCAGGTGTTGCAAAGGGCGGAGGTGTGCTTGGCCACGATGGTGGCGGCCGAGAGGACCTGCGGCAGGCAAGGAAGGGCCCTTCCCTGAGCCGGGCAGAGGCCAGAGAAGCTTCCCCTGACGCCCGCCCTCCCCAGCCCAAGGATGGACAGCGCAGAGCTGCCCCCTGGCTCTCCCCCCCCCGCCCCACTCCCCAGCTGGGCTCTCCATTGCCCCATGGGCTGCCCAGCCACCCCTCCCACCCCCCTCAGCGTCCATCTCCTTCCCTCCCCAGGGCATCTGGCTGGGCTCCCCACCCCATTGAAAGAGGGGGAGGCTGCCCTGCCCTGGAAGGAGAACTGCCTCCCAGCCATTCTGCCCCCTGGGGGTTGGGGTGTAACCCCACCCACCCACCCACACCCCGAGACCCCCACCCACCCTCTCCTCACCTGGGCCTGGGTGCAGGCTGGATCGATCAGGTTCTGGCAGGCCATCTGGATGGCTTGGTTGGCCCTGGCAAACTGGGTGGGGTCCACCAGGCCGTGCTGCCCCGCTTGGCTGTTTGGGTCAGAGACACCGACCAAGTAGGCTGCCTGGGGGGGGGGGGGCAAGGGGAGAACCGTGAGCAGGGCAGGGCAGGAGGTGCCCGGAGGAGGAGGGGCCCCCCCAAAGGAGTTAGGGAGGAAAAGGGCTGGGCAGAAGCTCTCCCCCCCCCCAGTGTCAGAAGGAAGGGCTTGGCCCCTCCCGCCTCCTCCTGAAGACGGCACGAACCGGACCGCGGGCTCTCCTCCCTACCTGGGCGGCGGCTTCTGTGAAGCCGCAGAGGGCTTTGGAGGCAGTGCCGATGGACTCGCCAAACTCAGGCAGCCGGCTGTTCTTGGCGTTCTGCGAAATGCCAGCCATGGCCTCCCCCAGGATCTGCAGGGGAGAGAAAGGAAGCCTCCAGCAGCAGGAGCAGCAGGACCGGGGATAGGCCAGTGGGTGGAAGAGCCCCCAAGGGAACACTTCAGGAACCCCCTGAGTGGACTGCCCTGCGTTGGGGCCCCCACCTAGACACCTGCCCTCCCCCCGCCCTCTCCCCCCCCCCACACACACACCTTGGAGTTCTCCATGACGCTGTCCAGGCAGCTGAAGTACGACATGTCGTTCACGGCCTGGGTGGGATTCTCCAGCAGCTCTCGCACCGTCTGTGGCGGGGGAGGGGGGGAAGTCCCATTAGACCCTGCTGCTCTCTGGCCCCTACTTCCAGGTCCCCCTCCCTGGGTCCCCAAGCCTTGCCAGGCTGCTCACCTCCAGCTCCCGCAAGGCGTTGTCACACTCCTTCTGCCCAGGGGCCTGCTGGGTGCACGTGGTGATCAGCTGGTTGATGCTGTCGGTCACGGCTCTGCAGAGACCCAGCGCAGGGCGGGAGGGGGGGGGAGGTAGATAGACCGTCAGCCCCTCTCGGTGGCCCTTAGGGCTCCCGCGGGCCTTGGCCAGACCCAGGGGGGCGGCTGGGTTCCCAGGAGCCTCCCATGCCCCCTCCTCCACCCCATGGCCCGTGCCCCGTGCTCAGCGGGCCTACCGGGCTGCTGCTGCCAGCTGGTTCTTGAGGTTGGGAGCCGCGGAGTCGGCTGAGAGGGCCTTGGCAGCCAGCAGCAGCTTGCTGGACGACATGGAGATGCTCTTCAGGTTGGACACCACCTGGACCTGGGCCTCCTTGGACTGGGGGGAGGGAGGAAAAGAGGGGAGGGAGGCGGGGGTGGCTCACACAGCCATTGGCCACCCTGGAACCTGGCACTCCCCTCCATGGCATGCCCCCCCCGCCCCCTGCTTCTTCTGCCACCAGCCCTCAGGCGCTCCCGCCCCAAAGCCCGGCTCTCTCTGTCAAGACAGGGCCTGCCCACGGAGCCCGGCCGCCTCCGGCCCCAGAGAGCACCAGGCTCCCCCAGAGCGGGACGGAGGGCCCGGGGAGCCGCCCGGGGAGCAGCTGGGCCGACGAGGCTCTCGGGCGAGGAAGAGAAGGTGGGCCGGATCCAAGGGGGCCCGGAGGCCCCCCGCTTTCCATGGCAGCCTCCCACCGGCCCCACCGGACTGCTGTTCTCTCTCCCCCACTCCAGCCCCTCCACCTCACACTCTCCAAACCACCCCTTCTCACCCCCTGGACGGTCCAGGCCCTGGCAGGCGGGGCCGAGCCCAAGGTAGGCCAGGGAGCCCTTCGTCCCTCTTCCTGGAAACAGCCCGGCCCCACCCACGCCACTGGGCCCCCTCCTGCCCCACGGCCCCCTCCCCGAGGCGGCCAGAAGCCCTGGGGCCTCTGCCGTCCGAGCAGACCCCTCCCCCCACGGTCCCCAAGCCCCTCTTACCGGGGACTGGCCGGCCATCTCCACTCCGGCCTGCAGGAACTCATTGAAGTCCTGGCCAAACTTGCCCGAGGCCCGGGCCAGATCCTGCGGGGTGCCCCGCGAGGCCTGTACCATCTCGCTGGCCGACTGGTTGAGGCCGGCGGCGGCCTGGTTCAGGTGACTCTGCGCCTCCTGGAAGTTCTTGCCGCTTGATGGGAACTAAGAGGGCGGGGGGGGGGGGGGAAGCAAGAGTCAGCCCTGGACCGGCGAGGCTCAGGAACACCCTGGACCCTCTTTGGGTGGCACGGAGCGTGGCCGCCGGGGTGGGGTGGGGGCTTCGCCAACAGACCGCCTGGCCTTCCAAGCTCCCTCCAGAGCCCTTGGCTCCAACCATCTCCATCCAAGGGGACAGAGCCCCCCCCCCCGCCCGCTGTGCCCTGGACCCATCGCAGCAGCCCTGGGCAGGCACAGGGGCACCAGCAGCGCCACCTCCGGGTGCCCACGTCCCAGCCACACGCACAAATGCAGGTCTAAGCAGAGAGCCTCCCCCTCCACAAAGGCCCATGTTAAAACGACGCCCACAGTCCCACGCGGCAACTAGGGAACGCGAGACGGGCTGGCACTCTGGTGGCAGCGATGCCCCCAGCCGCAGGAGGGTGGCGAGGAAAGGAGGGCCGGCTTCTCCCCAGAGAGAAGCAGGACAGACTCCGCGGGGGTCGAGGTGGGCTGCCTCAAGAACGCCAAGCGGGGGCTGCACACTCAGGTGCCAGACATTCATGCCCCCCCCCCCCCAACCCTGCAAGACTCTGCTATGGCTGAGCAGCAAGTCGGGGTGGGGTGGGTGGGAGGCAGAGCTCAGGAGAACCGGGGGGGGGGGGCTGGCAGCTCCTTCTGCCACCCAGGAGAAGGTGTCGAGGCTCACGCAGGGAACGGGCCCCGGGCTGAAGCCTCACTGGGCGGGGGTCCCACGGGGAGCCCCTCCAAGCGCTCCTCCCCAACCCTCATTTCCCACCCCCCAAGAAACATCCCTCCCCCCCCCCCAACACACACACATACACACATGCTGAGAGAGACATGAGACTCACCGAGTCAGCCAGGAGTCGCTTGCTGGCCTCGCCCACAGTGCGAATGGCGGCGTCCACATCACGTTGCCCAGGTAGGCAGCTCACACAGCGGTTCAGGGCTTGAGAGACGGCCTTGGCCACCTGCCACAGGACCCCAGAGAGGGTCAGGGCCCCCATCCCTTCGTGGCCCTGCTCGGTGCCAAGCTGAGAAAGTCCTGGGGGGGGGGGTGCCCGGTTCCCAGGCCAGGCTAGGCCAGCTTTTTGGGGGGGGGCAGGGGCTCACCTGGGCCAAGCGCTGCTGGCTCTCGGGATCGCCAGGCTTGGCGACCGCCTTGCGGGCCTCCTCGATGAGGTTGCCGGCCTTGTCCATCACGTCGCCCGCGCACTCCAGCATGGCGGCCTGCACCTGGGGGTCGTCCGAGTTGGCAGCCACACCCCGGGCCGCCTGGCTGAGGGAACGGAGGGCATGCGCCACGTCTCGAGCGGCAATCCCTGGGGGCCGGGCAGGGGGCAAAGGAGAGAGAAAGGGAGCCCTGAAGGCCAGCGAGGCTCGGCAGCCTCTGCCCCCCCCCCCCTTGGCCAGGCTCCTTTCCTTCCCTTGGCCAGGGAAGTCCTGCTTCTGTTCCCAAATCCACACAAGGATGACCACAGGAAGTGTCCCAAGATGAACCGGGCGGGCAGGGAGGAAGGCGAAGTGCTAGGCCTCCAGTCGTACCCCACCCCGCCACCCCTACAGCTCGGCGGCTCACCGCTGCCAGTGCCAGCTGCTCCGGATCCTGGCCCACCGCCTGTCGGGGCACTAGCCCCACGGTGCAGCCATCTCCTCAGGTTTGGCTGCCCGGGGTAGCGATCTAGCGACTTATGGCTCGCGTGCCCACAGAAAGGGCTCTGCGTGCCAGCTGTGGCACGTGTGCCATAGGTTCTCGCCATTGCTGACCTAGGGGGACAGGGTGGGGACCAGGGCTCCCTCCCTCCCTCCCTCCCACGCCCTGCCTGTGGGAAAGCCCAGGGACCCACCTGTGTAGTTCTCGTTGCCCTGCGCGATCTCTCCCAGGAGCTGAGCGATGGCTGAGCTGACGGCTTTGGTGCTGTTTCCCAGATCATGGGCGCATTTCTCCATCTGCAGCGCAGACCGTGGGGGGGGGGGGGAAGGGAGAGAGGGAGGGGAGCCTGCTCAGCACGGAGGGACCCTCACACCTCCTGCCGGCTGGTGGCAAGCCCCTGCCAAACGCTCTCCCCCCCCCCCCCCGGAGCTCCTGCCTCCTGCCCCCTCCTCCTGCCACAAGCCCCCCTCCCCACTCCTTTGCCCCCTCCCCCCTGCTCACCGTCTCCCCAGGAAGAGGCTTCAGCTTTCGCTCCCGGGCAGCCGCCTTGGCTTCCTGCAGGTCCCTCTCCAGGCTCTGCACCAGGCTGAGGGCGGAATCAATCTCCAGGGGCCCACAGGCCTCTTGAGCCTGCCACAAAACGACAACGCATCACCCAAGCCAGCCAGAGGCCCCGCAGCCCGGTGGAACTCACTGCCACCAGAAGTGCCAATGAAAGGGCCACCGGTGGCTTTGACGGCTTTACGGTCAGGGTGGGAAAACTGACTGACAAGGGGGAGGAGGGGAGGGTGGCCTGCAACCAGAACCCTCCCCTTCAGAGATTACAGGTCTACCTGGAGACACCCGCAGCCGTGGCACACCAGAAGGGGAACACGGGTGGCCCTTCTGCCCGGCCAAGGGGCAGGGGGTCCCACAGCTCCGGAACAGCAGCGGAACCGGGCTCCCGCAGGGCCCCGCTCCAGTCAGCCGCCCCCTGTTTTACTCCCCCACCGTCACTTACCTTCTGGGCTGCGGTGCGGAGCTCTGCCAGCGACCCGGCCAGGTTCTTGGCACACTGGCTGAGCTGCATGGCCGAGGCCTGGTCCACAATGGTGGGCACGGTGGCCTTGGCAGCTGCCACCATCTTCCCACCAGGCTGCGGGGTGGAAAGAGGGGAGCCATGAGGAGCTGTGCCGGCAGCCTGCCTGGCCTCCAATTGCGTTGCACACACGCACACACACACACATACACGTGTGACCCCTGCCGCGCCCGCGCCCAGGGCTGCTCACCTGCAGGAAGTTCTGGCTGGCTGCAATGAGGGACAGCTGGGCGCTGGGGCTGTCGGGCTGGGACTGGCTCCCTCGCACGCCTTGCACCAGCATCGGGATCTGTTCGGCCACCACCTGCAGCAGCGGGAGGCAGGGTCAGGGAGGGAACAGGCAGGGGCCCTTCGGGCATCAACCCAGCAGCTCTAGCGGGCCCACCGCTCCCACCCTCACCCAGCAGGGCTGCTGGAAAGGCCGGCCGGCCGGCCCCTGCCCTCTTGAGAAAGGGGAGGCATCCACAGACGTTCTGACCCAACCCACCAACCCACCAACCCCCAGGAGCCCCTCCTTCCTTCCTTCCTTCCTCCTACGCACCTTGCAGCTCTGCACCAGTTGCTGGTGGGCGGACGGGTTCTTGCTGGCCGCGGTGGCGTGCTGGGCAGCAGCGATGGCTTGGGTGGCGGCGGCAGCGGCCAGCTTGGCAGCATGCTGGGGTGAGAGAGCCGGGGAGGGGGGGCACTGTGAGGTCAGTGGAACAGCCCAAAAAGGGGATCGGGGAGGCCTCAACTCCCCCCTTGACCCCCATTCAAGGCCACCCCAGGGACCCCAGGGGCCCCAGCCCAGTGCTGACCTCCAGCCTGTGGACCAGCTTCTTCTTGATGGCATTCTGGGCGGCTGCGTTGGTGGCCATGCGGAGCCCTTCGGCCGCCTCCCGCAGACGCTGCTGCTGCTCCTCGCTGTCCGGGTGTGCTGCGGCTCCCTGGCGGATGGGGAGCAGGTGTGGAGGATCAGGGCCCCCGTCAGAGGGCCTGCCTTCTGCCCCTCCCCCTGGCGTGCCCTGCTCAGACCTGAGACCAGGGCAGGGGATAAAACTCCTCCACGCTGGACGGGGGAGGAAAAGCTTCTGCCGCGTAGGGGGTCACCTGGCCGACGGCAACAGGGCTTGTGGGGCTGGGGGTGGCGCCCACCTCCAGGCCGAGGGTCTCAAGGGAAAGGCGCACAGACGGCAACCCAGTGCACGCACACGGGGGCCCTGGGAGCCTCCTATCCTTTCCCACGGCAGCGTTTGGACAAGATGGGATCCCAAGTGCTCGGACCATGGCTGGCCAAGGAGCCGGCAGCCCAGCCCAGTCAGCCTGGCCCAGCGACCAGGCCCCCCACCCCCCGGCCTCCCCCAGCTCCGGGCTCCCCCTTCCTCCGGGGCCAGACCTTGGCTGCCTCCACCATCTTGGCCGTGGCATCTGCCAGGATTTTGGCTGCACTCAGGAGCTTGCGCGAGTTCTCCAGGTCAGTTTCTCCTTCTGCGTCAGCCTTGATGGCGTTCACCAAGTCAGAGGTCGCCTGAGCCAAGATTCGGGCCTGGCGCACCATCTCGCCTGGGGGGGGAGGGGGGAGGAAAGGAAGGGAGACGAGGACCGAGCGTGAGCGCTCCGGACAGATCCTGGGGCACCCTCAACCAGCCCTTCTGGAACCAGAGATGTGCCACGAGTCTGCTCTCAGCCACCCCCTCTGCATCCTCTGAGGGTGGCCTTCCCTCCCCTCTCAGGGGGCTGTGGCGTGTGCCTCCCCTCAACCCAAACCCACCTCTGCCCCTCACCTGCATCCCCCATGGAGCTGAAGATGTTCTCTGTCACGTTGAGAATGGTGTCGGTGGCCTGGTCGTAGCGGCCGATGGGCTGCCCCCCCGTGGCATGCCGCTTGATGTGCTCCAGCAGGTCGTTGAGGGCCTGGGTCACCGCCGTGGCGGCCACCCCTACTACGTGCTTCAGCAGCTGCTCATCCGCAGTGGCCGCCTGAGAGGCTTCCACGCAGCCCTCCACAGATTTGGCCACCAGCTTCCCGGCCTCCACCAGCTGCTCCTGGCACACAGGTGAGCTGATGGTGGGAGCCACCACCTGCCGAGGAAGAGGGAAAGGCACCGTTCAAAGGGGGGAGGGCAGTGGGGAAAAGGCTTTCCCACACCGCTAGGAGAGCTCCCAGCTCCCGCTGCCATGAGACCGGGCCGCTGCCCACAGCAGACCGGCTGGGTGCCTCCAGGCTCAGCGAACCGCGGTTCCACAGGGCCCCCCGCAGCCCCAGCCCCCCACCCGCCTGGCCTGTGTCTCTCGCACGCGAGGCCAGTCTGCTCTGCCAAGGCCCCAGGGCTTGTGGCCACTCACCTTGGTGCACGCCACCAGCTGGGAGGTGGACAGGGCGCACTGCGTGGCCGCCGCGATCACCTGGGTCTGCAGCGTGGTGTCCTCTGTCTTCTGGGCCACGTTCTTGGCCTTCAAGACCAAGGCAGCTGCTGCGCTGGCCACCGCTTTGGCCAGCTGCATCAGCATGTCCTGCGGGGGCCAGGCGGGAGAGTCAGGAGGTGGAGGATCTGCTTACTCTGCCGCTCATGAAACTTTCAGCAGGGAAACCTGAGCCCGCTCGGCGGCACCCTGTGGATCCCTGCCTCCCCTCCCTCCCTGCCGGCCACAGCCCCGGGCACGCCTGCTTCCCCACTTGGCTTCCCCTGCTCCGAGGGGCTGTGGCAGAGGCGCCTCTCTCCCTCCCTGCCTGCCTGCCATGCCTCTGGAACCCACCCACCCACCCTCCCCCGCCCACCTCTGTGCCAACACCAGCTCTCCAGCCTGAATCACCAGCCTGGAGATTGCAGCCTCCGAAGCCCATCACCAAGCCCAAGCCCCTGCGACCGACCAATGCAGCTTGATTGGGGGGGGGGGGGGAGACGTGGGCCTGGGGAGGGGGAGGGCTATGCTGAGCTCCTGCTGCTGCGGCGGCTGCTGGGCCCGGGGCTTCAGCTTCTGCCGGAGAGCAACCCACAAGGTCCTGAGCAGACTCTCTGGGGGGGAGGGGGGAGGGGGCTGGCCTGTGCCCCAAGAGTTCTCCCCAAGGAGGGAGGGGGTCGTGAGGGCAAGCTGGGTGGGCCCTGAGGAAGTGAGAGGAGCCGCTGGGAGAAGCCCATCAGCCTGGCCAGCATACAGCAGCGGATGGGCAGAGGGGAACCGTGCCCCTCCCGGTGCTCTCTAAGCCCCCCCCCCAAGCTGGATCTGCTCAGAGCTTTGTTCATGGAGGGGGGGGGGAAATTGGTGTGCAGGGAGGAAGGGCCACACCCGGCGCTGCAGCAGAGGGAGCCCAGCAGGAGCCCGGCTTGAGAAGGGAGGACCTCTGCCCTTCCTGTTCTGCTCCAGGGTCAGCAAACCCCCCAAAGATGGGAGGCCAAGAAGAGGAAGTGAGAGGGGGGGGGGAGGCAGGGGGGGGAGGGGAGGGCAACACAGGGCCCGTTACCCGTCTTTGGGTCAGGGGCGGAGAGGGTCCGGGGGGCGCTGGCTCTCTGCCATCTGCACGTGAACCGGCAACACAAAAGAGGTTACAGGGCCAAAGGCTCCGCCCTCCACCCCCGCCAGTCCCACGCCGAGGTGCGGCTCCGTGGGCCCCGGGCCCCACTTTGGCGGCCATGGCTGGTGCCCCTCTTCCCCCAGCCCCCGCTCCTCCTCTTGAGGAGGAGCCCTCTCCAGAGTCCCAGCTCTGGCCCTGGGCCTAGCAAGCCACGGCGGGCCACGGCACTCACCTGGAAATGGGGGTCAGTGTCACTCTCGCCAATCTGCTGCAGCAACTCCCCGCTGGTCTGCCCCACGGCACCGGCGGCTTGCAGGAGATTCTGCCGGGGCTGGACGGAAGCCGTTCGAGGTTAGCACCCAGCCTCCAAGACCCCCTCTGGGCCCACCAGGGCCCTCCGTTTCTACCTGTCACCCCCCCCCCCCCCCCGTTGCCTTCCTCCCTAGAGATGGCTCCTTCCGTCCTTGGCCCCCCATGCCAGCAGCTTCCTCTCCTTCGGCTGCCTCTGGCGCTCTTCCAGCAGGATTTGGCCCCGGCCAGCAAAAGCACACCTCCCTCCGTGCTCAGCTCAGGGTCCCCTTGATGCCCCTCCGTGCCACCTAAACTCCGTGGGGAGACAAAGGGGGCAGGAGGGGGCTGGCCGCATCCAGGGAAACGGTCCGGCCGTTCCAGGGCCCCAGCCGATAAGTGACAGGGGGCTCAGTTTCTCCGGGGGGGGGGGGGCCTCGTCCAGGCTCAGGATCCAGGGCAAAGGAGCCCCCCTTGCTCCCCCCCACTCCCCCCAGGAGAGGTGAGCCTGGCTCTCGGGCCCTCCTCCCTTTCCTCCACACCCGGCCCACCCCTTGGACAGCGACAGGTGAGCAGCGCGAGGGGGGCCGGGGGAGGCGAGAGGGAGGCAGGCCCCGTCCTGGGGATGGGCGAGAGGGCCGGCCCTTTCCCCCCGGGCCCTCCCAAAGGGGCACCAGGGACCTCGGCCCAGGACCTGGTCGGGAGAGGCCTGCCCAGGACGGGGCGCTGGCCGGGGCATCCGTCGCTCACTAGCGCCTCCCACCCCCCCCCACCCCCAAGCAGGGGCCTCTGCCTGTCCTGTCCCACCCCCCCCGAGCCAGCCCTGCTCACCTCCGCGCTGGAGGGCTGGGCCGTCTTCAGGAGCTCCGAAACGGCCCCCGGCCAAGTTCTTGGCGGCCTGGAGCAGCTGCCGCCCGTTGCCCGCCCTCGTCCTCCATGAGGGCCGCCAGCAGCTTCACCCCTTTGGACATCTCCGTGAGGTTGGAGGAGATGGTGGTGACGGCGCAGCCCACAGCCGTGTAGTCCGTCTCCGCAGGGTCCCCGGCGGTCAGGTTCACCACGGAGGCCGTGCCGGCCGTGATGGCGTCCACTTGGGAGTGGATCTCGTGCTTGGACTCGTCCATCTTGTTCTTCGCGCCAGGCCTTGGAGGCCTGAGAGGAGGGGGAGCAGAACGGGGGGTGTGTTTGTGTGTGTGTGTGCATTGGCCCAGGACTCCCAAGAGACCCCACGGGTGTCACACGGGCCCTACGGAGGAGAGCCCCCCCCACCCCCACCAGCCATTCCCACGCGAGACTCACGGCGTCCTGTCCCAGCGGAGGGAGCGTCTCGAAGTCGTCCAGGTTGGACCGGGCCGCGTGGACCGCCTGCATGCTGGAGTTGATGGTCCCCGTCAGGGCCTGCTGGGCTGAGGTCTGGGAAACAAGGGGGCACCGGCTGAGCCCGGGGGGTTCAGCGGGCAGCCCACGCGAAACCGGGAAGGGAGGGAAGGGGAGAAAGGGGGGAGCACCCCTTGTCCCTGGCCATGAGTAGGTGGAGGCACGGGACGGGGAACAGAGGCAGCCTGGCCACGTGCGTCGGCAGAAGCCCCCGTGGGACCAGGAAAGGCCCAGCAGAACAGGACGGATGCCTTGGACGTGGGTGGGGGCAGCCCCCATGCCAGCACAACTGGCCATCAGTCCTGGGGGCTGACAACCCACGAGGAGAGTGGAAAAGAGGGGAGACGCCCGCATGCACCCTCCCCCTCCTCCCCCAGCTCCCGTGTGGGCTTCTCCTTACCAGGGGGGGCATGTGCCCACGGTGCATCTGGCCGCTGGTGATCTGTTGCTGGGCCTGAGGCATGCTGCCCATCTGGAAGTTCTCTGGGCCACCTGCCCCCGGGCGGATAATGGCCGGGAGGGCCACCGACCCATGCTCGGCTTTGTTCACCTGGTTGAACTGCTGCTGCAGGACGGTGGACCTGCGAGGTTGGCAGGGGGAGGAGGGGGAAGAAGGAGACGCCTCAGTCCAGGCTCTCTCCCCACAACAGCCCCCCCCCCCCGCAGGCCACGAAGACCCCCCCCCCCCCTCAGTGCTTCAGCCTCCACCTTTCGGCACACCCAGGGTGCCTGCAGGGACTCGCAGTGAACACAGGCCCCGGAAACCCCCTTGCTGCGTTCCCCCCCCCCCCAGCGCTCTCCCTCCGAGCCCCTGGCCCTTACTTTTTGGGAGAGACAGAGTCCTCGAGCATGGTGGATTCCTCATCGCCTTCCAGGCCAAAATGGTCCTTGCTCTTTTTCTGCCGGTCCGAGAGAGGGTCCAGAAATCAGGCTGCTGCCCCACGGGTGGGGGGTGGGGGGTGGGGGTGGGGTGGGAAGGGCAAACAGCCTCTGGCCTCCTGCGGCCGGGGTGGTTTTTGGCAGCTCAGCACCGCAGGCGTCCCACCCCCCCCACCCGCCCAGCTTAACAGGAAGGGCAAGCCCCCCCCACCACCACCACTTGGCTCTGCCTGCTCCCGCGCTCCTGCAGCCCGAGGCTCACAACTCAGTTGCCGTCCCTCCTGATGCTGGGGGCAGGGGCAGCCCTCTTGAACAGAGGTGGGCAGTCTCCAGGGGCCAGGGGGTCTGCCCCCCACCCCAGAACACCACCCACCCACCCCTGGGGCCTGCGCTGTGGCAGAGCAGAGGAGCTCCTCTGTGTAGACCACGGAGGACCGCTTCCTGCCGAGCGGGGCTCAGCCTGGGCTCCCACAACCCAGCCTGGGATTCTGTGAACTGCTTGACCCAGGCCAGTCAGGGGCTGCTGCCCCCCCCCCACGCCCCCCCCATCCCCACGAACCTCACCTTCTTCAGGATGATATCGATGTAGCCGGCAATGAGCTGGGCAATCTGCTCCCCTTCAGTGGTCTGCACAGAGTAGTAGCCGTCCTGGTAGTCCCCGAAATCCTGCGACAGCAAAGCAGAAGCAACCCATGGTATGTGTGTGTTTTTTCGCTGGACCTGCATCCTTGGAGGAAGGGCGACGGTGCCCCTCCCCTCTCGCGCCCTCGGCTGAACAGCCCCCCCCCCCCCAAGAAAAGACGTGATGCTCTGGACAGCTTACAGCATCAGGGGTAAAGGGGAAGAGGGTGATTTGCTGAGCTGGTCCTTACGGGACTCGGGGCAGGGGGGTGGGGGTGGGGGGGGGGAGTTCCAATTGGAAGCCGGTCAGAGACAGCAGGCAAGGCGGGGCGAGGACGGGATGGGGGACTTACCAGGGTGAAGCTCTTGGGGGAGGCCGCCCAGCGCTTGATGTTGGTCAGGCTCCACTCCTGGATGACCTCCTTGGTTTTCTCATCCACCCGCATCACGCACTCCTTGGTGATGCCCAGCAGGCGAGGGACCAACTTGTTCTTCCCCTTCATCTTCTCCTGCAGCGGGGGTGGGGGTTGGGGTGGGGGGGGTGCATCACAAGGCTGGCTTTCCATCATCCACCCCACACCCTCTGGAATCACAATCCTGGCTTGGCAGCAGAGCCCCCACCCCACCTCCCCCGCTGGGGCAGAGCAGCAGGCCTCCTCTGGGTCTGGGGCGGGGGTGTGTGTGCCAGAATCGCCCCCGAAGTGACTGCAAGGAGACTCAACTCCCCAGCAGCGATCCCGAGCCTCGTCCCAGCTCGGAAGGAGGCACAGAGACCCCCCGCCCCCACCCCCCGCATCTCACCTTGACCAGGAAGAAAGAGACGCCGTAGGTTTTGAGAGATCGGGCCAGCTTCACGTAGCGGACCTTGGCCTCAATCTCGCTCATGTTGCCGCAGTTCTTGTGAGCCTGAGAGCGGGCGGAGGGGTGGGTGGGTGGGAGGGAGGGAGGGAGAAGGCCTGTGAGCGAGCCCCGGGTGTCACGCTCCCTCCCTCCCTCCCAAGGATCCTCCACATCCCCTCAGCCACAAACCCACCCACCCCCAGCCACCAGGGCCTCTGCCCAAGGGGCCCCTTGGGAAACAGGCTGCTCAGGACCTGCCCCCCACTCTCCCCCCCCCCGGTATGCGCCACCCACTCCCCAGCCCCCCCACGGAGCTTCTCCTGACCACAGAGGCAGCCGAGTTTGGCTTCTCAGAGGGATTCTGCCCGCTCACCATGAAAATCTTGCGTTCCCCCCTTCTGCTTGATATATTCCTTGGGCAGAAAGTCCTTCAGGCTGAAAGAGAAAGGGAAGGGAAGGAGGGGAGCCATGAAGGGCAGGCAGAGGCAGGAGGGTGGACGGAGCAGGACCCCTCCCTCTCAGGGAGCCCCTTTCGGCTACACCCCACGTCTCCCGAGAGGCAGGACAGGCTGGCACAGCGGGGGGGGGGGGGTGACCCAAGGACCTGCCCTGGCCGCACTTCTAGGCAAGCGAGGGGTGAGGCTATGACCCCCTCTAAACCAGTGTAGATTCCACACACACACCCCCGCCATCTCCGTCTCTCTCTCTCACTCACACACACACAGAGGCACACACGCAGGAGCTGCTGCAGGGCACCACTTACTCCAAGAAGCCCGGCTTGTGCTTCTGCTCATTGTGAGCCCCAAACTGGACCTGGCACTGGTAGCCGGCAAACTCGCAGGCCTTGTCGAAGGAAACGGGATGCGAGCCGTTCAGGATGTCATCCCGGGCCTAGGGCGGAGAGGGCAAGATGAGTTGGTGGTGGGCTCTTCCCCGGCAGGGTCCAGCCGGGAGACCCTCTGCCGGCAAAAAGCCCTTCCACGGCCTCTTCTCTCTCCCCCTGCCAAGCGGCCATTTGGGCAAACACAGAGCAACACGGGGCAAGGTGGACGGGTGGGCGGCGGGGGGGGGGGGAAGAGGCGAAGAATCAGGGGACAGCAGGGAGACCTTGTAGCAGCCCCCCCCCCCCGGGGAAAGCGCACCTGGACGTAGAGGAGGTTGAGTTGCACCGGGTCCCGCGAATCGACGTTCTGGTCGGAGTAGAAGAACTTGCGCCGGAGGAGAAGGGTTTCGCTGTCGTCGATGCCCTGCTCCCGCAGGGTGCGCCCGTGGTCCAGCCAGTTCACTGTGGGAGGGAGATGGGAGCTGCCAGGGTGCTCAAGGGGTGGGGTGGGGCGAGGCGGGAGCATCACCCCACGCCCTCCTCCTGCCCCACTCACGCTCGTCATCCGTGTGCAGCTTCTGCTTGAGCTTCTCCATCTTCTTCTCATCCCGCAGGAGAGTCTTGTCCTTCTTCAGCGTCCCCGTCTGCTCCTCCTTCTTCTCCTCCACCATCTCGCGCACCCAGCGAGTACTCGTCGTAGTTGGTGATGCCTGCAGAGAGAGCAGCCGCCGGGTGGGGGTGGGGGTGCGGGTCGGGGGGCAAGAAGAAGAAGAGCAGGGGACGGTGCGACCCCCCACTGCCACCTCTGGGGGCCCCGGTGGGGGTGGGGGGCCATCCCAGCTGGCCCATGGCCCAGGCCCCCTGGGGCCCAGGGGACCCCTAACCCTTTTGTCCCTAAGGACAGAGGTCCGCCTTGGCTTTCAAGACGCTGCGGGGAAGGAGGACGGCCCTGATCCCCTCCCTGCCTCCCCGCCTCTGTGGGCCCTGGGGCTCCCAGGCACCCACCGATCCTGGCGCAAATGGTCATCAGCATGTCCGTGACGGTTTTGGAGTCGTCCACCATGACCGTCTTGACAGTGCCGTCCAGCATGCGGATCTTCAGGGGCCGCTGCTTCTTCTTGTACTCCATCGTGTCCTGAGAAACCAGGGCAGGGAGGGACGCAGAGGGACGGCGTTCAGGGTCAGGACCAACGCCTCCAGGATTCAGGGTCGGGGAAGAGGACCTTGAGGAGAAAGGGGCAAAGGCACCTGCCGTGCCCCACCCCCGAGAGGGGGCCGGGGGGGGCGCAGGGACGGTGCCCAGAACTCTCAGGGCAGGGCAAGGTCGCAGGGGGCTACTAGCCGGGAGGGTGGCCCAGGCCTTCCAGGACGGGTGGGCGGGAGGAGGAGGGAGGTGGGGCCTCTGATCGCCCGCCTCGGATCCTGCGGCCCAGGGGCCAGATCCCATCAAGGCATCCAAGCGGCCGTGGGGGGTGGGGTGGGGGTGGGGGAGAGAGAGGATGTGAAGCTGGGGGGGCGGCCATGCCTTTCAGCCCACTCAGCAGCCGGGAGGCCCTTCCAGAGTTTGGCAGGCAGCCATTCCTGCCAGGGAGTCCACAAGAGGCAGGTGGGGGGGGGGGGAATGGAGGGGGGGAGGAGGGGGGGCTTACTCCATTGCGAAGCATGTAGTAGTCCAAGGCCTTCCCGGCTTCCAGCCAGATCCCTTTCTTTGGGTCCTCGTCCGACAGAAAGAGGCCAAAGTCGTTGGCTAAAGAAAAGCAAAAGAGAGAGAGAGAGAGAGAGAGATGGGGGGGGGGAGGGAGAGGGAGGGAGACTCTTCTGGGGAGTCCACGGGGCAGCCCCAGCCCCACACAGCTCCCCCACCCTCATGGCCACAACATTCAGCCAGAGCCACAAGGCCACACTGTTCTGGCACCCCCTCTCACCACCCCCCTTCCCCACACAGCCTGCTTCAGCTGCGCACGGAGGGCTGGAACCGATTCCCCAGGAGAGAACACCCGACCGCCAGGGACACTCCGCCCCCCCAACCCCTCCGCCTGTTGCCCCCTGCCACTGTGGCAACGGGGGCTCATGCAGAGGCTGGCGTCCTTCCCACACACACACACACACGCCAGGGTCTCCTGAGAGGGACCCGTCTTGCCCCCCCCCATGGGCTACGGAGGTTTCCCTTTGCCCCTCTGTCCCCACAACACTGGTGGGGCAGCCGGGAGGGCAAATCACCCCGCCACGCCCTGGATGGGCAGCCTTCCATTTTGAGGCAGTTTCCAGCCGACCTCTTTCAGCCAGGAGGGAAAAAAACCCAACACCACTTTTTTCCAGACCAGGAGGTGGACGGGCCAAGGCTCCTGGTTTCAAGAACGGGCCTGTCCCGCCCCGAAAGCAGGTCCTGGGGAGGTGAAATTCCTCCAATGTCAAGGAGACATTGTGGGTCATTTGCCCCCCTGCCTCCCCCCCCCCCGAAAGAAATCCTGCCTGGATCATTGATGCTTTAAGCAAACACATGGGGGGGGGGAATGAGGGTGGGGTATGGGGGCAGCTGAGGAGCCCCCACCTTCTTTCCCCCTGGCACAACTTCTGCCTCACTCCTCTCTCTCCCCCCCCCCCCGAGCCCATGATGCCCATGATGCCTCACATCCTAGGGGGTCTCAAAAACCTCTGGACAGCACTGGAGGGTTGTTGTTAATCACCCAGCATGTGGCTGCCACCATTCAGTGCATATGACACTGCAAGATGGTTGTAAGCCCCTCTCTTGCTATCCAAGCTTCAGCCCCGTCCAAACTGTAACAGAGAAACGATCGCCCTTGTTTGCTTTGGATTTTGGATGATTTTATAGAATCAAGGAGGGGTGGGGACCTGATAACGGATTTAATCCAATCCCTCCCAAGCAGGGTAGTTAAGAATCACCTTTTTAAAAAATCTATTTAAATCTCTATTTAAATGAGAAAAGGGATTAAAAAAATGTCAGTCATCAAAAAACTGATTAAAAAAAATTAAATTGTGATTTAAATCATGATTTAAATTTATTTGATTTAAATCAACTCCACCCTGCTACCAAGACACTGAATTTTAGGAAAAGAATCAGACACTAATTAAGAACGGAGTGAGAAAACAGAGATTCTTCTCTTTGCTGCTCCTTTTGATCTTTGCTTTTTCCACCTTTTGTTCTGTTTCACCGAGATCAAGCAACAGGAAAAGAGGATGACCAAGTCAGAGATGGACTGAATCAATAAAGGAAGCCACGACCTGGAGCTCGCAAGACTTGGGCAGGACTGCTGATGATAACCCTTCCATGGGGTCGCCATAGAATGGAAGCAACTGGACAGCCCTTCACCCACCCACCCACCCCAAGTGGGGGTTCATAAAGCGACACGAGACTCTAGGCTTTTGCCACCCAGTCCTAACGGCAGCTCCTGCTTTTGTCCCTCCTCAGGCCACCTGAAACGGCACCTGCATGTCAACTGGGAAGTGACCTCCCCGGGGAACCCGGAGGGCCAGCATGCTGACCGTCTTCGATTTCTGTGCGCCTGCCTCCATCCTCTTTCCCTCTTGATCTCAGAGCAGGACCCCAAGAGCCCCCCCCCCATTAGTAACAAAATGGAATGACACAACTTTTTCAGAAGAAATTGTCATCCCCCCCCCGCCCCCCCGTTGGTTTACTTCTTGGGGCTGTGGAAGAGTCCCCCTAAGGCCCCAGCACCATTTTTTTTTTTTAGATAGATATTTATTTTATTAAGCAGAACTACAAAATACAAAATATAAAATATCAAAAAACCGAAAAGGAATAAAAAAATAGCCCAAAATAAGCCCTCCCCTCCCCCCTTCAGAGGACAAGAAATTCCAATCTCCTTTGAGTCCCAGATTCCCCAGGTTTCCAGTGAGCCTTGAAAAAGATAATGAACACCATTTTTATTTTTAAATGACATGCATGCACACGCACACATCCCAGCCTGTTCAGCTACTGGACTATTTTCTCAAAGGCCAAGAGAGAGGGCTTGAGTCCAGCTGTTTGGGACAGGGCGAGGGTGGCAGCTCCACCCAAGACATGTGGGGGGCGGGGGGGGAAGCGCTTCTGCTCAGCCTTTCCAAGCCACCCGCTGGGCCTGGAGTGGCTCTGAAGGGCGGGCACAGGACAATCCCCATAGTCCGCCCCAGCCCAGCCCTATCCAGAAGAGACGGCGCCCATCCCAGGGTCCCAAGCAACTCCGTCGGCTCCTGGCCATCTCTGCGGTAGGAGAGTGCAACCTATGCAACACGTGCACAAGTGCTCACATGTGCGTGCCTGCACGTGTGTGCTTGCGTGTCTGTGCACGTGTGTGTGTCTCTGCCTGTGGGAGGCATAGGACCCAAAGGAGGCAGGGAAGGGGCGGCTGCCCTGGCCGGAGGGGGCGTGCGCGCACACCCTGGCGGCATCACTTACGCTGGCCCATCTGTGCCTCTGGCACTCGCTCACGGATGATCCGGCAGGCGTCGTACACCATGGTGGAGGGCTCAAACTGCATGGTCTTCACCACGTTGCCGATGCTAATCTTGAGCGACAGGGCAACCATGGTGGCGACTGGGGGGTCCCCACTCTGCTTCACCTGCAAAACAAAAAGGGGGCAAGGGATTATCACTGGGGGAACCGCAGGCACGCAGGGTGTGCACGACAGCCCTGCCGCACCCAGTTCCTGCGGCTGCGCTTGGAGGGGACGCTTCCCACCCCTCTCCTCTGAGTCAACCCACACGGACGTCCCCGGGGTCCACATTCAGCCTGGAACTCAGGAACCCTCTGAGGCCACTAGTCCTTTTGAAGGTCTCGGAGCAGCAGCGCTTTTATGGGCGGGAAATGGAACAAATGCCTCGGGGGGTGGGGGGAAGGGGCTCCAGCCTCCCAAAGAGGAAAAGAGAAAAAGGCCAAACGCAGACGGCGCTCGCTCGGATCCTTGCCCCAACTCCCGACCCACCACCAGAGGTTGGTCGCTTCCTCCTTATCGCACCGCATCAGCTCCCTTGGGGCTTTGCCTCGGTCCCATCTCCCTGGCCTCTGGTGCCCCCTGGGGCTCCTGGGGGCAGAGGTGGTACTAAGGCAGCCCTATGTGAGGGGCCAAGGGGGCAGAAGAAGGGACCGTGGGAACACTCCTGATCAGGAGACAGGGGTCACACCATGGCCATATCCCTGCCAAAACTGGCCACAAGACCAAAGGCTTGTGGCCAAACGGAAACACCCCAAACAAGGGGTGGGTTCATCCCTTCAGCCAGAGGGCGACCAAAACCTCAGGAACCGGCCAGTGGAGCTTAACCAAGGTTAGGGCACAGCAGGGCCTGGAGCTGGGGACCAGACCCAACCCAACCCAACCCAGCCACCACAGAAGCCACAGATGTGGCCAGGGAGTGTTTGGATCCGAGCCCAGCAACATACCCGACCCTCGCTCTGCGCACACATCCCCACTGCCCAGCAGCAACTTGTCACCGATGAAAGGGAAACTCAGGCAAGGAAACGAAGGCTCGCCACAGGGCTGCCAAGCTGTCCTGCGGGTCTGGGACTCCACCAGAGTCCCTCCTTGAGGGCCTGGGGTCTCCTTGCTCTGTCCAAAACCCAGCTGTCCTGGTGAGCACCCCAGTCACAACCACCCCCTCCTGGGAAGCAGGGAAGTGGAAAGATGCTGGCTTATCCAGCCCACACCCCGAGCCGGAAAGGCTGGACGAGGGAGGATCGTGCATGGCCACTGGGACATCCAGAGCCAGCCAAGGAAGCGAGAGGGGGATGCCGGTGTTTGAGCCCAGGGGGCGCTTCTGCTCCCCCAGTTCTCACCAGAGGTTGCCTCTGCTCAGACCAGCCAAGCTGGCGGCTTCCACTGGCCTCTTTTACTCTCCAGCCAAAAAGCTGCGCAGATTTTCACTGCCGGTGGCTGTTAATTCAGAAAGGAAACAGGGCAAGTCCTGATGCCCACATGGCATTCCTCTTAGTTACCTGCAGGCTCAGGTAACTAAACCAGCCCATCCTGGTTCAAAGGAAGCAAGATCGCTCCTTTCTGGATGCTGCCCTGGCCTGCCAGGGAGGCAAAATAGGTGGGGTCTTAGTACAAAACAAGCCTGAACTCTCACTGGAAGCCCAAACAACTGGACTGGAGGCATCATATTTTGGGCACATCACGAGAAGACAAGACTTACAAGAGAGAGAAGAATGATGGGGAAAGTACGAGGCAGCAGGAAAAGAGGAAGACCAAACATGAGAGGGATTAACTCAATACAGGAATCCATGGCCTTGCATTTCCAAAGGCAAAGTAAGACTGCAAACTGAAACCCACCTCTGGATGTCACTCATTCACAGGATGCCGTAAGTCAGAAATGATGCAACGGGACACAACTGAAACGCTTCCCCCGTCTAAAAACATCCCTGCAAGGAGCTGTAGGGTGGCAGGTGTTCCAGTCTTCGGGGGAAGGAATCTCACACCGTTACGTGCACAAAACCATCCACAAGGCGGAGAGAAAAGAGGCAGAAGGTCCCGTGCATCTGTCCCACAGACTTCAAAGTATGCTGCCTCCGTCGACCCTTCGGGGGCACGGGGTTGTGGCTCAGGGCAGAAACAGACCTTACAGGTGATCGGCCCTTGGAAGAAGGGACGTCCGGAACTTCTGAAAGCCTCTCAGTGCGCAGCAGCAGCAGATGGGGGCCTCTCTCACCCCATGCGGTTCGCTTCGTTTGGTGATTTGTCTCCCGGACTGAAGCAGGGGGGTCGTTCTTAAGACCACGAAAGGGAGGCACGCGGATCTCCTAGGAAGGCTGCTGAGCCCACCCCCAACAGCGTGCTGGGAGGGGGGGGGTGGAGAGAGGAGAGGGAGGCCCCCCTCCCGAGGGAAGTCCCCTGGACCTTGCTGGAGGAAGAAGAGCCGATGGGGCCAACGAAGGGGAAGGGTCTGAACCCGCGAAGGCATCCAGAACAGCCGCTCCAGGCCAGAGAGAGAGCAGCGCCCCCAGCCACAGCACGCACACCCCCCCCCTCATGGCCCTCCTTGCGAGGGCCAGCTGCTAAGCCACCCCACCTCGCCCTGCAGCCTCTCCAGAGGGCCCCTTTAATCCTGACGTGCCCCCCCCCCCCGGCCAGTCTCCCAGGGCCAGGGGCCCTGCTGGCACTTTCCCTGCCAGCCTCTCCCCAAAGGCACCAAGCCATTCGCGGGGGCCACGGTCTGGCCTCGAGACTGGCCCGGCCCGGGCAGAAGAGCCGAGTCACTCGGCGGCCGCCGCCTGTCCCCAACAGGAAGGGAGCAGGCCAGCCCCATCGGCCCGATAAGCCCTTGTGGCCAAAAGACAGGCAAGAGGGGGAAGCGCCACTGACCCCCACGGAGAGGGGAAACCGCAGGAAGGAAGTCGCTGGGGGCCTGGCGGGGCCAGCCGCCCTGCACCGCTCCTTCTCCTCCCCCCCCCACCCCACCCCCCGGCCCTCCTGGAGCCAAGCTCCCCTTTGCAATTGGGGCTCCAGGGGCCCTCCACCCTCCCGGAGTGGCCCAGGCGCCCCCCGCCTGGGGGCAGCCCCCTCCCTGCAGAGGCCCCTCTTCGCCTTCAGCCCAGCAGAGGCCCACCCGTCGCAAAGCCTCAGCCCCTCCTCTCTCCCCCCCCCGAGGCCAAAGAGACCTCCGGACACCCTCTTGGGGGGTGTGTGTGTGTGCTCCGTACCAGAACCCCACATGCTCTTGACGCACGTGCGTGGTGGGCAGGGGGCCTGGCGTGGGCCCACAGAAGAGACGCAGAGGGAGAGCAAACCCTCCTGCCGCTCCATCGCTGCTGCCTCTCACATCCAGCTGCCTCCCCCAACTCACCCCACCCCTGCATTCTGCCTTTGGGGAGGGGGCAGTCCGGCACCCCCCAGCCCAAACGGCTCAGCGTTGCAGGAGGTACTGCTGGGCCCACGGCACCCCAGCCTGACCCTTTACCCCAGCAGGGCAGGGGGAGGCCCGCAAACCTCCTAACCCTTCCAAGGAGCTGCGGTGCCAGCACTGCACCCCTACCCCCACCCCCCCCCCCCGGCCCCAGCCCCAGCCCCAGCCTCACCTCAGGCCCCCACCCTAGACTGGCTCTCCCTTGCCTGGGTCTGTTCCACTGAGTTTACCCGGCTCAGCGTGAATTCCAGCCTGCCTGTCCCGAGTCTGAGTCCAGCACGACCCCCCCACCCACTCCGGGCACCCCAACCGGAACAAAGGGCACCTCCTTCTGAAGAACACCCCCCCCCGGGGTTCCTCCACGACCAGGCCCCCGCCCTGCCCCCAGGTCCCGACCCAGAGACGTCCGGAGCCTCCTACCTGGCGCTGGGCGGCCTGGGGTCCCCCGGCCGGCGCTCGCTGCCCGCTCCCTCTTCCCTCCTGCCTCTGCTGCTGGGCCGCCAACAGCCTCCTTGCCCCTCCGGGGGCGGCTGGTCCTTTCCGGCTCCCTGCCCGCCCGTCTGCCCCGGGGCTTCCTCCTGCCTAGCTTTTCAAGCAGCAACAGCAGCAGCAGCCACTCTGGCGCGCTTCCTCCTGCCCTGACCAGCACTGCTTCCCGTCCCCAGGAGGCCCGCCCCATGGACCAAGGTCTTCCTTCCCTTACCCTCCCCCCCCCCACCTTCCTGCTCTTCCCACGGCCACTGCCCCCCCCCCCCCCCATGGCTGAAGAAGGCCTTGGGTTTAAAGATAGGAACAGCTCCCTGGCATGGCCGGAAGTGAACACCACCAAAAATAACGACGCCGTCAGTGGTTAGCTGCAAACTGCCAGGACACTTCGGATCACCAGTTTCACTCGACAGGAAATGTGGATAACGGGGGGGGGGGGGGGGGGGGGGGAGAGGCAAAGATAGACAAAATCCGTCAGGGCTGCTCTGGTGCCAGAGGAGAGCTTCCCGGATACCTTGGACTGCCAGGAAGACCAACAAGTGAGCGGGTCCTGAACCATCTCTGCAGGCAAAAACGTTGAAACTGAGCCTGTCCTACTTTGGGTACAACATTCTGGGAAAGACAACCATGCTGGGAAAGGTGGAAGGCAGCAGGAAAAGAGGAAAACCAAATAGGAGATGGGCTGACTCTCTAAAGGAAGCCACAGGTTTGGGTTGCAAGACAGGAGCAGGGCTGTTGAGGGCGGGACATTTTGGAGACGGCTCCTTCATAAGGTCACCGTAAGTCGGAGGCAACTCGATGGCAACAAACATAAAGATCCAGGTATGGCCAGGTAGTCCCCCTGTTTTGAGCAGCCTGGATCTCTCCCTGCCACCCCATCTTTTGCAGAGAGATAAAACATGTGAGACCCTCCCACACCTCTTTTCACCTGATCCCCAAGGATTTCCCAAAGATCATAGAGAAAAATGTGGATCCAGCTGTTAGTCCCTAATTCAGCCTAAACCCACTGAATCTGTGGGAACCTGGTAAAGCATTTATGCAAGTCCCCTTGATTAAGTGGTTCTCATCCAGTCGGGACGAAGACTGGGAACTGAGCGAAAGGCTGGGCGGGAGGACCCCTGGGGTTCCCCCTGCCTTTGTTTCTTGGCCTACAGTAAGTACTTCTCTCCCCCTCTCGTCCAGAAAGACCTGCCAAGGTCTCAGGTAGGGGAAAGCATTTACAGCCGTTTTAAAACTATTCTACAAAATCAAAGCACAGAGGAACACCGTCAAAAACCCCAGGCCCATTAAACCCTCTACAAGAGGGCAGGGCCTTCTTCCCGGTGGCTCCAGCCTGAGGGAACCAGCAGCTTCCGGAGGAGCTCCGCCTGCCCCCCCCCCTCCCTGTGGACTTTCAGGAAGCCATTCAAAAAGACCTGGCTTTTCAGGGAGGTTTTCCACACCCACCCCAACTCTGACCACCTTCCTCTCCCCCCCCCCCCCGTTATTTCCCCCTTCTTCCCTCCTTTTCTTCCCTCCCCTCTTTCCCTCCATCCACTCTGAGATTATTCGGTGTCATCTAGTTTTCTTTTTTTTATTATTATTTAGGGTTTTTGTTATCAGTTTTAATATTTCTGTTTTCATTTGTTGTTTTCTATTTTATGAGATTGTAACCCGCCCAAAGTAGTGCAGTGACGCTAATGGGAGCTGGATATACATTGAATAAACAAATATATCAAATAGACAAATAAAAGCCAAGCCCTGCAATGCAGCCAACCAGACTCAAGCCCCCGTCACACCCACCCTCCCGCCTCTGGGACGCCCACACCTCCCCCCCAGGCCCAGAGGCCCATGTCCGGGGGGTGGGGGGGGGAGACAGAGGGGGGGGCCTTCCCTGCCTGTGGACGGGCCCCCCTTTGCTGCTTCCCCACCTTCCTGGGACCTTTGGTCTGGTTCGGGGAAGCACAACCGTGTCCGTACAAATTCTTTCTTTATTTCTTCACTTGACTTTGATCCCACCCATCTGACCAAAGACCACTCTGGGCAGTTTACAACATTGAAAATAACAACAATGGTAATAACACAACAACAAAAGTAGAAGTTCAAAATGAAAACAAAATAATGACACCCCCCTCTTTTAAATTTATCACAACATTTGTGGTGTATGTTCTCAATTCCCCTCCTCCCCACAAAGCGTAACTCCCTGATTACAGCAGCTTCACTGGTGGCCAGTCTCTGACTGTCCAGGCCCAGTTCAAAAGTGCCGGTTCCTATTCGTAAAGCCCTATGCCTCTGGGGTCCATCCAGGCCGTCTGAAGGACCGTATCCCCCCCTACGGCCCTTCTCGCCTTTTTAAAGATCTTCTGGGGAGGCCCTTCTCTCGGTTCCACCGCCTTCCGGAGCTCACCTGGCGAGGACGCGCGAGAGGGCCTTCTCGGGTGGCTGCTCCCAGGCCTTGGGGATGAGCTGACTTCCCGAAGCCAGGCTGGCCCCCTCCCTCCCTCTGCTCCTTTCCAGAGGCTTTTAAGTGATAGGCGCCTAGGGAACACTCTATTTATGAAACTTATTTTAAAAAGGTTTTTAAAATTGCTTTTAAACTTGATTGCTGTATAATGGTTTTTAATAGATAGTTTTGTATTTATTTTAATTGTTGTGAGCCACCCAGGGTTCTTATGGGGAGAAAGGTGGCCTATAAACAAACAAATACTTCCCAGAAAGCAAAAACTAAGATACACCACCTTACGCAGCACAGGGTGAAAAGTTCACCGTTCCCTCTTTAGTGCATGGCATATTCATAGCCTTGCTTGTATAAAACTTCTCTATTTTAAAATTAATGTATATGTCAAATTGCACACTTTTATAAACTTAATTAGGGTATGAATGAAAGATTCTGTGTTGCTGAAACAGTAAAAAAAAAAAGTCTAGGTGACATGAAAATAAGTATTCCATCTATTTCACTTTTTCCCCAATTGAGTTTTTTTTTTTTTTCTGGAAAAAGGGCTGCCCCCACCTGCAGTCTCACATTGTTCCCAGGCTTCACATTTCTAACAATCTTGGGCCTTGGCGTGGATGGTGACCCCCTCCCCCCCGTGGTGGCCCTCCAGGGGTCTGACGCCTTCTGTCCGGCTCCCCAGTCCCTCCTTCTGGTGGGAACTGGGGACCCCCTCTCCTCCCACAACTGTGCCTGCCACTCGTCGGAAGCGGCAACGGAGGGCCGGCAACCCCCCCAGCCCCCCCCCCCCGGACTCCAGCGGGTCCCTGGCCTCCCTCCCAGCAGGCACCGTCCGTGGAGACTCCAACCCCCCCCCCCCTTCCGTCCCTGGGGCCCGATCCCAGGGTAGGTTTTGCTTTTCGAGGAGACGCTAGGTGGCTTCCCCAGGACTACTTTGCCCAAGGTCCCCCCCCCCGGGCTCTTCCCCGGACCCCCTTCCTCCACGACCCTGCCTCAAGCTCCCAGCCCATCCAGCAGAGCCCCCCCCCCCCCCCGCCGTCGAGTCCCGGGCTCAGGCCTGGCGGGAGAGGCGGGCGTTCGCGGCGGCTGGAAGCGGCCCGAGCCCGGAGGCCACGGCGGGGGTGGCGGGTCCCTCCTCCCGGGGGCGGCGGCGGGGGGGGGGAGCAGGGCAGGCATTCCAGGGGGGGGGGCTTCTTGAGCGCCGACCTCCCCCCCCGCCCTACGGCTGCCGGCTTCCCATTGGCAGAGGGGCGGGCAGGCAAACCCCCCCCCCTCGGCAAAAGCAGCGCTGGCCCCGGCCCCTCCAGCTCGGGGGGGGGGGCGGAGGGAGGGCAACATTGCAAGCAAGAAAGCAGCCCCCCCCCCACACACACACACCGCCTCCCGCCCTGAAGCCCGCGGGACTCGCCCCCGACGCCCCTCGCCGACGGCGCCGCCCGCCCCTCGCTGCGCCCCGGGCGTCCCTGGAAGGCTCCCCGGGCCCGTCGGCGAGGCCCTTCGCCCCGTGAACGCGAGGAGGATGCGAGCCGGCCCCCTCCCCTCCCCTCCCCTCCCCGGGCGGATTCCTGCTGCTCCAGAGCAAGGCAGCACCCAACCCAACCCCCCCCCCACACACACACGCAGATGCAACCACTGGTTCCGTCGCGCAACCCGCGTGAGCGTCCAGACGTTTCTGCTACCGGGCACACAACAGTGAGCAGACTTCTGAATTGTACCGGACTCCTCTTTAGGCCAGATGTTTCCGTTTGAGAGGAAGAAGGAAAGGAAAAACAGCTGGGCCTGACCCGGGCATTTCAGTCCGCAAAGACCCTGGGCAAAGTGTTGGAGGATTACCCACAGGCCCTGCAGCCACGGGGTCATGCCACCTCCTTCTTCGGCTTTAGCGCACCGAAAACGAAGCGCCCATCTGCCAGGGCAGGGAAAGGCCCACCCCCACCACCCCGCTTGACTCCTGCTCTCTCCCTCACACAAGACCCGTGGCTTCCCAGCTGTGCTGAGAATAGACTCAGGTTCAGGGCGACATTTTTGCATTTCTAAAAAAATGGGGAACCCCTTACTGCCATTCTCTTGTGGCAGCAACAGCTGATAAAAACTCAGCTCTGTTTATCCCCCCGCCCCCAAGCGAGGGCGGATGTAAAGGTTCTCTACACCAACATCCCACAGAGGGAAAGAGGACAGGCTCACACACAGCGGCTTCACCTTTGACAATAAAACCTGCCTCCAGATCAACAGAACCCGCATGGCTCTAAAATAGGCAAACATATTTATGGCTGACCCAGAACAAGACTGTTGTGCCCAAAAAAACTACTCATGCATATGAGGTACACTGATGACATTTATTCTGATCTGGACCCATGGAAAGGAAGCCCTAGAGAAATTCCACCAGGATTTCAGTGAACAGCCACCTCAGCCTGGACCAACCTACGTAACAGGTTACATTTTCTTCACACCATCGTGAAGCTACATATAGCAGGAACATGGTATCTTAGCTCTACATGGTATCGAAACCCGGCTGATTGATATACAGTACCTACCTACCTGCAGGCCTCCAGTTTCCACCCTGAACACACCCACTAAACCTATCATTTTCAGCCAAGTCCTCAGATAGCATCACATCTGCTTGGACCCACAAGATAAGAGACTCCAAACTCAAGGCTCTACAAAACACATTCCTAAGATTACACGACCCATACAATATGGTCAAAGAATGAATTACCCAGGCAAGACAAATACCCAGAAGCAACCTATTGCAAGACAGACCCAGAAAGAGAACATTACCAAACTTCACTACTTGTTACTACTTGTTACCCACAACTGAGACCACAAACACACATCATAAATGATCATAGAATCATACAATAGCGAAGTTGGAAGGGGCCTTTAAGGCCATCAAGTCTAACCCCCCTGCTCGATGCAGGTATACAAATCAAAGGACATCCACCAGGTGGTTATCTAAATTTCTCTTGAATGCCTCCAGCGTTGGAGCCCTCATCACCTCTCGAGGTAATCGGTTCCACTGTCTTACTGCTCTAACAGTAAGACAGAGATATTCCTCATATTCCACTGAAATCCGGCTTCCTGTAACTTGAGCCCATTGTTGCATGTCCTGCACTCCGGGATGATTGGGAACAGAACTTGCCCCTCCTCTGTATGATAGCCTTGCAAATATTTGGTAAGTGCTATCATATCACCCCCTCACTCTTCTTTTCCCATGGCTAAACATACCCAGTTATTTCAGCCTTTCCTCATATGGCTTGGTTTCCAGCCCCCCTGATCATCCTTGTTGCCCTCCTCTGAACTTGTTCCAATTTGTCAGCATCCTTCTTGAAGTGTGGTGTCCAGAAATTGGACACAAGAATCAAGGTGAGGCCTAAGCAGCGCCGAATAGAGGGGAACTAGCACCTTACGGGATTTGGAAACTATATTTCTGTTAAGGCAGCCTAAAATAGCATTGGCCTTTTTTACAGCCACAATGCATTGTTGGCTCATATTCTGCTTGTGATCTATGACGATTCCAACCTCCTTCTCGCTTGTAGTATTGCTGAGCCGGGTATCCCCCATCTTGGAACTGTGCATTTGGTTATGGCTGATCTCCAGCCCATCCTTGACAAAAATATTTCACTCTCCCAAGCCACTGGTGAAAGACCTACAGTATACTTGCTTACAGACAACCCTCCCAATCTCAAGCAACCACTGACACACAACGGATCACAGATCAGTTACACAGAGATGGGAACTAAACCTTGCTACAAACCCAGATGCCAGCTCTGCCCCCCACATTTACTGTGGTAACACTATCACAGGACCCAACAATGTCACACACGGCATCATCATAGGCACCTTTACTTGTTCCTCAGCTGATGTAATCTATGCCATCTTTTGCCAACAGTTACCTTCTGCACTCTACATAGGACAAACAGGACAATCTTTAAGCAAAAGAATTAATGAACAGAAATCAGACATCAGAAATTGCAATTCACAGAAACCTGTCTCAAATCACTTCAGTCTTCCAGGACACTCTTCACAAGATATGAAAGTTGCTATTCTGGAGAAGAAAAAACCATGGAATAAGAATTCAGAGGGAAACAACTGAGATAAAATATATAGATAGGCTGGATACCCATGTCAATGGATTGAATATCAGTCAATGTTTCCTAAGTCATTATTACCAAATGTAATAATTATGCTGTTATCATTACTTTCCTTCACAACTACCAGACCCATCTTTTCAGAACAATTCTTAAAGGTAAAGTCTGCCATTCTTTACATTACCACATAATGTTGTTCTTCTGTTGTTCCCTTTAGGTTGCTGTTTACAGAACCTAGCTTCGAAAGAACTGAATACCGAACAGGGTCATAAATCATTATGAAGTGTGAAACCAAACAACACTGTCTGTTAGTGAATGTTTTGCCACATAGTCTCTGTATTCTGACTCTTATTTCTGAAGAAGTGGGTAATGTTCCACGAAAGCTTACATTAAAATACAGCAGTTAGTCTTTAAAGTGCCACAGTTGAGGGGTTTTTGTTTGTTTGTTTGTTTGTTTTGTCTTGTGTTTCTTGTTGAAACAGTTTAAGAAAGCTATCAAGAGGCTGGAATATGTCTAAAGGAGGGCGACTAGTACAACCAAAGTTCTGGAGACCAAGCCCATAAAGAGCATTTGGGGGGGGGGGGACTGCATTATATTTAGCCAGAAAAAAAAGAAGACAGAGAGACAGGATAACGATCTTGCAATATCTGGCGGACTGTAATATGGAAGGCTGGCTGGATACCTCAGTGAGTTTTGTGTATGGCTGCAGAGTCAGGGTCAGAAGTTCGATTCCCTGTTGTGTCTCCAGGGAGAAGGGCCAGCCTGACCTTCTGAGCACTCACTACTTAGAAAGGTTCATTGCAATTTGGAAGTGACATGGAAGAGGGACTAAGCCTGTGTTCTGCAGCTCCAGAGGGTAGAACTAGCAGTATGGATTCAAATTATGAGAAAGGAGATTTTGCTTCATCATTAGAAGAAACGTCTTGGCACGAGAAGCTGGGTATCTGAATAATGGTGGACTCTCCTTCACGGGAGTTTTTTAAAAAGATGTTAGATAGTAGACCGTGGGAATGCTGTAAAAAGTAATATACCTTGACTTCAGCAAAGCCTTTGACAAAGTACCCTAATCTAACGCAGTGTGGGCTGCAAAGCACAAGTGGCAGACGGATACACAGTTGGTTACAGAATTGTACTCAGAGAGTGCTTATCAATGGCTCCTTCTCAAACTGGGGGGAGGTAACTAGTGGGGTACCACAAGGCTCAGTCCTGGGTCCGGTGCTCCTCAACATTTTTATCAATGACTTGGATGAGGGGGTGCAGCGAATGCTTATCGAATTTGAAGTTGACACAAAACTGGGTGGAATAGCTAATACCTTGGAAGGAACAAAATTCAAAAAGATCCAGATAGGCTCAAGCACTGAGCTAAAAATAACAGAATGAAATTTAACAGGGATAAATGTAGGGAACAAAAAAAACCAAGTGCACAGTTACAAGATGGGGGATGCTTGGCTCAGTAATACTATAAGTGAGAAGGATTCTGGAATTGTCATAGATCACAAGCTGAATATGAGCCCACAGGGCAATGTGACTCCAAAAAAGGCAAATGCTATTTTAGGCTGCATTAGCGGAAGTACAGTCTCCAAATTATATGAAGTACTAGCTCTCCTCTATATGGCATAGGTTAGACTTCTTGAATCCTGAGTCCAGTTCTGGACACCACACTTTAAGAAGGATACGAACAAACTGGAGCAAGTCCAGGGACTGGAAACCAAGCTCTACCAGGAAAGACTGAAAGAACTGGGCATGTTTAGCCTTGAGAAAAGAAGACTGAGGGGAGAGAGGAGAGCACTTTATAAAGACTTGAAAGGCTGTTATTCAGAGGAGGGGCAGGATCTGTTCTCCATCATCCCAGAGTGCAGGACACGCAACAGTGGGCTCAAGTTACAGGAAGCCAGATTTTGGCTGAGTATCAGGAAAGAAGTCTTAACTGTTAGAGTAGTATGACAATGGAACCAATCATCCTGGGAGGTGGTGAGCCCTCCAACACTGGAGGCCTTCAAGAGAAAATTGGACCACTGTCTGTCAGATCTGCTTTGATTTGGATTCCTGCCTTGAGCAGTGGGTTTGGACTCAGATGGCCTGAGAGGCCCCTTCCAATTCCAGGAGGATTCTATGTATTAGGGATAATTTTGCAGTGGGTTGCCTGCTTTAACCTCTACAGTTCTATGATTCAATGGAGGTTCCGCTCAAAGCTTGTGTGTCCCATTGCTCTGTTCCTGCCTCACAGTCCCTTCTCAAATCCCCCTGAATCCCTCCTCGCCTCGGACTCTCCTTCTCCCACCCAACACTCAGCTGCCACAGCATCAGCCCCTTTGGTTGCCACTTTCCAGGTGTCTCGCGTCCCTTCTTCTTAAGCGAACCCTCCAGGTGCCCCTGGCACAACCAGACCCACCACCGAAACACAACGTCAGCGATCCAAAGGGCTTTCTGAAAGCAGGTTCCAGGGGGCAATGGAGAGCTGGCTCTTCCCCCAGTGCGTGGGTGTATATGTGTGTGGGTGCGTGTGCGCGTACACCCACACCCACACCCCACACACAAAGAGCTCAGACGAGGTTTGCGCAGGGAGATCTCCACCCGCCTACAGTCATACAAACAGACTACAGGGACGAGAGTATGTTGTCTCTGGGGCAAAGAACGCAGGTTTTCCTGCAGCCATCTGAATGCTTCTCCCAAGGTTTCTCCTGAGGGCTAACTCTTGTTCTTCTTTGAAAATGTATGGCTGGGGTCTCCCAGAGAGGTGCAAAGTAAGGGCAGCGACCTTTGTGCACAGAGATGGGAGGGAAGCAGGATCAGCCACATCTCTGGGGCTCTGCAAGCGGGTGCTGCTGTGCAATGAAATGGAGGAACCTCTCAGGAGACGACGCCAGTGAGCAAGGCTCGGCGAGAAGCACTCAGCTCCGTGGCTCCAAGCTCCAAACAGGAAAAAACATACCCGTCCTGCTGACAGGCAAGCAGGCAGCTCCGGAGAGGAAGGGAGAAGCCTGGTCCAAGCTGTCCTTCAAGTGTGAGAGCAGTGAGGAAGGAGACCCGAGCTCCCCCCCCAAAAAAAAGGGGGGGAACCAACCTCAAGCAAATTCGGAAAACCAGCCATGGCCCTGCTGAGCGGCAAAAGTGCTGGCTGGCTGGCACGCACACACACACACACACACCCCTGGAAGGATGCAGAATTGAATGGCCCCAGTTCAGGTGGGAGGGGGGGGCTCCAGCACCCCGTGAGGGGTAGGGGAGAGGAGGGACTTCTCAAACCGAAAGGCCCAGAGCCTCACTGCCCAGGTACGCAGGGTGGTGAGAAGAGCCAGGTGAAGAAAGGCCACTGCCCTTTTGCCAGCTGCACGGCGGGCACCAAGCCCCCGACTCTGCCCAGCCCTGAAAGGCCCAACAGCCCTTGCTGGGGGCGGGGAGAGAGAGGAGAAGCAAGGAAACCCTCTGCAAGGCTGGCTGAGGAAGCCAGAGGAAGGCACAGGTTCAAGTTCCACAAAGTCAGCCGACCGGGGCGGAAGGCAAGGCCATGTCCTGGCTCATCTCAAGGTTGGCCAGCCCGTCTGGTTGCCTGAGAAACGGGATCTACATGGCTGCAGGGGAAGCAACGAGACACACCATCTCCCCAAAACACGACAGGAGAGAAGCCCAGGTGAAGCTCTCCTCGCGCTCAGCTTTTGGGGAGGCTCCAGGAGACAGAGCGCCCCAGCCGTGGGGCAGTTCCAAAGAACCAGGGACTCCCTCTCATGGAGCACAAAGCCACCTGGGGTCCTAACCCTGCTGCTTCCGCTTCCGACATACACATTTGACATCAAGCAAGATCCACTGATGACTGTTTGGCACCCAAATCCCCCCCCCCCCCCCGGCTCTCTGCCAGAGACCAGGATCCTCCTTACCCGGAGGGAGGGAGAGAGAGGGGGGGGAGGCGGCGTCCACTTTCTCTTGGACAGGAAATTGCATAAAAGCAGCCGGGTTGCAGCCAGGGCTGCTGCTGGGCCCAGGGCAGGCGCCTCGGTGGAGCAGCATTAGAAAGGCAGGCCATGGCCACAGCCACACCCCCTCCTCTGGCGTCTGTATTAATAGCTCTGCGGAGGAAAAGCGGAAGCATCAAACCACTGGCGATCCACCGGCAGCTGACACACAAGACAGGCAGGAAGCTGACTGCACTTTAGCTAAGTTCCTCTTGCATCAGGGGCATGCGTGCACAAGCAAGCAGTCCCCTCCACACACGCACGCACGCATGCATGCGCGAGCACATACACTCACACTCAGGAAGCCTGACTGCCCCTTGCTAAGAGCCAGAGTGGGTTCTCGGGCATGGGGTGTTAGGAAGCGGCAACACCACCCTCAGCAGGGAGCACGACTTGCAACGGGCAGGCAGCCCCACACTCCGCAGCCCCACAAGGCTCCCAGCGCCTCCACAGAAGGCTTGCCCCACACTTCCTCTCCCCTCCACCCACACTTCTGCTGTGCAAGCCAGTCGGTGACAACAGGAAGAAGCAGAATGGGCTGAAAGTGGGGCCCAATCCCCTCCCCCACCCCACGGCCAAAAAATGCACCGAAGGATGTCACAGCTTTTTCCACAGAAGGAAAAAAAAAACCAGGAACTGATTCCACTTCTTCTTCGGGCCCAACAGAAACAGACATGAAAAAACTTTGACACCCTGGGAGGGAGCGAGGGGGTAGCTAAAGCCTTAAAGAGCGCTCCTCTTCACGCGGTGGGTCATTGGAGCAGCATTCAGCCCTCAGCCAAGTATCAACCGGGTGGGAGCCCCCCAGGGGCACCAGAGACCACCAGCAGGGGACCCACCACCACCACCGCCACCCCACCCCAATGCACCAAACCACCACAACAAGCCATCTCACTTTTTGGGGGGGGGAGGCAGGGAGGGACCCCAGTTCCTCAAAGGCAAAATGCCGGGGCTCTAGGGCCTGGTGCTGAGTCTGGAAAGAGCCCCCCCCCCCCCCAGGCTCCACCACAGCCTCTCTGGGCCAGGGATCAGCTCAAGCAGGCTGGACCCCATTAGGCTCAGACCTCCCAAGCAGCCTGATCCATGGCGGAATGGATCCCTTAGATCCACTGCAATGGGATTCTGGTTGGGGTTTGGCACCCCACGTGATGAACTTTGACAGGGCAGGGCCAAGGAGTGCGACCTGCTGGATTCTCCTTGGCCTCTCGGTGCCCTTTGATACCCTCAGCCATGGCATCCGATTTGAGAAGGCTGCCCACAGGGGGCACGGGCGGGCCTCCTCAAACCTGGCCGGCCAGCTGCGGTAGAGGGAGACACAAGGTCTCTCGACAAAACCCACAACATGCAGGAGGTGGGATCGCACAGGGCTCCATCTTTTCCCTCACCGTACTCAGCACCTGGACAAAACCACTGAGCCAGGCCTGCAGAACTACGAGTGATGCCCCCCCCCCCCGGCGAGGCTGAAGTCCCTCTCTCTCTGTTTTCACTCCTTTGCATCTGGGACGCAGGAGGTGATGGAACCATGGCAGACCCAACGAGGGCCGAGAAAAGGTGTGGCAAGGTTGAGGAACATGTGGGCACTTTCCCCCACCTCTACAGGCAGGGGGTGAGATGCCACGGGACCACAACGGGGCATTCCCCCTCGCCCTGAGCCAGGCTGGCCTGTGCGGATGGGCCCCCCCCCCCTGCCCATCAAGCTTCACTTCTCCTCCTGGCACAGAAGAGCAAAGGGTGCTTTATTCTTGCCCACATCTTAAAATTCTCCTGGTTTTTTTCCCTGCTACGTCACATTTAAGTAGATTTGTCTCCATGGTATTTTTCCAGTGATCCTTGTGTTAGTTTCTGCTGCTCTAAATCGATTTCAGTCAATTGCTTCATTATTTAACATATGCACATTTTGCATATGTTTACCTATATATGAACTCTATTCTGAAACCTTTTTTCAATACAGCTCCAAATACATTTTATTCCATGGATCGGAAGAAGTGGACTTTAATCCACAAAACGCTTATGCCAGAAACACCGTGCTAGCCTTGAGGGTGCCCAAAGACGTCAGGGCTGTTTCGGCCGCCACGGGCATCGCCGCCCCCCCCCCCCCCGCCTCCCCTTTGGAAACAAGGACGTTTTAGACCCGAACGACTAACCCTCCGGCTTGCATCACACAGAGAAACCAGCAGCTTCCGAGGCTATGGAACCCTTCACCGAGCCCAAGGGAGCCCCTGTTCTGTGTGCCTCCGGGTCCCAGACAAAACCCCACGCGCTGCCCTGCGCAGCTGCTCCAGACACCCTGAAGGACAGCAGGAAAAGGAAGCCCTCCCGCCTGCCTCTGTGGGTCCAGGGCCCACTGCAACGGCCTGGCCCCACAGAAGCAAGTTCTGCCAAGACACAGCCTTGGGCTGGCGGTGGCCCTTCTCTGGGTCTTTTGATGAGCCGCTCCTGCGGCTGCTGCTGCCGCAGGTTGTATCTCGACAGGAAGTTCACAAGTCGGCCCCAAAGGCAGCTGCGCTGCCGCCGTTACAGCCAAGATGGAAGGGCTTTTCACGGGTTTCAGTGTTCCTTCCCACCAACTGTGAAACCTGGGTTTCAACTTTATTTGAAGAAAGGATGAGGACAACCCTCCTGCCGGGTGGGCCAGAATAAGAGCCCACCAGGCTGTAGGACGCTCGCTCTCTGTGTGTGCACATGCACACACGTGCGTGTGAGCATCCATGGTCCCCAGGGATGGGGACTTGAGTTGCGGGACTCTGTCAAGATGGACTTAAATGACACCACCACCGCCTCGACTTGGATTCGACTCATGGCTTCTTCTTTTTCAATGATTCGGACTCAGCTTGCAACTCAGAACCCACCCACCCACCTCCTCCCTTTTTTCTAGGGGGGGGGAAGCTTGTTTTTAAGAGGGACTCTGACTTGAGGCTTGGGACTCAGGACTTGGTCCCAAAGACCCAGACTCAGAACCAGAGATTTGGATTTGGACTTGGGACTCGGACCCAAAGACCTGCCAACGTCTCTGAGGGTCCCCGGCTCTGCTCTCCAGCTGGTGGGGCTCACGGACAGGCCAGCCACGCAAACCGAGCACGGCCTGGCCTGCAGGTCAGGCACCTCCTGTCCAGCTGGACTTTCAATGGGGACACAAGGTTTCTGAGGCTTCTGGTTTCCAGGCTGGCTTCCTGGGGCGAAGGGTGGCCTCCACGCTTGCCTGCAGGCTGGCCCTCAGAGCTGGCGGCAAGTCCTGTGTCCATGCCAGCCACCGGGCCCTGGGAGGAGCTCCTAGCGCTTGGTATGGCAGTACAGCAAGGCATCCACGATCGGGGCCGGGGGGGGGGGGGGAGAGAGGCTTGGTTCCAGCCAGTGAGGACAGTTGGGTCTCAACCCAGCTGGGAAGAGCTCCTGGAAGACTGTGGTTGAGGGTCTGGGTCAGGGAAACAGCTCTTGTGTGACGGCAGGGCTGATCCTGCGCCCCTGACTCCTTGCCACTGCCTGCGCGGGAGCTCATTTCGCTTCCATTTGGCCTGAAAGGCCAGGAAAGAAGATCCCGACATCTGGCAGGGCATCAGGTGGCCCTTGTGAAGGAACGGACCCCAGAACACCCACCCACCCTCAGGGATACCAGGAGAACAAAAGACAGCTGCCTGTGAGGGAGAAGAGGAGGCCAAGGTGGGGAGCTAAAGATGCCGGGAGCCCCTGCCCCACCCCATGAGCCTCTCTTCCAAAGGGGGGGCAGAGGCAGGACGGGGCGATGGCTCCCTGCCCAACCATCCCAGGGTGTGCTGGGCCTGAATCTCAGAGCAGTCTGCCTTCCTCCCTCCACCTCAGAAAGGCAAGAGAGAGAGGCACCCCCCCTTCTGCACCCTCCCCACATGGCTTTCTGCACCCACTAGTCCCACCGCCTCCTTCTCCCCAGCCTGGCCTCTCGCAACAGGGACATGAAACTACTGTACCTGGTGGGTCCCACAAGCTCACTGAGAGGTAAAGGGGAGGCCGAGGTGGGGAGAAGCAGGCCCCCCAAGTGCTCTGTGGCACTGTAGACCCAATCCTGAACACAGGATCAAAACTCCTCTATGCTTGGTGAAATTTACTTGAGAGGAATTGTGCATAAAATGGTTAGGTGCAACCAGAGTACTCTGCGCACTGCTGCCACTTGGAGGCGAGCATCAGAAGACGGGTGGGTGCCAGGCACAAAAGAAATAAAATTGGTGCTCCACAGACTCGGCCACCTTGTGGGGTGGGGTCAGACAGAGAAGCACAGAAGATGTCCCGGAATTATGCTTGCAAAGGTTTGGTCTCTTCCATGGCAAAGAAAACGAAGCAAAACACACAGGCGGGCTGGGTTTGGGGAACAGGCCGTCACGCCCCAGAAGAACGAACACGGGACTGTCAGACTTCATCGCTGGCTAGGCGGGGGGGGGTGGGGGGGTGGGGGTTACAGCAGCAGTCCACACGGCCTGCTGGTCATGAGGCCCTCCCTCTCCGCCTCTGCTGCTCCGGGAGTCGGTCAGTCCTCCAGCCAGCAGATTCCAGCCGTCAGAAGGAACTGCGCTGAAGGCAGCTCCCCCCATCTCCCGCCCCACAGACCGCAGAGGAGTAAACAATGACTGCTACCAAATATGGAATTTGCAGCCAGCCAGCAGCAAGCAGTCCCTCTGCCAGGCAGCCAGAGAGACCCAGAACAGCCAACGCTGGCCAGAAGAGACTGGGGGTGGGGTGGGGCACAAGCGGGGAGCTGGGAACAGAGGGGGGTCAGGCTAGCGGGGCGGAAGCAGGACCCACAGCAGAGGGAAATCATCAACCGCAAGGGCACGTGGGATCCTTCATCATCATCATCACCGCCACCACTGCCACCACCCTGGTCCTTCTTCAGAAGACTTAAAGGCACCTCCCGTTGTGCCAACCTCCGTACGTTCTAACGGGAAACGTTGGACCCCGGCCTCACTCTGCCAAGGGGGTGAAATGCTCTGCTCCCTCCAGGGCAGAGGCTCCAGGTCCCTCCACTCACCCCCCTCACCTCCACTTCCCACATCCTCACACATACCAACAGTTCTTGGCATTCCTGGACTCACGGGAGGGGGGGGGCACAGCCCCTTCCTTGAGACTCAGACAGCACCAGCACTCTGGTTTCCTGGTGGGGGTGATTCCTCCAAAGCCTTCTTTCCTTGCTTCTCCTTGGCCCCAATCCTGCCATCAATCTCTGCCAAGAGTACCACCCCATGGAGAGTGCAGAAGGCTCTAGGTGGCATCCCGTGCCCACCGAACGTTCTCACTGCCCATTGGCTGAGTGCCGGGGGGGGGGGGAGCACTGGGGAACAAGGAAGACAACCTGACGCTGGTGCACTTGCCAGGACATGGCAAGGAGCCGGGGGCAGCTTTCCCAGGCAAGCCTCTATGGGGCAAGAGGACGGGTGAGCCAGACCCAGCGCTGTGCCCTCTCCATCAAGCAACCTGTTCCTCCGCAAAGCAAGCCCTCGGAGGCGGGAGGGGGCAGGGAACTGAAGAGGGCTGGCTACATTCTCGCCAGCCCCCCCCCCCGTGTGGGCACAATGACTGCCTTGTGTGCCCCCCAGCCAACCAACTGCTGCAGGAGACCCCAGCCTGAGCAACCAGCTGGATGCAAAATGCCCAGCGGGCACAAGAGGGAGGACCACCCTCGGCCTGTGGACGGAGCTGCCCCGAGATCTCCCTCTGCCTGACAGTCCAGGCGGCTTCAGCCCACCAAGGCAAGCTTTGCTCCCAAAGCGTGGAAAGAGCGCAAAGGAGGACTCCCCACCCCCTAACCCTTCCCCTCCCCAGGCCACCGAGCGGCAGCCCAGCACCCAGGCACCCCCCCCCCCGCAAGACACTTAACCCAAGGGGAAGGAGGGCTGGCCAGCCGTGTCCGTGCCCAGGGTCCCTCTGAGGGGCAGCCCCTGGGACCATGTTTCCTCCCCCCATCCCACCCTGAGACAACCCCCAGTGCACCTGAAAGGAAGATGAGGCAGAACTGGATACACACACGCACACACACACACACTTCTCTCTCTCACACACACACACACACACGGTCTCATCACAGAACGAGCATCCACAGCCCAAAGAGCACACACGGTCTGCTGCTCAATGCACAACCCCAGAACCCCCCACTTTACCAGGAGGTTCCCTCGCCCCCCCCCCCCCGAGAAGAGCTCAGCGCTTCCGCAAGGAAGCTCAAGGGGAACCTCCTCACCTGCCCAGAGTCACCCCTGGGGAAAGGGAAAGCCGCCCCTTGCCTAGGAGAGACTTGGCCGACGCTGCCTGAGTCTCTGGTCTGGCCCAACAGGCAGCGGCGGGGCAGGGGGGGCGGGGAAGGGGCTGCTCCTGCTGCCACCCACTATGAGCTGCCTGAGGAGACCGCCTCCCCGTCTCATGGAAGAGCTGCTGGCCCTCCGATCGCCAGAAACCGGGGAGTCACCGTCCCTCCCTCGAGTGTGGAAGGGCTGCCCTAGTGGGGGGGGGGGGGTTCCTCCAGCTTTGGCCAGGGGTGGCCACTCCATGGCCTCTGGGCTCCCTTCCAGCCCCTACCGCTCTGTGGCTCTGGCACCCCAAGCACCCAGACGCCCCCTTGGGCCTGCAGCAAAAGGGGGCCTGTGGTGGCCTGGCAGCAGCTGCCCGAGAAAAGCAGCTCCCAGCAGAGGCGGCCGACACTCGGAGAAGAAGCTGCTGAGAAGCTGCCTCAGGCGCTCACGATGGTCACCCACCACCACCACCGGCCGGGGCTGAGCCCACCCAAGGCCCAAGGCACGGAGCTGCTGCCCAAGCAGGCAAGCCAGAGGCTGCCGGAGAGGCCGAGCCCGGAGGCCCAACATCGAGGGGCACGCACCGGGGGGGGGGGGAACCGAGCAAGGACACACACCCCCCGGCCCAGAGGCCCTTCCAAGACGCCGCCCTGGAAAGAGCTGCCCGTCCGAGGCCCACGGCGGGGTTGCCGGGGACACGACCGGCCCCAATTCCTCTCTCTCCCGGTGCCGGTGGAGGAGCTGCCCAGTGGCAAGAAGGCGCTGGGCTTAACGCCGGTAAAACTGAATACTATCATCACTATGCTGGAGGTGTAAAAAAGAGAAGGGGACGTATATACATATGTGGTGGTCATGTGAAGTACGAAAGCAAGAATGGAAGCAAATTTTTAAAGAAATAAGGGAAATAACTGGATTAAATATTCAAATGTCCCCGTCAATGGCTTTATTAAATTTGGTTAAGAAGGATCAATGGGTGAAAGAAAATAAGGATTTAATAGTAATAATGATTACGGCAGCAAGGTTAATTTTTGCAAGAAACTGAAAGAATGATAACCAACTCAATTTAGAGGAATGGTATAGAGCAGCGTTCCCCAAAGTTTTTCAGTCCGCGGACTGGCTGGGGAAGGCAGGGCACCCCCCGCGCTCGTGCGCATGCATGAACAAGCACACGTGCGCCCGTGCGCATACGGCAGCGCTTGCACGGGCGTGCTGAAGCACATGGAGGTGCAAACGGGCAGTGTGGGGGTGAGTGCATGCGGGGCGGCCCGGTCCAGCCCAGGCCACGGACCGGCACTGGGCCACGGACCGGGGGTTGGGGACCTCTGGTATAGAGAACGATGGGATATGGCAATTGATGATAAACTGACATGTGATATGAAAATAAGAAGAGGCCAATCAAAAAATGATTTTAAGAAAATACGGAGTGTATACTTGGAATATGTATTTCGGAGAGGGAAGGGGTATACACCGAGGGAAGAAACAATGAAGTTTTGGAGAGAAAATGGACTGAATGAAACTTAAAATATTATTAATGCTAGCCCTGAGGGTGATGGTGGCACTGGTGTATTGTGTAATTGCATTTTATTGTGATGCTAGGTTTATGCTGTTTAGGTCGGATGTTTGTTTAATAAACTTATAAAAAGAAGAAGAAGAAGAAGAAGAAGAAGAAGAAGAAGAAGGCGCTGGCCTGCGGCTGCCGGAGGCGGCAGAAAAGCCGCCGCCGTGACTCACTTCCTGCTGCCCGAGGGCCCCGAAGGGCGAGAGGGATCCTCCGGGCCGGGTCCTGCCCGCCGCCGCCGCCGCCGCGCCCTCCGCCAGCACCAGCGCAGCAGCACCCTAACCCGGACCCGCTGCCGCCTGGGGCCAGAGGAGGCCGAGGCCGGGCGCAGGAGCGGGGCCCGCGCAGCCTCCCGCGGAGCCGGGCCAAGGGTGCGCCCGCGGGGATCCGGCCCGGAGGCGCCCTCGCCCTGCCTGAGCAGCGAAAGAAAGCGCCGCGGGCACGCCGCTCCTCCGCGCGCAACACGCGTCCCCCGGGCCACAGCAGTCTCCCTGCCCCCCCCTCCGCGACGACCGCCCCCCACCCCACCCCCGCCCGCCCAGGCCTCTTGAGTTGCGCGGGCGGGAAGCGGGCTGCGCGCAGCGGCTGCCTCCCTCCCGCCCCGCTCCCTGCTAGGAAGCAAATGCGCAGAGAAGAGGGACCGGGACGGGGGGGGGGGGCCGGGATACCCCCCCTCACCAGCTCAAGGCGGACAAGCGCCGCGCAGCGCGGGAAGGCGCGCAGGCAAGGGAAGGGGGGCGCGCGGAAAAAGTTGGTCCGAAGTAAGCCCCTCCCGCCTTGTCCGCTTCGCTGGGCGGGGGGGGGGGGCAGGTCTGGATCCCCGGGCGGGGGCGGGTGACAGAGGGCTTCTCCAGAGGACTGTCCCCGATCCCCTCTGCGGGGGGGCCTTTCGTTTCCCTACCTCCTGGGGGGACGCGGCGGCGGCGGCGGCGGCGGCGGCAGCTCCGGGGCGCGACTGGGTTCTGAGGCGGGACGGGGGTGGGGAGGGACCTCCTTCCCTTCCCTCCCCTCCCCCTCCGACCTCCCGCCCGCCCCGACGACAGCCCCGCCCCGGAGGAAGGCGCCCGCCCCCCGCCCCCCGCCCCGAGCGCTTGCCCCGAGTGACGAGAGCGCCTTCCGACGGCCTTATTGGATGCGGGGGGCCTTGCGCTCCTCTCGAGTACGGCGCGCACCCCCGTGGGCGGCCATGTTAAGTAAGGGCGCCACCCGCCCTGGCGTCGGACCCAGCAAAGGAAGCGAGGCCGGCCGCGCCATCTCGCTTTCGGGCACGTGGCCAAGAAGGGCGGGCGGTCGCGCGGCAGGCGGCTAGGGACCCTCCGCTCGTCCCTCCCTTGCCCCGGAGGGCGGCGGCGGCGGCGGCGGCGGGGGGGGGGCCCGGGGGGGGGCCCGGGGGGGGGGCCCGCAGCTACAGGCAGGCGCTTGCCGAGGTCCGGGCGGGGCAGGTGGCCGCGGCCGCTCCCGCTGATGCCCGCGCCGGGGGGCCTGGCCGAGAAGAGCCCCCGCCCCGGCTTCCTTTCTCGCCGCTGCGTTGCTGCTTTGGGGACCGATGACGAGCTGCCGTTCTGGGCCGTCGAGTCGCCTCCCAGCCCGCGCCTGGCAGTGTCCGTCGGGCCCTGACTCGGGCCCGGCTGCCCGGGGACTGCGGCCCCCAAAGGCAGCGTTCCCAAGCTGCGGTAGCGGGGAGGGTTGGTTTCATCGGGTGCCAGGCGGACTTCTGCGGGAGGAGGCGAGCCTCCTGGCCCCAGGGCCGCAGCTAGATCCCACCGCCTGCTACCGTCGTTCGGTACCTGTTGCAAACCATTCGCGTGGCAGGTGCCGGATGCATTCCAGTTTCATGCCCGCCGTGCGTGCAATGAACTGCACGGAGCCCTTGCAGGAGAACAGGCGCAGGAGCCGGCCACCTTGCGCAGGCTGGAGGGGCAACCGTCCCCCTCCAGCCGGCGTCACCGCTGTCTCTGTAAGGCAGGGCTGGTGGGAGCTGCAAGCCCAGAACATCTGGCCTTTACAAGCGAACACCACAGAGGACTCCTGAATGCCAGTGCAGTAGGGTTCAGGGTGACTGCTTTGGGAGCACCCCTCCTTGCGCACCCTCCCCTCGCTTGGGCAACAGCCCCAAAGGGTGGGGAGAAACTGCAACAGCTGCCCCGAACCAGCAGGCCTGTTCCATTCTAAGCCATGCCCCCTCCTGGTCCTCTGGCACCACCGCGGTGGCTGGAAGCCACCCCCAGCTCTTACCTAAGAGTGCAGCCAAGGGCAGGAGCAAAGCCCAAAGTATGCTCCTTGTGTAGCTCTCAAAGCTCTCTCTGGGTGGTTTACAACATAAGGATGCAGGCGACACATGGCAAACCCCTCCCCCAGTGAGCTGGGCACTCCGTTGACCAGCTTCAGAAGGGTGTAAGGCTGAGTCAACCTTGAGCCGGCTGCCTGGACCCGTCCAGATGGTGCTCAGGTTATGAGCAGGATCTGGACTGCAGGACTGCAGTGTAGCCAGTGTGCCTGAGGAGTGAAAGCTCTGCAGAGGGTCCAAGGGTCCTCAAGTGCCCAGAAGTGCAAAGGCCAGCTTTGCCTCCATGGGGGAAAGCCTCAGGGGGTCCCGAACAAAACCGATGGGCCTCAAGAGAGGAGGCTTGTGGGAATCTCCCTGGCCCTCACCCTGCTCCGAATGGCCCCACCCACTGCAACAAAAAACACATCCCAGCAGGAACAGGGGAGGGACAGGAGTCCTCCAGCTGTGCTCCAGGGAGGGACAGGTGGGGGTCCCCAGGCCTTCAGGCAGGGTCTGTCTGCCCAGCCCCGCCTGGAAACGTGCCTGGGTGAAATGGAAGGTTCCTGCTGCTGAGCCAGTGTCTCTCCCTCCTCCTCCTCCTCCTCCTTCCTCAGAGTGGGGAAGGGTCCCTGGGCCAGTGGTGCAGGAGAAGGGGTGATCCCCGCTGGCTGCCAACAGGAGCTTGGCACCATGAAACAAGGAGGGGCCTCCTGTGGGGTCTCGTGATCCTTGGAGGACTCTTATGGCCTACAAAAGGAGTGATGGGCCCTCAAGTCCCTTCTGGACTACGGTGACCATCCCAGGGTTTCCTAGGTGCAGGGTCCTTAAACGCCAATTGCCGGCCCCTCCTTTGGGAGAGGGGTGTGCACTGCTGGACCACCAGCAGCTAGCCTAAGGCTACAAAGTCTGGCTCCTCTCCTTGAAGCCGCCATGAGGAACTGAACTCCTTACCCCCAGCTCCTGAGCCAAGTAAAAAGCACGCAGGTGTCTGTCTAGGCTAAAGTAAGTGACCGTTAGAGTAGGCCCCTTTGAATCGATGAAACTTATGGAGGAGTTGGCTCATCAAATCCCCATTGATTCAGTGGGCCTCCTCTAGTGCAATTTACTATGCTAAGCAACAGGATTTGGGCCACTGAGTGGGTGCACTCTTCCTAAAAAATCAAGTCTGCCGCCTGAGTGTACTCCTGGATTCAACCCTGAGCCTGGATTTTTCATGTCTCCGGGGCAGCCAGGAGGGTGTGCTTGCACAGGGAAAGCTGGCATGCCGGGTGCACCCATTCTAACTATCGCCCTCCTAAATATAATTAAGAATGACCAACTTAAAAAAGAACAGAAAGAGTTAATTGTTATAACAGTCACAGTAGCAAGATTAATATTTGCAAAGAATTGGAAAAATAACAAACAAATTAATCCTGAAGACTGGTATAAAGAAATATGGAGTTTGTATTTTAGTTTTAATTTTGTTATTTGTAATTTTTCTTTTACTAATTAAAAAAGTTTTTTAAAAGCGTCTTTAAGTGTTTTGAACGGTGAGGTTTTAGTATAGTGTTTATGTGTTGATCTTGCTCTTCTCCTGTCCCACCTCAAGGTGTTCTGAATTGGGATTGCGGTCTTCTCTGAGCGCTTTGGGAGCCGCCCCGCCCTCCCCAGGGGGAAAGGCGGCGGACAAACCAAACCAACTGAGCTCCAGCTCCGTTTGGCGCCAGGGACGGCGGGAGGGCAGAGCCGCCGGGCGCCGGGCGGCGAGGGCAGGGGGTTCTCAGCGTCCCCGAGTCCGCGCCGGCGGGACAGGACCGGGCGGCCGCGGCCGGACGGCGAGCGCTCGCCAAAGGCCCTCCCGGGCCTCCTGTCTCCGCGGAGGGCGGGCCGAGGGAGGCGCTCCGCCCAAAGGAGGCGGGCCAAGCTGGAGCGAGCGGCAGGCAGGCAGGCCGGCCGGCAGGCAGGGGGCGGAGCCACCCCGCCTTGGCCCGCCTCCGCCATGCGTCAGAGAGCGCACGCGCGCCGCCTCAGCTGAGGGGATTTCCCGGGCGCGAGTGACGAGGCCCGGTGGCCAATGCCGAGCCACGTCTGCCCGGTGGCGCCAATCAGCGAGCAGAAGGGGCGGCCCTGCAAGAGTGCCTGGTCTAGAGACAGACGTCACCCCTGCCGTGTTGGAAGCAGACGGAGAGGCGAGGGGCGGCGGCCGGGCTGAGCTCCAGGCGGTGGGCAGGAAGGAAGGAAGGAAGGTAGGTGGGGGGACCCAGGCGTCCGGGCGGGCGGTGGGCAGGGCGAATGCGTGGGGGGACCGGCCCACCGAGGGGGCGCCTCCGCCCCCTCCCCGTTTTCTGGCCGGGGTCTCTCTCTCCCCGCTCAGCCGCCGAGGGTGGGGGGAGTGGCAGGGAGCGGAGAGCCTCCCCTGCAGGGCAGTCTACCTCGGAGGAGCGGCCCCCGTGTTGGCGGCCGAGCTTTTGTTCCTTTAGCCGTGTCCGACTCTTCGTGGCCCCCCATGGACCATCATGGGGTTTTCTTGGCCAAGATCCTGGCGTGGCTTGCCGGTTCCTGCTCCAGGTGGATCGCGTTGAGTCGGAACTCTCCCCTAGGACCTGTCCGCCGTGGGGGTCCCTGCACGGCACAGGCCATCGCTCCTCCGAATGACTCAAGCCCCTTCGCCACGGCAAGGCAGCCATCGGTGAAGGGGTAACCTTTGGCCACCCCCTGACCGTAACCCTTCAGACTCGGGGGAGCAGCTGCTTCCGGGAAGGAAAGCAAGCAAGCCCCTCCCCAGCCGGCCTCCCTGTGCTGCAACCCTCCCTGGCTGGCCCAAGGGCTCCCCCGGAGGCACCCAACCCCGCCCCGCCCCGCCCCGCCCGGCCTTCCCTGGGGGGGGGGGGCGGGCAGCTGCTTGCCTTCCCCTTCCCCAGTGTGGTGGAAGCCTGGTCTCCGGGGCTGGGACGGGGCGGTGGCGCTCGGGGGGGGGGGGGTTGCCCCTGCCCCCGCCCCCGCCGGCGCCGGTTGAGCCTCTGCCCCCCCTTCCTTCCCCTGCCCAGATGTGGTGCCCCGAGGAGATGGCTGCTCTGGGCGGGGAGGACCTCCTGGACTTTCTCCTGAGCGAGGAGGACGCACCTGGACCAGCCGCCGCTACCACCGCCGCGGGGGACCGCCTCTCCGGGAAGGGCGACGTCCGGATGGAGGATTGGGACCTGCCCGAGGTGACTGCTGGAGGGGAGTTTGTGGGGGGGGGGGAGGCTGCACCGCCTGCCCCCCCGCCCCCCTTTGCTCCCTAACCGCCTCTGTCCTGGCAGGTCTGGCGGGAGGACGCGGTGGACGACTTCCTGCGGTGCCTTTTGAGCCCCTTCCTGGAGGAGGCCGGCGGCGGCTCGCTTGGCTCTCCCCAGGCTGGCCACGGCTGCCTGGCCGAAGAACAGAAGCTGCCCTGTAGCCCCGCCAGCTCCGAGGGGGCCCTCCCTGGCAGCCCCTCCAGCTCCGAAAGTGTGCAGTCGGATCACAACTACTCCTTGCACCCGGATCCCCCGGAGCAGGAAGCGCTGGGACTGGACAGTGCCGGCTCCTCCTCCTCGGAGGCAGGTGGCGAGGTAGCCATTGACCTGGGTGAGTGCTGGAGTGGGGAGGGGGCTGAGGGGGCTGAATGGGCAGGGCAAGCAGTGGGCAAGCAGCCTTTGGATTTGGATTGCCCTGTGCATTCCCATTTGGGGCTGGGAGCAAAGGGCGTACCTGCATGTGTCTTGGGGGGGAGCTCTAGGAAGGGCCTCCAGATTTCTTTGAGTCTCCACCAGGAAATAAGGAAAGGGTTTCTCTTGCCAAACAACCACTGGCTAAAGTCCACAAAGAAGGGAATACACAGTCTGGTCCCAGGCCTGGCAATGACTCCCCTGCTTTGCTGCCAGTGTGTGCCAACACACTGCACTGGAAGGAGCCACAGGGCCTGGGAGTGTCGATATGCCACTCCAAAGGTGCTTTCCAGGGTTACTACTGCACCCCAAAGTGTTCAGGGAGTTAGGCGCTAATGGCCAAACCTTGAGCCAACTTGGTAGCAGGTGGGTGTGGCGGAGAGCCTGCCGAGGTGGTTCAGCTAACTCAGAAAGCTAACCCAGGCACTCAAGGTCACCCGCAGGGCTGTCCCCAGAGAAGGTGTGGCAGTAGTCCAGCGCTGAGGTTGCCAAGGACTGCTTGGACCACGGTGGCCGAGCTTTTCCTGTCCAAGAAAGTTCCTGGTTAGTGGGGGAGCGTCCTTGCAGAGTGATGGGTGTGGGGCTCCCCTCCAGCCTGCAGACCCAAGGTTAGGGGGTAGGGGGTGTCTGGAGAACAAGGGTGCCCTCTTAACCCTGACGACCTGCCTGGCTTTTCTCCTGCAGAGACATGGGGGGAAGTGGACCCCTGTGATGCTTCCCAGACAAGCGGCTCTTGCTCTCCCGGCCTCCCTGTGGTGGTGCCCATGGAAGAGCCTTTGTCCGGCATGGGGCTACAGGTATGGCATGCTCAGGGCCCCTTGGGTGCCTCTGTCCCTGGTCTGGCTGTTCCCTCTCCCCCCCCCCCCCCCGTGGGATGGACCCTGGCCATATGTCTCCCCCACCGCCCTCCCTTGTCCCTCATCGAGCGCCTTCTCTGGCTCTTCCAGTTTGATTTCCCCCTGCTGGTCTTGACGGAGGAGGAGAAGAAGCTCCTGCAGAAAGAAGGGGTCTCCATCCCCTGCAACCTGCCCCTCACCAAGGTGTGTTTTCGACATGTTTCCCGCACGCAACGCGGCACGCTCCCTGCTGAAGCACCTGGCGAGGCCTGTGTAGGCAGCTGGCCGGTGGGTGGATGACGATGGCGGGGGCACCCTCGGCGGGGCCTGCCTTGCGCCTCCTCCCGCTTGGGACCTCCCTGCCCACCTGAGGCAGCCGACTTGGGCCAGAGGGCCTCCCCCTTTTCTTTTAAGATGTTTGATCGTAAAAGTGGGGAGGGGGAAGCCGTACTTGCCCTCCACGGGGTGTGTGTGAAAGGGTGGAGTGGTTTTTTGCCTTTCCCAGTGTGACCAGGAAAAGATGCGGCAGGACAGTTTTTTGCCTGCTGTTTGGGGTCTGCCCCTCCATGCTGGGGTGGGGGCTCACCCTCTATGCGGCGCTTCTGCTGCAGGCGGAGGAGCGGATCCTGAAGCGCGTCCGCAGGAAGATCCGCAACAAGCAGTCGGCGCAGGACAGCCGCCGGCGGAAGAAGGTCTACGTGGACAGCCTAGAGACCAGGTGGGGAAGCTGAGCTGGGTGGGGACTTTGGGCCCAAGGACCCCTTGGGCAGCCCTGGGGTCGGCTGGGACACAGGTGTTGTGGAGTGAGGAGCGGTGCCACGGGAGAGCCCGGCGCGCCTTCCCCTCTCTCTGCGCTCCCGGGGCTGCTCCTTCCTGCCTCAGAGGCCGGCTTCCTGCCTCAGAGGCCGGCTGCCCCCGCGGGGCGGGGCTCAGTCCTGATCCTGGTGGCTTCCCACAGGGTGGTTGTTTGCACGACCCAGAACCACGAGCTCCAGAAGAAAGTGCAGCTACTGGAGAAGCAGAACCTGTGAGTCCGGGGTTGGGGTTAGGGCAGGGAGGGTCTCCCTTGCTGCGTGGGGGGGGGGGGCGGCGGGCGGGGGGCAGCCCTGGAGGGCCTGAGGCTCCCAGACGGTCCCTGACCTAGAGCCCTGGTGCTGGGCAGCCGACGTCGCCCTCTGGCACCGAGGGTGGAGCCTTGGGGCTAAAGCCAGGCTGTCCCATGCGGGCCAAGGATGGCTTCTGTATTGGGGGTGGGGGTGGGGTGGCCCAGCAAAGGCCTCTCTGGCTGCTGACAGGAGGGGGTCAGGCACAGCCTTGGGGGCTGCTGGAGGAGGCTCACCCCTTTTCTGGCTTGGCTGCAGGTCTTTGCTGGAGCAGCTGCGGAAGCTGCAGGCGCTGGTTCAGCAGACCTCCACCAAGACTGCCACCGCCACCACCTGCATCATGGTGAGTGCCCCGTGCCTCCAGCCCCACAGCTGGCTCACAGGGGGTGCCCTCTGCCGCGGACTCCTCCAGAAAGAGTGTGGGAGGCTTGCTGCCCTCATGCTCGGGTTCTTGCCTCGTATCCAGGTGTCAGGCAGTGGGGTGGGGGGCTGCCACCCCATCTGGGGCCTGCCCACAGTCTTTTTAACGCTTGGCTCTGCCTGCCTGCCTGCCTGCCTTGGAGGACCTTACTGACACCCCCCCCCCCCCCAAATACACTGTCTTGTTCCCCTCCAGGTCCTGTTCTTGTCCTTCTGCCTCATCCTCTCACCCAGCCTGTCCCCTTTTGGAGGCCGGGAGCAGCAGGTGGAGCTTCAGGGAGGTAAGTTTAAGGGTCTCCCCAGGAAAGATGTCTGCCTCCAGGAGTGGGACCGGCTCGTTTTCTTAGCAGCTGGCTACCGGTTGGATCCTGCAGAGAAGCAACACCAGCAACACCGTCCCACCAGATAGGTGGTGCTGTGGGGTGGTTTAGGGATGGGCAGGCAGAATCTTGGCCTTTCCTCGGGGCCCTTTTACTCGGACCTCCCTCTGCAGAAGACAGAGTCAGAGAGCGAGGTCCGGCAGGGGCAGGGAGACCCCCCGTGGTCAGGAGCCCTGGTAGAAGAAGCAGGGGGCATCGGCTCCCCTGGACTTTGTTTCCATTCTGAGTGAGGAGCTCCCAGAAGACCTGAGGGGTCGGCCAGCAGGTGGATTGTTCAGTAGCCGTGCCAAGATGGACCCTGCCCCCTTTGCACATGCCTGTGCATGGAAGACGGGGCAGCAGTGCCTTTTAAGAGGGGAAGCCTCACAAGAGTGGGGAAGTTGGAGGTGTGCTCAGGAGGGCCATCGTCCTTCCACGCCCTTGCAGGGGGCTTTGGGAGAGGGGTGGGCAACGGGGGAGAGGTTCCCCTGCATGTTTTTCTGGGTAACCCCGTTAGGCCGTGCTCGTGGGTCCGAGGGGGAAGAGCTCGGAGGCTCCCGCAAACTCAGCAACCCTGGCAGGGCTGCCGTTTGCCCACGCCCCCCCTCCCCGCCCTAGGGAGGGAGGGAGGCTGGCCCGGGCCCTCCTCTGGATCCCCCTCATCCCGGCCTCTACGTTTCCCTTCCCAGTGCTCTCCCGGAAACTGCGTGAATTCCCCAGCAGTGGCGCCCAGCTGTCACCTGTGGCCCCCCAGCCCACAGAGGGCCCCCTTTTGCAGCTTCCAGAAAAGGGGGTCCCCGGAGAAGCTGTGGACTCTGCAGAGCGCCTCAACCAGTCCCTGGGCGGCCCCCAGCGCTCCCTGGAAAAGCAGCCCACCTCCGGCGGCCCCCAAAGCAGCAACTCTTCCTCTGACGCTCCCTCCTCGCCTCCGGCCGAGGGGCTCCCGCTGGCTCCGGAGCTCGAGCCCCTGCGGAGGGAGACGGCCCTCCCGGCGGCCTCTGCGGGCCAGAAGCCTGGGTGGGTGGCTGACGGCACCAGCGTCGTCCTCCAGCCACGCCATTCAGATGAGATGTGAGCCCTCCACGCTTCGAGGACTTTGCCCCCTGCACTGGGGTTGCTGGACCTGGCCAGGGGCGGGTTGGCATCACCCCGAGGGGGAACCAGAGCATTTGCACGCCTTGCTCTGTTTGGGGATGATGGCGTTTTCCTCCTCTGGATCAGCGGACAGCCCATGTGGGCAGGAGGGCAGCCCTTGGAAGCTGCCCTGCTGCGAGATCTCGGCCTTGAGGCCAACCTGGGCTGAGTCAGGGCAGGAGACGGATCCTGGCCAGGGGTGGGGGTGCGGAAGGATAGCCAGGCAGCAGCAGCAGGCAGCAGTCTGCCCCACTCTCCTGGGCCTCACTTTTGACCATTGGGCCCAGCCCTCTGTTCCCTAACTCAGGCTGTGCCCCCTTCTCCCCAGGGAGCGCTTGCAGGAGTCCTGGGGCTGGAAGCAGTGGCAGCCGCTGCAGGGCTGTGGGGAGGGAGGGAGGGAGGGTCCTCAGCCTCTCTCTCTCACACCTTCGAGGCCAGGGCTTCTCTGGAACCCCTTCTTCAGGGAGCCCCCCACCCCCAGAGTCCGCACAGCACCGCAGGATCCGGCCCCTCAGGCTGTGTAGCCCTGCTTCGTCCTAGACCTTCGGAGCAGGAAGACCAGCTTCTGCTCTGCTGGGCACTCCCTTCGGAGGACAGCCATCACTCGTCTCTGATTCCTGGGGGTGCCTTGTTTCCAGGAGCCCCCAATCCCCCCTGCCCCGTCCAGGTTTCCTGCTTTCAGAGCCCAGGGCCCAAGTGTTTATGGTGCCTCAGCTCCCTTCCTGGGCGAAGGGGTGATGCTGCCATCGTCCCTGCGACTCAGAGCAGGTGGAGGATCGCGGTGTCCGTTCCTGGAGAGCCGCAGGGCCTCTGGCCCTCTGGGAGTGGGTTCCAGTTTCAGTAGAGGGCACGTTCTGACATGGGAGGAGGGAGAAGCCCATGCCTGAGTTCCCTTCTGATGGACCTGAGAATCAAGCAAACCACAGCCGCCTCGCAAGAGGTCTGGCTCCTCGGTGCTGGGGCTTGATGGCCACCAGATCCGGCTGGCCAGCCAGGAAGGCTGTGGGTGGGAGGGAGCCCGGGATGCTCAGAAGACCCTCTGCCTGTTATTGTTCCGCTCGTGGCCCTGTGGAACTGCCCACCTCCTTTCTGTGTGCTCAGTGTCATGGCAGTCTTTGCCCCAAGGTGGCATCAAGTGCACCCTGCCACCTAAGCCCCCCCACCCCCACCCCCCTGCCTCCCTGAGACGGGCCTTCCTTCTGCCCGGGACCACCTTTCTCCTGAGGATAGATGGGCAGATGGGTTCAAAGGGCAGGGCCCCTTGGTCTGGCCTTGAAGCGCTTTGGCCTGAGGTTCTACCCCTCCCTCCCTCCCTCGCTCGGCTGTATGGTTCTTCCCTGTATCGTTTTCTGAGAGCAAATGACTTTTTCTCGCTAATGGGGTATCAATGTCAATGTAATATACTGTACATGTAAATAATAAACCGCTTGAAGAAAGGGCCCCCCTTCCTACCTCCAAGCCTTCTTGGAGAAGTTGGTCAGTTGAGTGAGGTTTCGGAATGGGCCAGGGGGGGGGGTGGGGGCAGCAACTTCGTGCCCGTCTCTCTCTTTGGGCTGGATCCACCCAAACCCACAGAGCACCCGCCTTTAGTTTCTGTGGCTGTGAGACCCCCCCCCCTCCAAAGCCAGAGTACATTCGTTGAGGGAGGCCGACAGGGGCAAAATGTCTCTGCTGGTCCTCCTCGATATCTCAGCCGCCTTTGATACCGTCGACCACGGTATCCTCCTGGGGAGGCTCTCCGAGTTGGGGATCGGTGGCCTGGCTCTTGCCTGGCTCCGTTCCTTCTTGGAGGACCGTCCCCAGAGAGTGCAGATTGGAGAGGGTTTCTCGGCCCCGTGGAGCCTCAATTGTGGGGTTCCCGCAGGGCTCAATCATCTCCCCAATGCTGTTTAACATCTATATGAGGCCGCTGGGAGGGGTCATCAGGGGATGTGGGGCTTCGTGCCATCAGTACGCTGATGATACTCAGCTCTACATCTCCTTTTTTCCAACAACAGTGGATGCTGTTTCATCCCTCAAGCGCTGCCTGGAGGCTATTCAGCAATGGATGCAGGAGAATGGACTGAGGCTGAACCTCGGCAAGACGGAGGTCCTGAGGGTGGGTGGCCCAGACATCAGTGGTTCGGGAAACTCCCTCTCTTTTGGGGGGGTGATTCTTACCACCAAGAGTGAAGTTCACAGTTTGGGTGTACATCTGGACCCGGCGTTCACCATGGAGACCCAGGTGGCGTCAGTGGTCCATTCCACACACTTCCATCTTCGGTGGATTGCCCAGCTGCATCCCTATCTTGATGTGGGGGCACTCACCACTTTGGTCCATGAGCTCGTAGTCTCGAGATTAGACTACTGTAATGGACTTTATGTGGGGCTGCCTTTGAGACTGACGCGGAAACTCCAGATTGTGCAGAATACGGCAGCCAGACTTCTTACAGGGGTGAAGAGGTATCACCGCATTTCTCCCACGCTGGCTGGCTGCCTTGCATTGGCTGCTCATCTGCTTCTGCGTTGATTTCAAAGTTTTAACGATGACATATAAAGCCCTAAACGGTTTAGGACCTCGATATCTGGCAGAGCACCTCCTCCCATCCAGTTCTGCCAGAGACACTCGTTCTAGCCAGGCCGGGCGGCTGAGGGGCCTAATGCCGAGGGAGGTCCGGAAGGAAAGAATGAGGAACCGGGCCTTCTCGGCAGTGGCCCCTCGCCTCTGGAACAACTTGCCCGTGGAGACCCACCTGGCTCCCTCCCTGGGTGTTTTCAGGAGCAAAGTTAAGACCTGGCTATTTGGGCAGGCTTTCCCTCCTGCTGTATCTTAATCCTGACATTTTTGCCATCTTGGATTTATAGTATATGTTTATTGGTTTTCCTGTTTTTAAATTTGTAAACCGCCTAGAGTAGACCGTCGGTCTAGATGGGCGGGGTAGAAGTCTAATAAATAATAAATAAATTCTCACCAACCGCCTGCCCTTCTGGTCCAGGAAGAAAAAAAGGACCCGGGAAGGGCATAGCCCAGGTGTCTCTCTCTCTCTGCATACAACCCCCCCTCTCTCTGGGGGGGGCACACTTTGTTTAGCACTGACTTCTCAGCAGCCTTCCTCCAGGGAAAGGGCAAACACAGGGCTCGGAAAGCACTCCTGGGGGGGGGGGGGCAGGGCGTATGAGTAGGGAGAGAATCTACGCACCTGCCCACCGCCTGTAATTGGGATGCTGGCCCTCTTCGGGGTGAGAGACTCTCCCCAAGAGTGCTGCCCCCCCCAGGGCAGAGTGCTGGGCAGTTGTTGAGGGCCTCCGGATGTGGTCCAAGCACGTGGGGGGCACCACAACTGCAGTGGACTAAAGCTAGTGAGGGTGATGCCCGTCCTTGCCCTGGAACTGGGGCAGGGCAGGGCTCCTCCCACATCCTCTCCCCCTGAGCCACCCAAAGGTGGTAGTGCTGCCACTGCCCTTCCTGCCTGGGCCAAGGGAGGGCAGAGCCCCGTACGGGACAGGCACTTGGGGGGAGCTCTCGGAAGGCCAGGGCCCTGCAGCCCTTGCAAGGAGAGCAGGGTGCCGGCTCCGGGTCCCATGGGGCAGGAAAGGGCAGAGTTGCCCGGGGGAGGCACCAGCCTGTCCTGTAGTCCCTGCGGTGGCTGTCATCTTCTGGCAGCCCAATAAGTGCTGGGCAAAATGACGGAGGAAATGTTTTCAAAACAATTTTTAAAAAAAGGGGGGGGGACAAAAAGCACAGTGGCTCTCCTGGCACCATCAGCAAACTGCTCCCCCTGCACTTCACTAGGGTACCAATAAGCTATACCACCTGATGGCTTAGATAGTGATTTGCCGGCCTTGGCGGTTGTTTTAGTTTGCTTAAAGTATAAATACAGGATAAAATCACATAGTGTGTTATTGTGTGAGAAATGATGCTATTGAATGTCGGCTGCCAGCCCCGCAACGATCCCTTCTGAGCCCATCTTTGGCGACCGGTTTCTATTTGTCAGCTGCCCTGGCTCTCCTTCCTACTCCTGGTCTTGAAGTGGCAACATCTGCCCTTGGTGCCAGAACCTGTGGAGCCTGACGCTCCCTCAGTGTGCCTCATAAAAGCTGCTAGAGGGCAGCTACTGGGTAACAGTGATAGCTGAAGGTGACATAGGTGGAGGTTCTTTCATGGTCAGTAGCAGAGATATTCAGGCTAAATTCTGTTAGTACTGCACCGAAGGTTGCAGTGGTGAACCCCTGCTGAACTATTTTCCGACTAACCCTCTGTGAAGAAGATGAAATTGGAAGCTTTTGTGCAAGCATCCCAGAAGGAAGTAATCACAGACAAAAACATACCAATAGTCATAGGAATGCAAAAGTAGGAAATAAAGAACTAAATGTTGTTGGAGAATTGGACCTCAGGAATAGAAATGAAGCAGGAGAATGACTCATAGAATTCTATGAAGCCAGCCACGTTCTTGCAAATACATGCTTCAAGCAATTGAACAGATGACGCTACATATGGACATTATCAGACGGTGTGACGGAATGGCTGGGGCTTGCCAAACCTTTCTACCACCTGGTCGGGGAAAACCCTGGCTGGCTCCCTCACAGCCTCAGCGTACTGTTTTGTCTGAGATTCTGCTGCCCCCGTTTCCCTGGAAATTCCACTCTTTCCCCACTGTGTGCATGACCTGGAGTCAACGGGGGACTTCGGACAAGTAGGGTGGCTGTTGCACTAGATTAACCAGGATGCTCTGCAATGAACAGAGCCCTGGATAAGGAGTCAATGCTAAAAAGTCACTTTCTTTAAAGGAAAAACAAAAAGGTAAAAAAGCAAAACGGTTAAGCTTTTGAGTTGCATTCAATGTACAAAATAATTTGCAGTCAATTGAGTTTTTATAGGCCAAAATTGAATCATCTATGCAAGTTGGAGTCTCCCGACAAACTGGAGCAATTTCAGAGGAGGGCAACCAGGAGGATCGGGGCTGGAAACCAAGCCCTGTGAGGAGGAAAGACTGAAAGAACTGGGCATGTTTAGCCTGGAGAAAAGAAGACTGAGGGGAGATAGGAGAGCACTTTTCAAAGACTTGAAAGGCTGTTATTCAGAGGAGGGGCAGGATCTGTTTTTGATCATCCCAGAGTGCAGGACACGCAACAATGGGCTCAAGTTACAGGAAGCTGGATTTTGGTTGAATATCAGGAAATACGTCCTAGCTATTAGAGCAGTACAACAATGGAACCCATGACCTCGAGAGGTGGTGAGTGCTCCAACGCTGGAGGCATTCAAGAGAAACTTAGACAACCCCCTGGCAGATCTCCTTTCACTTGGATTCCTGCCTTGAACAGGAGGTTCATTATTCTTTGATTCTAAAGCCACCTGTTGTTTCAAAAGATGTTGTAAAGGTGTACATCAACATGCTCACGTTCAGACTCTTCTCTTATCAAGATTGGGTTTCACTGGCTGTTCTAGGCCCTTGCAGCTTGTTCTGCAGCCTGTACCCTAGTCTCCCCTTTCCAGGTATTTCAAATCTGGTTAGTTCTTGAATGCAGAGATCTTCTGTATCTTGTCATGCAGGAAATCTTTTTTCATGCCCAGATGCTCTACATGCATCTTGGCTGCAGTGTCCACGAAGCTCACATTAAAATATAGCAGTTAGTCTTTAAGGTGCCACAATGTTTTTGTCTTTTTAATTTCTTAATTTTTGTTTTGCTTTGACAAGATGGCAAAGACTCACACGTCTCCCTCTTTTAAAACTACAACCAGAAACTATTGATAGCCATCTTGCAAGTATTAGCGCTGGGTATCAGGTGGGTGGGGGCTTCATAGCCTCATATGATTGTCCTTTGCCACCAACTTGATTAGTAAAGTTATTTTCCCACCTCAGGCATATGAGACAAGTGCCCGCCTCCCCCTTCCTGTAAGTTTTTGCTCCCGATGTTTTGTTGATAGCCCCTCTTACCTCTCTGGCCATCCTCCAAGCAGCAAGCATGCAGGGTCTCCTGCATGCTGAGGACTCCATTGTCCCTCTTTTTCTTCTGATGATGATAACTACAGATACAAACTGTAAGTAAAGGTATCATTTCTATTTTAAATGCTTCCAGAGTGGCCAGGCCAGTACTCTGGGCAGCTTAAAATGAGAGCATCAGCAAAACATAAATTCAATAATAACACAAATGAGATGTTAAATAAGAAAACAGACAAAAGCCCAACTTGAATATATAGCAAAGTCTATACTAAGGTACAAGATGGCAACAAATCAAACAATAATTAAATAAAATCACGGATCAACAAAAATGAGACAAAACAATTAAACAAGGGCCTGAGTAAAGAGCCAAGTCTTTACTTTTCTCTTGAAGCCAAGGAGGTTTGGGGCCTGACGTAGTTCTGCGGGAAGTGAGTTCCACAATGTGGCAGCCACCAGGGAGGTCTGGTTCCTAGTAGTGGATTTCTGGGCCTCCCTTGGGTTGGCCACCCATAGCATCCTAGCTTGGGACGTACGGGTGGGACAGGCACTCTGACAAGCAGCGAGGTCCCAAACCATCTTGGGCTTTGCATGTCAACAATAGCACCTTGAACATGTTGGCCCACAAGCCTCCTGGACGGCTGTTGGATCCTCCCACAAGGGGGGAACAGGCGCCAAGCCAGCAGGTGAGGTGGCAGCAGGTGGTCCTGTCTGGCCAAAGGGGGCCTTCTGGACTTTGGGGGCTTCCTGCACTTGCCCTGCTTCCTGGGCTGCCACTGGGTTACCTCTTGGAGGGGGGAGGGGGGCAGAGCGTGGGGGTCGTCTGGCATGGGCACCTTGCTGATGGCGCTGTGCTAGGACCTGTGCCCAGGCTGCCCCTCCCCCATTTTCACTCCCTTTCCTGGTCCCTCTCCTGCAGCTGCCACTGCCGCTGCTCCTCCTCCACTGGCCAAGTGGGTCACAGGGCTTGGCCAAATGGGCCATCCAACAGCCCCCGCCAAAGACCCTCTGGGCATTTTTGGAAGGCACTGAATGGGCCAGGGGAGGGCGTGAGGGTGGGGTTGTTCTGCCCACCCAATTACCTGCCCCACAACACATGCTTCCTGTTCTACCAGAGCAACGGCTGGATCTGTTGCCGAGGCGCAGAGTGTGGCTGTGCACGTAGGCCGTCCACGAGGCTAAATCGGCTACCTTCAGGGTGGGTGGAATGTGTAGCTTAGAGTTCTCAGTGTAATGAAAGGCTGCAAAAGGAAACTCGTCAAAGCCGGTCCCGTTGGGCATTCAAACCTGCCCTGTCCGGGCACTGTGTGAGGCCACATGTGGAGCAGGACCTGCGTGGAACCTGACTTGCTCCCCCATTGTGGGACTCTCTCTGTGCCACATGGACAAGCTGTGCTGTCAGCTGGCTGCCCACATTGGGTGGGGGTGGCCAGGGGATGGCCACTGCCCACTTGCCACCCTGTCCGGCAGAAGTGCCCTCCAGCCTCGTTGACCTGATTCTGTTTCAGCAGGAGATACTTCCAGTGGGCCATAGGGGAGTTGGGTGGGGTGATTTGCACCTGGGACCTTCTGGGACTCTTCAGCCGAGCTAACAAGGTTGGGAGGCTGAACCAGTTCCGCTGGCAGGAGGTTTGCTGACTGTCCCTTCACAAAGCTAGCTCTTCCATTTCAGTGACCAGTTACATGTACATGATGTAAAAAAACAATTCTTAGGGTCCATCTGACCATAAGAAGCCATTCTATTAATGGGCTCCTCAACGTTCCTTTGCTTGCCGCCTTCTTAATAACAACTTGTTATTTTAGACTGCAAAGGGTACAGCTACACAGCAGGAAAAAATGGGAAGTAATCCTTTGTAAAGTTGCACCCAGGAAGTCAGGTTTCTTCAGGTGAATTTGCTTTAGCAAATGACACAGGAGTCAGGAGAGGGAGAGAGCAGAGGAAACTGCCCATCTGAATGGGTTAGCACCTTGTTAAGGTAGCTCTGCTGCAGCCACCCAGATCTGCTGGAGGCACGGCTACTGCAGAACTCCCCTTCACAAAGAGCACACAAGGGCTGGCTGCCAATTTCCTCCTTTCTGCTGGTCTCTAGCTGCTCTAGTGCACTAGTGCTGGTACCAAGCCTTTGGGGAAATGTTTTTGTTTGAGCCAAAGAGGTGCTTGGTTGAGGAAAACTGACACCTCCTGAGCTGCACCTTGGCTTCCTCTCTCCCCACCTGAAATGAAGAAGCTGAGAGAGGCAGCTTCTGGTCACCCACCGCATCAGCTCAAGCCATCACACTTTCGGAACAAATGTAAGTGCCTTTGGTTCTTTAAAAAGCAGAAGCCCCAGTGACAGAGGGGGAAAGTGGGGTCTGGGGCGAGGGGGGGACTCTGTGCTGATTCGCATTGTCTTGTATATCATGTAGTGAAATGAAAATAATGTGAACTGACCACCCCAATCCCAGAGTGTTTCTCACATTATTTGTTAATGTAGTTGCCCCCCCCCCCCAGAAAGCCTGGGGCTGTGAGCAAGCCTGAGGCAAGTCTTATCTGCTCCCCCCCCCCCATTTGGAGGGTCCTGAAGGAAGAAAACTGGAAGTCACAGACTCCGGACTGACACAGCGGGTGGAATTGCTGGCACTTTATTGGGAAAGAGGCCGGGAGCCACATCTGAGGGGCGGCAGAGGGAGGGAAGGAGAGACCGAGAGAGGAACCGGCAAACAGCAGCTGGTGCCACTCGGCTGGCAAGCGTGGTGGGCGCCACTCGAGGCCCCTGGTGGCTTCGGTTACTTGATGCGCAGGAAGACGTTCCTCCCGACCCTGCAAGGACGAGCGAGAGAAAGAAAGGCTCAAAGGCTCAGGCTGGCCAACCGCCGGGGGTTTCAGAGTCCGTGAAGGCCACCCTTCTCACGGGGCCTGAAGGAGGCTTCAGAAGAGTCGCTCAGCCCCAGGGCATAGTTTTCAGCAACCCAAACAGGAAGGATAAAAGCAGGGGACGCTCAGGGCAGTGGCTCTGACACCATGGAGGATGGGGCCACAACCACCCTCCTTGACTCTCAGCAGAACACCACCAGGACCCCCGCCCCCACCTGCAAGTGCTCCAGGGCATGGAAGGAAGGGGGGGGGGCTACAAAGGCTTAGTCCTTCCTGGCCAAGAGGCTGAGGGGGGGGGGGACAGCGGCTCCTGCTCGGTAGGGTTGGTTTCTGGACACCCCTTCCCTTTGCCCCAGCATTCCGGCTACCCCCAGTGGGGCTGACAGCCCATCTCTTGTGTCCCAACCCGGCGGCACTCGCGTGTGTAGCCACGCAGTGGAGACCTGGCTGCCGGGGCCGTTGTCAACCAGGAGGCATCTGGGGCGTCCCTCCTCGCCTGTCCCCCACCCCCACCCCCACTGGCTGATTATCCAAGACTCCCTTCTCTCTCCCTGGAAAGGCTGCCTGCGCCCCCCCCCCCCCGCCCGGGGCATCCTGCTGCTGGGGCCACCGCCCTCTCCCACCCGGCTTTTGCGGTGGTGCTCCGAGATGGAATGTCAGGACTGAGAGGAGAACAGGATGGGCGAGTCACCACGGGTGGGCGTTAGTTAGGTGGCATCAAGGGCGACGGCCCTGTGGGGCAGCCCCACTCGCCAGGGGCTTCCTGTCTCCAGTCCCTTCCTCCCGCGTCAGAGAGACCTCTGCGGGGGGGGGGGGGGCAGGGCGGTTCCCCCTCCCTTCCCGGCTCTAGCGAGGATCCGGCGCCCCCTGCTGTCAGGAACCGGCCATGGCAGCGGAGCCGCACCGGAGAATTTCCCCCTTGGCCCCCTCTAGGTAGAGGATGGCTTTGCCCAGCGCAGCGCCGCCCCCCCCCATCCTAAACCTCGGTGGCAGCATTCCAACCGAGTGTGTCAGCCGTGAAGTGAGAGGCACCTCCTGGGCGCAACGGCTGTTCTTTTGTGCTGCCCCGCCGTTGCTGGAAGCTGTGCGGGCGGGCGGGGGGGGGGGCGAGGGAGGCTGTGCCAAGCGATCCGTTTTCGAAGTGAAAAACGCGCGCGGGGGGGGGGGAGGGGACGGGGCGGAGAGGGAGTGCAGCCTGGCACCCGGGGCTTTCTTAGGGGGCTGGGGAGAGTCTGCCACCCGGACCACTGGGCTAAAGGGGAGATCAGTGCCCTCCGCTGCCGGATGAGGCCCCGAGTGCGCAGGGGCTATATGTCTCGAAACCGAAAGGAAACCCAGCAGAAAGTTGCGCAGGACGGAGAGCAACGAGGCGCCGGGGCGAGGACAAGCAGCAGCAGGAGGAGGGACCCCCCCCCCCGTTGTAGCCGGACTGGCGGCGGCCCCTCTTCCCGGAATGGTCCACGCGCGCGCGCGCGCATCCCTTGCCCGGGTGCGCCTGTCCTGCCTCCCCGCACCCCGCCGCCGCTTGCCGCCCTGAGCTCACCTGGTTGCCTTCCAGTCGTCGGCGTGGCTCTTCTCCTCCGACCTGAGAAGCCACATGGTCTCCAGCGTCTCCAGGCCCTTCTCATTCACGAAGCATTGCCCCGCAAAGGCGGTGACCGAGTCTGCGGAGGAAAAAAGGGGGTCAGCCGTGACAGGGACCCTCCTCTTGGCCGTTGGCCAGGCTTTGGCTCGGAGGAGCGGGCGGCGGGGTGGGGGCAGGCAAGAGAGGCGCACCCGGGCAAGGGACGCGCGCGCGTGTGTGAAAAAAGTGAGTTTTGGATGGCAAGACGGTGACTCGCCCTGCTGTAGCGGCCGCGGCCTTTACGGTCCCTTCAGGCCAAGTTGGGGAGGGGAGGGGGGTCTGTTTGGGTGACGCCCCCACCCTCAGGTGTGAAAAACCAGAGAGACTTTCTCCCTCCGCTCCTCTGAGCCGGCTTCTGGGCAGAAGAGGTCGCCGCCTCCGCATCTGGGTCTTTGGGTCCGGCGTTTTCTTGGTGAGGGAGCGGGAGCTGCACTTCGGACTGCCAGGCCCGCTTGCGCCCAGAACAGTCCGGGGTTGGGGGTGGGTGGGATGACGGCGTCCGCCTCTGGGTCTATCGGTCCAGAGGCCGGCCGGGATTCCCCGCGCGCCCGCCCGCCCCGCCGGGGTCCGGAGAGCGCCTACCTGCGAAATCCCAGTGGACGGTGAGGCCAAAGGTGGGCTGGGCCCGCCTCGACGGGTGGTGCTGGATGCCGTGCAGGGGCGACTCCCGGATGGCGTTCTCCACGGAAGCCACCGCGGTCAGGTAGGAGCCCGTGAACCGGCCCCCGTTGTCCACCTCTGAGATGACCATCTTGGAGCCCAGCTCGTTCACCCACGTCCCGGTCAGCTTGCACTGTACGGGCGGCGGCGGAGTGGGGAGACAGAGGGGAGGATCAGTCGGGTGGGGACCCGGCGGTGGATCCACAGGAGCAGCTCTTGGGGAACCCCACGCCCGCCGACTCTTTCCCTCACGCCCCCCCCCCCCTCCGCGAACACTCAGGCGGTTGTAAAGCCTTGGGCGGCTCGGCTCATCAGAAAGGAAGCCGAAAGGAAAGAGGCGCCTCCCTTCCTCCGTCTTTTCCCGCGAGGGAACGCAAAGAAGGGAGCGGGGCTGGGAAGAAGATAAATATCCCCCTTCCCCGGAAAACACGGCTTTGCCTGGGCAAAGGAAGCGCCGCCGCCCCCTGGACTGACCCGCCGGGCCGGCGCGAGTCGCCTCGGCGCCGGCAGATGCCGCGGAAGGGAAGGGGCGGAGGGGCGGCTTGCGGGTCCCGGCACTTTCCGGGTGACCGTGGCGACTCCGGCGCCCGCCGGAGGGGAAGGGGGCCCGCGCTTCGGCAGAGGAGCAAGGCGGGGCGGGCGGGCGGGCGGGCGGGCACCTCCAACGCCGGCCCACCTGCCGGCGGCGGCTCAATCTCGGCAGGTGCCCCCTGCGTCCGACGGCCGCGGCCGCCCAGCTGGGACGGCGCCTGCCCGGTGACCCTACCTTCTCCGGGGTGGTGTTCAGGGTGGAGGCGTCCAGGGCCGGAGCCCCGCCGGGCCACCCGAGGAGGAGGAGGGGGAGGAGGAAGCCGACAAGCCGCAAGGCTGCCTGCTGCGCCATCGCTGCTTGCTGCTGGAGAAGACCTCGACGGGAGGAAAGGCGAGCGGGCGGGCGACGATCTCCGGGGGCCGGCCGCTGCCCGCCTTTTATAGCTGCGGCAAGAGGAAGTTTCCCGGCCTTGCGCAAGCGAGGAAGGCTCCGTCTGAGCAAGGCGGGAGGGGTTGCCGGGAAGGGCCGCCCGATTCCGGGACTGTGGTGCCCGCCACGATAGGGAAAGTGAAACCCCGGTGCGAAGCAGAGCCAGAGGGTTGGGGGCTGGGAGGGGGGGGGGCATCTGGGACCGAGCGAAAGAGATGCCTCTCGGAGCCCCTTGTGAGCAGAAAAGTGACGCCCCCGTCCCGGCCTCTGCCAGGCTGGGATGGAAGGAAAGGCTTCGCGAAGAGCCCACCAAGGATGCGCGCGCGTCTGCGAGAAGCATCCGGACGCCCCGGGGCTGTTTGGCAAGCGCGGCGGGGTGACGGCTGGCGGGGCTCTTGCTGTGTTCGCTGCTTGGCGCCGCAGGCCGGTGGCCAGCCCCTCTTCCCTTTGCGCAGCAGGCGCCCCGAGCGCCCCAGCCTCCTACCCCTTGCTTTGCAAGGGGGTGCACGAGGGCCCCGCTGCCGGCCGAGGGGCAGGAGCCCAGAGGAGCGCGCTTAACTCCCGCCTCTGGCCGCTTCTGTGCCAGCTCTTTCCTCCGCCTCCTCCCGCCAGCGCCCCTCTGGAGTTTGGGGGGTCCCCGCCAGCCGGTCTTGAAGCCGCCCAGGCGGTGGTGCTCAAGGGCGCGGGTGAGGGGGCAGCCTCTTTCCCTGTCAAGGCGAGACTGCCAGCCCCTGAGCCCAGGTCGGAGCAAGCCGCTGGCGCCCAAGGCCCTGAGGCGGAGAAAGCATGTTTCCCGGGCGGAGGCCAGTGGCGTCCATGGGGCGGGAGGGGGGGGGGCGCGAGAGGGCGGGACGACGCGGTGTTCCAGTGTGAGGTCCTGTCGTTCCTCATCCCTCAAGGTGTCTAGGAAAGCATCAGCCTCCCAACCTCGCTGCCTTGTGTGGCAAACACCCAAAGCGAGGTGGCACCTACACTGGCCGGATCCAGGCTGCTGCTGGTTTTTACATCCCTTTCATGCCCCTAACTTGTAGTTCCATGAACCAGAAGCTCAGACCTCAGGTGGCTCAAGGAGGGGATGAGCCAGAAACCCCACAACACTTCTCTGGACTAGAGGATGGGCCTGCCCAGCTCTGTCTCGGCTGCCCCTGTCTTGATTGACCTGAACTGCTGCCTGAATCATAGAAGAATCTACAACAATTCCAAGCTCCTTCTCACCCATAGTATTACTGAGCCAAGTATTCCCCCATCTTGTAAATGTGTTTCTGACCCCCCCCCCCCCGCTAGGTGAAGAACTTTACACTTATGGTGCTCAAGCCTATCTAGATCATTTTGAATGTTGTTTCTGTCTTCCAGGGCATCAGCTATTCCACCCAATTTTGTATCATCTGCAAATTTGATCATCATTCCCTGCATCCCCTGATCCAGATCATTAATAAAAATGTTGAAGAGCACCAAGTCCAGGACTGACCCTTGTGACCTCCTCCCAGTTTGAGAAGGAGCCATTGATCAGCACCGAGTACCAGTCTGTAACCCATTGTGTATCCACGTGACCCTTGTTCTATCCAGCCCACACCTAGTTAGCTTGCTCATCGGAATATTATGGGGGCACTTTGTCAAAAGCTTTGCTGAAGTCAAGATATATTACGTCTACAGCCTTCCCTCCGTCTACCAGGAAGGTGACCTGATCAAAAAATAAGGTAAGTCTGGCAGGATTTATTCTTGACAAATCCATGTTGGCTCCTAGTTTTTACTGCACTGTTCTGTTCCAGAATTTTCCCTGGGATTGACATCAGGCTGACTGGCCTATAGTTCCCAGGTTCCTTCTTTTTGCCCTTTTTAAAGATTGGGGCAACCTTAGCTCTCCCCTCCATTCGTCCGGGACCTCACCCATCCTCCATGATTTCAAGGAAACAATAGACAGTGGTTTGACTGTTTCTTCAGCCAGTTCCTTCAATATCCCTGGATGCAGTTCATCCAGCTCTGGGGATTTGAACTCACTTAAAGTAGTAAGGTATTCCTTGATTATTTGTTTATCAATCTCCAGCTGCAGTCCTATCCCCTCCCTGAAAGGCAAGACGCCAAAGGACATGGATGGAAACCGCTTCACCTCTCTCTGTCCTGCACAGCAGCCCCCCCCCCCATCCTGGAGCAGCATCAGGAGGACATCACTGCTGTGGAGAAGACGACCCTTCCAGGATCTCTCAGCTCAACATCCCCCCCCCCCCCAGCTGAGGGACATCAAGAGACTCGTGCTATGAGACAGGCAAGATATCCCTCCCCCCCCCTCACCCGCAGTCTGGGGTAGTTCCTGGCTGGGCACCAAATTCTTGGGAGGTTGCGGGCAACAGTTCCTCTTTCTCCTCTGTGGGTTTGTGTGCCTTTCCGCCCACGAAGTTGGGCACGAGGGCAGCCGGTCACTGTGCCCCGTCCCGCCAGAGCTTGCTCAACACTGGGCTTCTGCTTTCAGGCCCTGCTTCCCAGCAGCCCTTGGATGCTGGCCCGCTCTTTTCTCGCTCTGCTCCACCAGCCGCGGGAGCTGGGAGCCCTTGGGCTGGCTTGGGTCTCATGGCTGAAGGGGAGCCAGCAAGGCTTGGGCTGCTGAGAATCCCAGCCCAGAGGGAAGCTTGGTGGGGTGCGATGGGGAAGGCCCTACGCCTCACCGTCTGCGTGTGAAACCGTCTCGGACAGTAACCAGCCCTTTGGTCCCTGGACAAGAGGGCCAGCATCCCAAACAGACACCCCCCCTCCCAAGTGGCTGTGGGCTAAATAAAGTGGAGCCTGGCGCAAGTGGAGAGGAGGGGGCTGCTAGGCAGAGCATGTACTTTAGGCCATGGAGGCCGGGGGGGGGGGGGCTCTGCCCTTTGGTTGGAACTGCCGGGGACCCAGCAGTGCACCCCGATTCTCTGGAGGAGGAGGAGGAGGAGGGAACCCTGGGCTGCGTTTGCATCCATCCTGCTCCTTCTGCATCTGGCCAGCGCCCCGCAGCATTTGGATCCCCTACCTCTTCCGGGAATGGGCTCTGACTTGGGCCAGGGCACCCTTGTGCTCACAGAGGGAAAGGCGAGGGAAGAGGAGACGCAGAGCCTCCAGCCGAGGGCCGACGTGTTCCCCGGCTGGGAAGGGAGATCACCACAGCCGTGGCAGAGGGTGTCGGGGGATTCCTGACTCCAAGCTATGCCCAGGGGAAACACCATCGCCTGGGAAGGGGCCCCAGCCTCTGCTTTTTCTGGGGGAGGGGTGCCACTCCCTCCCCTGCCAGGCTCCCGGAGCGAGCGACAGGCTGCAGAAGGGGTCCCGCCCTGGGACCTCCAGAGGAGAAGGACACTCTTCCCAAGGCAGCCCAGGGAATGGGCCGGACCTTGCACCCTGGGCCAAGAACCACCCTGAGAGCCCCACGGAGGCCCCTCCAAAGCACCAGCACCAAACTGTGCCCCCCTGCTCCCCCCCCCGGGGTATGGAGGAAGCCAGCTGCAGCCCCACAGGCAGGAACCAGGAAGTGGGGGAGGGGAGCTCCCCAGAACAGGAACCAGGAGCCACAAAGAAAGAGAGCGAGAAGCCCTTTCTACAGTCAGGTTTTTTAAATTTATTTTAAATTAAAATTACTCAGCATCTAAAAATAATTCTGGTGCAGCCCAGATTGTGTAGAGCTTGATTGTGTGCAAATCAAATCGGGGGGTGGGGTGGGATAGAGAAAGCAGGGTGGGCTGGGGGCTGGAGGGCAGGGGCCAGGTTCCTCAAGGCTCACGGAAATCTCCACCACCCCTACAAAAAGTGCTGCTTCTCCTCTCGGCTGGATTGGCGGCAGGAGGAGGAGGAGGAGGAGGGCATGGGGAGGGGGGATGAGGGCAAAGGGATCCTTCATACACACCATGCAGAGGCAGAGCCCTGGCCAGAGGAAGGCCGGCAGCGCCCCCCCCCCCACAAGGGGGGGGGAGGAGATTCACAGTGTAGAAGGGGAAGGGTGCTCGTCCCTTCCCCTCCCTCCTTGCAGCACCAGGAGCCGGAGACAGCCTGGGCCAGCCAGGAAAGGGAGGTGCCCGCAGGCGTGGGCACACAACGCCGCTTCTGCCTCCTCGCCCAGGGTGGCCGTGGCAGGCGGTGCCGCTGCTGCCCTCTGGACTCCAGCCCCGGCTCTCCCGGCTGGCTGGGATCAAGGGCTGCTGGAGCCGCCTGCCGGGGTGGTGGGGGCAGAGAGGGTCTTCTGGGCTGCTCGGCGCTCCAGGGCCAGCTGCATGCTCCAGATGCTGAGGGGGCGCATGTAGGCCAGGGAGCGATAGATCTTGCGCTGGCAGTAGGCCTCGGGGGTCTGGAAGGCCATGCCGAGGCGCTCCCAGACCATCCGGTAGCAGCCTTCGGCCGTGCGGAAGCCCTCCTGAACGAGGCCCTGTGGGGGAGAGAGAGAGGAGAGCCCATGAGCAGCTCGCCACTAGCCGCCCGCCCGACTCTGGGGCTCTCACCTCCTGCCCCCCGGTCTGCACTCACCTCCTGGATCATGGTGGCGGCCAGGGCATAGACCACACCAACCCACACCTCATCGGACTGCACGCTGGAGGTGTCCGGCACCCCGCTGGGGCTCATGCCGTTCACTGCCCCCATGGTCCCCTTGGAGAAGCCCAGCACGTTCATCTCAAAGATGGTCTTCAAAGCGCTCAGGACGTGGCTTTGGGGAAACACCTGGAAGGGTGGCAAAGTAAGAAAGCCTTCGGGCCGAGGGGCACTATGCCAGCGTCGGGTGGCGTGGCACTGCCCAGGCAGCCTGCAGGGAGCCCTGCACCTCGGCGACCGTTCTCAGGAACAGCTAGGCAGGTAATTCTGGTCCTCAAGCAGCTGACCTGGGAGCCCTTGCAGCATTCGTGCCAACTCCCCCCCCCCCCCAAAAAAAAAAAAGGCTGGCAAGCTCCTGACTCCTCCGGGGCTCTCAACCCAGTGCCTAAGTGGACTTTCTTTCCTGCTGGGACCGTCTCTGCAGGGCAACATTTAAGGGGGGGGGGCCTCAGGACTCCCCAGCTGTCCTCACCCCTTCGCCGAGCCCACAGGCACGGAGGAACCACTGCCCAGCCAGCTGGTCCGACATGATGCTGTTGGAGGAGGCGCTCCCGCTGCTGTCGTAGTTGTAGTATTTCCCTAGAACAGGAGGGGGGGGGTGAGGCTTGGATTGGGGCCCCTGCTTCCAGATCCCCAAAGGCCCGCTGGAGGAGGCCAGCTGGCCGGCTGACCAGCCCCGCCTCGCTCGCTCGCTCGGACATACCATTCCAGAGCAGCTTCTCAAACGCTGCTTTGCCCTTGGCCAGGATAGCAGTGTATTTCCGCAGGGCTTCACCCTCACCCAAGATCTCGGCCATTCGGCACATCATGCAGACGGCTGCCAGCCACAGGCCCCCACAGTAGGCACTGCCGAAGCAAAGGAGAGGCAGGTTGGCAGAGCCTCATTCCCAGCAGCCCAGGGCAGAAGAAACCAGGCGTTCCAGAGAGGCAGAGAGAGCCACAGCGAGAGCACACCGTCGGCAGAATCTACAGGAAGCCCTTTTTGAGTAGGAAAAGAAGGTACCCCCACAAACCGCCAGGACCCCGGAGAACATGCAACAACCGCAGCACCAACAGCTGTTGGCTGGACTGTGAGAGCCCCCTTCCCTCCAAGAGAGACACCACCCCCCCTGAGCCCAGGAGGACGAGGAAGAGGAGGCCCACAAGCCCAGGGCTGGCCAACGGTCTGGAGCAGAGCGGCAGCCGCAGAAGCTGGAGGGGGCTGGCCCACGGCCCCTGCCCCGTGAGCTCCCTCGGGCCAGCCCCAAACTCAAAGCCTTCCCAAAGATTTCTTTCTTTCTTGTGCTTTGGCAAAGCTGAGGGAGCAACTGGAGTTCTCCTGGCAAAGCAACAATAACAATTTGCTCCACACCTTTTAGTAACACTCCTGGGGCTGGAGTTGGGGGGCAGGGGGCGGGGGGCCTCAAAGCGAAAGGAGCTCCCTCCTGCTTGCCCAACAAAGAAAGATCCACAGCCGGGGGAAAGGTGGTGTCGCTGCCCCCACTTTTATGATCTCGGGCCGAGGAACTGTGCTTTGCTTTCCTGGAAGGCCCCCTGCAGCCTCCTCTACCCCAAGAGACCCTTTGCACACACACACACACACCCCTTGTGGTCCCTCTCCCAGCTGGCATCTCAGCCAGGGAGCAACAACAGTGGCGGCTGTTTGCAAAAGAGGGAGCCCCACTCTCAGCCAGCTTCCCATTACAGGGAAGGACTGGGTGCCCAAACAGCAAGGAAACTTGGAAACGGTGCTGGACAATAGGCTGCACGCCCGTCACCCCCCACCCCAGGGTGCTTTTCAAACGGAGGGCAGACGCCCACCCGCTGGCAGGGCTCTCGCTCTGGGTTTCCTTCCTTGGTGGCGGTGGGTTGAACTCCTGCCCCCCCGGGTCCCTTTCTACAAACTGGTCCCCAGCAGGGGAAATGCCACCTGGTCCAGCAGGGCCCCCGAGGGAGGGAGGGAGGGAGGGAGGGAGGGGTGTGTCTGTCTGTCTAGGAGCTGGCAAGGGCCCCAGGGGGCAGCGGGGCAGCTTAAGAAAGGGTTGTGGCTAAGCCACCCCTCCTGCAGGCAGCCCCAGCAGCGATGAGGCTCTCCCAAGGTGGCACGCGCCAGCCTCCTCCCACTGCCCAGGCACCCACAAAAGAGAGAGCCGCCTCCCCCCCCCCACATCCCGCTGCATCGGACCTCGCCCCCTCACCTGGCGCCCCTCACCACCCAGGCGTCGTAGGTTTGGTCAGCAAAGCCCGAGTTCTCAATCAGCCCGTCCCCGTCAGTGTCAAACTTGAGCTCTGCCTCCATCACGGCCTGCGGGAAAGGCGCAGGAAGAGAGCAGGGTGGGTGGGTGGGATGAGGGAGGGGCTTGGGGGGGTCCCCAGAGCTGCCGGCCACCTCCCCAGCCCCCTACCCCGAAGCTATACCAAGCAGACGGGCCACATGTCTCGCAGGTAGGCAGAGTCCTCCGTGAGGTAGAAGTCACGATACACCTGCAGCACGAACTTCACGTTGAGGTCCTTCCAGGTGGCCGTGTCGTGGATCAGGTAGGCGTTGACCCGCTTCCAGGGCTCATCATCTGGACGGGGCAGAGGAGCGGGAGGAGCCCTAGTCGGGGGACACGGACCCCCACCGACCCATCCTGTGAGGGACTCCCCCACCCCAGCCCCCCAGCAGTCCCTTGGCAGTCCCATGGGGTTCCTGTGCAGCGCAAATCCACAGGGGGGATTTTATTTATTTATTTATTAGATTTTTATCCTGCCCTTCTAGACATATGTCTACTCAGGATGTGGAACAGCTGGGACCTCCAGCCATGGACCTCCCAAGTCGGCCACACAAGGAAGGACACAAGGTTACACCCCCTGCCCCCCCCCCCCCCCCCGGGCACCACGCAGCCCTCCAGAGCCCCTGGATTACAGCCCGCATCAACACGGCCAAGGGGGTCGGGGATGATGCAAGGGCAGCCCCGAACATTCAGAGAGGGGGAGGCTGTGGAAGCCTGGCTGGCAGGAACAATCTAGAGGGGAGCGATTCCATGGGAGGGGGATGATCAAGCCCATACATAGCACTGGAGCACAAGGCCAGACACTGGAGGGACAGCTTGGCAGGTGCCCCCCCGCCCCTGTAGTTTTACAAGGAGAAGGAAGGGGCAGGACTCTCTCCTTGGGGGCGAGGGGGCAGGGATCTTGCATGAGGCAGGGCAACCACCTCTCAGGCGTGTTGCTTCGGCTTCTCCCATGAACGCCATGGATGTGAGCCCAAGCACCATCCGGCCAGCGCCTGGGCCAAGGGATGCTGGACCAGGGAGGTGAACGGGAGGGAGCGGAATCGCCGGCTGGGCAGCAGGACCGCCCCAGGCCGAAGGCCCCTTACCTGGATCCCCGATGTCGTGGGGGACCACGTTCCGCAGCTTCACGGGTGCCGTCTGCCCGCTCATCAGGTACAGCCGAGGGTGCGTGTCTTCGCTCAGCACCGCAGCGGCTAGAAGAGGGGGAGGACAAGCGGGAGCCACTCAGAGCCCCGCCCAAGGGACAGCCCGGCAGCCCAGACAAGCCAGGAGGGGCGCATCCTGCCCTGGTGGCAGTCGCCGCTGCGGCCACCGGGGGGGGGGGGGGGGACACGTGCGTGCGTGCGTGCGTGAGGAAGGCTACTCCTATGAGCTTGGCTTGTGAACCGGAAGGCGATGCACGACAGCGGCCAAAGGATTAAAAACGGCCCAAACCACCGCTCTTGCTGCTGACAGAAGAAACCGTGGGATCCCGAGGGAAGCACCAGAGGGGACTGGGAGTGACTGCGGGGGTGGGGGGCTTGTGGGTTGCAGCTTCTGGCAGCAGGCAGGATGGGAGGGTGTGTGTGGGGGGGGGGCGGCGGCTCACCCACCCATGTCGTACTGCAGGCTGAGCTCCAACTTGGGCCACAACATGGCGAGAGCGAAGGAGGCGTAGAAGTGGACGTCGTAGGTGTTGTACATGCGATACTCCTGACCTGGCGGTGGTGGGGAAGAAAGAACCAGGGGAACGGTCAGCAGGCAGGCTGGGTCTCGCTCCTGGCCCCGGGGGACGCTCCTGCCTCCCCCCTGGAAAGGGCCTGACCAGGCCTCCTCGGCCCCGCCCTGCGCGTACCTTCCAGGTAGGCAAATCTCCCGTACTCCTGCAGGACGGGAACCAGCTTGGAGAGCTCCCCTGCCGGGGTGCCCAGGGAGGCCACGTCCTCGGGCAGCAGCTCCACCCAAACCGTCCCGCCGTCTGCCAGGAAATACAGCTCATTGAAGAGGGCCGACTTGTACCAAGGGGGCAGCTCTCTGTAGGGGGGAGGGGGGGGCGACAGGAAAGACAAGCCCTTCCTTACTCACAAGAGGCCAGTCGCGTCCCGTCCCTCCCGCGCACCCCTGTGCAGCGCAAATCCTCAGGGGGGATGTGGAACAGCTGGGACCTCCAGCCATGGACCACAGGTCCAGCACCCCGCCTTGCCTTCTCCCAAGACCAGCGAAGCAGGCTGGAGGTGCGTGTGCCTTGGATCTTGGCCCAACCCTGGGAAGGTGGCTGAGCCAACAGGCAGGGCCACCTGTGGACAGACCCTCCTTGCCTTGATGCCCACCCTGAGCGGAAGAGTGCCCCCACCCCACCCCACCCCAAGGGTGCCGATACAGAAGCTCAGCCAGGGTTTGGCTCCCCTTTCCTTGGGTGGGCAGCTGTGCCCGGCTGGGCAGGCTCGGAGAAATGCCCCCCACGTAGTGCTTTTGGCCAGCTCACTGGGCAGGCTGGCCTCTCACTCTGAGGAGTCCAGGAAGAGCCTGTGCTCAGGCAGGAGCACAACCGGGAGCGCCTGGGCGGGGAACACACCGGGATGATTAGCTGGCGCTCCGGGTTTCTCTCAGGAGAGACGGAAACCTCAAGCGAGGGGCCGGCCCTCCTCTTCTGAGGACCTCCATCCCAAGCTGGCCCAGGAGCCCCTTACCTGTCGTTCAGGATGGGCTGCTGCCAGGCCTCAATCCTCTCCTCCCACTCCTCATAGCGCGTCAGCGTGTAGTGGGAGAGGGCGGGGCAGGCGTCTCCCTCCCGGCCAAAGAAGCGCGTGTACCGCCTGCAGGCAGACCAAAAGGAGACAAGCAGGTTGGGCCACAGCAGACGTGGTCCGGCACAGGTCAGAAGAGCCAGTGGAGGAGGTGGCAGGCAAGGGCACCCCCCCCCCCCCCAGAGACCTCCTGGTTCTCAGCTTTGGTGGTGCTGGGCAGGCAGGGAGAGCAGCGTGCTCTCCGAGGAGCAGATCCCAACCAGAGCCCAGAGATCGAGCTCTGAGGCGTTACGGAGTCCGCCTGAAGGAGATGGGATCCCAAAAGACCCTCACCCTTACTCCCAGACAGGAAACCCACTGCTGGCAGGCAGCCAAGGCGCATCCCCCACCCTCTCCGTCTGCTCTCCGGGTGAGTGACTCTCGGCTGCTCAAACGGTCTTCCTCGCCCTTACAAAGCAAAAATCCCCTTCCTCACCGCTTGAATCCACTGATTTAGGTCCTGTCCTGCAGGCCAACAAATTACCATCTGCCCCCATCATCTCACCTCAGCATCCTTCCTGAGCAAAACAACAGTTCATAGTAGGCTGGCTAATGACCGACGTTGCCAGATGGTCACTCCCTTGATCTGGATATGGAAGGTCTGCTGACGCATCCGTGGGTGGCCTCTGTCCGTTCCCACGACCTGCTGGCCACCTACTAAACCCCCACCCGAACTGTGTCCTGCTGCCTAGTCAGGGGCAGCTGCCCACCCACCCTGGCTTCACGCATAAAACTGGCCCATCTAAACGGAGAATGGAAACCCACGGCACTGCTTGCCAGCTCATCAAGATCCCCTCAAGATTCCCAAATCTTTCCTATTTCTCCTAAGGGAGAAGTGGCACTCCACCTGCTGGTGCCAAGCGCACGTCCAACAAACCAAAAAGGAAAAAGAGAGAGAGAACAAAGCATGCCGCTTATCTACTGCTCCTTAGCACTTGAAAAGCTCTCTGGGCAGTTCTGCAATTACGCACATTACACATTGCCCCCTCCCCGCACCAGCAAGCTGGATGCTCCCATTTACCAACCTCGGAAGGATGGAGGGCTGAGTGAACCTTGAGCCCACCTGGCCACCTTGGACTGAACCTGGGTCGTGAGCAGAGTCTTGGCTGCAGTACCACAGTTTAACCACTGCGTCATAAGGACGCCAGGCCCGGAACCCCTGCACCACAGCTAGATGCCATGAGGCCCAGAATGAAACCCAGCGGCACCAGTTTGTCCCCTCCCTCCAGGCTAAGAATCCTGAGGAAATGGGCAGCCGTTCAGTGGGCACAACGGGCAAAGCCAAACAAGGGCCTGGCAAGGAGCTGGTGGGTCACAGGTCCTGGTCAAAGACATGGGGCGTCTTCCATCCAGAAAGAACAACGAATCATAAGCCTCAAATGGCCTCCCAGGACAGATTCTTTGCCTTCTCCTAAGGCTTCCAGCAAACTCTTGACTCTGGGCAGAGGTCTCTCTCCCGCAGGCCTCCTCCGAGCAGCCGCACTTCCCTCCTTCACAGGTTTCTCCAAACCAAAGGGGTTGTGGGGAGGGGCGGGAAATGGTCAAAAGAATGTAGGAAGCCACACACTTTTGCCTGGGCCCCTCTGTGGCTCAGTGAGTGGGGCCAGTCGATTGTGCAAAACGCCCAGCTGGGAAACCTGCCCAGTCACGGGGCGCTGCCCTGGCCTCAAGTTCAAGCAGGTGGCCGCGGCTTCTAGCTGAGGCTGGCCTGGAAGCAGCCCCTCCTGTGAACCAACCCCACTTGTCCTTGTGGCGCCTCAGGGGCACAGAGCATCCCCTGCGCGCGCACACACACACCCCTCAAGGGTCCTAGACCGGGCCTGCTTCCTCCCAGCCGTGCAGACTGCAGGGGGATGGTTTGTGATGTCCAGAGGTATGGGGCCAATGGGGCCACATCCAGAAGGGCACAGAAAAAAAGCTCTGGTTCACTTCCAGCTGCAGCACCCCTTGGGCCGGCCACTGCCACCCCCCGCCACCCCAAAGAGTTCCCATAGGCACCCACCTGTGGTGCACCTTCTCTTTGGATCCAAAACGGATGCACGGCATATCCCAGGCCAGGCCGAACTCCAGTGTCCCATGCCCGTGGGGTGGCACCGTACAGGTGGCACAGACAGCTGCAGCACACAGCTCCCCCTTTGCTGTAGGGGGGCCTTTCCCTGCAAGAAAGAGGTCCCCACAGTGTCAAAGGATTTCCCCCCCCCCCCGGTGCCCTTTTAGAGCAGAACACTCCTCTGGCCCTAAGCTCACCTGGCGGAGATGCCAGTCTACCATCTGCCAGGAGGTCCTGCCACACCTCTCGTCCCGTGCCGGCTGGATCGAACACTGTGAGGTGGGTGACTGTCGTGCCTGCCTGTAGGTGCAGGGAAGGAAGGGGAGAAAAAAGGGGAGCCCACCCTTAATTCTCCCTGTGTTGCAGCAGGCCCACGTTGAGGAAGTGGGCGTCTCTCGCCTGTCCTACTTGGAGGAAGGTTCTGGGTGCAACAATCCCCCGCCCAGCCAAGCCCCCGTCCCATCCTCAGGCCTCCGAGGGCGGTGGCAGCAGCAGCAGCAGGGGAGGGCACCACGGGCATGAGGAACAAGGCTGGAGGGAAGCGGTGGGTCTGGGGAGGACACCGGTCAGGGAAGACCCTCTGCAGACCAGGAGGAAGAGCCCAGATGAGATGGAGGCATTTGGGGGAGCTGAACCTTACCCGACACACGCACTTCCCCTTGTTTCTCTCTAAGGAAGTCAATTCCTGGCCTTAAAAGAACAGCGGAGAGAAGCACCCAAAAGTTCAGCATGGGAGCAGCTGCAGAAGCCACCTGATGAGAACCGGCCCCTGGTCCTTCCTGTGGGCGATTCCTCAGGGCGAGGCAGGGAGGAAGCGGATGCCCACCCTTCCACGGACTGTGTCCGTGTCTTACGCGTCCAGCAAGTCCCGGGGCTTCCGTGAAGCCAGCCAAGCCCACAAGCAGCCATGACCCCACGTGGGCGTTAAGGGGCCACCCAGATCATGTGCAGGCAGCAGCCAGCCCACCCCGGTCCACACCCCCTGGCAACCCCTCAACGAGGCCCCAGGCACGTCCTTCCATGGCCTCTGGTGGGCCCTTCCTCTGGGGGCTGGACTCCAGGCACAGCCCTCTTTCCCTGAACTTTGTGCTGAGCCAGGATGGGATCACCCTTCTTCCTCTGGCTTCCCTCCAGCCTGAAGTGGCAATCCATCCCATGTCCACTGAGATCCGGCTGCCTCCCCTCCCCGGCACACATCATCTGTTTGCCACCAAGGAGAGACCCGGCCTCCTCCAAGCACAGCGTGACCGGTGCCCCCCTTCATTCCCCCCCCTCCTTCCGAGAAGAGCCCCACCTCCTTTGCACAGCCCCACCTGGTCCCGACCCCCCCCCCCCCAGTACCTTCTCCCCGGGCAGAGATGGCCAGAGTGTAGGGGTTCACTGGCGCACAGTGGTGGAGCAGGACGCCACGGACGCACTGCCCGTCCTTCTGCAGGCTGAAGGGCTCGTTCCAGTGGCCCCCACTCCGGTCGGCCTTGGTGTCCCGTGCCGTTCAGGAAGGTGAACATGAGGGAGACCTCGGTGGGCTCATGGCTGAGGTTCTCCACCTCCCAGACGAAGACCCCCACGGGCAGGCTGGTGTCCTAGGGGCACAAAGGAGACCAGAGGGTGGGGTTCTGGCAGGAAGAGGCCCGGGGCTGGGGCAGCTGCAGGCTGGGGCTATGCCAGGTCTGCCAGCCCTCCGTTGTCATAGATCGGGGGAACCAGAGCAAAACCACGGGAAGCCGGAGCGCTGACACGGGCCATTCTCTTCCGCCCCATCATCCCAGGGGCGTTTTGTAACTAAGGCCTGTTATCTCCTCCCCTCCCCAACCCCGACTGTCATCCCACAAAGGCAAAGGTTTCTAGTCTGCCATCACAAAGGGCTTGCAGAACGCCGATTCTGAAGTTTCTGCCCCAGCCAGGAGGACAAAGACCTGGACCAGCAACAATTCACCGCTCACTTTAGCTGAAAAATGCCATTTTGGCTACAGAGAGGGAAACACGGCCCTTAAACCTATAGGGACGCCTGGGTGAGAAACACACGTTAGCAGGGGCCAAAATCCAGCTTATTGCTTCGTGACATGCTTTTACGGCTTTCAATGAGCATCTTTTTAGTACTGCTATATATGTAATTATATTTCAATACTGCAATTTATTCAGACCACCGTCATCAGACTGAATGGTGGTTTTTTGTTTTTTTGTTAAGTTGATTCCGTTTATTCTTGGGAGAAGTTTGTGTAACTTTATTCCCTTACAGAGGGAGTTGTACGGAGGGAAGCAGTTTCACAGAAGGCAACCCAGGCCAATTTTCTTGAGGGGAGAGTCACTCCCCCTTCTTTTCTTGGGGGGCCTTATTTCCTGCCTGCAGCCCATTTGCCTGACTTACTGTATGCTCAGGAAGGAAGTGCCGGCACAAGCAAAGGACCTGCGGGGACTGGCAGAATTCAAGCTGGGTTTCTGGAAAGCTCTCTCAACCCCACTTTGAATTAGGAACCCGTGACAGCCGCTTCACTGGCTGCTGATCAGTTTCTGGGCACCGTTCAAAGTGCTGGTTTTGACCGACAAAGCCCTCCATGACTTGGGTCCAACCTATCTCAAGGGACCCGCATCTCCCTTTGTGAGCCTGCTCGGGTGTAAAGATCATCAGGTGCGGCCTTTCTCTCAGTTCTGCCACCCTCACAGGCATGCTTGGTGGGTACAAAGGAGAGGGGCCTTCTGTGTGGACTTTGGAACTCCCTCCCACTGGAGGCCCAGGCGGGCCCCATCTTTGCTGTCCTTCTGCAAGCAGCTAAAGGACCTTTCTCTTCAGGCCAGTTTTCCTTGAGTGACTGGCTGCCTGAACGGGGCCTTTAAATGGACTGCTACAACTCTTACTGCTTTGCATGTGCTTTTAATAATCCTTGCACTGACCGTTTCTTACACTGGCACTTGCTCGAGCATTTTTAGAATTTGTATATGTATTACTTTTAGCTTTAAGTATTGTCTTTGAACAATGTAAGGCACCTTGAGTCTTCCTTAAATGAAAGGCTGAGTAAAAACATTTTTATTAAATACATACATACATACATACATACATACATACATACATACATACATACATACATACATACGTACATAAAACCTACTCATCCCGGCAGGTGAACCATGTTTTTTTAAGAAGGGAACCTGAGGCTAGGAGAACCACTGAGGAGAGAGGAATGTCTTGAGTGACAGCAAAACCTGCAGGGGTGGGATGAGGGCTCTCCAGGCATGCTCAGAAGCCCCCTCCCCATTTCCTCTTTGCTGGCACTTCACACTTTCCCCATCAAATCACTTCAGGGGAGGGGGGAATCTAGTACAGCATCATGCTTCCCACAGGAGCAATACTGTGCCCCCATCGCTGTGGGGCTGGTAGACACCAAGTGTACTCGGAGGCATACTCAGGCCCCTCCGTGCTCACAGCCCCAATGGAGGGACATCCGGGAATTAGGGCAAATCTTTCCTCCCCCCACCCCCAAATGGCCAACAGGACCAGCTCACCTGATAATCGTGAGGGATGATGGGGGGCGATCTGCCGACAAGTCAGCACAACGTCCTGCCCAGGCAGCTGGTAGACCGTCCATGAGCGTGGGTAGAGGGCGTGGGTAGAAGGCGTAGTGGCCGCAGAAGCCCCAATTCCATCCTGGCAGGCTGCTGGGACGCTCCACTGAGAGGACCTGCTGGTAAACCGTCTGGCCTTTCCGGCGCAGGCAGACCGTGAACTACGAGGAGGAGGATGAAACGGTCAGTGGCCTCCGTCTCACCTTAGGGGCCTCCCCCCCATCGTAACAACCCAATGGGGCGAGATCTACCCAACAGGTGATATGGGAGGGCGCGCATAGCACCCTATGTGCAGAGACAGACCAGGCGACAGCCCCCCTCCCCACAAAAAGCTCCTTCACCACCAAGACTCCCAGGAGGAGCAGCCCACGAGGGATGGCCGGCCTCCCGCGGAGGGCATGGTGAGCAGCCCTGCAGGAGCGGTGGAGGCGGGGGGGGGGGGAGAGGGCAGCAGGGAATGACAGGGCCCTGGCACCCCGGGCAAGCTGGCTGAGGAGTGGAGGGTGCCCGGTCCCCCACCCCTGCCCGGCCCTTCCCCATGAGCACACCTGGTCAGCAACAACGGTCTTGTAGTGGTAGAGCCCCGGGTTCAACTGCCATCGGCAGAAGTCGCCTCGGCCAGCCGCGGGTGATGCTTCCTCCCCCAAAACCCCCCAGGGGGCAGCCTGCGGGGGAAAAGGAGGGAAGCAGGACGACGCTAGTTCGGCCCCAGACCCACTGCGGGACAGGCGGCCAGGGCTTGGCCACCCCACCCAACTCCCAACCTTGCCCCCCCCCCCCTCGGTGCCCACCCTGGGCCCCCTGCCCTGGCAAAGTGAGCATCCAGCCCCGCCTGGCACCCATAGGCTGGGGCCACTGCCCCCCTCCCCGCCTCCCCACCCACACCACCCACCATAGATCTGGTGGAGGGTCTGCGAGTTGAAGAGGTCAATGAAGGGCTGCTTCTTTTCCACGCGGGTTCTGCGGTACCACCACCTGAAGTACCTGGCAGGGGAGGGAAAAAGGGAGCCCGCCTCTCAGCCCGAGAAAGAGCGGGAGGGGGCTGCTGGGGGGGGCGAAGAAATCCCCAGGAAGGGGGCCCAGGGGAGCCTGCCCCCTTGTGCCGGGGGGGGGTGGTAGGTCCTCGCCCTCCCTGGCCGCCCCCCAAGAAGCCCCGCGGCTCCCCCCCCCCTCTCCGTGGGGGAGGGCCAGAGAGGTGCCCAGTGGCCCCCCTCCTCCTCCCCCGCCCCCGCCCCCGAGGGAGGCCGTGCGGGTCACCTTTGCCCGGGCGCGCCTCGAAGGAGTGGCCGGGAGGGAGGGAGCGAGGAAGGAAGGAAGGAAGGAAGGTGTGGGGGGGGGGAAGGCAGGATGGGCGCCCCTCCCCCCGCTCCCCCCCCCCCGGCCGGAGGGACGCACCTGAAGGCCAGCCCGAGGTACTGGAGGGCTTGCGCGGGGGCCACGTCGGAGGCCTGGTAGGGCTTCCTGCGCTCGGCGAAGCGGTGGGCCAGGCAGAGCCGCCACCCGCACCGCGGCAGCCCCCGCCCCGCCGCCCCCCCCTCGTAGCTGCCCATCAGCCCCGGCCCGCCCGCCTCGGCCCCCGGGGGCCCCCGCTCGGCTCCTTCTCGGCCCCCGCCGCTCCCGCTCCTGCTGCTCCCGCTGCTGCTGCTGCTGCTGCCGGGGGTCGCCATGGCCGGGGGGGGGGGGAAGGAGGAGGAGGAGGGAGGGGCCGCCCTGGACACACGGAGGGACGGAGAAGCGGCTGGACCTCTCGCCGCCTTCGCCCCTGCAGCGGGACCCGGCGCCGGCGACCTTCCTCCGCCCCCGCCTGCCTCTTCGCCCGCCCGGCCCGGCCCTTCGCTTCTCTTTCCTTCCTTTCCCTCCCCGGCGGCGCTTCGGTTGCTGCTGCCGGAGGAGAGGCCCCGCCCCCTTGACGGCAGAGCCGTCGCCCCCCGCCCCCCGCCCCGCCCCGAGGGGGGCCGAACGGCCCACAGGACGGCGCCCGAGCGGCGGCGGAAGGAGCCGAAGGGCGCCGTGGGCGGGGCCTCGCAGCCGGAACTGCCCGAACGCCTCCGAAGCAGCAGGCCGGCCGCCTCTCCCACTCCCGGCGGCGTTCTTCCGCTCCACCCGGCCGGACGCCTGGGTCCCTCGTCCGCGCCATGATCGAGGTGTCGGCCTCCCTCCTGCGGGGCGCGGTCTTCCTGGCCGGGGAGGCGCTCGAGTGCCTGGTCACCCTCCGCAACCCGCTGCCGCCCGACGCCACCTCCGCCTCCAGGTAGGCCGGCGCCCAGGCAGGCAGGCAGGCAGGCAGGCAGGCGGACGTCCGTCCGGGCGGGCTCCCTCGAGGAGCCCCGCCCCCTAGAGGTGGCGGTCCTCGGCGCTGCACGGTTGGGGGCCCCTCCTGCCCGGGAACGCCTTCCGGCAGGGTCGGGGTCCTCCGGGGATCCCAAGAAGGTCCCCCCCCGCCGCCGCCCCCGGGCGTGGAAGGCGGGGCTGCGCCGGTGGTGGTGGGGGGGGGCAGGCGGGGCTCTTCCTTCCTTCCACGGGGAAGCGGCGGGGCAGGGAGGCGGTGCACCCCCCCCCCGGCCCTCCAGCTGCCGGCTCCCCCTGAACCCAAGACTCCCCCCCTCCCCGTCCCTTCCAGGGGGGCTCCAGGGAAGAAGGCGGGGCCAGGGAAGCCTCCTGCTGAGGAGGGGGGCCCTGGGCGGGGCTTGGGCCGCACCCGCTGCTGGCAGGCAGACCGCGGCCGGCCCTGGAGGTCCCAGGCCATGGGGGGTGGGGGGGAGTAACCCCCTCCCCGAGGTCTAGGAGGGGCCCCTCCTCCCCCCCCCCCCGTGGGAGACCGGCGGGCTGGGCTGCAGAAGGACCCCGGGCCCCAGGATCCGGGCCCTGCGCCGCTCCCCCCCCTCCCCATGCGGACCCCCCTCCCTCCAGCTCCCGGAGGCCTCGTCCAGCTGGGCCCGCCGCCAGGCATCCTGGGAAGCTAGCAGGCCAAAGGAGGGGACCCCCCCCCCCCAGGGCAGACTGCAGTGTCTCCTCCCCCCCCCCCCCCGCGCTCAGTGGTCCTGGGGGAGCTGCGGTCTCTTTCTGAGGAGCTGGCCCCTTTTGGGAGGGGGGAGAAAAGCACAGTCTCCAGCAAAGAAGGGGAGGCCTGAAGGACTGGCCGGGGGGGGGGGGGGAGTCTGTGAAAAAAAAAGGGGGGGAGGGCTTCTGCCTGCCCCCCTGCTGGGCTTGGCTGCTGCCCTCGCAGGGCTCCAGAGAAGGATACCCTGAGGGAGTGCCAGCCCTGGGAGGGGGTTTGGCTGGCCCTGGGGGGCGGGGGGGGGGCCCACAGAGCTTGCTGGGCTGGTTTGGCCGGCCGGCTGGACTTGCCCAGCAGGTGACTGGAGTGGCCAAGCCGGATGGCTTGTTTTTCAGCCGGAGGGTGCGAGGTTGTGGGCGGGTGGGAGGTTGGGGGCTCCCCCTCGCCCAGGGTGAGGCAGCACCTGATCAGAGGCAGTGGGGCCCCCCTCTGCACAGGGGTCAGCACAGACCCACAGAGAAATGTGGGCGGAGGGTCGCTTCGGGAGGAGGGCCAGCTGTTTCTTTGGGGCTCATTCCAGAGGTCTGCTGCTGGGGGGGGGGGGAAGCTGGAGCAAGCCTGTAGGTCTGTGACAGGCTGATGATGTCCCCCAGCCCCCCTCCCTCCCCCCCCCCCCCGGCCAAGTGGGAGCAGGTATGGCCGGAGTAAGGCTTTGCAGGTGGATGGGGGGGGGGGGAAGGCAGCCAGGATCAGACTCTCCTTCCGCCTCTCTCCCAACCCCATTTCTCAAAGTTGGTGTGGTGTGGGGGACGTGGAAGGAAGGCGGGGGGGGGGGCTCTGCAAGGTGTTCTGCCGTGTTATTCTAGGTTAGCGGAAACCCAAAAAGCACCGGACAGCCCCGAGGTTGAGCCGCCAGGCCCCCAATTGTGGCTGGGAGCTGGCCGTCGAATGCCCCTGCTGCCTAAGTGCCCAACGCCTGCCCTGGGCTGTTTCCAAAGGTCTTTCTTGGTGGGAAAGGGGGGGGGGGGCGCAAGGGTCTGAAAGAAGCCCTTGTTGAGTGGGGGGGGGGAGAGGGTGAAGCAGGTAGATGGGGTGGCTGCCTTTTGCCTTTGGACTGGTCAGCGGTGCTAAACAGGAGCGGCTCACGGGCCAGACTGAGCCGCCTGGAGCCTGCCCACCTCACCCCCTGAGTCCTGTCTCGTCCGGTCTGCAGTGAAATGCTGGCCTGGGCCAGTGCTCAGATCCACTGCCAGTTCCATGCCAGCGAGAGCCGGGTGGCCCTGCCGCCGCCGGAGGAGGGCAGGCACGACGTGCAGGCAGAGAAGGAGACGGTCTTTGTCCCCAACCGAGGTGAGGAGTGGTGGAGGGGGGCAGAGACCCTCCTGGGGGGGGGGAGTGGGGGCCGGGAGCTCCTCGGCCAGTGAATGATCCTTCTGGCCACTGGCCACAGAGCGAAGGGAGGCCTTCTGGGGAGGGGCCGGGGCCAGCCATGTCGTCACACCCATGTTGTGCTTTCCTTGCAGGCGAGCGGGGCCAGTGCGTCCTGTCCACTCCCCCCAAGATCCTCTTCTGTGACTTGCGCCTGGACCCGGGCGAGTCCAAAACCTGTGAGTGCCTCCTTTCCCCCACCCACGGGGGCCCCTTTGAGCAGTGGCAGAAGGGGTGGCCCCTGGCGGGCTCAGAGCCCTGGCATAGTCGGGCTGAGAACCCCTCTGCTGGGTGGCATCTCTCTCTCTTTCTCTTTTTCTCGGGGTGTGTATGTGTCAGAGCGTGCCCCCCCCCCGCCAAGCTCTTTAGCCCAGCCTCCCACAGAAGTTCATGGGGAGAGAAATGGCTTACACGCTATGGGCACGGGGGGGGTGGGGGGTGCAGAGCAGGATGCAGGAGCCTGCCTACCTACTAGTAGCTGCGTCCGAAGGAGCTTCCCCCCTGCCAAGTGTTTTGGGGGCACTGGTTATGCAGGATTCATCTTCCCCTCCCCACTCTGCTTTTGCCCCCACCCCCAGACTCTTACTGCGAGACCCTGCCGGTGGATGGTCCCCCTTCCTTCCGTGGGCAGGCGGTCAAGTATGTGTACAAACTGACCATCGGCTGCCAGCGCGTCAACTCCCCTATCAAGCTCCTTCGGGGTGCCCTTCCGAGTCCTTGTGCTGCACGGTAAGGAACCCCCCCCCCCAATGTCTCCTCCCAGGGCCAGGGGCCTCGGCTGCACATCTGTCTGCCCCCTCCTCTCTTTCCAGGGCTCAGGGACCACCCCTTTCCCCAGGATGAGGCCGTGGCCCCCCTCCAACCCTTTCCTGGAGGGACGAAGATGGAGGCATGAAGAAGGATTCCCGGCTGGCCGACTTCGCCACAGAGCTTCTGATGGCGGCCACGTCCCGGCGGAGCCTACGTGAGTCCTGACCCACCCTGGCCCCTCTGAATAGCCTTGGCCAGAGAGGGGGGGCAACTGGACCCATGGGCGTGCCGGTTCACACGCACACTCCTTGTCATAAAAGCAGCAGGTGGGGGGGTGCTTTCTTGTCATCCGAGAGGTCCTGGGGGGGGGGGGCTACGGGGCCCTCCCTCCTTGCCCTGCTGCTGCTTGGGTTGGCGCCAGGGATTCTCACTCAGCCGGGTCGTGAGGAGGGCCAGAACGCGGAGGGCCTCGTTGTGGCCCCTGTCGTTCCTGTGGAGGGCCGTCCCAAGAGCCCCCCCGGGAGCAGAGAAGGAGCCTCTCGGCCCTGCCTGGTGGGAGGACTGAACGTGGGCCATGGGAGCCCAAGCGTGGCTGCCTTTCGCTCTTCCACTCTCTCCGCTGCAGCAACAGAGCTCTGGCTTGCCAGTCTCACAGGCCATAGAGTGGTAGAAACCCTAAGAGTAGGGAAGGGACGGCCGCTCTGCAAACGAGCCACCCAGTGTTCTGTCCCCTCAGCAGGCCTGCTCAGCTCTTAGCAGCTCAAGGCTGCAGCTTCCTTGAGGGAGTGTACCTGCCTCACGACGTTTGGTCTTCCTCTTTTCCCGGCTGCCTTCCCCCTTTTCCTTGTGCTCTTGTTCCCTCTGGCGAGCCATGTCTTCTCGCAGGACTTGCAACCAGTAGGGAGCCCGGAAACCTGTCCTGCCTCTTTGCAAAGCTGTCTCAGCTCCGAGCTGTCCCTAGACCAGCGAGGTGGCCCCCGTGGGGATGGCCGAGGCCAACGCGGGGAGGCAGGCCAGAGGAAGCGCCTGTCCCCCCGCCCCCAGCCCTCTGCCCTGCCGGAGTCTGCCAGCCAACCGCCCAGGGGCCCTGCTTGGAATGTGGCCCCGATGGACCTCCTGGGGGATGCCACCGGCCGGTTCGGGGGTCCCTGGGCCAGGCGAGGCAGGCCTGTCCCCCTGCCTGGACGGTCCCACTGAGGCCTCCTCTTGGCTCACAGACCTCTACAACATCAGCAACTCTGGGGCAAAAGTGGGCAGCTTCTGCATCTTCAAGACGGTTTACAAGATTGGAGAGGACGTGATCGGCACCTTCAACTTCTCCGAGGGAGACGTCCCTTGCCTGCAGGTGAGGAAGGCTCTGGGGTTCCTCCCTACCGGAGGAGGAGGAAGAAGAGGAGCCTGCGCCTGGGCCAGGGCAGGGCAGGTTGCCTGTGCCGGGGCGGTGCCTCCCCAGCCCATGCCCAGCTTTGACTGCTCTCCTTGCCAGTACCTGGTGAGTCTGCAGACGGAGGAGAGAGTGCAGGAGGCCTTCCAGCGCCGGCGTGGGCAGCCGGTCTCCTACAGCACCCACGCCCGCCACCAGGAGGCTTGCCTGCACACCCGCCAGGACGAGCTTCAGCTTGCCCATCCCCTTGAGCTCCGCCCCGGGTTTCAGCACCAACATCGGTGAGTCCTGCCCCTCCCCCCGCCCCCGCCCCCGAGCCTGCCCTTCGGAAGCAGCTCAGAGGCCCCTCTGGACCCTCGGCCCAGAGCCTTTCCCGGGGGAAAGGGACCAGGTTCCTCAACGGGGGCCTGGGAACTCCCTGACCGGGGTGGGCTGGGGGTGGAGGTGGGGGAAGCCCCTACGTTTTGTTCCAACCCCAAGCCAGCCTTTCGCTGCCTCGCTTGCAGGTGGACCCTCTTCTCACGCCTTTGCCAGCGGGGGGGTGGGGGGGGGTGGGTGCAATACGTCGTCCTCTCCCCTCCCCTCTTGTCTCTCTAGTGTCCCTCAAGTGGAGGCTGCACTTTGAGTTTGTGACCTCCCGAGCCGCGGGGAAAATGCAGTCTACAGCGGCCTCCTCCTCTTCCTCTGAGGGCCCGTCGGAGGCCACCCGCTGGGCGGGGGTGGAGCAGATGGAGGTGGACACCCTCAGCTGGGACCTGCCCATCCAGGTGCTGCCCACAAACCCCCTCTTGGCCTCCTACGTCTCCCAGTTCTCCAGCACCAACTCGCTCACCATCTGAGGTTCGGCAGCCGCAGCAGGAGGAGGAGGAAGGCTGAGGGCCCGGCTCCAGCGACTTGCTCTCGACTGTCTCTCTCTCTCTCTCTCTCTCTGGGGCGGAGGAGGGGGCGCCCTCCGCCCTCCCACCCCTTGTCATGGCCCCAGAGCGGCCGCCCATGGGCTGAAAGAGGCCTGCCGGAAGCCCCACGACCGACTGAGCCTGGCAGGATCCCACAGGAGGGGACCCTCGCCTTCAGAGTGTGGATTTCTCCCGTGGAGGAGGTGGCCTTGCGTGTCCCCCAAACAGTCCTCTGCCTGTATTCCCCACCAGCGAGGGCAGAAGGTTGTCCCTGGTTGGGGTGGGTGGGTGGGGGGCACATGCTCTGTTTCCTGCCTCTGTCTGTCAAATAAAAGGATGCTCGACCGGCACAGCCTCCCTCTCGCCCCCCCCCCCCGTCTTCTCCTTGTGCAGGTGGCTTCAGGTACAAGCCTTCCGCCTCCGTCGTTTTCTCTTCCATCTAGCTTGGCTTCCCCGGACCCACTTGGGAATAACTGGGGTGAGGTGGGGTAGAGGGGTCTTTCTGGCCCATGGGGTCCCCACCCCCTCTGGCCCCCCAAACAAAACGCACACGGTGGCTTTTCCGCTGGCTGGTTTATTGCAAGGACAGGAAGAACTCTACCGCAGAAGAAGAGCCTTTGCACAGCCCGTGCCAGGAGAGAGTTGAAGGGGGGGGGTGCTTTTGTCCTGCCTCCCCCCACCCCCACCTGCACGCTCCGAATCCAGTGGTCTTGACCCTTGGGGGCAGTGGTTCTGATGCTGTTCCTTCTTGCAGCAGGGGGGGGGGGAAGCCTCTAGTGGTTGGAGCTTTTCCCCAAGGCTCAGAGTCTTGGGGATGGGGTTGCCCACCTAACGGGAAACTGGGGGAAGGGGGTGGGGGAGGCCATGAGCAGCAAAGGAGGAGAGGCTGTCCTGGGAGTGGGAATGGGAGGGGAGGGCTCAGGGGGGGTGCCTTCCAACCCCAGGAGGTGTTTGCTTGTGGTACAGCCAGGACCCAGCCTGTATGCCAGGGGTGGGCAAATCCTGCATGGTCTCGTGGCAGTGTATTCTCCAGCCCCAGGTAGAACAGCTGGGAGGGGCCTTCCTGGCTTGAGGCATGAATACAATGCACACACACTGCATGGTGTGGAAGGACCAGGCTTCCTGGAGGCCTTGTCGAGGGGTTTTTGGCAGGACAGAGGACAATCGCCCGCCCCAGGAAGGGAGTGCTGGAAGCAGAGGCTGGATAGGCAGTAGGAAGGGCAGAGTTCTTCTTGCTAGGCAGCTGCATGATATGGGTCTCCTTGAATGGGGGGGGGGGGGGACAGGGTGGATGGAGGCAGCCCCCCCTCCCTTTCTCTCTGGTAGTTGCAGGTGGGGAGCAAAGCAGGGTCTTCCTCCGTGGCGCTCTACCTGCCCAGGGGTGGAATTTCGGGCACCGGGTGGCTGGGCGGCTGCTCTGGGGAGCGGCCGGAGCCCCAGCCGTGCTGCAGATTGTTCACGCAAGGCAGGCTGGGCCGGGCCTTCTGCACCAGCGAGAGTTTGCAGGCCTGGGCGTCGTAGTGCACTTCACACCACTCTGGGAAGTCCAGAGGGAGCTGCATCCTGAAGGGAGAAGCAGGGGAAGCGGGCGGTGAGCTCCACATCTCTGGACCTTCCCATTCCCCCCCCCCCGCAGAACGCCCCCCAAGTGTGGTTCTGTCCGAGGATCTCTGGGAGGCTTCCTTTCAGGCAATCACAGGCAAAGTCAACTATCAGTCCTGGCAAAAGGACTCTGTGGCCACGGGCCACAAGAGCCACCCAAGATGATCACGGATGTTGTGAGTTGCGTGTCTTAACTGAAAAGAGCGCCATCCAGGAGCCCACCGGCATGCAGGTGGCTGTCCACCTGCCTTGTAATGGCAGGCCAGAATACCTGGGAAAGGAAGCGGTTCTTTCCCTCTATAGCGTGATGCTAAGGAACAACAAGTGGAACGAACCCTGGCCAGGGTGCTGCTCCTGCGTGGGGCCCTTTCCCTGGAGACCCCCTCCAGGGCCCCTTCTCCCACAGTTCTTTCCGGAGCAGTTCCTGGCACGGGGGGGGGGGGAGGCAGGACATGGGCACTGACTGGGGGAGCTGGCAGTTGGCAGAGGTTGCCTCTTGCCCTCTCTTGCTTAGCAAGTGGGGAAGCCCCAGAGACTCCAAGAGGCTTCTACGGATGAGAGAAGGCAGAGACACACACACCCCATCGCCGATCTATGGCAGACTGCCTGAATTATGGCCCACGGGCCAGAGTCCTCTTGGTGTTCGCATAAGGTTTGCCATGCCCCCACCCGACCGGGCTCCAGGGTGCTTCTGGGCTGCACAGTTAGGTGTGTAACAAGAAATGCGATCAAGGCTTATCCTCGTGGGGCATCCGTGGCAGCAAGTCACACTAGCTTGGCATGGACACGTAAGGATTCCGGCCACTTATTCAAAGTTGCTATTTCTGTTGATAAAATAAAAGCAAAACAGCTCTGGCAGCTTAGGGTGTCTTCGAGCCCAAGCCTTCCTGGATCACAACCCACTTCCTCAGACACAGGGCAGCTCTTTATCTTTTGCTTTTGTTTTTCTTATCTGTGCAGAAACAGGCTAATACAGCCAGCTGTTTCCAAACCATTTCTGTTGCTATAGAGACGAATTATTACCTTAGGGTTGGACATACCGTTACATGCAAGCAGAAGATCTTTGCATGCAACTTGGGACCCGGCCTGGCTCTTTCATTAAAAGACATAACTAATAACAACTTTAGAAGCAGAAAATAACCTTGGGTGTATCAAAGGTTGACTCCAAGACAGGTGGATGGGGGTGTGGAGAAAATCAGCACCCTGGGCTTAGGGGGGCTCTGTGGCTGCGGGGCCGGTCGGCTTTCACTGCCCCTCTTGGGTCCCTGTGGCCAGGCCGAGTCCTTGTGCAGTGACTCGGCGGCCAGCCTTTTCACGCTGGCGCAGCCTGGGGAGAACGTGGGTGTGGGGCGCGTTCCGGCTGTGGACCTCCCAGGCCCCGCTGTCCTCCCCACACTCACCAAAGTGTGGGGAGGGGGCCTTTTAAACGGGGGGCCCTTGGAAGTCTTCCTCAGACAGACTGGATGGGACCAGCTTGGCCATATCAGGGCCAGGCCAGTGGCCGAGCCACTTCTGCTGGTAGCCGGAGCCAGGCTGGAGGGGAAACGCTGCCTCTCCGGTTGGAAACCAGGCGGTCCACCTCCTCCCAGCAGCTTTTCCTGTTTTAATGTTGCAGGTTTTCTTTGATGGTTGTTCTTTGGTCCACCAGACTAAGAGCCTGCGCTGGAGCCGCTGCCCTCACGGTTGAAATGAGCAATCCCCCTGATGCCACAGATCGTTTTAGGCCAGCCACAATGCCTACCATTGGAGGGTTTCCCCAACTTTAGGGGCTAGTCTGGCTCACACAAGGATGGCCTAGCAAGGATCCTGCCCTGCATTTAGGGAACCAACCTGTCCCTGGGCTGCGTGAGGGAGTTAGCTCCCCCTCCTCTTGCTAGGTCTTCTCGTGTGCCCACCAGCTTGCCCCCAATGGCTGCCTGGGCCTAAAGAAGGGGCCCCTTACTTGGCTTTACTCACGTGTCGCAGCAGCCCACGCCAAGGGGATCCAGGCAGAAGCACTTGGAGCAGTTGGCGTCCCGCCAGGACTCCCCAGGGGCAAAGCGCTTCCCTTTGTAGAGGCAAGGAGCTACGAAGGCGCCGCAGAAGAAGACGAAGAAGGAAGAAGAGCCGTTGGCAGGACTGGTGGAAGGAAGGCACCCCCCCGCCCCCCCTCTCCCGGGACACCAAATGAGTGTTGGGTTACTGGCAATGTGCCTCTCCCACCTCTCCCCGTGCTCCGCGAGTCAAAGGAAGGGGTTTGTGGCTGCAAAGAGGAGGATCCGAACCAAGAGGTTCAAGGATCACAAGGAAGGGCCTTTTGACCCAACTTGAGGAAGCCCCCCCCCCTCGATGGTAAAAGCTCTTGGACCAGAGAAGGGACCGGTTCTCCTTCCCTGGAGGTGTTTAAGGGGAGGACCGGGGGGTGGCCACCTGTCAGGGGTATGTCAGCCCTGGGTTTTTCTGCGTCAGAACAGGGTGGGTCTAGATAGCCCTTGGGGGTCCCCACCACCTAGATACCATTCCAGGACTCTTATTGGGGCTCCTTGTGTGCCTGAAGGGCCCTGGATCCTTCCACCCCACCCCCACCCCCTGGTCCCTGCCATCTCTTGCTTTGGCCTGGGGCTCCGCAGCCTCCCTGCCTGTTTCTGCTGCCAACTCACCTTGCCCGTGGAAGAAGCAAAGGCCGTGCGTGTCCACCGGCAGCTGGACCAGGAGAGAGGAGAAGAGCAGCAGGCAGGCCCCTGTGGCGGCCCAGGAGGTGGGTACCCCTGCCTTCTGCCCCAGCACTGCCATCCTTGCTGCCATACTCTGGCCCTCCTGCTCCTGCCTCCGGCTTCTCGTTGGGACGTCCCTCCGTAGCCCCACGGGGGCTTATATAGGGGAGCGGCTTTACGACCTGGCCTCTCCTGTGCAGAGCGGCAGGCCTCGTTTCCGGATCGGAGGAGGTGGCAGCGAAAACAAGGGGGGGCCAGCCGAGTTTTAACAAGCTGTGAAAAGCTGATTCATGCCTTCAGGAAGGCCTCGAGGTGGATTGGGGGGGCACTCCTGTGTGCCTCACCTGCCTCCTGCCAGGTGGCTGAGGAGCTCCATGGCCAGGCTAGGCTGGTGCCAAGCAACCCCCCTTTGCCAGCCACCCTCCTCAAGCCCAGAGAAGGCAAGGGGACCCACTGGCTGCACTCCTGAGCACAGCACACAAGGCAGCCCCCAAACCCTGCAGCAGCCGGGCAGGACTCTGCGGTGGAAGAAAGGTCGTGAGCAGAACTGGGCCCGGCTGGACCTCCTGCTCTGTGAGCACACAGCAGCCTGGGCAGCCTCTTTGGCCGTGGGGGGAGAAGGCTGACCATTGCGGCCAGGGGTGGGGTGGGGGGCCGTGGAGGAGCACAGGTGGCAGCAGCGACTGGGCCTTGAGGGCAGGGATCTGGGGTTCCCCTCTCTCTTATGGGTCTCCAACCTTCTGGGGTCCCCCAAAATACCATCTAGAATTTTGTGAAAGCACAATGGCAAAATGGCTGCTGCTGCTGTGAGTGGGGGGCACAGCCTGGCAAGCAAGGAAGCAAGGAAGGAAGGAAGGTGTCCGCTCTCACAAATCACACACACACACACACCCTTTACTGAGAACGATTGTTGCAGAGGGTCTCCCAGGGCTCTCAAGTGGACATTTCCGTGGCAGGCCTGATCCTTGCTGAAAGTCCCCATTTATGGCACACTCGGGTGCCTCTGGGAGCCCAATTGGGTGTCTTCTTCCCAGGAGGTGCCAGCTCAGCTGACATCACAAAGGTGTTGCAATGCGATTTTCTTAAAAACCTTAGGAGTCCGTAACGATCCACAGTCACATGGGTGCGCACACTAGCCCTCCAATGGATGGATAGATTGGGGGGGGGGGGGGAGGCCTCGCATAGCAAAGGAGACTTGGCTTGGTTTGGGGACAAAATGCTGTCTCCATCTCATGCTCGCTCAAAAGGCTCCGCTTAATTCTCCTGGATCTGGCTTTTGAGAAGACCCTGTCAAAGCCCAGCGGGTCTGTCAAAGCATGGACGGGCGGGGCTGGGTGAGAGGCAGGTCCCTCTGAGCAGGCTTTCTCTCCAGGGCTTCCCTGCCGAAGTGGCAGCAGCACTGAGGGAGGGGCTCCTGTGCCCTTCATTGTGGTGGAGAAGAGGAAATGCGCACACTAGCCTCCTCCACAGATCTGTTTAAGGACACCCCCCACCCCCACCCCAGCTTTTGCAACCGGCCACCTTCCCCTGCCCTGCCTTCACCCTTTCCTGCCGGCACCCGGAGTGGCTCCATTCTCCTCACCCCACACAGCTCTTCCCTCCTCCTTCCTCTCCCCCCTCCCTCCCTCACCCAAAGTGGCTGCATGACACCGTCTTCTCCCCATCTTCCCGCCTCTCAAGGGCACAGCTGAGCAGCAGCACCGACAGGACCCCCCCCCCCCCGCCTTCTGAAACCGCTGATGATGAGAACAGAAGGCGGGTGTCTCCTATCCAGCACCCCTGCTTGACTTCTTTGGGGGAGAGCCTGTGGCCAGTGGCTGGGGGGCTGGGGGGCAGCAGGGAGAGCTTCCAAAGAGGCACACATACACCCCACATGCCCTCCCCAGCGCCTTACGAGGAAGGCAGGGCAGCGGAGTGGCTCTTTCACACCCACACCCACAACCATCTCAGACAGTCGCCCATGGCTGAGGTTTGCTTCTAGACACAGGAGGGGGCCGCCCATTCCTGCAAAGGGCAGCCCCAGAGTCCGGGCTCCTCTACACCCCACCCACTGTCCCCAGTCTCTCCATTGAGGCTTGCAGAGGCTCTGCTGCTGGTGGCCTGCGTTAAGAGCCCTGCCAGGGGCCCTGGAGGTCTCGGAGAACACAAGCCAGTGAGGAAGAGTCACCCCAGAGAAACCGGAGGGTCACACCGGTCTCTGGATTCACCCGGAGAGTTAGTGCCATGCTACCTGTTTGCCAGGTGTTTTGCAGTTGGGCTACTGGTTTTGGGGGGGGTCTTGAATGGGGCCCTATTCAGGTCTTGGCCCCAGGACTGCCCCCCCCCGCAATGGCTTGTGGCGCTTCTGTCTCTTGGCTGCCCGCGCCACCCTTTGCTCCAGCGATGCCCTGCCCTTCCCGTAAGCCTGCCAGGAGGGCCTCCAGCCCGTGGGGTTGCACCAAGGCACCTGGTCCCACTTCCTGCTGCAGGGCTTGCCTGTGCAAGGGCCAGAGCCTCCTCTCCCCACAAGCCCTGGCTGGCTGCAGTGGGGTTGTGACCAGCTCAGCAGAGGAAGGCAGCCGGGAGGCAGGCCCAGGAAGAGAGAGGGCCTGGCCAGCAAGCCCAAGGCTGCTTTGCTGCCATGGCACTGTTTTCGGTGTCCAAGGCTGTGGTGCAGGCTGACCTTGGTGGGGTTTCCTCTCTAAGCACCGGAACGTCCAAGGACCATCAGCTTTTAGGCTGGGGCTAGGCTGCTTTGCAGCTCTCGACACCACCTGTGTGTCCCAACAGCAGTGGCCAGCCCTGCACAAGGACGTGAGCCAGGCCGGCCTTCTGCCCAAGGGACACTCACCTGGGGCTGTAACGCAGGATGACCCCTCTTTTTCCTTTTCTGCCTCACTTTTCCCCTCCAGAAAAGATCCCCGGGGCAGCAGAATAGTGTGCCATCATCATGGTCGGTCGCTAGGATCAGCCGAGAGCATGCAGGATCATGAGTGGATCCACCGCGAGGAGCATTTCTGCCGGGAGCCTGGGGAGGTGGATCCGGTCTCTGGGCATCGCTGGCACTGGCAGGCTGCCCCAGATGAGGAAAGGGGGCAAAATGGATCAGGAGCACAGTTGGAGCCAGAAGTGTGTGTGGGGGAGGCAAAAGCCAGCCTGGTCTTGGAGCAGCACTTGCAAGAAGGGGGGGGAGGGTGTGGAAGGAAACGCGCCCCCTCCCCGAATGGCAGGAGAGTAGCTGTGCATGTGGGACCCCAGCTGGAGATGGACAGCGGGCAAGGACCGCCAGTGGGGCATCGGACTGGGGGCTCCCTTTGTCCCGGCTTGGTTGAGGCGAAAGGCCTCCCCCCTGCCCAGTCTTTCTGCCCCCATTTCCTGTTTTCTGGCAAAATAATCCAACCCCTCCTCCTTTTTCTTCTTTTTCCTTTTCTTTTTTGGTTGAGATTTTGGCAGGTGTGTCTTCATGGAAAAGAAAACTTTGTGAGGAGCAGGTGTTAAAAGCCACAAAGCGGTTTGGAAAGGAGAGACTATTTCCGCAGAGAACCTTCTGGAAACTCTGCTGAGACAGATGTTGAAAAGACAGCTTCACCCCCACCTCCACTCCCCCCGCCCTGCGACCAGGCCAGCCAGCCAGCCAGCGAGCCAGCCCTTGGCCCACCTTGAGGCTTCTGAGCCCCAACAGAGCCTGGTGCCCTCAGGAAGGGCTTTGGCCCAAACTTGTACAGCCAGAACAATCTTTCTCTTCTCTGGGGTGGGGGTGGGGGATCCTGGGGATCCTGACGGGGGAAGATCTCGGTGTTGCAAAGGAAACCCCAGCCACAGGTGCAAAGATTTCGCTCCAAGGAGCCCAGAGTCTGCAGCAGAGCCTTGACACCCTCCGATTGAAGTGGCCGAGGGCGGTGGGGGGAAACTGACCTCAAACCTGATGCAAAAGCACCACAAAGCCCATCAAGCACACCGTAAGGGGATTATCAGAGGCACAGAGTCACCTCCAAGCAATCTGTGGCATGGGAAGTGTGCGAAGAGGGGAGAGGAGCATGGAGCCTTTCAGAGTGGCCTCCACCTGAGGGGGATGATGCCAACGTCGGTGGCCGAGGTTAGAAATAGGGAATTTTGGAAGAGCTGAAGGGGCAGAGCCACCCAACTCAGGGAAGGCAGGAACGGAGAATGGGGAGTCAAGGCCAGCACTTGCTAGGCTGGAAGGGGAGGGCCTGTAATGGGGGTGGGGTGGGGAGGGGTGAGTGGGGGAGCGGCAGAAGGGAAAGGCAGAGGAGCTGCAGGCTGGCCAGTGAGGTCCTTCCTGGGTGGTAATCTGAACGCCATGGCTCCCCCCCCCCCATGGAGTAGCCCGGACCCCTTCCGCAGCATGATCCAGGGGTGGTCAGTGGTGGGTTGTGTTTCTGGGTCGGGCAGGTGCGCGCTGTGCTCTGACTGCCTTTGCCAAGAGGGAAGGACAGGAGGTGTGGAGTGATGCTCCAGAGGTGGCCTAGGGAGCTCGGGCTTGACATGGGGCAAAAATGGAGGCGCCTTTAGAGCTGCCCACGAGGCAACGGCAGCATCAGCCGCCCGGCCAGTGTCGGGGGGGGGGGGGGTTCCTGGCCACCTTGGCACCGGTTGGCTAGTGGGGTTGTTTCTGCTGATGGTGGTGGTGGTGGTGGTGGGCAGCTCCATTGGCTCCGTTGTTGCTGCAGGTCGGCTGGGCGAGCGGCTGCCGGACCCCAGCGCGGTCAGGAACGGTGGGAAGCTTCTCAGCCTTGGCTGGCCCGCCGGCCGCTGCTCCGGGTGGGCAGTGTGCGCGTTTTTTCAGTAGAAGGTTTACTGTGAGTTATCTGAGATGCGTAGTTCCTGCCCCAACAGCCCCCCCCCCCGAAAGAGCGCTGGCCAAATCTCAGGCCAGCGGTTTTTCTGCCAGCCGGCTTTTTATTTTGTTTGAGGAAGAGCCAGACCTTTCTTGTTCCTTCGCACAGGGAGGGGCCACCTGGAGGTCGACCAGCTGACTCAGAGGAGAGTCAGCCGGCCAAGTCGGAGACAAACAGGCCCCGGGCGTTTTGTGCGGCCCTGCTGCGAATGTTCTTTGAGGAGGACGTTCGCTGGTAGGCCTGTCATGGATTCAGACCTTTCAGCAGATTAGAATCGAAAGCGAATCTAGAGGGAGGGGGCGAAATGACCGGGGGGGGGGGAGAGGGGGAGCGAAGTGTCCCTTCCGGATCACGGCAAACGCAACAAGGGTACCGGCGCACTCTCTCACTCCAACAGCCAAGAGGGCTGAAGAGCAAACCCGGGGTGGTGTCCTGGACAGAATGGCGGACTAGGACACAGGAGGCCTGGGTTCAAATCCCCGCTCAGCTTCGGGAGGTCTCTGAGGGAGAGGAACTGGCAAAGCCACTCCTTAAATAGCTCGTCCATCACTTACCTTTGACAGGCCTGTCCGGGTCTCTAGACGTCGGTTCGGACTCGGGCCCATCACCTAACCTGACCTAAAGAGCAAGCCAGGGGAGAGGCGAGGGGGGCGCGGGGGTGCCCTCGCAGGGAAGGGGCGGCGAAAGGAGAGGCGCGCCTTGCGGGGAGGGCGCCGCCGCCCCGACTCCTCCGCCGGCCTCTGCCCGCAGCCCTTCTCCGACCAGAAGAGAGGGAAAGCGCAGGCGAAGCCATGCCTTGGCCGCCCCCCACCCCCGACCCCCCGAAAGAGCGTGGCTCCCTCCCGCCGGCGGCTCGAGCGGGTCGGTCTCCGGGCGCAGAGTCCGGCTGCGCTCCCTCCGGCGCCGGCGCCGCCTTTCCCTTCCTCCGGGGTCGCTTGCGGGGACTGTCCGGATCACCGAGCCCAGCCAGACGCGGCCCGCCAGCCCCTGCGGGACTGCCTGGGACGGATCGGGTCCGGGAGGCTGGGAGATTCCCTCCCCGGCTCCCCCCGAGCTGTCAGGCTGCGGCACAATCGAGCGCGACCCCTTTGGCGGCTACCGCGCAACATAAAGCGCCGCCCGAGCCCGCCTGTCCTTTGGCGCGCCCATCCCTGACCTTTTCGACTCTTGGTTGGGAGCCAGGCTGGAGCGGCGGGGATCAGATGGTTGAGAGTGGGGGGGGGGGATTTGCTTAAATCCCCGGTAAAATCCACAACAGAAGCCCAGTTCTTTAAGGTTAGAATCAGCTACAGAAGTTTCCCTCTACCTTTCTCTTGTAAGTCCACCCCTCTCCCAAGCCAGCGCTTCATGAAATAACACTCCGGAGGCCATCTTTAAAGGGGAAAAATGGTATTTACTCACTAAAATTCTATGGATACAGCAGACAAACAGAAGCTTCAAAGTTAGGAGACGCTATTAATAAGTTAAAAAGGGGTAAAGCACCAGGAACGGATGGGTTAAGACCAGAATATTATAAAAGATATAAAATGATGTTGGTACCTAAATTAGAGTCTCTCTACAACAATATAATGAAAGGAGATAGGATTCCAGCATCCTGGAAGCACTCATTAATGATATGAATACCAAAGGGGAATAAAAATTTAACTGATCTGGGAGCTTATAGACCTATTTCTTTGTTTAACCAGGATGTAAGATATTTACGCGGGATGTGGTGGCACTGTGGGTTAAACCGCAGAAGCCTCTGTGCTGCAAGGTCAGAAGACCAGCCGTCGTCAGATCAAATCCACGAGACGGAGTGAGCTCCCGTCGATTGTCCCAGCTCCTGCCAACCTAGCCATTCGAAAACATGTAAAAATGCAAGTAGATAAATAGGTACCACCACGGTGGGAAGGTCACGGTGTTCCGTGTCTAGTTGTGCTGGCCACGTGACCACGGAAACTGTCTACGGGCAAACGCTGGCTCTACGGCTTGGAGACGGGGATGAGCACCACGCCCTAGAGTCGGATACGACTGGACTAAATGTCAAGGGGAACCTTTACCTTTACCTAAGATATTTACAGCAATACTGGCAAATAGGATGAATAAGTTTATTGATAAATACATCAAGGATGATCAATGTGGCTTTATAATAGGAGACAAATGGCAAATTTGACAAGAAGAGTTCTAAACATACATGTAATAGGAAAACAAAAAGTGAACGTGGGTTTAATCACATGGCATATTTTGAAGGCTTTTGATTGTGTGGAATGGCCACCATTAAAAGTGGTAATAGAAACATTAGGATTTGGGGAACAATGTAGAGGAGTGATCAATCAGCTCTATTCAGAAAACACCGCATCTGTAATAGTCAGTGATGGTGTAAGAGAACCAATATTCCCAGGGCCACGTTGTGAGACAGGGAAGTCCTCTTTCCCTGATATTATTTGCTATAGCTATAGAATTGTTAGCAAATGCTATTAGAGAAGATAAACGAATTTGTGGTATAGGTATTAAGAATAGGTAATATTAAGGTAAAGAAAATATTATTTAAAAGGCATACTTTTGCAAATATTTAGGGAGAATTTATTGACTATGTAGAAATAGAGGAAAGGAAGGACACTATCACAGGAGTTGTTACAGTTTTGGAAGGGGAAGGGGAATCCAGGAAGGAAGGAAGGAAGGATGATTGACTACATCTCCAGTGGTCCTGATGGGGGTGAGGAGGGACACATTGTCATAGTTGTTTTGAAGTCTTGTGTATAAAACTTGTGTTTTGTTTTTATTTTTTAAAGATTAGATTGTGTAGTGTAGTGTATGTTAATTAAAAATAAAAACATTTTTTTTAAAAGTCAAGAGAAGAAAGCGGACAATAAAAGGTAGCAAAAAGTTTGTTTCCTCAGCCCACGTGTCAAGAGAAGAACTGCAGAACAATCTCCCTGCAGGATGCGGCTCCCTCTGGACTTCCCAGGATGCAGCCTTCTAGTCAGGCTTCTTGGAAGTAGAGCAATGGCCTCAACAAAAACATGTGGGGAAGAAGGGAGGAAGAAGGGCAGAGTTTTTCTTAAGCCCAGGAAAATAAACCCCTCTGATTGGTTAGTGTTCAAGCCAACAGGCAAGCAAGTTGGTCTGTGAAAGAGGCTCCCTCCTCCCACAAGTCACTGTGTTGAAATTTGCATCGAGACTGCTGATTGGCCAACATTCCTTCTCAACTTATCATGTATTAATTTCAACAAGTCCCATCATGCTTCGCAGGTTCTGGAAGTGGTCTCTTGGTCGAGGCATGGTAAGGATGTCTGCTTCTCTTCTCAGCAGTTGGGCAATAGGTCATCTGGACAATTGGACAACAGGTCAACTTTCTTAATCAGGTCATGCACCAGTAGGTCGCTCCGGTCAGTGTGCTTGGTGCATGCATTCATCTTCTCACCCTGTGAAAGCTTAATGCAGCTCTAGTTGTCTTCCATCATCTGGAACGGTGTTTCTCCATCTATCTCAAAGTCCTTTGGCAGTTTCTTCAGCCATAACAGTTCTCTGCATGCTTCTGCTGCTGCAACAAACTCAGACTCTGTAGAAGATAAAGCTATAAGACCTTGTTTATGACTACTCTATAGCGTAGGACCCCCACCATAAAGAAATAGGAAACCACTGGTAGATTTGCAATCTCTGCTGTTCTCTGCCCAGTCTGCATCTGTGTACCCTATAAGCTTTGGGTTCTTGCTAGGTGGCAATCTTAGCTTAAAGTAAGCAAAGTTTCAAGCCTCTAGCTACTCTTTTGACAGCTGTCCCGTCACTCTGGGTTGGCGAGCTAACTCTTCTGCTCAATATTCCTATGGTAGTAGGTATGTCAACTCTGATAATGGTTGTCAGGTACAAATCTTTCCTATAGGTGCTTTGTACTGGTTATTGTTGGATAAAGGTTTGTCTTTCGCTCTGTTTTTAAGAAAGTCTGTTTGCATGGGTGTTGCAACTCTGTGGGCATCTGGCAAGTAACTTTTGTCTCTGATTGAACAAAGATGAGCCATCTCCCTTTTTCTCAGTTTGAATGCCCAAATACTATGTTGCATCTCCCAATTCTTTTATCTCTACCTCTTTGCTAAGTTCTCTTTGTATTCCTGTTCTTTGCATGTGGCTACAATCATACCATCAACATAATCCGAAATAAAGGTACAATGTCCATTTCTGTTCCTGGTATACAAGCAGCAATTTCCCTTGCCTTGCTTGAAGTCTTGTTGAAGTAGCAGCTTCATCAGTTTCTCCTTCCAGGCTCTAGCTGCATGCTTCAACTCATCCAGGCTTTTTTTTTCAGTTTACAAATGATGTCAGGGTGTTCCTGGTCAACAAAACCTGGCACTTGTTCCATGTAAAGCTCTTCTTCAATCTCTCCATGTAGAAATTGAGTCTTGACATCTAGGTGTTTCACTTGCATCTGTCTGGAGGCTGCCACACTCAGGAGCATTCTTATAGAACCATAAAAGAATTGAGTTGGAAGGGGCCTAGAAGACTATCAGGTCCAACCCCTTGCTCAATGCAGGAATCCAAATCAAAGCAGATATGACAGATGGTTGTGCAATTATCTCTTGAAGGCCACCAGTGTTGGAACACTCACCAACTCCTCAGGTCATGGGTCCCATTGTCATACTGCTCTAACAGTTAAGAAGTATTTCCTGATATTCAGTCCAAATCTAGCTTCCTGTAGTTTGAGCCCATTATTACATGTCCTGCACTCTGGAATGATCAAGAACAAATCTTGCCCCTCCTCTGTAGGACTACCTTTCAAGTACTTGAAAAGTGCTCTCCTATCTTCCCCAGTCTTCTTTTCTCAAGGTTAAACATGCCCAGTTCTTTCAGTCTTTTCTCACAGGAGTTGGTTTCCAGTCCCTTGATCATCCTTGTTGCCCTCCTCCTAACCTGCTCCAGTTTGTTGGCATCCTTCTTAAGGTGCAGTGTCCAGAACTGGACACAATACTGTAGATGAGGCCCAACCAGTGCTGAATAGAGGGGAACTAGTACCTCAGGGCATTTGGATACTAAACTTCTGCTTTTGTTGTTTAGTCGTTAAGTCGTGTCCGACTCTTCATGACCTCATGGACCAGAGCACGCCAGGCCCTCCTGTCTTCCACTGCCTTCCGGAGTTGGGTCAAATTCATGTTGGTCACTTCGATGACACTGTCCAACCATCTTAAACTTCTGCTAGTGCATCCTAAAATAGCATTTGCCTTTTTTGGAGCCACATTGCATTGTCATATTCAGCTTCTGATCTACAACCATTCCAAGATCCTTCTCACTCCTAGTATTATTGAGCCAAGTATCCCCCAACTTGTAACTGTGTAATTGGTTCTTATTCCTAGGTGTAGAACTTTGCATATCCTTTTAAATTTTCATTCTGTTTATTTTCAGCCCAGTACTCAAGCTTCACAAGATATTTTTGAATTTTGCTCCGCTCTTCCAAGGTATTAGCTATTTCACCCAGTTTTGTGTCATCTGCAAATCTGATAAGCATTCCCTGCACTCTCTCATCCAAGTCATTTAAAAAAAAAAAAGGCTGAAGAGCACCAGACCCGCGGCTGAGCCTTGCAGTACCCCACTTGTTACCTTCTCCCTGTTTGAGAAGGAGTACAATTATGTAAGCAACTGTGTATCCACCTGACACTTGCTCTATCCAGCTCGCACCTCATTAGCTTGCTAATCAGAACATCATGGGGCACTTTGTCAAAGGATCTGCTGAAGTTAGGATATATTACCTCCACAGCATTCCCAACATCTACCAGGGAGGTTATCTGAATAAAAAAATGAGATCAGATTTGTCTGTCAGGCTTTGTTCTTGACAAATCCATGTTGGCATCAACTTATTACAGCATTTTTAAAAAGGTGCTTGTGGAGTGGCTGCTTTGTAACCTGCTCCAGAATTTTCCATTGGACTGATGTCAGGCGACGGGTTGTAGTTCCCTGGTTCTTCTTCTTCTGCCCCTTTTGGAAGATTGGAACAGTGCTAGCCCTCCTCCAATCACCCAGCACTTCACCCATCCTCCATAATTTAAAGAAAACAAGAGAGAGTGCTTCTGAGGTCTCTTTAGCCAGTTCCTTCAATAGCCTGGGATGCAGTTAGAGGATCTGAACTCAGTTAAAGTAGTAAGGTACACCTTGACTGTTGATGAGTCTCAAGCTGCAGTCCTGTGTCCTCTTTTTGTACTTGACATTTGCCTGGAGAAACATAAACTGTCTTTTGGGAGATGGCTGAGCTGAAGTAGGGAATGAGCACTTCTGCCTTTTCTTTGTTGTCTGTTATAATTTTCCCTGTTTCTTTTCTTTGTCTTTTGCCTTTCATGTAGCTGAAGAATGCTTTTTTTGTCGCTTTTAGCATCTCTTGCTCACTGCAGCTCATTCCCAGCTTTTACGGTGCTGTGTTTGACAACTGCAACAAAAGTTTCATCGGAGTCTTCTCCATACTTTTACAGAAAACCAGCAAAAACAGGCAAGGGGGTGGCAAACCTCTGCCGGATCATGATGAGTGTCTGACTGCTGGTTCTGGAACCCCTGGGGACATGTGTGCTTGTTGCCTGGGACCTCTTACAGTTGCACAGCTTTGCCGCTCACTCCATCTGCATCTCCTCCTTTTGGTGTACTGCTTTCATCTGGTCTGTCCTCCTCCTCCTCTGTCTCGGACTCAGTTTGTGAGGCCACTGACATTACTATGTCTGGGAGAGGTGGGTTGCGTTGATCTTGTTCATTAGAGCTGTCTAACATAATACCTCTTTTGTCAGTCTTCCGTTCTTAGACTCATGACTGTGTATCCTTTGACACCAGAAGCACAGCCAACAAATATTGTCTGCCCAGTTCTAGAGTCTAATTTATGCCTTTTCTCTTTGAGATGTAAGAGTATGCAGCGCTTCCAAAAACTTTAATGTGTTTACATTTGAGACCCTGCCATGCCACAGTTCAAGCAGCATTTTGGGGATGCCTTTTGTTTGTAATCTGTTCTGGAGATACATTGCTGTCATGATTGCATGACCCCAAAGCTTCCCGGGTAGCTCTGTGTCTGCAAGCGTGCATTTAGTCATCTCTAGAAGAGATCTTAGTTTTCTCTCCACTAGTCTATTCTGTTCATAGAGAACGGACCTTCTCTGCAGAATGCCTCGTTCTTCAAAGGATGTCTGTGTGTAGTGTGAAATATACTCACCACCATTATGCAGTTGGAATGCCTGGGGTTGTCCTCCAAATTTGTTCCTCACCATGGCCATGTATTTCTTCAGAAGGTTGTGGGTCTCCCTTTTGTTCTTCAGTAGATACGTGACACAATACCTTGAGAAATCACCCACGAAAATTAGAATGTATCTGTTGCCTCCCATTGATGGCACACTGATCGGGCCACACAGGTCAGTATGAATTAATTCTAATAACATTATGCTTCTTTTCTCTGTACTTGAGCAAAATGAAGGTCTGACCCCACTCAAGGAAAGCTTCCCTGAAGAAAAAGGTATTCACCTACTTGCAGAAGGACAGCCAAGAGGGGGCCAGCCTGGGCCTCCAGTGGGAGGGAGTTCCAGAGTCTCTGGGAGCAGCGACGGGGAAGGCTCTCTTCCTGTGTCCCCAAGCATGCCGGTGAGGGTGGTGGGACCGAGAGAAAGGCCTCTCCGGATGACCTTCCTCGTAGAGGGAGAGGCAGTCCAGAGGCTCCAAGACGCAAGAGGCAAATAATCAACGACCTCTCTCACACACCCTGGGCCTGTTCAAAATTGCCGCCCTTGGAGACCCGCTTTCAAATACATGGAAAGGGACTCATCGGGGAATTCAGTCGCAGGTCTCCCTCCTGTCACTTTTGGAGACAGGTGGCCAAGAGGCAGGCCTTGGTCGTTGCCTCCTCCTCCTCCTGCAGAGTACTAAGGGCCATCCTTGGTGTCCAGGAACTGCTGGTGTTGCGGGTGCGAAAGATGCCCCTCTTTAAAAAAAATCCTTTCCTTAAAAATATGTTAGAAAATTGGAAAAACTTTAGAGGCTTACTGAGTCCACCGACCTCCCCTTTATCTCAGGTGGTGGAGTTAAAGAATTTTCCTGAAAATCTTAAAAAAATTTTTAAGAATATATTAAAAAGTAAAGGGATAAATAGATTAAAAGACTGGATGGAGAAGATGAGAGATAAAGAAAATATAAAAGAGGTTTTAGGAGGAGAGGGGATTTCATGGTTTAATATGATTCAATTAGAAAGGTGGACAAGGGAATGGAATAGCAAGGAAGGGAAAAGTAGAAAAATGACAAAATTTGAAGAGATCATTGAAAAAAGATTGAAATCAGAGGAAAAGACAGAAAGAAAAGGAACTGTAAGTCAAATATATAAATTATTAATGCAAGCTGAACAGGGTACACAAGGATTAAAAATGCAATGGCAATATGATCTAGATAAAGAAGTAATAGGTGAAGAATGGGATAAAATGTGGGACCAAAAATTATGAAGAACATGTCTGTAAGGATAAAAGAAAACTGTTATAAGGTAATATGGAGGTGGTATTTAACGCCGGTAAAATTGAATATAATAAATAAAAATGTATCATCACTATGTTGGTGTAAAAAAGAGAAGGGGACGTACATACATATGTGGTGGTCATGTGAAGTAAGAAAGCAAGAATGGAATCAAGTCTTTAAAGAAATAAGTGAAATAACTGGATTAAATATTCAAATGTCCCCATTAATTGCTTTATTGAATTTGGTTAAGAAGGATCAATTGTTGAAAGAAAATATGGATTTAATAGTAATAATGATTACAGCAGCAAGATTAATTTTTGCAAGGAACTGGAGAAATGATAATGAATTCAGTTTAGAGGAATGGTATAGAGAATTATGGGATATGGCAATTAATGATAAACTGACATGCGATATGAAAATAAGAAGAGGCCAATCAAAAAATAATGATTTCAAGAAAATATGGAGTGTATTCTTGGAATATGTATTTCGGAGAGGGAAGGGGTATACACCGAGGGAAGAAACAATGAAATTTTGGAGAGAAAATGGATTGAATGAAGTTTAATCCTAGTCCTGAAGGTGATGGGGGCACTATGTGATATGTAATTGTATTTTATTGTGGGTTTTTTTCTGTGTGGTAGTAGGTTTATGTTGTGTAATTTAATTAAAAAAGAAAGAAAGATGCACCTCCTTCTGTATCTGCACATATTCCCAGGGGTGCTGAGGTAGCAAGGCAGCAGCGATGCAACTTCCCTCCTGCCCTTCTGGTCCCCCCAAGGGGGTGGGTGGGTGGGGTCTCTCTTCCATTGCCACCAACCGTTGGTGCAGCTCTCCCTTCCCTTCGCCCACTCCGGCCCATTCTTGGTACTTCCCTATTTTTGGAAAGGTGAAGTGGGCACGGAGGAAGGCTTGGAGAGTTCAGGCTCTGCTCCTGGCAGCGGCTCACGCTGCAGGAAAACAACAACATCTGTGCCTGGGTGAGAGGCTGGCACCCCATAAATCCCCTTCCGCAGGTGCTTTGTAGCCTCCAGGAGGAAATGAGGGCACGACTCAACTCGGCCGAATGCCCTGCAGTTTCCTGCGGGTGAGTCAGAAACAGCGGGTGGGGGTCGGGGTGGGGTGGGGTGGGGGCTGAGAGCAAGGCTGCTCATTCCTGGACCGGAAGGGGAGCCTGTCCCTCACTTGGGCAGAGACTGGACAGGAGCTGTGGTGGGCTCCTGATACCCATGAGGGGCAAGGGAGTCTTGCCCCCGCCCCTCAGAATCCCAGATCTGTTTTAATATAGACAGACAGACAGACAGACTTTGTTATGAGGGTGCAAGTTAGGGTACGACCGGACAGGGCTTCATTTCATGTTATCATATCCTCCATAGTATGTCTCCCGATATTCTGGAGGGTGTTGGCATCGAGAGAGCTTATGCAGGTAGTAGATTTCCTGATGTGGAGGCTCTCGATATGAAGGGGAGAGATGGTGCCGCTTCTCCAACCGCTTGCGAGGAGGTGACTGCCACAAGGAGGAGTCGGAATGGGAAAGTTGAATAACTGTTGCCTGCCCTGTAGATGCAGGGCTCGTAGGGGCCAAGGCCGGGCTGGAAGGCTCATGAGTGGGCGGGAGGCTCGGTAAAGAGGTTGGAGCCTGGCCCGGAGGTAGCGGAAGGGGGTCATCCGCCTCTGACCAGGAGTCAGGAACCTCCCTCGAAGACTCCTCTAGAATCGGAGATGGGAGAGATGGTTGATGAGAAGGAGGCTCCAGCGGTTGGTGAGGCTTGAAAGGACGTTTAGCCTTCTTCTGCTGAGTCTTCTCCTTCTTTTGTTTAGGACAGGAGTCTCGAGCCCATGTCGAAGAGGGCTTCGAGAGCGATGCTGATTTCGACTATGAGGAGGACTTCGAGGGCGATCTTTGCTTCGGTGATGGCGTGGTCGGTGCCGAGACCGGGTCCGCCAATTCGGATCTTGGGATGGGCATCAAGGTAGGTTCCATGACTGCAGGATCAGAAGGTTTGAGGGATTTCTCCCAAAGGAAAGATTGAAGATGCTGGAGGTGAAGCTTGAGTGCAGGCTTTGTCAGTCTCTTGCATTCTGAACAGGAGTGAGTTTGGTGTTGTTCCCCCAAACAAAAAAGACAGCAATCATGGCTGTCAGAGAGGAGGATCTTGTTGGCACACAAAACGCAACGCTTAAATGGGCCCGGAGGGGCCATAAAAGGGGCAGGAGACCGGGGGGGGGGGGGGGGACAAAAGTAACAGAAAAAAACGGAGAAAAGGAGATAAAACTCACAGGGAAACATCCAATGAAAAAAAGAGTATTAAATGTGCCAGGAAGGCAAGGAGAAGATCCAAAGATCACGATTGAAAAAGTTGCTCTAGTTGTCGTGAAGGAGTCTGAACTCAGTGGCGGCTAAAAGGAAGGGAGGGAGTTTCAATGGGTGGAGCATGCGCTCCATGGGCTAGAAAGTTCCATAGAGTCCTGCGCAGGTGCAGAATTAACCCATTCATGTGCATTCACAGAGGCCACGAAGAAGAACAGACAGTGCTTCATTTCATCTTTTAGATTGCTTTCGGACAGGGCAGATTTGCTCCATTTTCCAGCAACCACATGACATACAAGCAATCACGCACCATAGAATCACAGAAACCTAGAATAATGGCGTTGGAAAGGGCCTCTAAGGCCATCAAATCCCCCCCCTGCTCAAAGCGGGAATCCAAATCAAAGCAGATCTGACAGGTGGTTGTCCAATTTTCTCTTGAATGCCTCCAGAGTTGGAGCACTCGCCACCTCCCGCTGGGGTCATTCCTGTAGTTCCATTGTTGTACTGCTGTAACAGTGAAGAAGTTTTTCCCCGATATTCAACCAAAATCTGGCTTCCTGTAGCTTGAGCCCAGGTCATCCCAGAGTGCAGGACACTCTGGGATGACCGAGAACAGATCCTGCCACTCTTCTGTATGACAATCTTTGAAGTCTTTGAAGAGTGCTCTCCTCTCTCCCCTCAACCTTCTTTTCTCAAGGCTAAACATACTCAGGTCTTTCAGTCTTTCCTCACATGGCTTGGTTTCCAGTCCCCTGATCCTCCTGGTTGCCCTCCTCTGAACTTGCTCCAGTCTAAACCTATTCCATGGCTACTTTTTTTTTCTTTTTTAAAGTGCAGTAGGATCACTTGGTTTGAGTTTGGTTTCTGGCATGCATGATCGCCGAGCCAGTACCCAAGCGACACTGGCAGGTGGTTCCTCCAGCAAGTCAGTGCTGTGCCACTTTGATGGCATACCAATAATGTGATACATCACTTACCAATAAATAGGGGGGGGGGAATGAAGCTTTCCCCCACTTCTCATGAAGGGGAGGGGAGGCTGGCCCATGTTCCTGCAGTCACAGCTGCCCACTTCCATGTGTGCCCATCAGATGCCACTTCTAGAGGGAGGGGGCACTGAAGCTAATGGGAACCTGCTCTGGAGGCAACGGAGGGCTGGCAGGGCAGGTGATGCTGCCGCTCTTCAATTGCCCGAGGGAGGATGAGGGGTGTGTGTGTGTATGTGTGTGTACACATGCCCACATACCTGTGTAGTGGAGGCCAACAGGGTCAAAAGAATCAAGATCCCGACCGGGGTGGTGTTGATGGTGGTGCCGTCGGTCCAACAACGTCCCAAAGCAGAAGAGCAGAAGCGTCTCCAGAGGAAGGGAGCCAGCCAACCTAGGTGTATCCTGGTGGCCAAATGTCCTCCTTTAGGAAGGACAGTCCTCCCTTTGGAGAGCAGCCCTCCTTTTGGGGTTGTTTAAGTGGCCACACGACACACACCCATCCCTGGCTGAGCAGGGAAAGTAGAGGCTTTGACTGGTCAATGTATCTAATCAGCCCTCTCTCAGTTTTTTAAGTAAAATGGTTGAGAGGGTGGAGTCATTTTGTGAGAAAAAGAAGCAAGCCACACACTGACAATTGGCAGGAAGGACATGGCCTGGCTGGTCAATTCTCTATGAACATTGGATGGGAGGTCAGTCCCACGAGTGGAGCTTCTAAAAGGACCATTCAGACCACGCCTCAGAAAGAACTGGTTGTTGTCTAGCTAGATATTTTAACAAAACTACAGTGACCTCTGTTTATTTTCTTTCTATAAATGCTGAATATACAAGGCACAGGATGCCACCATACATTTAACTGTATGAAATGCTTAAAATGTTTTCCCTAGAAAAAATGGTGTTATAAATGTGTTTTTTTCTGTTTTATTCATGTGATATAGTCCTTGAAGAAAATATATATATATAACATAGACTTTGAAGAAGGCTGAGAAGGCTAAGCCAAAATGTGTTGGGCTTTTAATTTGGAATAAAGTGCACTCTAAAACTTTTACATGCTGGGACCAGAGTCTCTTTGTGCCTTACAGCTTTGGTGGATGTACCAGTTCCTTTCTGTTCTTGTTGCAGGATGCCACCAACCAGGCAAAAGCCCAGGGCATCGGCTCACAGTCACCATGTCCTTCAATCTGTCCAATGCAACACAGTTTTAGAGTGTTATTAAACACTCTGCCTAATTTGTTTAATTTTATACCCCATCTTTCTCTCAGTGCTGTGTCCCAAGGTGCAACAGGGTGAGAACTGCAGTAGAGTATTTCCACTTAAATTGTAGTAATCATGTCTGATCATGAATGCTATTTGCATGTATTAGCTTAAATAAGAGTGCACCCTCCCTTATGCAGAAGGACCTCCGTTTTGGGGCGATTTGGCCTACAGGCCCTCCTTCTGGGGATCTCTCTCCTCCTTTTGGGCCATGGGGCCTTTGCCCTCCTCTCCACCTGCCAAGGTCAACCAGGCTAGCCTAGCTTTTGTCTTTAGTGCGGTGGAGGCAACTGGTAACTTGGTCACCTGGTTGTCCCAGCCTTGTGGTGACCTTTCAGCTCCATTTGGCCCTCCTGGCAAGCTGGCTTCCTGGGCCTAGGGCATCACATCTGGCCCACATGTGCTTGTGGCTCGAACCCAGGTCTTATACACTTTTCACCTGCTGAAGAGTGGTACCCAGCTCCAAAGCTCATCTTCTTTGTAACTGCTCAGTGACCCAGTCATGATATTGCTTAACCCAGGGCTGGGCCAGGAACGTTGAGCTACCCTGGCCCTGCGATGCCAGAACCAACAGAGAGCTTTCTGGGGGCGTCTTGAAGGTGAATGCCTTTGATTTGGCAGGAGCTTCTGTGGGCCGCAGCCACCCACGCTTTCAGGGGCATGGAGGGCTAAATCCAGCAGAGTGAGCCCGGGGGCCCTTCTTGCCAGAGCCAGCTTGTCTTGAGTCTCAGCCAAGCCTGCCACAGGAAGCTCATTTCGGGGACTGGCCACGGCCCACAAGACAAAGGTGCAGCCAAGTTTCTGGGCCTCTATGCTGATTGACTGACCCGCAGATCATCTAATCTAAATTTATCCAAAAAGAACTATCTCAAAATGTTTCCCAGTACAGGACCAAAAGCCCAAACAGTCACTAACAAACAGAACATGTTGCAAATCCACACACGTCCTCAGTGCTGAAGCATCTGTAGCCTGGAAACTCAAGGCAAGCCATTCTTGAACTGGGACCACCGTCTGCCCGGGCAGATTTCCATCTGAGATATGGGATCCTGAGCCACATTTTAGCAAGCCTGGCTTCCTGCTCCCAGAACCCAAAGGGCTCAGGAACAATCGGCATGCTGTTTCCAAGGATAGGAGCTGCTGCTCGTCAGGAAACCTCCAATCCAGACGTGTCTCCTGGTTATCTGGAGGAGCATCCTGGGGTCCCCAAAACCCGCCAGGCTGAACAGCATGCCTTCATGAGTTCATGTTTGTTGCTTTCCGTCTCTCCACCAGGCAGGATCGGTGACCGTCCTGTTCCCACATGGGAACCTTCTTCTGTTCACCCAGAAGCCTCTCCAGGAACAGAGATCACCTACAAACACACTGGGAGGTTGTTGGTGTTTTTTTTGTTTTTTGTTTTGCCCCCAGAGCCAATGTTTATGTAAGGATGGTGGAATTTCCTTCAACAAGAGCCTGCATTCATAAGTTATCAAAGGGGAATTGACTTTGGCCATGGAAAGACAGTGGGCTTTCCTGCTGGGCGGGAAGTCTCTTGCACAGCTCCAGTCCCTGAATTCTGCTCGGCATCTGGGTTTCTTCAAAACAGGCAAGGGGAGCAGAGGAGCAGCTTCCGAGAGGTGCTTTTCTACAGGACCTTGGAATCAAGGGGCTGCCCTCGTGCTAAGGAGCATCAGTGCGCAAGGACCCCAGAGGTCCTTGAAAGCCAAGGCAGGAACACCGCGCATGAGGTGGAACGGGAGCCGGAGCCTTGGCTTGGCCTTCTTGGTGGCCCCTGGAGGGCCACTCCTGCCACAGACGTGGATGCCGCAGTCCCAGCTCAAAGGGGAGGTTTGAGTCAAACAAGAGGCCGCAGCATTGCAGGGACTTTGCACGTAGCAACATTTTCAAAAGGAAAGCCAGTCTCTGTCTTTCGGGGAGAGAACCCGGGTGTGGACCTAACTGTCCCTAAGAACCCCTTCCCACGGGGTGGGGCCAAAATGCCCCCAGTTTTTACCAGGGACCAAGGAAGAGCAACACAAGGGGATGGAGACTAGACCACCGAGGGCTGAAACCCTGGAACAGGTCTCGCCGGATAGGGGCCGGAGGCCACTGGAGAGCGTACTCTGTGGGCACTCTTGTGTCCCCCCCCCCCACAAGTGTCCCCTTTGCTGCCATGGATGCACCTGCACAGAGCCGTCTCATACAGCAGTCTCAAGAGGCTGAGGGCCAGTGACGTAGTAGACCACAAGGAGAGAAGGTGGGCTTGTCAGCCCACGGGGAAGAATTTGCTCAGCACGTTGCAGATGAAACCACACAGATCTGCTGCCCTGTCTCTGATGCTCCAGTTGCCGCCAGGCCCTGCGGATGTAGTTTGGGCCTTTGCATGCTGGAGGAGAGCTCTGTGGATAACCCTGGACTGCCAGAAAGACAAACAAGTGGGTCCTAGATCAAACCAAGCCTGAACTCTCTCTGGGGACAATAATTTTGAAGCTAAGGCTGTCCTACTTTGGACCCATCCTGAGAAGGCAGGATTCTCTGGAAAAGACCATCATGCTGGGAAAGGTGGAAGGCAGCAGGAAAAGAGGAAGACCAAACGTGAGACGGATTGACTTCTTAAAGCACCCTTCTCCATGGGGGCCCTGACACTTTTGAAGGGGGCCACAGACTGAAAACAATTCGTCACACACCACCCTATAAGTTCCGCTGTGCCACGTATACAATCCTGATTATGCCTATATATTTTTCATACTGTGTTTATGGCCACAGGGGGGGGGGGGGGAAGGTTGAGAATAGCTGCCCTAAAGGAAGCCACAGGCTTGAGTTCTCAAGGACTGAGCAGGGCCGTTGAGGGCCAGACATCTTGGAAATCACTCATTCATGGGGTTGCCAGTAACAGCAGCAGCAAGCACCTCTGGGGAGGTGGAGGAGATGCCAGGAAGAGGGCGGCCAGAAGGATGGTTTAGTCAGTTCTGAGGATCTGCTTAATCAAACTTTTGTTTTTAATTGGTTTTATCTGGCATTTCCTTTTTGTTTTTAAATCTTATACTCTGCTTGCAATGGTGCACTGGTACCTTTAGCCTTGATACTGCCTTTTTGTTTGATTACCCTTCATTTTTTAATTTTGTCTTGGTGCGTGCTTTATTTTAAAGTTAGTGTCAGTGGAGCTGTGAAGCAGCCGAGCTTTTAATGGTAGCAAACAACGCTGACATACAGCCCCACCGAAGCCTTGCTTTCTACAATTTACAAGCAAATACTGAGACAGAACCGTGGAATTGTTGAAAGATATCAAGAAATATCAGGGTCGTTCCTGAAGTCTCTGCATCACACTCCTGAAGCCTTGGGAAGTAGACAGAAATGGCAATAATACCACTGCACTCTCTCTTGTGAGCAACATCCATGAACACAGAATTGTTAAGAGAGGAGGCGTTTTAGAAGAGGAAGCCGTGTTGGTCTGTGTTAACATATCAGGCAAAAACAAAAGAAAAATAAAAAAATTAAGAGGGCAATGTGGTCTCCAGGAGCCACAACGATTTTGTCTTATTGGTTTTTCTTTTGATTTTGCCTGATATGCTAGAGAGGAGGGATTCACAAGAAGGGGTTCTAAAACTCTTGGGTGCTCCTCCTTGGCTGCAAATTCCTCCTTAAGACTATAAAAAAACCAGAACTACTCAATTCTTTCCTGGAGGGAGGAATGAATCTCTCTCTCTCTCTCTCATGCACTGGAGGCATTCAAGAAAAACTTAATCACCTGGCAGATCTGCTTGGATGGTATTTCTGTGTTGAGCGGGGGGGAGGGGGGGCTGGACTGGATGGCCTTGTAGGCCCCTGCCAACATCACTTTTCTATGATTTCTATGCGTGTGTTTGTGTGCTTGTCTGTGTTTGGAGTTTGGCTCTGTAACTTTGGCTACCGAACCATCTCTTGCCAAGAAGCTGACACCTCAAGAGTTAATGCAGACTTCTGAAAAGACCAACCGGTCTGAGGAGTTCAAGATGAGCTCAGGCAGAGGGAACGTAACTCACTCTCTGACTACACAGGCCTTTTTTAGGCCACAGTCTGGACTGGCCTGTCAGGTTTTAAAACCTTCTTTAAAGTCACCAGCGAAGGGGCCAGGCGGGACCAGCAGGAGGAAGTTGATCCCAGAGTCAGGCAGTGACCACCGAGAAGGCCCGGTTCCTGGTTTTCTCCTTCTGGGCCTCTCTCAGGGTCAGCAGCATCCTCAGAGGGTCAGTCTGGGATGGGCAGTTCTCGCTGGAAGAAGGCGTTCTACAAGGTCCCGAGGTCCCAAACCATTTAGGGCTTTATCTGTTAGAGACTCGTAGCATCATGTTAAGGGCAGCTACTGCCTAGTCGGGATTTACAGAGTTAGAGTTAAAGGGTTAGCTGCCTTGGGTCCTCTTCTAAGGAGAAAGGTGTGGGAAAATATATTTTGAATAGAATAAATAACTAAAAATACAGGTAGCGCTCAGCCTTTTTTAAACGTAAAGGAAAGAAACAAATAACAAAACTAAATTAAAATACAAACTCAGTACTGACTACATACAATACACCTTAGACATTTCCCACCCATGCCACCTTCGCCCTTGGGACTAGGTGACCAACAATATCAGTTTATACCTGAATATTTTAACCATTCCAACAGGTAGAAAAGCACGGACAGGGGCCAAGTATTCCCTTCAGCTTTGCCCGCCGGAGAGCCTTTCCAGCGATGGCCACCCGGTCCCCCTCTCAACTCACCCATAAGGGCAGGAATGTCCAAACAGGGGACTCTCCCTCTCCCCCCCCCCCCATTTACCCCCCAGGACTTGCGGCCAAATCTTCCGGGCCGTCTGACCGCCAGCGCGCTCCTCCTCTCTGGCGCACCGGCCCCCGTCCATCCTGAGCCCCAGGCTGCCTAGAAAACGCGCCGCAGCCTCTGGAAAGAAAGAAAGAAAGAAAGGGGCCGCGCTCCCGCCCGACGCCACGGGCTCTGGCGTGCCTCGCGGCCGGGGCCAAGAGCCCCTCTGACCAGATCCCGCCTTCCTACCGGCTAGCTAGACCTTTCTCAGTGGCCGGGGGCGTGTCCCCCGAGACAAGGGGGCGCGTGTGTAAGTAAGTGGGGGGCCCTGCCTGGCCCGAGCCCTCCCTGAGCCGCTCTACCCACTTGCCATCCCGTCCGGCCACACACAGAGCCGCGGTCATCTGCGCTGGCACGCCGGCCGGCCGGGCACGCTTTCCGCGGCGCCCCTGGGAGTGCCCGGAGGGTCCCGGGTTTGCTGCCCGGTGGGGGAGCGTCTTGGCGTTCGCCTCGGCGCCTCTTCGTTGGATGGGATCTGCGGCCACCCTCCCCTCCCCTCCCCTCGCGCCAACCGGGTCACTCGGACCGCCGACTCGGAGGCTTCCTTCGGCGCGCTGCCTGGCCGGGCAGCTGTCGTGCTGCGTCCGACTTCGACGGGAAGGCGCCCGAGCGCCCGAGCCGGTCTCCCTCCGGCAGGCGCTCCGCAGAGGCCCGCGAGGGAGGAAGCGAGCCCGGGGGCGGGCCGGGGGAGGGGAGGCCCCGGCGCCCCAAGGGCTTCTTCCATTCCAAGAACCCCTCTCCCGGGACCCCCGCCTGCCCGGGCTCAGTCACGACGAAGGGAAAGGCCGACGTCCGTGTGGCTGGAGCCTCGGGAGTCGGCGAGCTGGCCCGCCGAGGGAACGCCGCGCGGCGACTCGAGGACTCTGGCACTGCGGCGCGCCAGAACATACGGCGGGGGGCAGGATTGGGGCCCTTTTCGGGCAAAATGCTACCTGCGGGGGGGAGGGGGGGGAGCGGCGGCGGCGGCGGCGGCGGCGGCGCCCTTGATTCGCCCTCATGTCTTGTTTCCGCTGCCAGGATGCAAAACTTGGCCTTGTCCAAAGCCAACTTGACAGGTCAGCCGAGTAGGAAGAGAAGAGCAACAGCACCCCCCGCCCGCTCGCCTGCGGCAGCCCCCGAATCCCACCCTCGGGCCCCTTCCGAGCCCCGGCTGGTGCGGCTGGCAGAGCGGCGGCCTCCCAGCCTCCTTGGCAGACCCAAGACTGGGGGCGGGGGGCGGGGGGCGCTCTCTCTTCTCGCGCTGGCCAACCAGGTGCGCAGCGGCAGGCGGGGGGGGGGGGGGGGAGAGAGGCAATAGCGGCGCCTGCTGGCGATCCCCTGCAACTACTGCGGGGGGGCTTCCCGCCTCCTCCACAGGCCGCCGTCGAGAGCCACGCGGACCGGCAGGCGTGGGATGCTGGCGCCTTCACCCCACGCCTCGATCCAACCCCTTTCAAAGCGTATTGCAGCAGCAAATCCCACCATCTCCGTATGTATTGTGTGAGGGTCCTTTTGGAAAAACTGTCCTGAACCTCCGTTCAGTCTTAGTGGGTGATCCTGGTTGCCCCAAAGAGAGAGAAAGACCCTGTCAGTCAGACGGACAGGCAGGCAGGCAGGCAGAAAAACGTCTTGCTCTCCATCTTCTTCAACCTTTTGGGGGTCGCTTATTCATAGGGTTGCCTTGAGTCCAAAGCAACTTGATGCCACAAGACAACAACAACATGAACAGCTATCTTGTTCATGCCATGTATAATTCTGCATGGTGCAATTCCTAGTGCGGTGTAGTGGATAGAATGATGGACTAGGACTCTGGAGAAAAGGGTTCAAAACCCCACTCAGCCATGAAATCTCGCTGAGGGAGAGGAACTGGTGAGGCCACTCCTTAAATGTCTCGCTTACCTTGAAAGTGAGAGTTTCTGGCTTCAGAGCACAGAATGCGCATGCACGCACAGGTACACAACTCTGTGTGCATCTGCAACATCTCTTCTTACTTACCTTGTTTCTTAAGTCAGTCAGCCCCCAAAATGTGGCCTCTTTCCACTGTAAAGGAATTCTTCCAATCCCTTGTATATTCAGGTTTCCATTTCAAGTTCTGTTCTTGCTATATCCCATTATCTCCCTTCCAATTTAGGGTGACCCTATGAATGAGCAGCAAATCCCTGAAACTGAGGCTCCAATACTTTGGCCCTCTCATGAGAAGAGAAGACTCCCTGGAAAAGACCCTGATGTTGGGAAAGTGTGAAGGCAAGAGGAGAAGGGGACCACAGAGGATGAGATGGTTGGACAGTGTCATCGAAGTGACCAACATGACTTTGACCCAACTCCGGGAGGCAGTGGAAGACAGGAGGGCCTGGCGTGCTCTGGTCCATGGGGTCACAAAGAGTCGGACATGACTTAATGACTAAACAACAACATGTAATTATTTGCTGAGCATGCTATCTCCTGAGAAATCTATATGTGGGACAGGAAGCAACAGTTAGAACTGGATATGGAACGACTGATTGGTTCAAAATTGGGAAAGGAGTACGACAAGGCTGTATATTGTCTCCCTGCTTATTTAACTTATATGCAGAATACATCATGCGAAAGGCAGGACTGGAGGAATCCCAAACCGGAATTAAGATTGCCGGAAGAAATATCAACAACCTCAGATATGCAGATGATACCACTCTGATGGCAGAAAGTGAGGAGGAATTAAAGAACCTCTTAATGAGGGTGAAAGAAGAGAGCGCCAAAAATGGTCTGAAGCTCAACATCAAAAAAGCTAAGATCATGGCCATTGGTCCCCCATCACCTCCTGGCATATAGAAGGGGAAGATATGGAGGCGGTGACAGATTTTACTTTCTTGGGCTCCATGATCACTGCAGATGGTGACAGCAGCCACGAAATTAAAAGACGCCTGCTTCTTGGGAGGAAAGCAATGACAAACCTAGACAGCATCTTAAAAAGCAGAGACATCACCTTGCCGACAAAGGTCCGCATAGTCAAAGCTATGGTTTTTCCTGTAGTGATGTATGGAAGTGAGAGCTGGATCATAAAGAAGGCCGACCGCCAAAGAATGGATGCTTTTGAATTGTGGTGCTGGAGGAGACTCTTGAGAGTCCCCTGGACTGCAAAGAGATCAAACCTATCCATTTTGAAGGAAATCAACCCTGAGTGCTCACTGGAAGGACAGATCCTGAAGCTGAGGCTCCAATACTTTGGCCCTCTCATGAGAAGAGAAGACTCCCTGGAAAAGACCCTGATGTTGGGAAAGTGTGAAGGCAAGAGGAGAAGGGGACGACAGAGGACGAGATGGATGGACAGTGTCATCGAAGCTACCAACATGACTTTGACCCAACTCCGGGAGGCAGTGGAAGACAAGAGGGCCTGGCGTGCTCTGGTCTATGGGGTCACGAAGAGTCGGACACGACTTAACGACTAAACAACAAATGTTGAAATCCAAATAGTTACAGTTTTCAGTCATCAAACCAAATGGATACCAAAGGCAAGGAGTTGGAAGAAGACCGAGACTCAGCAGGGCAGCTAAGGAGGAATGAGAAGAGATCCTTAAGAATAAGGATGCATTACTGGAAACCGAGACCAGGATTCTCCACACGGTGGAATTTCCAGCTGCTAGGGATGGGTGGCTTCTGGAATCAAGCACCAGACGGATTCTCAGCCTTGTTTGCTCACCATCGCACTTGCCCCCCCCCCCCCCCGTACACTTTGCTGTTTTGAGACATCAAGTCACATCTGACTTACAGGGACCCTAATAAGATTTCCCAGATGTGTGAGCCTTCCAAGGGATGACTTACTATTGCCACCGGCCACTCCTGCTTAGTTCCCGTGGCAGAGGGGAGGTTTGAACTCAGATCCCCTGCCTCCCAGTCCAGCACTCAGGGAGGGGGGGGCTACAGCACACTGGCTCTCCCTGTGCCCTGCCCTCTGCCAACATCTCCCTGTGACCTGACTGCCAGGGTCCCTGGGTCTGAGGAAGCAGACGGCGATCCAGGAAGCCTGACATGGAGATAAATCCCATCAAATTTAAGGGGGCAGGAAACTTGCTTTGCTTTTGCTAGCCACGAAGAATCTTCTATTGCCCAGTCCTGCTAACTCGGGGCAGTGGAGGGAGGGCTGGCCATCCTGGTCTTCCTATTATTATTATTATTATTATTATTATTATTATTATTATTATTATTATTATTATTATTATTATTATTATTATTATTATTATTATTATTATTATTATTATTATTATTATTATTATTATTATTACCAGTTTTCTAATCTCTCCTAATTTTCTAGTCCACTCTCTTGTCCAACTTTCCATTTGGAGTATATTCATCCAGGATATTCCCTCTTCTTCCCCCAAAATTTCCTTTATAATATTTTTATCTTTAACCTTTTCCATCCAACTCTTTATTGTATTTAACCCTTTCTCTATTAATACTTCTTGAAGTTTAGTTTTAAGAGTTTTGGGGAAACTCTGGACCTCCACTACTTCTAATAATGGTGAGATAGTTGGGTTCTATATGTATCTATCATTATTCCAGTACTCTGCCAAATTCGTCAGAAAGAACCTAAGAAGAGCCCTGCTGGATCAGGCCAAGGGCCCCTCTAGTCCTGCTTCCTGAATCTCACAATGGTCCCACCAGATGCCTCTGGGAGCACACGAGACAACTAGATACCTGTCTCCCGATACCCCTCCCCTGCATCTGGCATTTGGAGGGACCTTCCTTTGAAGTCTGGAGATTATACATCCCCATCATGGCTTGTCACCTGCAACAGACTTTTCCTCCAGGAATCTGTCTGATCCCCTTTTAAAGGCATCTAGGCCAGATGCCCTCACCCCATCCTGTGGCAAGGAGTTCCACAGACTAACCACACGCTGGGTCAAGAAAGATTTTCTTTGGTCTGTTCTCACTCCCAACACTCCATTGGAGGGGATGTCCCCTGGTTCTTGTATTGCATGAGAGGGAAAAGAGCTTCCCTCTATCCACTTGATCCATCCCCTGCATCATTTGATACGTCTCCATCATGTCCCCCTTCAGGCGCCTTTTCTCTAGACTCAAGAGCCCCAAACGCTGTAGCCTTTCCTCATCAGGGAGGTGCCCCAGCCCCGTCATCATTTGAGTCACTCTTTTCTGCACCTTTTCCAGTTTCACTATGTTTTTTTTAGGTGCGGCGACCAGAACTGTACGCAAAACTCCAGGTCCAGCCTTACCAGAGTTTTGTACAATGGCATTAGAATGTTGGCTGTTTTAGTTATTCTCTTAATTTCTTCTGCAATTTTTTCTTTAAAAAAGAAGCCCTCCAATCTATCAGAATATTCTGACATTCCCCTCCATATTAGGTTTCTATTGTGTACAATAATATCTGGTATTAATGTCTAAACTGATTTGCGATGCAATATGATTTAATATTAGGTAGTCCGAGCCCTCCTTCTTTTTGTGGAACAGACCATAGCCTTTTATTGATCCTTGTTCGCTTGTTTCCATTACAGTAATTATTTGTCAGCTTATGCCAATCTTTCACATATGTTTCTCCCATCTTTATTGGAAGCATCCAAAATACAAAGTTAAGTTTAGGGATAATCTTCATTTTACATAATGCTATTCTACCAAACCATAACAATTTTAATTTTCGATACTGATTTATCTGTTCGTTAATTTCTTTCTCCAATTTATTCATATTTAATTTAATTATTTCTTGTAAATTCCATGTAATATAAATGCCTATGTATTTAATTACACTCTCTATTCTTTCTTTACACTCTTTTTTCAATTTCTTCTTATCTACTTCTGAATGATTTAATAAAATACATTTGGATTTCTCCCAGTTCACTTTCAAACCAGTTACTTCTTCAAATAAATTTAAACGTGTTCTGATTTTCTGCAATGTATCTTTTGGATTTTTAATTATTAATAATGTGTCATCTGCAAAGAGGTTTATTTTATCCTCCTCTCTGGTATCTACACCTTTAATTGAACTATTGTTTCGGATTACTTGTGCCAGTACCTCTATAACCAATGTAAATAGAACTGGAGATAAGGGGCAGCCCTGTCTCGTTCCCCGGCCTAGGAATATTGATTCAGTCATACCATCATTTATTATTATTATTGCAGAGTTCTGTGAATATAGTTGTTGGATTATTTGTCTAAAATGGGTATTATTATTATTATTATTATTATTTATTGTATTTTTACCCCGCCTATCTGGTCAGACGACCACTCTAGGCGGCTTCCAACACGCATAACATACATAACAAAATATAAAAAATATTAAAAAAATATAAAATATAACATCAATAGACAAATAATTCAAGATGGAGAAGGGAAAAGGAAAAGAGAAATGAAAAGAAAAGGAAATCAAGTGTTCACTGGAGGGAAGGCCTGTGTAAACATCCAAGTTTTTAATTGGTTTTTAAAGGTGCCCAGCGAAGGGGCCGCACGAATCGCCGGAGGAAGGTTATTCCAGAGGCGAGGAGCTACCGCCAAGAAGGCCCGGTTTCTTGTTTTTTCCTTCCGGGCCTCCCTCGGCGTCAAGCTCCTCAGCCTCACCTCCTGACTCGATCGGGTGATCCGGGTAGATTTTGGTACCAAATCCTATCTGTTTAATCAGGATTTTTAATGCATCCCATTCAACTGGATCAAAGGCTTTAAAAATGTCTAGGGATACCACTCCTGCTTTACATTTTGATTCTTTTGCCAGGTGCATTAGATTAAGCACCTTCCTAATTGTATCTGACATCTACCTTGTATGAATCCATTTTGATCTTTTTCAATATATTTCCCTATAAAATTGTTTAATCTTGCTGCCAAAATTGCCGTGATTATTTTAGCATTTTGATTTATCAGTAAAATCGGCCTATAAGATTCCATATTCGTAGGGTTTTTACCCGGTTTTAAAATTAAAACTTTTAATGATTCGTTCCAGGACTGGAGAATTTCTTCTCCACTGAATACACCATTGTATAGATCCTTTAATTTTGGGATAAGAATTTTTTCGAAGGTTTTATAATACCCTGAGCCTAATCCGTGTGTGCCAGATGTCTTCCCTACCTTTAACTTATTTATAATAACTTCTATCTCTTCCTCAGTAATTATTATCTCCATTGTTTCTTTAGCCTCATCTTTTATTACTTTCTTAAAATTCTTTTTCATATTTTCTTCTATTTTTCCTATAGAAGGATTCTTACTTGTATATAGGTCTTTATAAATTTTTTGAAAAGCTTCTAGTTTTTCTTTCATTTTATTGCATCTATCCCCATGTTTTTTAATATCTCCTATATTTGTTTTTTTATATATCCTATATTGCTGTTGTGAGTCTAGAGCGCACAAAGAAAGTATGGTTTAATAAGAAGCTGACGGCATATACCAAGGTCCAGGTCTATAGAGCCTGTGTCCTGAGCACACTCCTGTACTGCAGTGAGTCCTGGACCCTTTGTGCAGGGCAGGAGAGGAAGCTGAACACGTTCCATATGCGTTGTCTCCGACGCATTTTTGGTATCACCTGGCAGGACAAAGTTCCAAATAGAGTAGTCCTAGAACGAGCTGGAATTTTTAGCATGTATACATTACTGAAACAGCGACGTCTACGTTGGCTTGGGCATGTTGTGAGAATGGCTGATGGTCGGATTCCAAAAGATCTTCTGTATGGAGCATTAGTGCAGGGAAAGCGCCCCAGAGGGAGACCACTGCTGCGATACAAGGATATCTGCAAGCGGGATCTGAAGGCCTTAGGAATGGACCTCAACAGATGGGAAACCTTGATATCTGAGCATTCAGCCTGGAGGCAGGCGGTGCATCACGGCCCCTCCCAATTTGAAGAGAGACTTGTCCAGCAGGCCGAGGCAAAGAGGCAGTCCCAGAAGCAGCAAAATCAGGGAGCTGGACAGGGGACAGATTGTATTTGTCTTCAGTGTGGAAGGGATTGTCACTCTCAAATTGGCCTTCTCAGCTACACTAGATGCTGTTCCAAGTCCTCTATTTAGAGCAGGTTACCATAGTCTCTCAAGACTGAAGGATGCCTAAGCTGAATATTGCTCTTACTTTTTTGGGTGGGAGGAATGCTTTAGCCAGAAGCTTCAAATTTTTATTACTAAATTCAAAATAGTCCCTATTTAAATATATTAAATCCTTCTGAACCTTTTTCATATGAATCCATTCTACTTCCTTCCTTTTAGCCTGTAGTTCCACCATTATCTTCTTTTCTCTGGTTATTATAATTTTTTTTCTAACTTCTTAATATTATCTTCTAGTTCCTGAATTCTTTTCTTTTGATGGGTCTTATTCATATGTGCAGCTTTTATGGCATAACCTCTGGCCACAGACGTCGTGGTGTCCCAGATTATCTTAGCCTTTCCACCTCCTTTCATATTTATTTCCCAAGCCTCTTCTAAGTTCTTCTGGAGCCGTTCTATAACATTTGGATAGGGCGAAAGGTTTGTGTCTATCTTCCATCTATACGCTTCATTGTAATCACAGTTTACTGACAGTTCCATGTTTACCTTGGCATGATCAGAGATTTGAATAACATCAATACTTGTATTATTTACCCTTGATAATAATTCTTTGGATATTAATATATAATCTATTCTTGTACAGGTCTTGTTCACGGATGAGTAATAGGAGCCACCCCTGTCTTCCTCAGAAGTCAAGCCGATGGGGCTCTGGGGCTGCTCTAAAAACGCCCATTAAGTGCAACCGTCCAGGCTAGGACTGCTGAGGAGGGGAGGCGGCTGCGGGGGGGGGGGAAGCGGGGGCGCCCGGAGCCCGCTGGTGCCTTCTTCGGGTCACCTCTACCTCCAGGCTTCCTGGAACCCTTCCTCCTCCAGCCCACGCCCACCAGGCCTCGCCACCTCTTTTCTCTCTTCGAGAAGAGCTAAAGCCCCCTCACTCAAAACGTCTTTAGCTTCCTTGCTCTCCCCTCCCTTCGGAGACTGGTCCAGGCGAGCGGATCGGTGCACCACCGAGCCCCAAATCCCGCAGCGCCAGAGAGGTGTCCTCCCCGACCCCACCCCGGCGGTTTTGCTTTCAGACCCTCGCCGTCCCCCACCCCCGCCTCCTGCCCCGCTGCCCCTCCCACCGTGCCCCCGGCAGGCACCCGAGCGGGCAGCAGGAGCCGGGCGCGGGGGGGGCCGCTCGCGCGCGAAGAGATCCCCTCCTGGCGCGGCTGGTCGGGCTCTCCTCCGGCTGCCTTCGGTTGACCCCCTCCCTCGCCGCAAGCCTGAGGAAGCGCATTCCCGCCGCCTGCACGGCAGGAGGACGTGGACCAGCGCCGCCGACAGGCAAATCTCTCTCCCGGAGCGGCGGCCGGCCGGCCGGCGTTGCTACCGCGGACAGGACCAGGGCGGAAGTCCTGAGGAGGCAGGAGCCGGCCGCAGCGCGGAGGTGCCAGAGGCGGCCAGGCGGGGCAACCAGAGTCGTTCCTGCCTGCCCATCCCGGCCGCCCCTTCGGAGCTTGGCGCTGCGTCCGGGGGGGGGGGGGGATACGGGAGGGCTCTGGCCCGCGCCAGCCTCCGCCTCGCCTCGCCTGGCCTGGCCTGGCCTGGGCAGGAGCCTTGTGCCGCGGGGCGCGCGGCGTCGAAGGACCCGGAGGGAGGCACCAGGGGGCGCTGCCCCCCGCCTCTGGCGCCGGCTCTGGCAAAGCGTCCGGAGGGAGGCGGCCTCGGGTGGGCGGCCGGCCGGGGCTGGCTGCGGAGGGGGTGGCCTCTCCTGGGGAGCGGAGGGCAGCCCGCCCCGCAGTCGGGCTCCGGCCGAGGTGGGGGGCGGCAGCAGCAACGGCAACGGCAGACGGGGCAAGGCGCGGGAGAAGCCAAAGCAGGAGCGGCGGACGAGCGGCGCAGGACTCGCGCGGCACCGTACCCGATTTCCCCTGCCGAGGGCGCCCGCCCCCCTCTATGGCCCCGCCGCCGCTGCTGCTGCTGCTGGTCGCCTTGGCCTGGTCGCCCTTGGCCGCCCCCTGGCCGGCGCCGGAGGGCGGGAACGGCAGCGCGGCGACCACCGTGGCAACGCCGGCGACGGTGGTGACGGTGGCGCTGGTGCTGCCCGAGCACAACCCCAGCTACCCGTGGGCCTGGCCGCGCGTGGGCCCCGCCGTGGACCTGGCGCTGGAGGCTCTGGAGCCGGCGCTGCGGGCCGCCGGGCTGTCCATGCGCACCGTGTTCGCCACGTCGGAGCTGAACGGCGCCTGCTCGGAGTCGGTGGCGCCGCTCAAGGCTGTGGACCTGAAGCTCTACCACGACCCGGACGTGCTGCTCGGGCCCGGTTGCGTCTACCCGGCCGCCTCGGTGGCTCGCTTCGCCTCGCACTGGCGCCTGCCGCTCCTCACCGCCGGCGCCGCGGCCTTCGACTTCAGCCACAAGAAGGAGCACTACAGCACGCTGGTGCGCACCGGGCCCTCGGCCCCCAAGCTGGGCGTCTTCGTGGCCCACCTGCACCAGCACTTCAACTGGAGCTCCCGCGCCGCCCTCCTCTACGTGGACCGCAAGAGTGACGACCGGCCCTTCTACTTCACCATCGAGGGCGTCTACCAGGAGCTCCGCCACGCCGGCCTCACCGTCGGCCACCACATCTACGCGCCCCGCGACAACGGCAGCAGCAGCAGCAGCAGCGCCGGCACCGGCGGGGCCGACGAAGGAGGCGGGCCGGACACGGCCGTCCAGTTCATCAAGGCCAGCGGCCGAGGTAAGCCCCGCCGCTCCGGGGGCCTGAGGCTGCGCGAGGGGCGACGAAGCGCAGCAGAGGGGGCTTGGCACGCGTTTTCCGGAGATCGGAAGCCCGAGTGGTTGCTTTCGCGTCGTGGGAAGGGCCCTACGGGACCCGGAGGAAAGGGGGCGAATGCCCGGACGCCAGTCTGAGCCCGGGGTCACTGGACGTGATGTGGGGGCGGGGGACGAGGCAGGCGAGGAGGGAGTGCTGAAACCCGACGGAAACCTTCCTTGGGCCGGAGTGGGTGAGTGGGTGGGGGGGGGGGGGAAGCATGCCAGGAAGCTGAGGCCGGGTCCGTGCGCGCGCGTGGCAGGGGACCCGATGCAGCAACCCAGCCCGAGGGCAGCCGCCTGCTGCTCCTCCATTGCTGAGGGCCAAGGAGCCACTTATCAAATCGATCCGTCCATCCTTCCATCCGGACTAGCGGGGTTCGTGGCTGCTCGCGGAGCGCAGGCGGCTGCCTCGGCTGCTGCGTCATTGGGGCGGGCATAGGGCTGGCCGGCGCCGGGCGCCAGATGGAAACCCTGGCAGCCTCCGCCTGCCCCCCGGCTGCGCCTTCCCCTCCTCCGGCCCCCGCTCCGACCCGCCGCCCGTCCCCCGAGGAGGCGTCCCGCGGGGCCTCTCCAGGCCACTCGCCGGCCCTGGCGGAGGGAGGCTTTGATGGACGGGGAGGCCCTTTGCGGGCCAGGCCAGCGATGGAGGGGCCCGGGAGGGCCAGCCCTCCGTACCGTCGGCCGGCGGGACGCGCTCCCTGAGGGGGAGGGCCGTGCCACCAGGGTCCGGCGCTCGGCATCGTCTGGCCGCCAGCGCGCTCGGCCGAGGAGCCGCGGTGTTTGCCGGTTGCGCTGCGGCCGGCGCCGGTTCCGAGAGTTTTCCGTGCTCGGTGGGGCTTGAGGAGGGGGCGTCTTTCTGGTCCAGGCCGGGGCTGCCGTGGCGGGGCCGGCGGAAGGCGGGCGGAGGCGCCGCGGCCTGCCCGAAGCGAACACAGCAGCCGCTTTGTCTGCGGGCGGCAGCGATTCCGGGGCCGGCCGCGTCCCCCGCCGCTCCTGCCCCCGGGCTGGGCCTCGTCCAGGGGGACCGAAGGACGGGGGGGGGGGGCGGCGGCTCGGGAGCAGCTGGGTCGCGTGTGCCGGACGGAGGCGCCGGCGGCGGCGGGAGGGAGCGGCCTCTTTCTGGCCCTCTGGGCCTGAGGTGAGCCGGCGGCTCCCTCCCTCGCCTGGCTGTGGGTGTCTGTGGGGCTGGCCAAGAACGCTGACGGAGAGGGCCTGGAGACCTGAGGAGACCCCCTCGGCCCTCCCGTCGCCTGGCCTGCCCGCCTGCCTATCGTCCGTCCCACCCGGGACCGCACCCCTGGTTGATGGCTGCAGCTTTATGGCAGGAGTTGGGGTGGGGGTGGGGGCTGTAAAAGTGAGAATTCTTGGAATTTCACACTCCTTCTCTGAAGATGTGCCCTGGTCTGGAGTTGCTGAGTAGTTGGAAGAGGTGCCAGTCCCAACGCTTTCTGTGCACAACTCTCTCCCCCCCCCCCCCCCGCTGTTTTAGGCCTCTGATCCTGGAGGGGTGGAGGGGAGGAGGAAGGGAGGGAAGCCCTCTTTATACTAATTGTTTTCAACTTTAAATATTGTCTTTCAGTGTTGTAAGCTGCCTTGGGTCGTTTTCAAGGAGAAAGGAGGTGTAAACATATTTTAAATACAATAAATCAACAGAATTGCCCAGGGGCCCTTCTCAGCAGGACACCATTGACCCCTGGGGGAGGGGTCCAGCTCACCCTTTTCCTGGCCCAAGGCCATTGCCTGGGGTGGCGGGGTGGCCCCCTGACTTCAGGAACACCCTTTTGGACTTACCCTTTAAGGAAACAAACAAAAGCTTTTGTCTGTGTTCATTTCTGATCGTGTTTGTGGTGTGGATTCCCCAGATTCGCCTGCTATGTTCAGGCACATGTTCCGGCAACCTTAAGTCCTTGGAATTAACGGTTGCTCTCCAAAGGCATTTTGGTCAGAATGGGGCACAGCCTGCTCTGAGCGGACAACTGCCTCTCAGACAATAGCTGGTAGCTGGTGTGGGATGAAATCTGGCCAGTTTTCAATGAACCAGGGAGCCCTTTGGGGCAGGCAAAGGGCAAAACTGGGCATCAGGAGTTGATGCTGAGCGCGGAATGGTGACCATTGAAAACCACGTTGGATCTGGCTTTGCTTTGGCTGAGATGAATGTGCTCCGTCTCGTTGGCTGTCCAGGAAAGCAGCCCCTCGGGAGGCTGCAGCTGCTCCCTCTTGTCTCCGCGTCTGTGTGGGAAAGGAAGACCTTCATCCCCTGCCAATGCCCTTGCGATGCCCCTGGGCAGCTACTCCCTGCCTCCATCTTCCCCTTGAGCCACAGGCCAGGGCTGGGCCTCCGTGGCCGGAGTCCAAAGTTGTGACCGGCCGGCCACCTGCTCTCTTGTTTTGACAGACAGACAGACAAAAATGAGGAGGAGAGGGATGACAAGGGCCGGGAGACAAAGGAAGAGTGAGATAGGTGGCAGCAGAGCTGGGGGGGGGGCAGGGGCGGCGGCAGCGAGCAGCCCTGTGCCAGGAAGGGGCTCCCAATGCAGACGGCAGCTTCAAAGGCCTGTTTTTTCATTGGGACCAGAACTGCTTCTCTGCTTCCTTTGATTCTTTTTCACTCCATATGTCTGAAGAGGTGGGTTTGTCCACAAAAGCTCACATTAAAATATAACATTTAGTCTTTAGGGTGCCGTGGGGTTTTGTCTGTTATTTTATTTTGCTTTATTTTTATATCATTTCATTTTTATGTTATTATTTCTTTTCCTTCAAGTTTCGCCTGATATCTTTAAGGAATCAGTGCAATAACATGAAAATGAAACCGAGGGCTAGTGAGTGAGCCTCTTTTGTGTGTGTTTTCCCCCTTGTTAAAACATGCAAGTCACATCCCTAGAATAAAAGAGTGTGGATGACTTTGGCCTTGGTTCTCCAGAGACACATCCTTACCCGGTAGGATCCTTTCTTGTTCCTTCACGGCTGCCCTTCCACGCCTCCGTCTTCTTCTGACTTCTTGGCTGGATAGATGATTCAACCAGGGTATACAGAATTTCTGGCAGTTTCTGTTTCTTCATTGTCTAAATTAAAACTTAGGTAACTTCTGTACTCATGTTTTTTGTCTTCTTAAAATTCAACTGATTTTCCATTTTCTTTGACTTTCACTAAAAGTCGTTTCAAGTCATTGCTGCTTTTCGCCAGTAAGATGGTGTCATCTTCATATCTTAAATTATTGATGTTTCTTCCCCCAATTTTCACTCCTCCATCTGAATCAAGTTCGGCTTTCCACATGGTATGTTGTGTGTACAGATGGATCAGATAAGAGGATAAAACACACCCTTGCCTGACGCCATTGTCTGTAGGAAACCATTCTGTCTCTCCATGTTCTGTCCTAACGGTAGCTTCCCACTGTTTATAAGCTTATAAGTGGGAACTTCCACAATAAAAGTTAGGCAGCAGGACAATCAGGTTCTGAGGCACACCCATTCCTTTTAGCTTTGCATGGTCCACCCAGTCAAAGGCTAGGGTTGCAACACCTTGAGCATCACTTTGTTTGCATGGGAAATTAGTGGAACAGTCCTATAATTATTGCACTACTTTGCATCTTCTCAATCATCCCAGATTGATAGAATATCAGGAAAAACTTCCTAACTGTTAGAGCAGTACAGCAATGGAACCCCTCACCTCGAGAGGTGGTGAGTGCTCCAACACTGGAGGCATTCAAGAGAAATTTAGACAACCACCTGTCAGATATGTCTTGATTTGGATTCCTGCCTTGAGCAGGGCGTTGGACTTGATGGGCTTATAAGCCTCTGCCAACTTCATTTTTCTATGGTTCTATGATTCTGTCTTGGGGATTGGAATGTATGTTAAATGTTTCTGATCTATGGGCCATTGTTTTCTATATTGGTTAGTATATTGTTAAGACTGACAGATTCAGTCTCTGGAGTTTATAATAGTTCAATTGATATCCCATCTACCCTGATTTATTTTTTCTGAGTATTTTCAGAGCAGCTTTCACTTCACTTTCTAAAATTGCAGGTTCTTCATCTTAGGATTTCTCTTCAAAGGAATCTGTCATCCTTGCATCTTTTCTATATAGTTCTTCAGTGTATTGTTTCCCGTCTTCTTTCATTTTATTCTGTTTAAGTGGTATGTTCCCCTGTTCTCCTATTCAAGGCTTAAGTTTCGCTTTGATGTCTTTCTTCTAGGACAGACCTCTTGCATTTGTCCTTTTGTTATTTTTTTCTCTATCTTTGCACTTATCACAATAGTCCTCTTTGTTTCTGTGTGATGATCACTGAAAAATTGCATCCAGAATTCTGACCCAACTTCTGTCACCTTTTACTTTTGTCTCTTGCCTGTCTTTAACAATTTTAAGTGTTTCTTCTGTCATCCATCTAGGCCTTTCTTTTTTGCTATAGGAATAAGATTCTTTCATGTGGACTTTAAATTAATCAGAAATGTTATATAAATTATATTTTGACACTGCTATTCTTTTTTGTGTTCTTCAGCTTTACTCTAATATCTGACACTAACAATTTGTAACCAGTACCACAGTCTGCTCTTCTTCTTGCTTTGGTTTCGTTGTGTATTACTTCGAGTTATGTCGTCCTTTTGATTTCATGGATGACCCCCTGCTGACGTCCACCTGTAGAATCATCGGTTCAGTTGCCTGAAACACAAGTATATTTGTGCTTTCCTTTGCTCTTCCCCAGAGGTTGACAGAGTGCTTTCTGACTTGGGAGTCTCATCTTCCAGCACAATAGACGCCTAGAACCCTAGAACAATGGAGCGGGAAGGGGCCTCCAAGGCCATTGGGTCCAACGCCCTGCTCAAGGCAGGAACCCAAATCAAAGCAGATCTTGTTTTATTTCGGACTCTCTCATCATAGGGTTTTCAAAGTAAAAAAGGTTCAACAGTGGCTTATCATCAGTTCCTTCTGTGCCTTACTAACAAAAGTTAGTTTGACTGTCACTGGGTTGTCTGTGAAAGATCCTCCACCAGCCTCACCTTCAACTACTGCTGCCCCCCTTTGGGACTTTCCCCACTCCTCTCCCCACGGGAACTATCCCTTCTCTTCTGCCGGTGACGAGGCTGGATGCCTTTTCGTCTGCTGTCTCCTGATACCACCTTGGGTGGCTCTGCTGGGAATCCAGGCTCGTAATGGAGTCTGGCCTCCTGGACTGTGTTGCTCTTGGCTTCCCTGACACCCTCCAACCTCCTCACCAGGTGTAAGTGTGTGCCCAGGACAGGGAGCCGCTTATAAACAGTGGCGCTAAAGAGAAGATGCTAAAGAGTCTCACCCCTTGTGTATCCATCTCTGGCCAGTAATCTCTCCCTCTCTCTCTCTCTCTCTCTCTCTCTCACACACACACACACACACACAGAGCCCACAACTCTGCCTTGGCAGAAGGGGAGGGGAGTGCTTTCTCTTTTCACCCCACCTCTGACCCTCGCATGGAGAGGGAGAGGACTTTCCCATACGGAGGCTGCCTTGAGCTGCTGCTCTCTGCGGGAGTGACTGGTCTTCTCCCCATATATATTTGCAAGGGCCCCCCTTAAGGCCTCCCGAGTGCCGTAGGCTTCGAGTCCTCCGTGTCCTGCCTTGGGATGGCGATAAAGCCATCTTCTCCTCGGGTGTGTGTGTGTGTGTGTGTGTCTGTCTGTCTGTCTGTCTGTCTGCCCTCCCCTTACCCCACAGGCAGGCACTCGGTTCCCTCAGGAGGGGGCCCCTTGAGAAAGGGCTTGGTCTCCTGGCCCGGCTTGGTCCACCGTCTGGCCGGGGCAGTCCAAGCCTCCAAAGAGATGGAGAAGCTCAGGCTTCCCTGGGAGGCTCTCGTGGGAGAGACAACCCTGGCCTGAGTCGGGGGTGACGACGTGTCTGTCGCCAGCCTTGACGCCGCCTGCCCCTCGCCTTCGGCTCCTTCTCCCTGAAGGGGAGGGGTGTGTGTGTTCTGACCCCCTTTGGGGTGCTGGCGGTTCTGCTCCTGGAGGGGGTGGGCTCTCCTGGCACCCACCGGGGACGGGCGGGGCTGAGCCCAGCAGGAGTGGCCGTCAAGCTGTGGAGAGACTGGGCTGGACGCAGGTGGCATCTGCATGAAGGGTTGGGCACTTGAGGCAGGGGGTTGCCCAAGCCAGTCAGGAGGAGGTGCCGAGAGTGTGCGTGCATGCGCGCATGCATCCTGGAGTCCTGCCGGCTGCTGTCTGGCTGTGTGTGTGTGTGTGCCTCCCAAGCACAGACTGTGCTGTTGCTGGAGCGCCTGTATCTGTGCGTGCGTGCGTGCGAGAGAGCAGGGCAGGCAAAGTCTCCTCTAGTTGGCCACAGGCTACAGGGCGTCTGTGATCCAGTCGTGGTCGCCTGCTTTTCTCCCCGTCTTGCTCAGCCACACATTTCGGCCAGCTGGGCCAGGCTGAGGGGAGAGCTGCAGGGGCAGTGCGGGGGGGGAGGGGGGGAGGAAGGGGGTGCTTCGTGGCTAAGCTTTGAGAGGGCTCCCGTCTCTGGGGCAGCTGTGCTGCAGCCCACTCTCTTTCCTGCTGGAGGAGGGAGGGGGGCCCATCGTGTGCCTGGCAAGGAACCGCCCCCTCCTTCCTGTAAGCGGAGCTGCCCGGCGGGCCCCTCTCTGTTTCCAATTACAGAGTCAGGCAGAAGGTCCTGGATTCCAGGGACCTGCACATTCCCCCCCCCCGCCCCCTCCGGCACAACCACAGACCCAAACATGTTTTTGTGTCATTTCTGGCTCTATGGCCGGTGCCAGGGCAGGCGGCAACAGCTGGAGGTTATTGGGCCAAGGAGCAGCAGACCTTCACTCTGGAGCCTCACATTGTGCTTAAGACCCGTTGCCATCCCGCCCTCAGGCCAGTCCTTTTACAAACAAGCATGAAAAGGCTGCTGTAAAAGTCTGTCTTAAATGCGGGGGGGGGGGGGGGGCTCAGAGATGCCACCCCTGAGGAAGGTGGGTCACCCCAGAGGATCTTGCCAGGGCAGCTCAAGGTGTGTGTGTCGGATGGCAAGGGTGGCGATGGGAACCCTGTGGGGTCTGAGTTAGCAGGAGGCTGACCTCCCAAGGCTGATGGATTCCAGGTGCTGGGCGGGGGGAAGGTGCCCAGACTCTTCGGTTGAGGGATGCTTCTGTGGGAATTGGCCTCCTCCTTCATGGAGGCAGCGGCTTTTACCTGAGCCAAACCCATGGCCTGCCTTCCCTGCAGCCTCAGGCTAGCACCCCCCCCCCCCCGGAAGGAGCCACCTCTAGGGCTGCCTTGGGGGTGCTTCTGGAGATGACTTTTGGAGCGTGGAACGGGCGCTCTCCCACTGAGTTGTGGCCCTTCCGCTTGCTCCCCCCCCATGGGTTTGTAAGGCTTTCACCAGGAGACATCTCGACCCTGTCTGCCCAAGGGGTGCCACCCAGGAGAGTTGGTGACAAACTGCCATGCCAGTTGCTGTCCAAGAATTCTGTAGCTCCTCCCAGGTGGGAATGGAAGCTAGATGCCTCCCTGCCAAGAGGTCATGGGCAGATCCTGGAGTGGCAGCGGGCAAAGGCACATATCGGTCTCTCTGATGGGTTGCTTGTGGATTGTGGAGCCAGCAGAGACCAAAACGGCCACTGGATCAGCCCACCCCCAGTGAACCCGGAAATTCATGGCTGGAGCATCTATTTATTTATTTAAAATACTTTTACCCCGATTTTCTCTCTAAAAGGACCCAAGGTGGCTAACTTCATTAAAAGACAATATGAAAGCTAACAACAGTGAGTATTCAGATACATCTCTGACAGCTAGTCCTCCAATCTCCATGGAGATGACCATCGGCCAGGACTCTCTCTACTACCCTACCACGTGACCCAGCACCGTTCCACCCCTGAGCAGCTCTTGCAGTCCTGGTGTCAGAATATCTTCCAAATGTTCCATTAAAATGTCCTTTCCTATAATTCTTGAATCTGTTACCTGGGGTCATGGGAAAAAAAAGCAAGTGTCACCTTCCACATGGCAGCCCTTTGAATATTTGAAAACTGCTGTCAGATATCCATCTTTGAACTGGCTCTGCAGCAAGAGACTGAGTAGGAGAGAGAAATGTTGGCCAGTATCCTGTTCATGCCAGTGTAAGTTAAAGTTACGCTGACGGTAAATATGCTGGGCATTGTGCAGTGAATTGCACTGTGGAATTGCACAGTCAACTGCGCATCCTGACCGTGACTGATTGGGCCATGCACCCATGGAGGCGCTTCCACCTCCCAATAGCACAACTACCCGGTGTGTGCACTCTTGAGTTGCACGTGAGTAGTCCTTTGTCCTTTATCCACAGTACATCCTCACCTGGTCATGGGGGCCACGCATGAGTACGGCAGTCAGATAGTCTTCCTCTTAGGTCTGAGGAAGGGGACTTGATCCACAAAAGCTCACATTAAAATACAACACTTAGTATTTAAGGTGCGACAGTGTTTTCACTGCTGGGATGTTTCTTGTTTCTGTTTCACTTCTGTCCTGGTGCGCTTGTACAGACTGACAGGGCTATTCCTTCAGAAACTTAACCAGTGCCATATTTTTTGCTGAAGTTCGGGCTCATCTCTTCAGGCAGAACTTTTTCCCCTCAAATTGCTGAGGTGGCTCCCTTCACCTCTTTAATCCTGGGCTAGATCAGCTTGGCTGGAGAGGAAATGTTGAGCACCACTGAGGCCAGACAGCGGAAAAAACCCTTCAAAAGCGCCCTAGCAAAGGGGCGGGGAGAGGAAAGCTGCTGACAAAGCTATCACCTGCACAGCCCCCCCTTACCCCCCCAACCAGAGCAATGTGTGTGTGTGGGGGGGCAGGTGAGCATCTTTAAGTTCGAAGGCTGTCTCACAGTGTGATGAAATGGCCACAAACTGCATGGCACGGAGCAGCCGGCCCAGCCGTGTTGAAGGCTTAAGGCAGTCTTAGATCAGGCCTTGAAAAACCCTGAGAAAACAAGCAAATGGATCTTGAGTTATTTTTCCACATTAATAAATTAAGCAAATACAGGCAGAGCAGGAAAGCATTGGAGAAATGAAGACGAACCGGCCAGTCACCGTTATGAAACGCTCTGTGCTGAAACCCAAGAATTTTTTCTTTGTTGGCCCAAACAATGCACAACCAAAAACAGGTTAAAACATTTCTCAAAAATGGATTTATTTATTTAATATATTTTTTACCCCGCCTTCTTCCTTAAAAGATAAAAAAGCATTTTGAAAATAACAACTTTAGAAAATCAGTATTCCTTAAAAAACAGACCGGCGTTCCTGACAACCAGCCTTTGTCTGACTTGCCTGCTAGAAGGCAAGGATGGAACCAGCTGGGCTTCCTGTAGAAAGGGAGTTGCACCATCAAGGTGGTGCAGCAGAGAACGCCCCCCGTCTCATGGATACGCCAGCCTGGTTTCTTGAGGTGGTGAGAACCGTGTCTGTGGAGGATCAGAATCGGCACTTTGAACTGAGCTTGGAAGCAAATTGGAAGCCATTACAGTATTTCAGAAGTGGATCCATATGGCCTCTAAAACACATGTTCTATAGCTCTATGATTGGCTTGTTCTGCAGTGGCGCTTTCCAGCGACAAACCTATGTAGAGTTGGCTGTTCTGCTGATCAACAGGACTTCCATTTGTCTGGATCCAGACTCAAGAAAAGGCACACAGACATAGTTTATATGGGCCTTGTCAGCCCAAAAGGGCCAGGCCTCGCTCAGACTGGGGTGACAAAGGTCTCCCCTGCTGACTTTGCCCACCTGGGCTTTTAAACCAGGCAGAACCGTATTTCTTCTGTGCTGAAAGAAAAGGTGCATCGTGTGGAGAAGAGCAAGTAAAGAAATCTGGATCAGCGATAGGCCTAGTATTAATTGTGCATATGCTCTCTCTCTCTCTCTCTCTCTCTGTGTGTGTGTGTGTGTGTGAGAGAGAGAGAGAGAGAGAGAGAGAGACTAGCCTTGTGTTGCAATGGTTAAACTGCAGTATTGCAGTCAAAGACTCTGATCACGGCCTGAGTTTGATCCTGATGGCTCAGGTAGCCGGTTTAAGGTTGACTCAGCTCTCCACCCTTCCGAGAGAGGTGGGTAAATTGAGCACCCAGCTTGCAGTTGGGGTCGGGCAATGTGTAGTCTGCTTAGTTATGTTATAAACTGCCCAGAGAGTGGTTTAACTGCTATGGGCGGTATATAAGGAGCATGCTTTGCTTTGCTTTGCTCTCTTTCTCTCTCTCCCTCCCTCTGTGAAGGGATATCTATCATCCTGAGGGAGGCTCGGAAATAGCTGTCAACTCAAACAAAAGAGTTTTATTCAGAGCTATTTACACCTTATCTCTGCCATCAGTTTGAGCCCCAGTTTTCTCCCTGGGGGAATGAGTTCAGGTCTTCTGAGTCACTTATGGGTAGACAGGGGTGAGATGTGACCTTCCCGCCCGCCCCCCTTCCCCAGGGCCCTCCTGCCATCCATCAGGTTCCCCTCCTGAGCCTCTTAGCCACTTAGCCTGTCTCTCTCCCGGTGCGGGTGCGGTAGGGCCGGGGTCGGCTCAGTTACCCCAGCAGGGGTCTTTTTTACCTTCTTCCGTGTGTGACCCCTGGCCCTGAGTCTCTTGACTCCTTCCCCAGGTCCTGCTTTTGGGAGAACAGGATGATGTAGCCCAAGGGAAGGCTCCCTTCTGGAGAAGCGTAACCAGCAGAAACCGTGGTCTCTAAGAGCGAGGTTCACCCCTTGGGCGTGTTAGCCCGCTCCCTCAGCCGCTCCAAGGTCTCCTTGCCCACCCCCCCACTCCCGCCCTGGGCGACTACCTCTTTCGTATCCTCCTTTTGGCAAGAAACCTCTTTGGTGGGTCTCTCCCCACACCCCCGTTCCCGCATCCCCTCCTTTCCAGGTCCACCTCGCCTCCTGGCCCAAGGGAAGAGGCTGTGCTGGTGTAATGCCCAAGAGAAGGGACACGTCCTGTGCCCACCGTGTGCTTCAGTCCCCTCTTCAGCCATGGGATTTCTGACCCATCTCTCTAAACCAAAGGTGACCCAAAGGTGGTCTTGTCAGGCACTCTCTCATGGCCCAGGGCCGTGGTCCTATGCTGAGCTTGCAACTCCTGAAGAGAATGAGTGGCTCTAGAGATGGGAAGCAAGGCGACCCAAGGAAGAGGAGGAAACCCAGTCCACTTCAGAGGAAAAAGCTTCAACGTCCTTTGCAGAAGCCCTTAGGACAAGCTGCTCTGGGTGCCTCTCAGCTCAGCCAGGACGGCCTGCTTCTCTCTAACCATGAGGAGGAGGAGGAGGAGGAAGAAACAAGGAGCTCACAGAGGGGAGGAAGCACACACTCTAGCAAGTCGTCCATCGTTATCCCATGCTTCAGATCACTTACAAGACAGGTGGTGCTCTGTTCAAACATCTCTTGATGTGCTGGGGTTGCCGGCCATTACAGAGAAACGCCTCTGCACTGAACCACGTGGACCTTGAGGCCCACTGGAAATGGGGAGAGGCTGATGCCCTTGAAAGGCATCCCTCCCTCTCTTCCTTGACGTCTGAACGTGGTCCCAGAGGCCAGGCGACCCAGCCTGGCTGATCTCTGCTTTGGGATTTGCATGAGCCAGGGGTTCCTGCCCTTCCCACTCCAGCTGTTTTGGTGTGTTTCAGAAATCTAGATACTGCTCAGCGATTTGCTGGAAACAGTGGCACCGCTCTCAGTGGCTTGTGCCTGGTGGCAGGGCTCTTGCCCCCCCTCCCCACCCCACTCCGCTGTGCCTGGCTCCCACCCCGCCCCATGTCTGACGTGTGGCCCCTGTGCTTCCTCCACAGTCATCTACATCTGTGGCCCCCTGGAGATGCTGCACCAGATCTTGCGCCTGGCCCAGGATGAGAGCATGACGGGCGGCGACTACGTGTTCTTCTACGTCGATGTCTTTGGCGAAAGCCTGCGTGCGGAAGGGAGCCGCGAGAGAGCCAAGCCCTGGCAGAGCAGGGAGGGCCAGGACCCTGGGGGCCTGCGGGAGGCCTTCCGGGTGAGTGCCGGACTGGGGGAGCGGGGGGGGGAGGCTTGCTTTGGAGGGGCTCGGGGGTCAGTGGGGGGAGGCAGAGAGGGCTAAGCCTGGGTGTGGGTGGGGCAGAGAGGCAAAGGGAGCGGTCCTCTGAGCCCGAGCTACAGAGAGCCTTCCTCCCGGGAGGAGGACACTGCCAGGAGGGTGAAGGAGGCCTGCCTGAGCCAAGACAGGCTGTGCCACCGCTTCCTGTAGGGCACAGTAGGGGAGACCTTGGCAGAGTGACTTTGCCCGCAGCCTCCGTGAAACCCTTCCTCCCAAGGAAGCGCGCGGGGGGGGGGGGGGGGCTAAAGGGAAAGAGGCTAATTTGCATATTTATTGTTCTTTTTTAGAAAAATGTCCTGTAACACAGTTGCAATGTATTGTAAATGCCCCATGGATAGGCCCCTGTAGAGTAGACCCACTGAGCCCGTTGTTGGAGGGTGGCTTGTCACACCTGGGTGCTCTGAGAGGTCCAAGGGGGCCTGGGATCCTTGCCCTCACCCCCTGCCTTTTGTTGCAGACGGTCCTGGTCATCACCTATCATGAGCCCCAGAACCCAGAATACCAGGCCTTCCAGAGGCAAGTGATTCTGCGTGCCCAGAGGGACTTCCACGTGGAGCTGAATGACTCACTGGTAAGGCTTCCCCCCGTTCTGCTTTTTCATTCCAGTCGGGGTGTCCTTCGTAGGGGGGGGGTTGGAAGCATTGCATATCCGGAGCAAAATCTCGCTTCCCTGGCTGGGGCGAGGGAGAAGGGTTGGCCCTTGCATGCAATTCTCCAGGCGGTGCAAAGTGGACAAAGAGGAGGTGGTTGGCAGAGTGCTGGGGAGCCGGGCATCGTGGCTCTGCTCGCAGGGGGTCCTCCAGCAGGGGCTTCCCTTGAGGAGTCGGCGTGAGCGGAAGGCCAGAGCTGGGGGTGGGGGCAGGGGGACGCGTACCTCCTCTGGGTGTAACTTTCGCGCTTTACCCAGGGATGATGCCCCTTCTAGGCCAGTCTGTTGGGATCCTGGAGGGGCACGTGTGGTGGGTACACAGAGGCTCTGTGTGTGTGTGTGTGTGTGTGTGTGTGTCTGTAGCACTCCATGTTGGCTTGTCTCAGAGGAGCTGGTTCTCCTTCCCTCCTGCCGCTTCCCTGGGCTTTAAAGCTTGACTCTGAGGCAGTGGCTGAGGCAGAAAGGTCCCTACCTTGTTTTTGGGCTGTGGCATGGGGACTGAGCCACTGTGGCACAGACCGTGGTCATCCCTGGGATAGACTGCTGCAGAGAGGTTGGGTTGGGGCTGCCAGCCGTCCAAGAGGACTCAGAACCTGCAGGGGGTCCAGAAGGCAATGGCCAAAGGGCTGGCTGGCCACACCTGGTTCCCTCCTGAGGGAAACCAGCTGCCCTGCCTGGGAGTTTCCTTCCTCTGTAATCCCCACACACACAGACACACTTGCCTGCGGGCCAGCCTGAGAGAGCCAGCAGTGGTTGCCCCAGCCACTTTTTGAAGCACCCGTGGTGGTCACATGCCAGAGGACACCACCCTCAGCTGCAGCTCGTCCCCTCCTCTTTGGTGGGTGTTGCCAAGAGCGTGGCTGGCTCTGGACGGGTGCCCCCCCCCAACCCCGTGCCTCTGTGGAGACTTTTTTCTTAGAAATCTGCCAGGAGGCATATTAAGAGGAGAGGTATCAGGGAAGCATTTATGAATGCCAGCAGGGAGATTAGTGCACACGCTCTCTGAGGTGCCCGTCTAGAAGTCCGACACTCCAGAATGCATCCGACAGCTTTTCTAGATGGATAAACAAAGCACCGTAAATAAGTCATTCGTGCGAGTTTTCCTTTCAAGTGCTCTTGTGCGCATATTTTCCCCCCAAAGTATCTTTATTTACAGGATGTTTCTCAAATTGTAAGCATTTCCTTCTACGTCTGACCTGTCCAAAAGGAAAGTGATGAATAGAGTGTATCCGCGTCCTTGAGCCTGTTTATTCAAAGGATCGGATGCCCGAATTCATGGCACCTTGAGGCTCCTTGGTGGAGGCGGGAAGCCCTCTGGGGTCTTCACAGTTGGTCGGGACCGGCTGTTTCCCACCCTGCGTTGAGCGAGCTAAACGGACGGGCATAAGAAAGGACCTTGGCTATTTTTTGATACATTTACATATGTGCTAAATTCTAGCATCTGTACGGTTACCTCTGAAAAGTGACCGTGAGGAGGAAGTGACCAAGGCTGCAGGGGATCGTTTCTGTGGCTTGGGAGGGAGCTCTCTGGGGTCGGCTGAGGCTCGCTGTGCCCCTCCCTCCCCCCCCCCCCCTCTTGCAGGTCCCTTTCAAGGAGAGGGCTTCCATTAAGCTCCAGGCGCTCCCTGGGAAGGAGCAGTCAGAGGATGGAGAGAGGGACGAGGGACATGTTGGGGGGAGGGGGGAAGAGCCGTTGCTTGAGGGGGGGGGGAAGGGCCTGTGCCCCCTCTCTCTGCCGAAGATCAGCTCTCCTCCCTGGCAGCCTCTTCTTGGAGTGGGACCCGGAAGCCCCACGGCCGCCCATCCATCAGCCCAGGCAGGTGAGGCCCAGCAGGGCAGAGGAAGGGCAGCCTCTCTCTCCCAAGGCGCCTCCCACCCACCCACCCCCACCCCCTGCTGCTCGGCTGCCAGTGTCTCTGCCTGGGCTACCCCCACGTGAGGCTTCTGGCCTGTCATCGTGGCCACAAGAGTGGAAAGAACAGCCAGCCACTTTAAGAACCAGAGCGCAGGGGGTTGCGTCAGGGGTCAGCAGGGTTCAGATCTGGCTGACCAGACCTTGGCCCCACAGCCGGCCAGACAGACCATGGCTTCCCTCCACCTTGTGGCAGAATTGAAGGGCCAGCTGCCCACCCTTGGATCAGGAGGGGGTCGGCCGGGCGCCTGCAGTCAGAGGGCAGGAGTGAGCCCTGCCTGAAATGTCAGGGCCGGCCACGCACTTCCTCTGTGGCCATGGGAGTAAGATGTGGGAGTTGGGTGGGCAGGTAGAGGAGAGAACCTTATCCCCGCTCCACCCTGGTTGGTGCTGATTGAGGAAGCTGAAAACAACGCTTGGGAAGAAGTCCTTTCCCACAACCCTGCTTCGTCTGTCAAGTGGAACTCTCTGCCACCAGAGTGAGCTGTGATGGCCAGAGAGAGTGGCCAGGTCAACAAACACATGGCTGATTCCGGGAAGGCCGGAAACTCTGCAGATTTTGGGCAAAAGGCCAGGGTTGCTCTTTAGAAGTTTTGTTTATACTCCAATCGCAAGAGCATTTCCGTGCAAATCCATCTGGAGATTTCTGGGTTAGAAACTTTTTGGGCTGGAGTTTGGCTGTCCCATGATGGAGGGAAGGGGGCTGGCACCAGGCGTGGGGGGAGGGGTGCACGTGTCATTCTGGGAACCCTTGTCAGGTAGGTTTCCAGTGAGATAGATGTTGGAGGAGCCTCTGAAGCCACCTCCCCAGAATCGCTTCCGAGTCTGGCCCAAGAGAGGGCAGCCGCCCTTGTGCAGTGTGGGGAGAAGAAGGGTGCTGCTGCTCCACCAGGCCGTGTTTGGGGCCAAACAGCGTCTGCCCCAAAGACCCAGGCCTCCAGCACAGCCACTCCCCGCAGAGGTTCTGCATGACGGCCCTTTAAGTCCAAAGGGTCAGCCACTCTCCTGTCTGCAGAGAGAGGTGAGCTGAGAAGCATCGGGCGTCCGCAGGGGCAGGGCTCTAGACTTCGGGTGCCCCCTAACAAAGAAGAAAAGTTACTTATGGGCATCAAGGGTCAGAGGAGAGACCACCACATGTGAACAGGCCAGGTACGGAGGGACACGAGAAGTGGTGTTTGCAGGCAGAAGGTTTGGGGTGCAGCCCAATACCAGGCAGAGTTCAAAGGGATCAGAAAGCTCCTGGCGCCATGAAGGAGAGGGGGGGGGGGTGACATCCCATTCGCCTGGCACACATGTCTCCAGGAAGGGCAGGGCAGCCCTACCCTTGCAGAGGAGCCAGGCTGGGGGCAAAGACCGTGGCTCCCTCCACCCTGGTCCCCCCTCCCCCTCGGTCTCCTGGCTGGCCAGCCTCATGTCGCCTCACAAGGTCAGCAGGGACTATGATTCCATCCAGGGCTGCCCAGAAGGCTCTCTGGGTGGACCTGGTGGCAACTCCCTTCCAGAAAGTGTACAGAGGGATGGTGGCCTGGGGGTGATCCCACTTGTTTCTGTTTTTCGTTTGACGAATGCAGCCGTGACTATATTCTCCCTATTTCTGAAGCAGAAAGTGGCAGCATATTGTTGTTGTTGTTGTTTAGTCGTTAAGTCGTGTCCGACTCTTCGTGACCCCATAGACCAAAGCACGCCAGGCCCTCCTGTCTTCCACGGCCTCTCGGAGTTGGGTCAAATTCATGTTGGTAGCTTTGATGAGACTGTCCAACCATCTCGTCCTCTGTCGTCCCCTTCTCCTCTTGCCTTCACACTTTCCCAACATCAGGGTCTTTTCCAGGGAGTCGTCTCTTCTCATGAGAGGGCCAAAGTATTGGAGCCTCAGCTTCAGGATCTGTCCTTCCAGTGAGCACTCAGGGTTGATTTCCTTCACAATGGATAGGTTTGTTCTCCTTGCAGTCCAGGGGACTCTCAAGAGTCTCCTCCAGCACCACAATTCAAAAGCATCAATTCTTCGGAGGTCAGCCTTCTTTATGGTCCAGCTCTCGCTTCCATACATCGCTACTGGAAAAACCATAGCTTTGACTATGCGGACCTTTGTCGGCAAGGTGATGTCTCTGCTTTTTAAGATGCTGTCTAGGTTTGTCATTGCTTTCCTCCCAAGAAGCAGGTGTCTTTTAATTTCGTGGCTGCTATCACCATCTGCAGTGATCATGGAGCCCAAGAAAGTAAAATCTGTCACTGCCTCCATATCTTCCCCTTCTATTTGCCAGGAGGTGATGGGACCAATGGCCATGATCTTAGCTTTTTTGATGTTGAGCTTCAGGCCATCTTTTGTGCTCTCCTCTTTCACCCTCATTAAGAGGTTCCTTAATTCCTCCTCACTTTCTGCCATCAGAGTGGTATCATCTGCATATCTGAGGCTGTTGATATTTCTTCCGGCAATCTTAATTCTGGTTTGGGATTCATCCAGTCCAGACTTTCGCATGATGTATTCTGCATATAAGTTAAACAAGCAGGGAGACAATATACAGTGGTGCCTCGCAAGATGAAAGTAATTCATTCCGCGAGTAGCGCCGTCTTGCGAAATTTTCGTCTTGCGAAAAGTGGTTTCTGATTTTCGGCTTTGATATTGGACAATCATTGACGTTTTCCCGTAAGTCTTCCTTTCCTTTCCCCCCTTTCCCCCCCCTTTTCCGACAAATTTTATGGCCTCGTCAGGCCCATTTAAGCAGTGTACATCGTGTGCCAACAAGATCCCCTTCACGGACGGCCACGACCGCTGTTTATTTTGTTTGGGAGAGAGACACCAAACTCACTCCTGTCAGGAGTGCAAGAAGTTAACCAAACCGGCCCTTAAGCTCCGCTTGCAGAGGCTTCGTTCATATCTGTGGGAAAAATCACTTACACCTTCGAGCCCAGCAACCATGGAGCCGGCCTCAGTTCCTCCTCCTCGTCCTGAGCCCGCTGCTTCTTTGGTCCCTGCTACCCTGTCTCCGAGGTCTTCTTCTAAATCATCTAAGCAGAAGAAGTCTTTGGCATCGACATCGACTTCGATGTCGACATCACCATCTGTAGAGGATCATAAGAAAAAGAAAGCGGTTGGTAAGCAGAAGAAGGATAAACAATCTTCTAAGTCTACTCAACTTCGAGAACTTCCTCCGGTTCAAGTTTCCCTTCCATCTCCCATACTTGAGGAATCATCTCGAGAGCTGCCAGATCCAAACTCCCTTTCTGAAGGGATTGACTTGGTACCACCACCATAGGCTCAGGCTTCGGTTTCGGTACCGAGCCTGTCTCCTAGTCATGGCCGTTTTGAGGCTGATGTCATCTCCAGCCTGGCCTCGGCCCATTCGAGTCCTATGTCAATCGGGCGGGCAACAGTAATTTGGCTATCGAACTCGGAGGTGTCGCCACAGCAGTCTCCTCCACGTAAACGACTGGCTAAACGTCGGCACATCTCTCCAGCCCGACAGTACCCTCAACATCGGGAGGTTATAGTTCTTCCTCATCCGGCTCGACGTCGGGTGTTCTCGGATTATGAGGAGCCTTTGAATGTAGAGGTCGATCGAAGGGGTGATCGACGTCGATACCATGGGGACGACCTCGAGCTCGATCCCTACTATGATGTCAGCGAATATGTAAGGTCCAAAAGAGTGTGTTACATCTATGCCTCTTCTTCCTCCCCATCGCCCTCTCCTCCTTGACGTTGACATCGAGCTTACTATCAGCTCGACCCTCCGCCATCGAAGCCGGCTGCTAAACGTCACTCATCGCACCGAGATGTTCCTCAACAAGCGGTCCACACGTCTAAGAGGTCTCAGGCCCCTTCGGTACCATCGTCCTCCGTATCACAACCGAGGACATCTCACGCTCGGGCTCCTCAAGCTGCATCCTCACAAATCTCTCATCTGCCTAAAGCAGACGCTTCGGCATCGATCCTTCGAGCTCCAGCCCATGTTTCAAGAGATCATCGTCTCTCGCCTTCTCCACCTCTTTCTATTGCGAGAGGTTCGTCCGTATCGTCCGTCAGAACACAACCTACCTTCAGAAGCTTCAGGTGAATCTCCCTCAAATCTACCAACTCCCAAGTCGGATGTTGCTGATCTCCATCCTCCTTCTCCATCTGAGGACTTTACCTCGTATTCGCAGATGATTCTACGTATGACTAAATCTTTGGAGCTTGACATAGAGCAACCCCCTCCTCCCAAGCAAGACCTCGTCTTTGATGACATTAATCAAGATAAGTCCCCTCCATTAAGTTTGGCTTTCATTCCAGCTATGCTGGACCTCATAAAAGAATCGTGGAGTCAACCGTCCATGTCTCTTCAGATTCCTAGACATGTTGAAAATCACTATAGAACGAATGGAAATGACACTGCTTTCCTCACCAAACATCCTGCACCTAATTCCATCATAGTGCAATCCAATCAATCTCGGGCTGGAAACCGGTCAAAAGTTACACCTACTAACAGGGAAGGATGTAAGCTGGACGTTCTGGGCCGTAGGCTTTATTCTCTGGTCTCATTTGTCATGAGGGTGTCAAATTATCAGGCAGCTATGGGGGTTTATCAGAGGCAGTTATGGAGCAAGGTTTTGCCAATTCTCCAGGCTTCTCCTGAGGAGACTAGGGCCACTGTCCTTAACGCTTACCTAGAGGCAACGACGTTGGCGAAACAACAGCGCTTAGCATCCCGCCACACGGCTGATGCTGCGTCTGAGGCCATGACATTGGCTATTGCGCTCAGGAGGCATGCTTGGCTGCGTTCTCAGGGATCACAGATGATGCGAGGTCCCGCATTGAGGACCTTCCATTTGATGGAGTTGGCCTGTTTAATGAAAAGACAGATGAGGTGATGGAGAACTTACATAAGATCAGGAAGACAGCTCGTTCTTATTCTGTCCAACAACCACAATACCAAAGGTATCAGTGGCGCAGACCCTTCAATACCCAACACTCATATCAACAACCTTCCCATCAGGCCTATCGTTCTTACAGACCTCCTGCTCAAGAAAGATCCAACCCTCCTCCGGCTTCTTCTGTTCATCTAAAAGTGGTGGTATCACAGGTTCCTATACAGCGTCGCCAAACCTTCCATCGTCCTGCAAAGAAAGGTAAACAGTATCTTTGACTGTCCTATTCCGAACCATCCACCCGACCTTTCCCATCATCCCCGGCTAGCCCCCTTCTTCGACAAGTGGTCTGTCGTCACCAAAGACACTTGGGTGCTTGCCGTCATACGTTCTGGTTACCTCTTGGAGTTCACGGATCTTCCTCCTATCGGCCAACTCAAACTCACAACTTATGCACCTGCTCTAGAGGACGAGATATCTATTCTTCTACAGAAACAGGCTATCCAATGCGTTCTCAAGAGGTTCTAGATGGTTTCTATTCCCGCTATTTCGCAGTTCCCAAGAAGGATGGTGGTCTCCGGCCGATCCTAGACCTCAGACTACTCAATACTTACCTCCATCCAAGACGTTTTCGTATGGTCACCCTGGATTTGGTCATCCCTCTTCTTTGTCCAAACGATTGGCTCGTCGTTATAGACCTGCAGGACGCCTATTTTCTTATTTCTATCCACCAGCTTCACCGCAAGTATCTTCTCTTCTACTTCATGGATACGGCCTATCAGTTCTGCGCCCTCCCCTTTGGGCTTTCCACCGCCCCAAGAACTTTCATGAAATGCATGGCTCCTGTGGCAGCCTACCTTCGTCTACACAACATCACGGCCTTTCCGTATATAGACGACTGGTTGATCGTGGCTGCTTCTTCCCGCAAGGCGTTACAAGATACCAACTTTGTTCTTCAGACGCTGGCAGACCTTGGCCTGCGGGTCAACTTTGCGAAATCTTGTCTCCAGCCGTCTCAGGTCATGGACTACATCGGTGCACGCCTAGACTCAGTCAATGCGAGAGTCTTCCTTCCACCCAAACGAATTCAGAAATTGCGCCAAGCGATTCTACCTTTCCACCCCTACACCAAAGTCTCTGCCCACCATACACAGCATCTTCTAGATCTCATGGCCTCAACCATGTCTGCTCTTCCACATGCGCGACTGAAAATGCGCTCTCTACAGGCTTGGTACCTGTCTCAATTCGACCCTTTGATGGACAGCCCTACCAAGCTCCTGTGTGTAACTCCGGAGCTCGCGAGTCAACTAACGTGGTGGACGTTCGTGCCTCACCTTCTAGTGGGTCATCCCTTCCGGCCCATTCAATTGACGGTCCAGGTTACAACGGACGCCAGCCCAACAGGTTGGGTGCACACTGCGGTCCTCATGCCCCGTGGTCCATGTCAGAGAAACTACTTCATATCAACCATTTAGAGATGCTGGCAGTCATCAAGGCGTTTCGCGCCTTCTATCCTCTGATAGTAGGTCGAGGAGTCCAGGTGGCCACGGACAACACTACGACCATGTATTATATCAGCAAGCAAGGAGGTACCCATTCGTTGTCACTCCTGTATTTGGCAATTCATCTTTGGGAATGGTGTTACGACCACCATGTTTTTCCAATCGCCATTCATGTGTCAACAGAGGACAACGATATCGCCGACCGTTTGAGCTGCATGACCGTTCAAACTCATGAATGGGAGCTCGATGACTCCATTTTTTCTCTGATCTGCAATCAATGGGGAACCCCAACCATTGACATGTTCACAACCCAGTAGAACACCAAATGCAACATGTTTTGCTCTCGAGCGGGGAGAGGCAGGGCCTCGCTGGGAGACGCCTTCATGGTGAATTGGGAGGAGTGCCTCCTTTATCTGTTTCCTCCCATTCCATTAATTCAGCGGACATTGGTCAGGACGCACCAGCTATGCGCCAACGCTATTCTAGTGGCCCCATGGTGGCCTCGGCAACCTTGGTTTACTGCACTCAAGACCATGGCCTCCGAGTTCCTGAGGCTGCCTCCCCATCCGTTTCTTCTGACCCAAGACGCCGGCAGGGTCTGCCATCCCGATCTGGAGTCACTCCACCTTACAGCCTGGAGGATTCTCCCAATATAGCAGAGGTTTTGGACAAAGCCAGAAAACCTTCCACCAAGCTGTTATATTCTTACAAGTGGAATATTTTTTCTAAGTTTGTTACTTCTAGAGGACTGTTACCTGTTCCAGTTTCGTTGAATATTCTTCTCGTCTTTCTGCGCTACTTATTTGATCAGGGCCTGGCCCTTTCTACACTTAAGGTTTATATATCTGCTATTGTCTCTTACCAACCTGCGGGTTCAGAAGCCTCCCGACTATTCTCACACCCGACCTTGAAAATGTTTTTAAGGGGCTTACGTAATATTCACCCACCTGCCCGACCTTCATTGCCACAATGGTCCCTTCAAGTCGTCTTGTGAGCTCTTACTCACCCCCCGTTTGAACCAATGGCTTCTTCGGATCTTCAACTCCTTTCTTTCAAGATGCTATTTCTTGTAGCAATAACTTCTGCACGACGAGCGAGTGAATTGGCTGCCCTTTGGGCCGATGCCCCTGATATACAATTCCACCCGGACAAGGTAGTCTTATATCCTGATGTCTCTTTTCTTCCCAAAGTTGTATCAAGTTTTCATGTTAATCAACCTTTGATTCTTCCAATGTCATTCCCTAATCCTTCTTCGGACGTTGAGCACATGCTCAATTCCTTGGATTTTCGTTGTGCTTTAGCGTTCTTCTTCGTGGTCTCTGTGAATGCACACAAATGGGTTGTTCTGCGCCTGCGCCGAACGTCTCGGAAGATTCTAGAGCTTAAAAACACATGATTAATGGGACGTTCCCCCGTGGAGCGCATGCTCCGCCCATCCTAGATTCCCCTCAGTTCCTTTTTTCCACCGTGTCGTTTAGACGTCCGCGTTTTACACTTCTAGGACTAAGGATTTCTGCACTTCCTCTAGATTGTTTGCTTCCATGGCCCACGTAAAGGCTCTCCTGCCTCCTCACAGACGATTTCTAGGTGGATCGTGTCTACTCTCACCTTGGCCTGTGAACTGGCCGGCAAAGCTCCACCAGAGGCATTAAAGGCACATTCTATGAGAGCTATGGCTACTTCGACTGCCTTATTGCGTGGCATTGATGTTTCTGACATTTGTCGAGCAGCCACTTGGTCCACACCATCGACCTTTGTGACGCACTACCGTCTGGACCTCAGGGCCAAGAAGGAAGCAAATTTTGGACGGGCTGTGCTGACATCATTGTTATCGTGACGGCCCTCCTGCCGGTAAGTGAGCTTGCTAGTCACCCATTTGTGTGCATTCACAGAGGCCACGAAGAAGAAAGGAAGGTTACTTACCTGTAACCATGGTTCTTTGAGTGGTTCTCTGTGAATCCACACATCCCGCCCATCCTCCCCGCTGTCCGTCACTTGGTTCTTGAATCTTGTTACAGTCAGAGCCTTGACAGCGGCGGACATTTCGGAACTGAGGTATTACGGGCGGGCGGAGCATGCGCACCACGGGGAAACGTCCTACTAATCACATGTTTTAAGATCTAGAATATTCCGAGGAGTCCTGCGCAGGCGCAGTCTTAACCCATTTGTGTGGATTCACAGAGGACCACTTGAAGAACCATGGTTACAGGTAAGTAACCTTCCTTTTTCCCCTTTCTATTATTTTCCTCTATTTCTTTGCACTGTTCGTTTAAGAAGGCCCTCTTGTCTCTCCTTGCTATTCTTTGGAAGTCTGCATTCAATTTTCTGTAACTTTCCCTATTTCCCTTGCATTTTGTTTCCCTTCTCTTCTCTGCTATTTGTAAGGCCTCGTGGGACAGCCACTTTGCTTTCTTGCATTTCCTTTTCTTTGGGATGGTTTTTGTTGCTGCCTGCTGTACAATGTTACGAGCCTCCATCCAGAGTTCTTTAGGCACTCTGTCCACCAAATCGAGTTCCTTAAATCTGTTCTTCACTTCCACTGTGTGTTCATAAGGGATTTGGTTTAGATTATACCTGACTAGCCCAGTGGTTTTTCCTACTTTCTTCAGTTTAAGCTTGAATTTTGCTATAAGAAGCTGATGATCAGAGCCACAATCAACTCCAGGTCTTGTTTTTGCTGACTGTATAGAGCTTCTCCATCTTTGGCTGCAGAGAACATAATCAATCTGATTTCGGTCTTGCCCATCTGGTGATGTCCATGTGTAGAGTCGCCTCTTGTGTTGTTGGAAAAGAGTGTTTGTGATGACCAGCTTCTTCTCTTGACAAAACTCTATTAGCCTTTGCCCTGCTTTGTTTTGAACTCCAAGGCCAAACTTGCCTGTTGTTCCTTTTATCTCTTGACTCCCTACTTTAGCATTCCAATCCCCTATAATGAAAAGAACATCTTTCTTTGGTGTCAGTTCTAGAAGGTGTTGTAATTCTTCATAGAATTGGTCAGTTTCAGCCTCTTCAGCATCGGTGGTTGGTGTATAAACTTGAATGACTGTGATGTTGAAAGGGTCTGCCTTGGATTCGTATTGAAATCATTCTATCATTTTTGAGATTGTATCTCAAAAATGATAGAATCGTCTGAATTGAATTCACCCATTCCCGTCCATTTTAGTTCACTGACGCCCAGGATGTCAATGTTTATTCTTGCCATCTCCTGTTTGACCACATCCAGCTTACCAAGGTTGCTAGAAGGGTGCAAACCTTCTGCCACCCCACCCCACCCCACCCCACTCCAAGCCAAACACACACACACACACACCTCTCCAGGTAGAAGAAAAACCCCAAGAAGGCAGGCTCAAGACTCAAGCCCAGGTGCTTCCCTCCCCCCCGGTCCTCCATCATCCCACTCCCCCACCTCCGCTGGCCTGCCGCATGGGGCCCACGCTTAACCAAAAAGGCAGGGAAGCCAGCTCTCAAGTGGCTCCTTAGGGCGCCAGGGTGGGGTGGCAATCACAGGAGTCATGCAAGAACTTCCCTGGGACCTCTTTTCCCACGGAGTCTACATCATGGCAGCAAAGGTGAGACACGAGGGTGGGGGACGGGCGGGTGGCGGCAGCAGCGCACAAGTTCCCTTCTGGGTGATGGGGGGTGGCCGGCGCCTTCCTCTCTCCCTGCTTCTTCCTACACTTGGCTGGACCCGGGTGCTTAGGAGCACGGCCCTCCACAGTGCTTGAGGGGTGGGTGGGTGGGTGACAGGCTGGCAACCGTGGAGGCCCTCTGGGGCTTTCCAGCCATGAAAATGAGAGGAGTGACCTGTTGTGGGGTGGGGGCCAATGGGGAGGAGGAGGGGAGGCGAGGAGAGCTCGGGTGTGGGAAAGGATGTTGGGAGCCTCACAGAGATTCTATCAGCTCTCTGCTGGAAGGGGTGGGGGTGGGGAGTGTGTGGCTGCTTCCCGGAGGGTGCGGGTGCTCTGAAGCCTCTCCCCCCCCCCCCAGTTTGCAGAGAGTGTGCTGGGGGGAGGAAAGCTGTGAATTTCCCCCTCCCCAAAAGTTGGGCTGGGGCAGATGGGGCTGCCCAGCGAGGCGGGCAGGAGGTGGCCTGAGAGACCATTCCAGACCTCTGGCCAAGCCGCTTTGCTTTGCTTTGCTTTGCTTTGCCTCCCTCCATTCTGACGGGATTTCCTGCTGCCCCCCGCCCCCCCCTGCATCTCTTCCCCACTAACCTTCCATAGGTCCCCTGTGCCTATTCCCAGACTTCCTCTCTCTCCTTCCTCCCCCACCAGTTTCCCAAAGAAACACGAGGGAGGGGCTCCGGGGTCATCAGGGAGACCGGGCAAGGCCCGATCCTAGTTCTACTCACTGGTGACCTGCTTGGGCTCATTGTTCTCCATCAGGCGGCCGCCCAGGTGGAATGAGATGCTCCCCCTCATGCATGTCCTGGCTTACACCTTTTAGGAGGGAGGGAGGCAGGAAGGCAGGCAGGCAGGGGAGAAGGAAAGGGGGAGAAGGCAGATTCAGGGGAAAGGGTATAGGGGTGGGTGGGATTTGCACCCCATCCTTGGGTGGGATTTGCACCCCATCCTTGGGTGGGATTTGCAAGGGGTGGGGGAAGAGGGGAGAGGCATCCTCCAGCCACAGCGCCTTGCAGGTGCCTGGAACCAGGACTGGAGTCAGATGGGAGCTCTAGTGGTTTGAAAAAGAGGCTTTGGCACTAGATGGGCGGCTGAGCTCACTCATGGGGAGAGGACTGCCGCCGCTGCCTCCCCCCCCCGCCCCGGTTATGGGTACTGAGATTTCTCAGGCGGTGCTCCCACCCCCACCTCCAACCCATTCAGCCACCCACCCACCCCCTCCGATTCCTGACTGCTGGTGCTCGGTGACAAAGCCTACCAGCCGGACCCCATGGGCAGTGCCCACGGCCCTCAGGCCCCTGCAGGGGCAGCCAGGGTCTGCCTTACTCTCTCTCTCTTTCTCTCTTTTTGCCTCTCTCTCTCTCCCCCCCCCCCACTCCCCCCACCCCCACCACCACGGCAGAAGAACCTCGTGGCCGGCTGCTTCCACGATGGCCTGCTGCTGTATGCCATGGCTCTGAACGAGACGCTGAGTGAAGGCGGGACCAAGCGCAACACCAGCCGCATCCTTGAGAAGATGAAGGGGCGGAGCTTCCAGGGTAGGGGACGCTGGGGAGGGGGGAGGGGGGGAGGTGCAGGTGGTGTTGGCGGGGGGGGGGCGGTGATGGAGGGGGAGCCCAATGGCAGGGAGGCCCTTGACTCTTCCGGCCCTGGTCCTCCGCATGCATCCCGAACGGACAGCCAAAGGGGAGCTCCTTCGTGGCCAGGCTGGGTGGGGGAACCTTCAGGCCTTTTCGGACTCTGTGCCAAAGCAGAACAGCTGGCTCCCCATCCCCACCACCCCCAGCACCACTGCCACGGCTTGCTCTTTTATGGAGCGAGGGGGGGGGAGGCAGAAGGGAGGCTGCTCTCCTCCCCCCAGGCACCAGCCAGAGGGTCTGGGGCAGGCTTGGAGGACGAGGGGTGGCCGAGGAGGCCACGGCCACTGTCTGTGCCCCCAAGGGAGGCCAGACCCCTCGGCGTCCGTCCCTTTCCCGGTGGAGGAGGAGGAAGGCAATGTGGGAACGAAAGGGACAGACCTCAGCAGCGGGTGCCAGCTGGGCCAGACCGGACGGCGGCCCCTTCTCCTGAGGCCCCCCTCTCCCCCCCTCCCCAGGGGTCACCGGGACCGTCAGCATGGACGACAACAATGACCGGGACACCGATTTCGACCTGTGGGCCATGGCGGACCCGGAGAGCGGCGAGTACCAGGTCCGAGGGGGAAGGGGCCAAACCATGAGTGGGGGACCCTAAGCGCGCACAGGTGGTGTGGGCAGGGGGTTGGGGGTTGGAGGGGGGAGAGAGGGGGTGGCAGGAAGGTGGAGGAGAGAAGCCCAACTCCCCCACCCCAAGCTGGCTTCCGTGAAGAAGAGGGCTGACCACCTGCTTGTGTGTGTGGCGGGGGGTGGGGTGGAGGTTGGCAATACGTCATGCCTCTCTGTGTGTGTGCTAGTGAGCAGGCGGGCAGCTTGAAGGCTGCCGGGCCAGGCTCTGGCCTCCTGGCTCACCTTGCGCCCCCTCTTCCCGCAGGTGGTAGGGCACTATGTGGCGTCAGAGAAAGAGGTGACCTGGCTGGGGCCCATCCACTGGGTGAAGGGGGCCCCTCCACTGGATAACCCACCCTGTTTTGACATGGACGACCTCTCCTGTGACAAAAGTGGGTGTATTGGGGGGGGCAGAAAGGCTGGGCCCCGACCTCACTGCCCCCTAACTCCCCCCCTCCAGAAACCTGAGTGGGGCACACTCCAGCTCTTTCCCCCAAGTAGCAGCCTCCGATGCCCCCAATCCCCTCAGGTTGGGCTGCCAGTGACGCCTCCTCTGGCTGGCCTCGGGGGGGGGGAGTGGGGGCTCTGTGGTGGCCCAGGGACAGATCCGAGGCATTTGCAGGCAGTCAAAGGGAGCTGACTTTTGTTGGAAGGGGGGCACCAGGAAACCAGCCCCACAGACACGCCCGCAGTCCAACCCATATGGGCCAGGGTGGGCCACTTCAGGTGCCTGGGTGCCATGTGGGGTAGGGGAATGGTTGATCTGCTGGGTGAATGGAAACCCAGCCCTCCCCCCCTTCTCTCCCCCCCCCCCCGGAAGCCCTAACTCTGCCTCTCCTGGCAGGTCCCCTCAGCACCCTGGCTGTGGTGGCCCTTGGGGCCGGGCTGACCTTCCTCATGTTCGGCATCTCCAGCTTCCTCATCTTTAGGTGAGGGCCCCTTTTGGTACATCTGCTGAGAGGTGGGCATGGGGTTGGGGAGGCAGGGGTGTGTGCGGCAGGCCTGTGGGGGCCATGGCGGGCCAATCCACCCACCCACCCACCCAGCAGGTAATCCCCTTCCTGGCCTGTTGGAGGCGCAATGGCACCTGTTCGTTCAAGCAGCTGGATTGGTCTGGATGACCCACCTGTGCCTCCTGAAGCCATTGGTCATTGCGGGGGAGGGGGGAGAGAGGGGATGGGGGGGCCCTGCATGAGTCCCTCCCCCCCCCCACTCCCATCCCTTCAATTGCTCTTGAACTCTCCTAAGGGAGGGGTGTCACAGTGGCCGTGACGCCTCCGGCCCCAACGCTCTCCACTCCGGGAGAGGGACCTTCTGCAACACGCAGAGGCTCCAATCGTACGTCTCCCTCCCTCTCAACCCCCACACCGCCCCCCCCCCCGGTTCTTTTTCTCCCCTCCCACTACACTCTTCTCCTGTTCAGCAACTTGGTGTCGCAAAATGAGCTGACCAAGGACACAGGGGCTTTGGGTGTTTCCCAAGCAAAACAAGGAGACGGGTCTCTCTCTCTCTCTGTGTCTCTCTCTCATGGGCTGCTAGATGGTGAAATCCCTTTCAGGCAGGTCTGGGTGGGGAAACAAACCAGGGAGACCCAGCAGGAGGGCGGAGGGGCATGGGAGGCCATTGCCCGGCTCCCCTCCCTGCCTGTGAGCTTTTCAGAAGTCTGGCTGGGGCCGGGTGGGCCGGGCAGAGGAGGACGGGCGCTGGGCCAGAAGGATCTCAGGTTGATCTCTCTCCCCCCCCCACCCCCCAATCCTGCTTTCTCTAGGAAGCTGATGCTGGAGAAAGAGCTGGCCAGCATGCTGTGGCGGATCCGCTGGGAGGAGCTGCAGTTTGGGAGCTCCGAGCGCTATTACAAAGGGGCCGGCAGCCGCCTCACCCTCTCGCTGGTGGGTGTCCTTGGCTTCCCCAGGAGACCCCTTCCCGTGGGGCTCGGGACCCCCACCCCTGCCTCTTCCCAGCCATTAGCTATCCCACCACCACCACCACCACACCCACCCACCCCGCTGGGCCTTTCCCCCCAGCGCTCCACTCCGGCTGCCTGGCTGACTCTTTCTTTGCCTTTTCTTCCCCAACCCAGAGAGGGTCCAGCTATGGCTCCCTGATGACGGCACACGGCAAGTACCAGATTTTTGCCAACACGGGACTTTTCAAGGTGGGCCTCTTGGAGCCCTGACTCTTCCCCTCCCCCCGGCATGCAGCCCTCCCCCTGCTTCCTTCTGGGACCCACACAGCCTGTGACACACACACACACACGCCCCCCTGTCTCTTCCAGGGAAACGTCGTGGCCATCAAACACGTGAATAAGAAGCGGATTGAGTTGACGAGGCAGGTGCTCTTCGAACTCAAACATGTATGTACTGACGGGGGTTTGGTGGGAGGAGGCCATAGCTGGTGGGAGGTGCATGGCATCAGGCACCCTGCCCCCTAGTACACCCCACAGAGGCTCCCCCGCTGCTCCGAGTCACCCTCCTGGTCCCAGCATCAGGCTAACAGCTGGTTCCGGTATCTCCCGCCTGCAGATGCGAGACATCCAGTTCAACCACCTGACCCGATTCATTGGAGCCTGCATTGATCCCCCCAACATCTGCATTGTGACCGAGTACTGTCCCCGGGGCAGCCTGCAGGTGAGGCGGGGGCGCCCCCTTTGGGGCAAGGGCATTGGCCAGGTGGGGGTGGGGGTGGGGTCCATAAGGGCTGGGGAGGGAAGACCCCTCTGCCTCTGGTTGTGGCTGGACATTTCCAAACAGGGTTGCCACCTGACCCTTCCTCTGTGCCCCTCCCCCCCCACCCCCGCCCCCAGGACATTTTGGAGAACGAGAGCATCAGCCTGGACTGGATGTTCCGCTACTCGCTCATCAACGACATTGTGAAGGTGAGGAACCAGGGCAGGAAAGAGGGTCCCGCCTGGGCCCTTCTGGAGGGCTGTGGGGGAGGGCTTGGCGCCTGCCCTGGGCAGAGGTGGGGAGAGGAGGTCCTGGTCAGCTCGGCTGGAGGAGCTGCCGCTCAAGGCCTCCCATGTCCAAAACGAGGCCCTTCTTTTGTGGTGGGTTGGCGTCCTCCCGCTGGATTCCTGGCTGCCTTTACAAGATGGCTTGCAAGGCAGCTCACGGCCTCCCCAGCTGGCCACCTTCCCTCCCCTCCTTGGCCAGGATCCCCTGCTGGAAGCTTCTCCAGGCTCCACTCATCACAGGACCCCCCCCCCAACACACACTGCTGTCCTGTCTGCACCTGGGAGGGTTGTGGTGGTTGTGAGCTTCCTTATGTATATGCCCATGGACTGCCTGTCTGCCTGTCTGTCCGTCCACTGCAGGGCATGGCCTTCCTGCATAACAGCATCATCGGCTACCATGGCAGCCTCAAGTCGTCCAACTGCGTGGTGGACAGCCGCTTCGTGCTGAAGATCACCGATTATGGCCTGGCCAGTTTCCGCCAGAGCAGCGAGAGTGAGGGCAGCCATGCCCTTTATGCCAGTGAGTGCCCTCCCCTCCTGCCAGGGCGATGCCCATTGAGCCAGCCAGCTCTTGCCTCGGCCTCTTCTGGCCATGAAACAGGCAGAGCCCCCCTAGCAGGCTGGAGCTCCCCTCCCCCATTTGTGAAAGGGGGCCCCCAGCCTGCTGCCATGAGGAGAGGCCATTGGCCTTCACGCTGCTCTGCTGACCCCCCCTCATCTTCCTTCTCCCCAACCAGAGAAGCTGTGGACAGCCCCTGAGTTGCTGCAGAAGCGGGCCCTGGCTCCGTCACCCCTAGCCATGCAGAAAGCAGATGTGTACAGCTTTGGGATCATCCTCCAGGAGATTGCGCTGCGCAATGGTGCCTTCTACATTGAAGGCATGGACCTCAGCCCCAAGGGTGAGGAGGGGGAGAGACCAGCCCCACAAGGCACAGGACTGGAGGAAGAGGGTGGCTTTCCAGCAGAGATGGTCTGGGATCTCCTTCAGCTGCCCCCAGGTGTTCCCTCCGCCATACCCCCAGTGGAGGTCTAGACCCCTCCTCCCAGGGACTGGGAGGGAGGTGATGTCACCTCTCTGGACAGGGTTCCTAAGTTTTGCATCACCTCCGCAGGGGCCAAAACAAACCCGAATGGACCAGGGACCTTGCTCTCTCTCTCTGTTGGGGCACCGCCTGCCTTCTGGAAAGGCATTCGATGCCCATCTGGGAGGCAGTGGGTGAGAACCCTCCAAACTTAGCAGGGGCCGTGTACGACGGGCAACTAGCTTGCTGTGCAACGGTGCAGCATCCAGCCCTCAGGGGGCCGGTCCTCTCCCCGTGAAGTAAGCACAGCTGGGAACCATGTTGTGACTTGAATGGTATTCATGGTGCCACTTCTTGTGCCTTCCACAAAGGGCAGAGGGTGTCCATTCTGTAGAGCTGCAGTATTGCAGCGTGCTGGTGGCACAGCTCTGGAGGGGACAGAGCATGCCGGGGGTCTCCTGCTAGCTTTGGTTTGGGGTTGAAAGCAAGGCCAGCGAAGAGAAGCTAGAAAAAAGGGGTCATGGTCATGTTTTTTGGGGGATGGTCTCCCTCCTGTAACAGGTAACGCAGCAATGGACCTGTTTGGGGGGGGGGGAGAGATACCCACATTGTTTTGTTTTGTGGTAGGAGTCACGGAGTTCAGTCGCCACCCGGCCTCCCAAAGGCAGTCGTTGCTTCCATGCTCTGAGAGCCTTTGTCTTCTTCCCCCAAGCGGCGCTCCAGATCTTGCCATGGCTCCTGCCTCCGCCAGAGATGGGCCGGGGGCTGGCAGGGAGAGTGCGGAGGGAGGGGGCTGCGCTGCCTGGAGCGGAGTCTTTGGCTTGTGCCTCAGGAGAAGAAACAGGCTCAGGATGTGGTGGTCCCTAGCTGGCCAGCAGCCCCACGCAACCCGGGAGCCCTTCCTGACGCTGCTTCGGCCACTGCTGGCGACCTGGTGACGCTCGCTTGCCTTCTCTGTCTGTCTCCCCAGCCCCTTCGCATCTCCTTCCACCACCCCCCGTGGGAAGCGCATGCTTTCATTGCCATCGTTGTCTCTGTGGCCCAGTCACACCCTCCCGCCCCGTAACGGTCTTTCACCAGGCCACGGTGCCTCCATTCCACCCGTCTGTGCATTCATGCCTGTGCCCCCCCTACACCCGCCTCCCCCACAGAGACTGTGCAGAAGGTGCGCAACAGCCAGAGGCCGTACTTCCGACCCACCGTTGACATGCGCCTGCACAGCGAGGAGCTGGCGATCCTGATGGAGCGCTGCTGGGCTCAGGACCCTGTGGAGCGCCCGGACTTTGCCCAGATCAAGATCTTCATCCGCCGTTTCAACAAGTGGGTGCTGGAGGACGTTGGGGGGAAGGGGAGGGGAGGGGGAGACGGGACAGGAGTGGGCTGCTCAATCCTGTGAGCACTCTCTTTGGCACAACGGCCCCCTCCCTCCCTCCACACCCCACCCTCCAGAGTTGCCTTTTCCTTGAGCCGGGTGGAAGCTCAGCCCACAGTGTGGGAAGGCATTGCAAGGAAGGGGATTTCTAGAGCACAAGTAGAGGGCCAGCATGCTTGCACACACATGCATGGGCGGGCGCATGCACACACACAGACTCACCCGTGACAGACACATCAGTCACACGGCGGCTGTTTACCAAAAGGCACAGGGATCTGCCGCCAGAGACACTAAACACAGAGACATGTGGAACCAATGTGTTGCCATGCTCCCCGGCCAGGTCAGGCTGGTCCTGCTGGTTCTTTTCTCTCTCCCGCCCACCCCCCCACCCCGCCATTGGGTGGTGGACAGGGAGGGCTCCCGGACCACTTCCATGTGGACCCAGCTGCCTGGGCACCAAATTATAACTGAACTGTGGGGGGGGGGGGGGAGGTTGCCCAGGGTCATGGCTTTCTAAGGGGGAGCCTTCCATCTCGTGTGGGAACTGACACATGATGCTCAAGGGCACACAAGGGGTCTCCATGCTGGGCTGAAGGGGTTGTGGTTGTATTTGGGGGGGGGGAGGCCTTCCAGCCTCTGGTTGCCTGCAGAAGCCCAGGGTGCCCCCTCTCCCTTCCTCCTGGGGGGAGCAGGTCCGCCACTCTGCCCACAGACCTCCTCCTGCAGTGCGCCTTTGCCTCAGGAGGACCCTCCTTTTCGTCACAACTTGGTTCAGCTCTTAGCTTGAAGGAGGAAGAGGCTCCGCGGGGGGGGGGGCAGGGAGGGGGTCGCCAAGACAGGGGGGTGGGGAAAGACCGGTTGCCCCCGAAGAAAGAGAGAGTAGGTGGTAGTGACGGTGGCGGTTGGGGGGGGGGGAGTTAATGGGTGTGCACGCCAGGCAGGAGGGATCCCAAATGATTCTTGTGCCCCTCCCCAGGATTACTTGTCCGGGGGGGAGGGGTCTGATGCCCCCGCGTGCTGAGTAGAGAGCCCTCCTGCCCTTTCTCCTTGCTGTCAGACAGAGGAAGCCCCACCCCTACTGCCTTGTGGGGTGGGGGGGCCACCGGGGGCCTCTTCTCCTCGCCCTTCTCTACACTCCTGCTGCGGCCCCTGGGCCCCCCTCGTCCCGCTGCCCTCTCCCCAGAGTGCCCCCCCTCCTCTCCTCTGCCCCAGGGAAGGTGGGACCAGCATCCTGGACAACCTGCTGTCGCGCATGGAGCAGTACGCCAACAACCTGGAGAAGCTGGTGGAGGAGCGCACGCAGGCCTACCTGGAGGAGAAGCGCAAGGCGGAGAACCTGCTGTACCAGATCCTCCCCCAGTGAGTTGGTAGCCTCTGGGGGGCTGGCGGGGGGGGCGCGCCTGGGGGAAGGGGCAACCTTGACCCAGCAAGGTAAGTGTTGGGCCTGCCTCCCGGGGGGGGGGGAGAGGCTGCGGGGAGGTTTTCTCCTGGGGAGACTCTTGGGGGTGCAGCAGGGGCTCTGGGGGTTGGCAGGTAGCTGAGGACTTGTGCCCCCCCCGCCTTTCTTATCCCCAGTTCTGTGGCTGAGCAGCTGAAGCGCGGAGAGACGGTCCAGGCCGAGGCCTTTGACAGCGTCACCATCTACTTCAGTGACATTGTGGGCTTCACCTCCTTGTCCGCAGAGAGCACCCCCATGCAGGTAGCCGTGGCGAGCAGGAGCCCAGAGTCTCCCGTGGAGTTTGGGGGGTGGGGGGGTCAGGAGGATGTCCTGCAAGGCCACCTGTGATGGACTTGGCCAGTCTGCCCAGCTTGCCCCTGACCTGCCCCCACCCGTCAGTTACCCCACCCCTACCCCCATCTCTATGTCCTCACTCACCTGGTGGAGAAAGTCCGCTCCTTCTCCTGGTTTCCACCTAAGGTGAACACTCTGCCCGGTGAGCTCGTGGCACCTGCCTCCATGGCACCCGGCCTCTGGTGGAGGCCCAAGGTTTTTTCCCTCTTGCTTTGGGTCGTTCACAACACCCGTGAGCAGTTGGAGGGAGGTTGTCCACAGGTCAGATGGGGCACCAATGGGGCACTTTTTAGGGGGAGTGAGAAAAAACCCTTACACCATAAAAAACCCTTACACCATAAATGCAGGCCAAAGTTGCCCTGGAGAAGAGTCTGGGAAAGGCTACTGGCATGACCCCTGGGTCTGGAACCGCTCCAGAGCCCCTGCCTTTTCCCTCCAGTTTGCAAAGTGGGAAAACATTATGGTTAAACAGCTCTGAGCTTTGATACATCCACATGGCCATCGATCCATGGAGGTTTAATTGTTACACAGATGTTTCTTTTAAGTGTCCGAAAGCGGGCCACTTTGAGGCAGAAGCCAGAACTGTGAAGGGCCTCGATTCGGAACACACCCGGTATCGGCATCAGCACTCAACACGGCGTCTCACTGGGGGCCCTGCCTCCCCTCTGCATGTGGGGCCTTTGACGCCACCCAAGGCAACGCTCCCATGCTCTCCTGCAGCACCAGGCAGGGCACTGGCACGGGTGCCCAGCCATCCTGGACCTCAAGGGGAGGCAGGAAAGGGGCAGCGTGGCAGAGGGCCCGGTCTCTGGGCCAAACTCCAGCCGGTGGTGGCCCCTGCCTGGCACTTGCTCAGCAAAGTCACCACCTCCCTTCCACCGGATGCGAAGGAGAGGTGGTGCTGGGGTTGGGGGGCTTGCTGAGCACAAACCACCCCTGGAGGAACCAAGAGTCCTCCGAGAAGCTTTTGCCCGCCCCCTCTGCTTCCCTCCCCTCACACCTCTAGCTGAAACCTGCCTTCCATGCGCTCGCTCATCCACTCCTCTGCGTCAGCCCTGTCTCATGCCCCATCCCTTTGCCCTCCCCCCCCCACAAGCCCCCCCCCCCCGAGTGCCTCTCCCCAGCAGGCTCTTCCCTCCGCACGGCCCTCCTGGCCTGGGCCTCTGGAGGTTAGCTGATCCGCTGGCCGCCCTGCCTGAGCCTCGTTCCTTCCTTCCTTCCCTTCCAGGTAGTGACCCTCCTCAATGACCTCTACACCTGCTTCGACGCCATCATTGACAACTTTGACGTCTACAAGGTGAGCGCGAGGAGTCCCCCCCCTCCGCTCAGCTCAGCTCCCAGGCCGGAGACAGGAGCTGCCGGCCACAGCACCTGAGCTGACCGGGTGTGTGCCTCACGGTCCTCTGCCTGCAGGTGGAGACGATCGGCGATGCCTACATGGTGGTCTCGGGCCTGCCAGTTCGGAACGGCAAGCTGCACGCCCACGAGATCGTCCGGATGGCCCTGGCCCTCCTCGAGGCGGTCAAGACCTTCCGCATCCGACACCGGTCCAACGAACAGCTGCACCTCCGCGTCGGCATCCACTCGGGTGAGGAGGGGTCTCCTGGGGTCCCCCCCTGCCCCCCCCCAGGGCCGGCCGATGGCCTGGGTGAGCTCCCCTTGACCCCAGCGCCGTTCCTTGTTCTGCAGGACCCGTGTGTGCTGGGGTGGTGGGCCTCAAGATGCCACGCTACTGCCTCTTTGGGGACACAGTCAACACCGCGTCACGGATGGAGTCCAATGGCGAGGGTAAGCATCCTCCCCTCCACCGCCATCGTCCCCTGCCCCCCCCACCTCAAAGACGCAGCTCCCCGGGGGCTTCCTCAGCTTCTCTTTGGAAACCTGGCCGGCCCCTGATTCCCTCCTCTGGACCTTCCAGGAAAGTGCCAGGCGGGGCGGGGGGCAGGGGGCGGGCACCCCCTCCTGGTCCTGCTGACCCTCCTCCTCCTCCTTGTCTGTTGCAGCTCTGAAGATCCACGTGTCCTCCAGCACCAAGGAGATTCTGGATGAGTTTGGCTGCTTTGAGCTGGAGCTGAGGGGAGACGTGGAGATGAAGGTGGGTGCCCTGGGCTCACCAGGAGGCAGGGAAGGGGAAGCGCTCGCTACCCAGGCCAGGCCAGGCCTGCTGGGGCACCCACCAGTTTGGGGCAGGCAAAAGGACGTGTGGCCAGGGGCTGCTCCTCCCCACTGGGCCACTTTTAAGAAACCGGGGGCGGGGGGGGGGGGGGCTGAGCAGGGCAAACCATGACAGGGAAGAGCCCTTTGTTGCTGCATGGGGGCAGGTGGGTGGGCGGGTGAGTCAGGAGGGCCACTGCCCTGCAGCCAACCGTGTTTTCCCTCTCCGGCAGGGCAAAGGGAAGATGAGGACCTACTGGCTCCTGGGGGAGAAGAACGCGGTGGTGATCTGACCTGGTGGTGATGGTGGCCCCTCCCCTCCTCTGACCCCTCCCACTTTGGGCCAAGGGCGGCGGCAGCAGCAGCCCCTCCTGCTAAGAGCCACAGAGGCCCCGAGCACCACCGGCTCAGCCGAGGAAGGAGCAGGCGGCAGGAGGGTGTGGGTGAGAGAGGAAGGACCGAGGGACCAGCGGGGGGGCTGCCTCTCCAGAGAAGCCACAGCCTGGCCCGAAGGCTGCCTCGCCCTCTCGCTGAAGATCGCCTGCCCCGTCCCACGCACAGAACCAGCAACGGGCCTGCAGGCGCTCAAGAGACCCTTGGGCCAGGCTGCCCCCTCCCCCAGGCAACTCATGCCCCTCCCCGGGGTGGGCTGGTTTCCCACCCCCGGACGCTCCATCCCCAGCCCCGCTGCTCAGCTGGCTGAGCCCACCCTCCCACACCCAACGACAACACACCTGCGGCTTCCTTCTCCTTCTGGATGTAAATATAGAAATCGAGCCAGGGTGCAAAATATTTTGTGAAATACAGACTTTTTAACTGGGGCAGCCCTCGTGTTTGTCTGGGAGTGGGCCGGAGAAAGGAGCGCGGAGCAGCCCTCCTCTTTGGCACTGGACTGGGGTGGAAAGGAGCTTGCTTCAGAGGGGGCTCTGGCCCCTCAGTCCTGTCGGGCCCCATGCACAACATCCCCTCGGCCTGGCGGTGGTGACGCTGGGGTGGCCACCCTTCTGCAGAATGAGGGTGAAAGATCTGGAAAATGCTTCCTCTTCCACTGGTGCTGCAGCACCTGCTAAGGGCAGACTTCTGAGCAAAGGAACCCCCTATCTGAGGAGCAGAGGGCAGCCACAGCGCAGGGGGGGGGGAGTGTACCTTTTTGCCCCCTTCTCACATTTTTGCCCCCCCCCCATGCCATACAGTAGCCACACTGCTTGGCCCTCTCTCTGCCCCAGGAACGAGAATGCCCTGTGGGCACAGACCAGGCCAGAGGGCAGCTTTTTTATTATTATTTTCTCAGAGCTTCGGGTAGTTTCCTGGGTCGTAGGGCATTGGCTGGTCCAGATACTCAGTGACGGGGGTTGTGAACATGGCACACTTTTTGAAGGGTGTGTCGCTTGTCCAGATAGCGGAGACACCCTAGGGAGATGCAGAGAGGAAGAGAAAGGGAGTGTTTTCGGTGGGGGTGGGGGTGGGCGTGGCGGTTCCCGAGGGCCAGGATGGCCTCTGTCCACTGGAGGCATTGCGGACTCTTCGGCTCTGCCTGCCGGGTGGGGACAGGCTAGCTCAGAACATTCCCTGGCATGTCGAAGCAACAGGTGCTGGGAAGACTGAGGACGGCAAGCCGGAAGCCAATGGGCAGAATGTGCGCCACCCCCACCCACCCCCCGCCTTTTTCAGCCCCATCCAAAGCCCTTTGAAGGACAGACCTGCTCTTTCAAGGGGGGGGGCGTCACTCACAGGCACCTGGCAGGCGTGCTCCGTCCAGAAGGTGCATGGCTGCTCCAGGCGATAGTCATGTGGCTGTGGAGGGCAGAAGTCACACGGCAGTCTAGCAATTTGAGGGGGGGGGCACACAAAGGGGAGGGGGGCATGGCTGGTGACAGAAGGAGGTGCAGCAGGTTCAGGCTGCAAAAGTACTTCTCACCTTGGTAGGGGCAGGGGGAACAGGGAGAAAGCCCTCCCGGCCGTAGTCTCGGTGTGTGACAGACGCGGCGTCCATGGGGGGGTGGGAGACGGAAACCTGTTCCTCAAACACATCCTTGCTGTAGAGAAACAAACCAGAACGGTGTGACAAAAAGGGCAGGACGTTTCTGTGCATTCTGTGCGTGTGCAAGGGGTGTGTGTGTGTCTCGGTTCTTGTGGCCAGGACACTCCCTCGCAGACCTCAAGAGAGCTCCTGGATACAGCCAGGTTTGTAGGGCCTGACGGCACCAAGGAGACCTGAAAGGTGGCGGTGGGGGGGGGGGTGTCCTTGGAGCAGCAGGATCAGATCATGACCACGGTGGGCCCTGGGCCTGTGAAGCATCCCCAGTCCAGCCCACTGAAGCCACTCTGGAGACGTGGGGCACGAGGCCAAAGACCACTGGTGTCCCTGCCTGCCTGATGGAAGTCTTGTTTTCCACACTCTTCTGGAGGCTGAAGGGCCTAATTCGCGATCAGCTGGCCTGATCTTTGCCAAACCACCCACTCTGGGCAGGCGTGAACGTCCACACACTCTCCATGAAGAGTTTCACCAGCCACGCAGAAGACGGAGGGAGGGTCAGCTTCACAACCGAGGGTGGCTGGAGTCAAAGGCAGAGACATTTTCTGCTCAACCCAGGCAACGTCCCCACCGCTTTCTTACCTAGCCGGCCTCCTCCCCTTATGGCAGATAAGCTTCACTCTGCAGCCCACCATCCAAATCTCTCTCGGGACTGAAGGAGGCGGTTGTGGCTGGCTGGCAATCGATGCCCTCCGGTTGCTGGACAGACCTCCCCTCCAGGCCCGGCTGCCGGGAAGGGCCTTTCAGCCACTTGGATGCCTGCCAGCTGATGCATGACAGAGGAGGTCTCCCTTTCTGTTTTGGCTGAAGGGGCAGGTGGGCCCACGTGCACCTTCCTCCTCGGGCTGGCTCTTTTCGTGGCATTTATTTCCCAGCTTTGTTGTGCAGTCAAATGGAAGTGCCCAAGGTAAGCCTGTAGCATCCCAGACACAAGGGGGTGTGTGTGTGTGTGACTTTTAATCTTCACCCCCTGAAAGAACATGCGAGTGTCTGCAGCCACAGGAGGCAGGGGCTGTGCAGGGTTCCTGGGTCCGCCGCCCCATCCCGCTGCAGGGGCCACGTATTCTGAACCCAATAGCCCACCCACCGACCCTTGGTGCAGGGAGGGCCTCCTCCTCCTCCGTCTCACAGCACACCCTTTCACCTGGCTGGGAGGTGCGTGGCGGCTGCACATGATGGGTCCCCATGTGTTCTGTGGACCCACAAGTGCAGGGTTGGTTTCTTACCCCCAAACTCTTCTGGGCTGCAACCTGTTCCCCCCCCCCCCCCAGGACCCCCATTCCTAATCTCTGTGGCAGTGCATGTTTTGGCTTCCCCAATGCTTGGCTGTGGTGGTCTGTGGCACAAGGGAGAGACCCTGGAAGCCTGGTCTCTCTACCCCCCCCCCCCCGCCGCCCAACCCCTTGTCCAGGAATGCCCTGGAATGAGCTGGTGTCTTGGCCAGCTGAGGTCATGCCCCCCCAACTCCCTCCCCACCCCCCAGTGCCCTTTGCTCCCTGTGGATCACCTGTGTTTCTGGTACAGACACCACTCCAGCATCGCCTGGCGCTGCCCTGGGGGGGGGGGGGAACAGTGAGGTGAGAAGAGGGCTTCTGCGGGTGGGTGGGCCTGGCCAGGGAGATGGCAGCCCCTCCCGTGTGGGAGGGGGAGGCAGGAGCCCCAGCCCCCCCCCCCGCAGGAGAGAAGAGTTATCCCATCTTGAACCGACACACCTGGGGGGAAGCCTATCTCCCCACCTCCACAAACCCCCAATCCCTGGCCTCTTGTGGGAGCAGCCCCCCCCTCCCCACGAGGACTAGCGGCCCCTGCGGGGCTTGTCCTGTTGCTCGAAAGCCCAGGAACTACCTGCCCCCCCCCCCAATTTCTACTGGTGGGGAGGGGAGACGGCGATAAAAGCTGTCCCCCGCCCGCTCTCTCGGGTGGGGTGGGGTGGGGTGCAGAAAGATGCCCCCTCCTTCTGCGCTGCCGCTCCCTCCAAGCTGCTCCCCGCACTAGCGCCGCCTCCCTCGACGGCGCCCCCCCCCCCCGCGCGCGCCTACCTCGCACCGGGAGGCCGGTCCTCCGGGGTCTTCGGTAGGCGTCCTTCATGGTGGTGCTGGTGGCCGGCCCGGCCGGGACGTGAAGGCTGAGCAGGCCCCGGTGCCCGTGCCGGTAGACGAAGCCCTCCGAGCCCCCTTCGAGGCCGGGCACGCGGTCCAGGTGGTTGGTGGCCCTCTGCGAGGAGGCAAGAGCCGGTGGGGCCGGGGGTCCCTTTCTGCCGCCCCCTCGCCGCGGGGCCCGCCGGTCCCCACGTCCCACGGAAGCCCAGGGACCGCTCGCCCCACAGCCCGGCCCAGGCCTCCGTTTCCCTGCCGAGAGCCGGGGGGGGGGGGGCGACAGCCGGCCTCCAGGGCGCCCCCCAGCCCCCAGCCAGGAGGTCGGCCTTCGGACCTCCCCAGGCCGGCTTGACAGGGACGCCACCGGCCCGCCAGCAGCCCTCGAGCAGGCGGCCGGCAAGCCGCCCTCCGGGCCGGAAGAGGGCTCGGGAGCCCGCGCCCAGCGCAGACGCCCCCCCCCCCCGCCCCGGCCGGGCTGCCCACCCACCTCCTCCTGCCAGTTGTCCATCAGGCACTTGCCCCGGGCGGGGAGCTCCCGGGCCGGCTCCGGGGGTCCCAGCGGCTCCGCCTCCTGCGCCGTGGCCGGCAGCTCCCCCAGCGAGGGCCCGGGGAGGCCGTGGCAGGGGGGCAGCTCCACCCGGTAGGCCGGCGTCCGCACCACCAGCGGCCCGGGATCGGGGCCGGGGCCGGGCCCCGCCGGCGGCCCTCCCTCGACGGCGGCCTCCCGGCCCGGGCAGCGGGGCGGCTCCGCCTGGCGGGGGGCGTCGCCGTGGTTTCCCGCCCCGGCCGCCCCCGGGGGCCCTTCCGCCGCCTCTCCTCCTCCTCCTCCGGGCCCTGAGGCTTCGGGTCCTCCATGGCCGGCCGGCGGGGGCCAGTCCAGCCCCGGGTCCCGCCTGCAGAAAGGCACCAAAGCGGCGCGCGTCACTCCCGGGCGGAGTCCAAAAGCGGCAGCCGCCGCAGACCCCCGGCTTCGCCCGCGGAACCTCCCGCCACGAGGCGCCGACGGCAGGGTGCCCTCCCGGTGCCCCCCTCCTCACCCGTCCAACTCCATCCCGCGGAACGGCGCAGCTTCTGCGCTTGCGCCGTTGTCGCGGTAACGGTAAACACGGGAGAGGGGGGCGCGGGCCGGCTGGCGCCATGGCAACCACCGCGGCGCTATGCACCCATTGGCCAGGCTCCCCAGGCGTGCGGGGGGGGGGAGGAGGCCACCAGTGGCGTTGCCCCGCCCACCGCAGCTTCCCTCCGCCCCGAGGAGCCTCCAGCGTCCTCCGTCCGGCGGGCACGAGGCAGCCACGGCCCCGGGGAGCCCGCCAAGGGGGAGGCCGGCCCCCGTCGCCCGCGCCCCGGCAGCCTCCCCGCTGCTCGGGGTCCTCGGGAGGGAGAAAAGCCGCGGCCCGAGCCGGGAAAGGAGACGCCTCCCCCCGCGTCCCCGCTTTCCTTGGGGTGGGGGTGGGGGTGCGGCAGGTTCTTGCTGCCCAGCCAGAGCCGGTCGCCCAGCTTGCGCCCCACCGGCCCGGGGCCAGCAGCAGCAGGAGGGCGGGCGGGCGGGCGGGCGGGCATCCGCGCTGGGTCTGCGGGGGAGCCTCCGGGGTCCCGAAGACTCCGCCCCGGGGCAGCGGAACCCCCGTTTGCTGCTGCGCCGAAGTCGAGGGGCGACGAAAGGGGGGCTCGTGCAGGAAGCCCGGCCCCAGGACGGAGGCGAAGGGGGTCTTTCCTTGCCGATCCTGAGCCACGGTTTGGCAGCGGGTCCTGGTTGCTGGAGGCAGGCTTGCGGGGGTGGGGTGGGGGGTTCAGATGGACACCTTCAAGCCTAAAGGCTCCCCCCCCCCCATCCCAGCCAGCTGGAGCGAGGGAGCCTGTGGGTGGGTGGCTGCTCCCAGTCTGCGGAACTTCCTGCTACAGGAGGCCAGGTTGCCCCCTCCCGCCGCCGGGGTGTCCTTCCTCACGAAGGCTTTTAATAAGGAAATGACTGCTAAGGAAGGAGTTTCAATGGGGTGTGTGTGGACTAGATAGATAGAGTGGTCCCCAACCTTGGGCCTCCAGATGTTCTTGGACTTCAACTCCCAGAAATCCTGGCCAGCAGAGGTGGTGGTGAAAGCTTCTGGGAATGTAGTCCAAGAACATCTGGAGGCCCAAGGTTGGGGACCACAGAGATAGATAGATAGATAGATAGATAGATAGATAGATAGATAGATAGATAGATAGATAGATAGATAGATAGATAGATCCAACATGGATTTATCAATAACAAATCCTGCAAGACTAATTTTATCTCATTTTTTAATTGGATAACCTCCCTGGTAGACAGAGGGAATGCTGTAGACATAATATATCTTGACTTCAGCAAAGCTTTTGACAAAGTGCCGCATGATCTCCTGATTAGCAAGCTAACTAGGTGTGGGCTGGATAGATCAAGTGTCAGGTGGATACACAATTGGCTACAGAATCATATTCAGAGGGTGATGATTAATGGGTCCTTCTCTAACTGGGAGGAGGTCACTAGTGGGGTACCCCAAGGCTGAGTCCTGGGCCTGGTGCTCTTCAATATTCTTATTAATGGCTTGGATGAGGGAGTGCAGGGAATGCTTGTAAGATTTGCAGGTCATACCAAATTGGGCAGAATAGCTAATACGCTAGAAGACAGAAACAAAATTCAAAATGACCTTGATAGGTTTGAATACTAGGCTGAAAATAAACAGAATGAAATTCAGTAGGGATGAGTGCCAAGTTCTACACCTAGAGAGAGAAAAACAATTGCACAGTTACAAGATGGGAGATACTTGGCTCAATAATACTATTGAAAAGCTAAATATGAGCCAGCAGTGCAATGTAGCTGCAAAAAAGGCAAATGTGACTTTAGGATTCATTAACAGAAGTTTACTCTCCAAATCCTGTGAGGTACTAGTTCCTCTCTATTCAGCACTGGTTAGGCCTCATCTAGAGTCCGGCATCCATCAGGGATTGGGAGGTGCTGGTGGGATAGGAGGATGGCCTGAGGGAGAGGCGCTCTGACAGGTAGCAAGGTCCTAAACCATAAAGGGCTTCATAAGTTAACATCAGTATCTTGAATTTGGCCCGGAGGCATACTGGCAGCCGGTGCAGGTGGGCCAGGACAGGTGAAATATGGTCAAATTGAGACATACCAGTGACCAACTCTTGCTGCAGCTTCTGAACGGCCTTCAAGGGCAGCCCCATGTAGAGAGCATTGCAGTAGTAGATGCTTGAGATGACCAACACATGGACCCTCAGATCTGTGTTTGTGTGTTTATTTCTTGTTAGCCTCCCAGAGTAGTATAAAAGTCATACACACACACACCTTGTTGGGAGAAATGCAGCATATAAACAAACTAATAATATACAACGAGGCACCAGAAACTGGGATGGGAGAGCAGGGGCCCATCAATGGAAGAGGAGAGAGAATAATGACCCACTGTTTGTTTGTTTGTACATTTCCCGTTCCCCCCAAAGTACCTAACCTGAAAATAAGCCCTAGTATGATTTTTCAGGATGCTCATAATATAAGCCCTACCCCCAAAATAAGCCCCAGTTAAGTGAAACCCCGCCCTCCACCATTGTGCAGCAACCAGAAGAAGATGACATGACTGTATTTGAATAAATGTAGATTGTTGTACATGAAAAAAATAAAACTTCCCCTGAAAATAAGCCCTAATGTGTTTTTTGGAGCAAAAATTAATATAAGACCCTGTCTTATTTTCGGGAAAACACGATATTTATTGGACTTTTATCCCAACCACCTGGTGGTGTGCCACTACTCTGGGCACATAACATGCCTAAAATACATAAACATAAAAGGGTTCAACCCCCCGCAAGACACACATCTCATCAAAGAGAATAAAAAAAACCTGTCAGCATCTTAATACCTGTGCTCCGAGCAAACAAGGTGAGCTTGAATTCTTGATTCAGGAAGGCAAATGTGATGTGACAGCTATTGCAGAAATGCATCGGGAGGAGATTCAAGGCTGGAATGTGATGGTTGAAGGGCACCTCTTGTTCCCAAGGAATAAACTAAGCAAGAAGGGAGGAAGAGGCTTATATCTGAAGGAAGTGCTGAGCTGCAAGGAGATCTGCAACCTGGAGCAGGGTGAGAAGTCAGAAGTTTGGTGAGAAGTTGGGGGAGCAACTGTGACCTAGGCAGGGCAGGGAGGCTACAGATCTCTTACTAAGTCTGAACATTTGGAGGATGCCCTCCTAGGTCGGATTCCCAAGTATTCAAAGATGAGAGAGACTGCCATCATCTGCAGCCATTGATCAGGGGGGCTTTTAGGGAAAGGAGACACCATGGGGCAGAGGAGTTCCAGAGGAGAGCTGGATCCAGGCTTATCTCCTGCACCCCACTCCGCTCCTACCACCACTGCCACCACACACACACACACACACACACAAGTTCCCATTTCTTTCCCAGGTAGGCCTGATCACAAGCTGTGTCATCCTAGCCAAGAGAAGGATCTGGAAAAGGTGGTGCCCCTGGAGGAGGAGGAAGGGTCTCTGCAGAGCCAGTCTGACCTCCCAGACCCTGCGCCAAAAGATGCCTGGTGGGACCTAGAGAATATGTTGGGAATGCTGGTTGTGTTGGAGAGCAGGCACACACGGGGGCCCAGGAGGGACACTGACCTGTGGGTTCAGCGTGTTGGAACTTAGGATGATCACACCTGAGCACACCTCTCCCCGCAAAGGTGTCATGGGGGGGGGCTGACTGCCCCCTTTCCTCTCTGGAGGAGATAGGCAAGGAGTCTCCTTCTTGGAGGGACAAGAGAGAGGCAGGAGAAGGAAGGAGGTGACCCTGAGGATAACGATCTAAGCAAGGTCGAGGGAAGGTCAGCACAGGTCCCAGCAAGCAAAGGAGGGTGGAGGAAACCTGCAAAGGTCCTCCCTCTCTCTTCTCTATGCAAAGACATCGCATCACCTCGGGTGTAAGTCAGTCCCAACGGGCTGCTCCTTCTCTGCTCAGTACTTGGGCAGACAGGTAAGATGACTCCCCACCTTATCTCCCTCTGGTTTTTAAAAAACAAAAACAAAAACAAAAGAAAAAAGCCCACACAAACCACCCACCCATCCGGTCTATACATTCTCTCCCTGCCGCCACCCCCCCCCCCCCGCCAACCCCCCATCACTTTAAAGTCCTGCCATATCTTTGGTGGCCTCTCCTCTCTCAAGGCAGCCACAGAAATCTCATCTGGCAGGGAAAGGATTGGGTGCAAAAGTCACATGCGCGTGTGTGCGTGCGTGCGCGCACGCACACACACACACACACACACAATCTGCTGGTCAACCCCTCCCCCGCACCCCTGCAGATAAAGTCCAGGCCTTGGAAAGAGAGGGGGGTCTGACAGGAGGGAAGATTCCTGGGAGCAGCTGAGGCTCTGCATCCCCTCCCCCCAATCCCCCCCCCCCAGCTGCTTGGCTTGGGAAAGTGCGTCACCCTTAATGGACTCTTAGGAGTTTCCTAATGAAAGGCAAACAGCTGCCACCACCCTCCAACACATGCGCGTGCACACACACACACACACCCTCAGGCCTGCTTAGAGGGTCCCTGCTTCCATCAGCCAAAGTCAACAAACAGTCCTGTGCTGAACACATGGGGGGAACGGGCGGGGGGGGGGGGGAAGAGGCACTCTGGAGGCTGCCAGCTGGCCTGTACTGGAGGAGAAGCAGAAAGACCCAGGTTCTCTCTCTCTCACACACACACACACACCGAGGCAGCCAATTTTCTGAGAGGGACTGTTCTTCTCCCAGGGACAGCCTGTGCTTGGGGATGGGCATGCCCCTCCTCAGGCTCCTTCTGCCTCCAAAGGCCTGCCCACGAAAAGGGCCCTTTGATGCCAGCCTTGCCTAGCTGGCAGATGCCCACCCAGGCTGGGATTCAGGGCCCTTGGATTTAGGAATATATCGGTGAAGATGAGTAGTAACTAAGATGCTCAGTCCTCCAGGTGAGGTTATCTGGAAGTTGAGTCATGGCAACTGGACTTCTTTCTTGTTAGATTGAAACGTTTCGCTCCTCATCCACGTCACTTTTTGAGTCTGAGGAGAGGAATACAGGATGTTTGTCAGCTTTTTGTCCTGATGGGGAATGTTCTCTGTCCCATCCCCAGCCGAGTGGAGGAGGGTGGGTGCTTCTCCAGGGCATGATCAGGACTGGTGCTGTGCCAGCATGCGATTGACTCATTTTCCTGGAACAGAGAGCGCCTCGGGCCTTGAGCACTGCCAGCATCAAAACCCACAGGCGACAGATTTCCCTTTGTGCCGACTGAGCCACCCATGGAGGGCAAAAAGCAGAGGTGGTGGTGGTGGTGGTGGGCATGGGGGGGGCAGAGCCCTGGCTGAGAGAGTGAGCGAGGCAGCCCATCCGCCCGCCCACGTGCCCTTTCCCCCCACCCTGGGTTGTAGAAGGTGGGACAGCATGAACTGGGTAGAGGGCTATGTAGGAGAGGAAGAGTGTGAAGCCGCGGGTGGCCATCTTATGCAGTGGCAGGATACCACCTGCCTGGCAAGGCCCCTCCCACAGAGGGAGTGTGGCCTGAAGCAGGAGCCATGCTGCGGCACCCTTTGAGGGAAGCAGGGCAACATCCACGCCCACGTGGAACTACAGCCGCCTTTGCCTAGCTGCGCCAAGCCAGGATGCGTCCAGGCTCAGGCCATGGCACTCGGTAAAGGCTGTTGACCAACAGAACCTTTTGATAGTCCCCAAGGTGCCACAACGCTAGTCCACAGGAGCATGAAGGTCACCCTCAACGCCTCCTGGGCCGAGCCAGAGGTCCAGATCCTGCTGAGTAGCAGCGGGTGTTACCCCCAGGGGAAGGGGAGAAGGGGAGGCCCCTGTCTGGAGCCTGGGTGAGTAGCAAAGCAAGAAGGCAGGAAGGAGCAGCTGTGGCCACCTCCCATTTTGTCCTGAGGAGATCGAATGGCTGCTCTTTGGAAGGAAATGCTGAGCTGCAGAAAATCCAGGGAGGGAGGAAGTTAGGGGCCGGGAGCTCCTCCTGGTCTCCTCCACCAGTCCAACAAGCGCTGTGCGTCATGGAGGAGAGCTGCACTAGGACCTGCAAAACACTCTCTCTCTGTCTCTCTCTGTCTCTCTCTCTGTCTCTCTCTCTCTCTCTCTCTCACACACACACACACACACACACCCTCTCAGGGCATCAGCCAGGAGCTGAAGTGCATCCTCCCCTCTCTCTGAACCAGGCCGCTATTCTTAGCCTCCAGAACCTGGCAGATTCTGGGCGCGGCAGGAGCAGGCCCCGCCACTGCCAGCCCCCTCAGCATACCACCCCATAGTCAGGCACTGAGTTGGCTGCTAAGCAGCTACAGGTGCAGGCACACCTGGCCGTGCGGGTGGCCCATGGCCCAACGGCATCCCCCACTGGAAGTGCTAGCTTGGCTGCAGGAGCCCTGGGGGAGGGGTGGGGTGGGGAGAAGGACCACCGCCTGCTGGCCATCAGGGCCCTACATCCTATGGGAGCAGCCATTTCTCTGCTTCTGTAGCTGATGCGTCTGACTGTCCAAAGATTTCCTTAGATGGTCTCCTTAGGCTTACACTTTAAGTAACTGAACCGATACTCCAACCACTGCCTCCCGTGCAGTGCAAGAAATACAGCAGTGGAGAGGTGTTGGGGTGGGGTGTGGAGAGGAGGGGAGGGGAGAGGGCTCAAGGGAGACCAGCTTGTCCTTGGTGACATCCAAACTGTGGGGAAGCCTCCCGAAGGAAAGGCACTGGCGCAACAGCATCCTCACACGCAAGCTGGATACTCAATTTACCAGCCTCAGGAGGATGGAAGACTGAGTGAACCTTGAGCTGACTACCTGGGATTGAACCCAGGTCGTGAACAGAGTTTTGGCCACAGTACAGCAATTTAACCACTGTGCCACGAGGCTCCTCATGAGTAGTGAATTTATGCTAACCAGCGCTTCAGAGGTTGATGGCCATCCTCTGTGTCTCCTCTCATCCTGTCCCACTCACATAATGGTTGTTATTACATGCCATCAAGTTGCTTCCAAGCTGTGGATGAATGATCTGCAAAATGCCCTGTCCTCCACAGACTCAAGGCTGTGGTATCTTTAGGGAGCTGATCCATCTCACATTTGGTCTTCCTCTTTTCCTGCTGCCTTCTACGTTTCCCAGCATCATTGCCTTTTCTATAGAACCCTCCCTTCTCAGGATGTGCCCAAAGCATGATAGACCCAGTTCAGTTCACTCATTTTTGTTTCTAGAGAGAATTCCGGCTTGATTTGATCCAAAGCTCACTCGCTGGTTTTCCTAGTGGTCTACATAAAGCTCTCCTCCAAAGGTCTTCACACTTCATATGAATTGATTTTTTTCAGTCAGTTTTTTCCCTGTCTGGCTTTTACATCCCTACTTGATAATGGCAAATGCCATCTTATGGATAATTTTTGCTTTGTTCTCCAAACACCATTTCATTCTAGGATATTTTATAGATTTTATAGTTCCTTCATTGGTGCCCTTCCAAATCTGAGCTTCACTGTCATTTCCTGCCTGCAGTTTTTCTTTGGATTCACAATTGGAAACCAGGGTGCAGAAAATAATTTAACAAATTCAGTTTCTTCATTGTCAACATTAAAGCTGTATAGTTCTTCAGTAGTCATGGTTTTGGTCTTCTTCATGTTCAACTGCGGTCCTGCTTGTTTCACTTTCATCAAAGACTCTTCAAGAAATTGCTACTTTCTTCAGAAAGATGTCATCTGCATATCTTGAATTATTCATGTTTCCTCCACCAATTTTCACTCCACCTTCATCTGAATCTTCTGGATTTCTGTATGATACATTTTGCACACAGAATTGACAGATAAGGGGATAAACTGCACCCTTGTCTGACACCTTTGTCTATAGGAAACCGTTCTGTCTCTCCATGTTCTGTCCTAACAGTAGCTTCTTGCCTGCAATACAACTTATGCATCAGGACAATCTTCAGGATTGACACAGTCAAAGGCTTTGCTGTAATCCATTAAATACAAACTAACTTTCTTCTGAAATTCTTTCATGCATTCCAATAGCCAAATTGTATTTGCAAGGTATCTCGAGTGCCTCTTCCTTTCTAGAATCTTTCTTGAGCATCTGGCATTTCTTGTTCAAATATATCGTTAAAAAATGGTACATCAGGTTGTGGATAACTTCACTTGTGTGGGAAATTATGCAATAGTTCTAAAATTACTGCATTCCTTGACGTCTCCTTTCTAGGGGAACAGAATGTCTATTGAATGTTACCAGTCTGTGGGTCTTTATTTGATTTTCCATATTTGTTGGCAGATTCTTGTTAGAATTTTGATAGATTCAGTCTCTGCCTGTTGCTCCTGTAGTTCGGAATAATTCTTTTGATTTATTTCATCCAAGTGCTTTGAGAGCCACTTTCACTTCGCTTTCTAAAATTATAGGTTCCTTGTCACAGGAGTCCTCTTCATAGAAATCTGTTACCCTTACATCTCTTTGGTATCATTCTTCAGTGCATTGTCTTGTCTTGTCTTTCCTTTTATTCTTGTCAGATAATATGTTCTCCTGTTGGTTTTTCTGTATTCCTAATTTAGATTTAAATTTCCCTTTGATTTTTCTGAATCTTCTGGAAAAATCTCTTGTTTTCCTCTTTTGATGTCCTATTTCCTTTCACTGGTTGTTGTAATAGTTCTCTTTGTCTCTCTGTGTCAGTTATTAAAAGGCTCAATTCAGGTTCTGACCTTATTGCTATTATCTTTTACTTTTGCTTTTCATCTATCCTTTACAGTTTTAAGTGTTTCTTCCATCATCCATCTAGGATTTTCTTTTTGTTTTAGTGCAGGAATAATCTTTTTGCATTTTCCCCTAATAATAGCTCTGGTTTCATCCCACAGGTTTTTTTTTTTTGTTCCCAGACGGTTGAGTTTATTAATGCAAATCTGTTCGTTATTACTATAAAGCCCCAAAGATTATGAGCCTCCTGTTTCTAAAGTGCATCGCCCCAAATCCTGTTGCTTAGTGCGATCAATTATACTAAAGTAGTCCCATTGAGTCAATGGGAATTTGGAGAGTCTACTCCTCCATAGGTTCCGTTGATTCAAATGGGCTTCCTCTAACTATGCTGCTTGGGTCCAGGCTGTTTGAAGGATTGTATCACCCCATAGGAGCTTCCTCAGTTTTTAAGATCTTCTGGGGAGGCCCCGTTCTCTGCTCTACTATCTTCCCAAGCTCGAAGGAGGGCCTTCTCAGTGGTGGCTCCCAGGTTTTGGAATGCACTGCCCCAAGAAGCCAGGTTGGCCCCCTCCCTCTTGTCCTTCCATCGTCAGGCAAAGACCTTCCTCTTCAGTACACTAAGTGTTTAGGGAATACTCTATTTTTTGAAATTTAGATATTTTAAAATATTTTCAAAATGTTTTCAAAATTGTTTTTACATCTGACCAATGTTTAATTGTATTTTAATATACAGTTTTATGTGGCATTTTAAGATTTTAATTATTGTGAGCACCTTGGGTCCCATATATGGAGAAAGGTGGCATATAAATAAATAAATAAATAAATGTTATTTAAATTACATTTTGGCACCACGATTCGTTTACTGTTCTTCTGCAGACATCAAGCATTGCAATATTGATAACTTCCGTTTCTTGCTTTACCGTTTCCAGGTTATAGCCAGGTTCACACTTCTCGCGTGCCATGGTCCAGTGGCGTATCTTGCGCAGCATCCGACTTCCCTTCCACCTCCCTGCAGGTCGGCCGGTAGGCGTCCTTGCGGCTTTAATCTCGAAGGCGGTCCCTTCATTATTGCCAGAAGCCGAGTGCGGATCAGGCTGCGGCGGGAGGACGATCGTTTGCTCCACGCATCGCCCTCGAAGGCGCGGGAAGACGCCACCGAACCGGCCGCGCCTCCCGGGCATTTTGGAGCCGCCTTGCCTTTGATGTTACCGCAGGAAAGCGGGGGATCCCCCGTCCACCCACCCACCAAGAGGCCTCTTCTTTTTAGGCCTCCCTGCGAGTCCAGGTCGACATGAGGCACTGAGGACGTAAACCTGCGGCCGCCTCAAAAGCAGGAGGGGCTCGCCCGGTTACCTCCTCCCCCGCCCCCCCCCCCGCCCCCGGGACTCCCAGGACCCGTGTAGGGCTGCGGCGGAAGGCAAGCTGGGGCCGGGGGCTGAAGGGACGCCTCCTGCCCGCCGGCCCTGCGCGCGCCTCGGCCGTGTTTGCAGACCTTCCTCTGCCGGGCAAAGAGCATCCCGCCGCCGCCGCCCCGCGAGAGGCGCCCGGGACCTCCTGGCGCCGGCCGGGTCGGGCAGCTGCGCGCGGCTCTGCTCCGCAGCGCCCCCTGGTGCCCTCCGGCCAAGCGGCACCTCCGCGGCGGGAACAAGGGAAGCTTTCTCCCGGCGGTCGCCTCCGCCTGCGGTTCCTCTGCCCTGCGAGGGCCCCGAAGGCAGCGCTCACCCTGCCCGGCCGCTCCCCTCTCCGGAGCGACCGCTCTGTGCGCCTCTACATTTGGGCCGCGCTTGCCCCGTCACCTCCTGGCAAATAGAAGGGGAAGATATGGAGGCAGTGACAGAGTTTGCCTTCTTGGGCTCCATGATCACTGCAGAGGGTGACAGCAGCCACGAAATTAAAAGACGCCTGCTTCTTGGGAGGAAAGCGATGACAAACCTAGACAGCATCTTAAAAAGCAGAGACATCACCTTGCCCACAAAGGTCCGCATAGTCAAAGCTATGGTTTTTCCAGTAGCGATGTATGGAAGTGAGAGCTGGACCATAAGGAAGACAGGAGGGCCTGGCGTGCTCTGGTCCATGGGGTCACAAAGAGTCGGACACGACTAAACGACTAAACAATAAACAACAAAGTGGAGAAAAGGGAGGGAGCCAGGCCTGGCCGACCCCCCTTCCCCTGCCGCCCGAGGATGCGCGGCGGCCTCCCATCCAGGGGGCTGGGCAAACCGACGGGCACCCTGCTTCCTGCGGTGCCTCCCTTCAAGTTTTTTGGCGCGAGCAGAGGAGGGTCCGCTTTGGGCAGAGGGGGGACGCTGTTTTGGGCAGCTCCTGGTCCAGAAGCCCCCAGTGGTCCGGAGGGCCTGGTGGGCGTCCGTCGTCGCTGCCGCGGCATCCGGCGTGTGAGTCATGGCCACCGGAGGGACGAGCAGCAGGGACCACCCCCAACAGCGCCACCCGCGAGGCCCGAACGGCGGCCTGGCCCGGCCCGGGCAAGATGCTCCTGGTGCACCCTCTCCACAGAGCCCAGCACATGGGGCAGGCAACCAAAGGCGGTGGAGAATGGGTTCTGTGCTGTGGTCCCAGGGCCTGGTCCAGGCACCCTGCCCCAAAGAAACCTCCTCTCACCCACACACGGTGCCACCGGCGTCGGGCTGGGCAGGGCCGGGAGGAAGGGCAGCTTCTGCCCTAGGCGGCCCCGAAGTCAGGGCAACTGGGCTTGAGCAGCCACCGCGGCACACTCGCTGTGCAAGAGGACTTGGACCCCCGTCTCCTGGACACAGCCCTTGGGGAGGTTGTGGCACAGGGACTGGTCTTGGGAGCAGGACGGCAGTGCTGAGCTTGGTTGGGGAGCCGGGCTGGAGCTCCCCTGCAAGGTGGAAGCCTGCGTGCCTGCTCGGCATCTGGCCAGTCCCCGAAGAGCTTTCTCCTATGGGCAGGGTGTCTTCCATTATCTTTGCAAGTGTAAAGCTGGTCCAGGGTTCTCCTGGCAAGGAGAGGGATGGAAGGAGATGTTCAAGCTGCCGTGAGGGGTTCCCCTTGGCGAGGAAGGCAGGGCTGGAGACAACAGACCTGCTGATCAAGCCTCACTCACAAGCTTGTTTATATCCGCCCCACCACCCCACCCACCCCATACAGGGAGCATTTCATGAGCCTGTACTGCTCAGTAGAGCAAAATATAGCCATGATAAAGCGGAGCAAAAAGGAAAGCCTGCTCTGCTTCTATACTGCCCCACAGCGCTCGAAGCTGTGCTTAAAGCACTCTGTGGGCAGTTTACCATTTAATTATACAAGCTACACATTCCCCACCACCACCACCCCAGCAAGCTCAATTTACCAGCCTCAGAAGGATGGAAAGCTGAGTGAACCTTGAGCCGGCTACCTGGGATTGAACTCCGGGTCATGAGCAGAGTTTTGTCCGCAGGACTGTAGTTTAACCACTGCGCCATAAGGCTAATTGGGAACAGGATCTTGTGCAGCTGCAGCCTGTACAGGTAGGCAGCCAAACTGTATAACGTCAGCATGATCTGCTCCCAGCAGGCCAGACTGTTGTCCCTTCCGGACTATTGGGTGTTGTTGTTCTGTGCTGACCAATCAACTCCAACCCACGGTGACCCTATGAATGAGCCACCTCCAAAATGTCTGGTCCACAATAGCCTATTGGGACAGACCCTCTAAATCAGCCCCACCCCCACCCTGAAGAGGCCCAACATTCTGGCAAAATATGTTGAGCAGCCAATTGGATGGAGAACACCCGCTCCAAAATTATACAAAGACCAAAATTGTAATTGTTGTTGCCTGCCATCCAGTCATCTCCAACTTCCAGCAATGCTATGAATGAATGATCTCCTACAGGTCCCGTCCTCAACAGCCCTGCTTGGCTCTTGTAAACTCAAGCCTGTGGCTTCCTCTAGAGAGTCAATCCATCTCACGTTTGGTCTTCCTCTTTTCCTGCTGCCTTCCACCTTTCCCCGCATGATGGTCTTTTCCAGAGAATCCTGCCTTCTCAGGATGGGTCCAAAGTAGGACAGCCTTAGTTTAAAAATTATTGTCCCCAGAGAGAGTTCAGGCTTGGTTTGATCTAGGACCTACTTGTTTGTCTTTCTGGCAGTCCAGGGTTATCCACAGAGCTCTCTTCCAGCACCACATTTCAAATGAATCATCCCCCCCCCCCCCCCCCGCCCTCAGCTTTCTTTACTGTCCAGCTTTCAAACCCACACATGGTGATTGGAATCTGAAAGTTGAGTCATGGCAACTGGACTTCTTTCTTCTCCAGTTGAAACATTTCACTACTCATCCAAGTAGCTTCTTCAGTCTAAGGAGAGTTGGTAGGAAACCCCGGATAGATCCTCCACCTTTTTCACTTCCCTCTGGTCTGAATAGGCAGTTCTATAGAAAATCACTCACTCAACAGGGGTGGAGGCCTTAGATACAATCTGCCTCCTATTTATCATGCTGCCTTTTCATCCATCCCCAGAAAGATTTAGGACCACACACACCAGAAAGACCACTGTTAACGACCCTTAATGACCCATGACAATGGGTGGAGAAGGACTGCAGAGGTGGGATTATCCCTCACCCCCAGTCCTTTGTCCATCTAAGGAGCCTATTCAGACCAGGGGGAAGTGAAACCAACCTGGAGGATCTATCAGGGATTTCCTACCAACTCACCTCGGATTGAAGAAGCTACTTGGATGAGTAGCTAAACGTTTCAATCTAATAAGAAAGAAGTGGAGTTGCCATGACTCAACTTCCAGATAACCTCACCTGGTTGACTGAGAATCTTCACAGATATGGTGATTGGATATACAAGAGTGTGAAATGATCTTGGTCTTGGTCTCCAGTGACACACTTGATCTTTTCTAATTCCTTCATTGCTGCCCTTCCTAGCCTATCAGGTACACCCAAGTATTGCAAGTTTGACTCAATAAACTTTCTCTTTGTAAGCAAACCTGGAGCTGACTTCTGGTTTCCCTGGGATTCTCAAAACCCCTTTGCCCACAGCCAGGGCACATGCCACCTGACTAGACTACTGCAAAAGCTGGCGGGGGGGGGGAGGGGAGGTGCTGTCCAAAAGGCTTTGGAGGCCTCAGCTGCTCCGAGGCTGTGTTACAGGGTCTCTCTCTCTCTCTCCTTCAGAGCAAAAGACAGATATTTAGCCTGCAGCTCTCGGTTAATGAATGCCGAGGTTTCAGGGAAAGCAGACTATAAACAGAATCAGGTCAATAAATAAAACCTCTCAAAGCATGATGCCTGTGTTGCATAATGTTTTCTTTTTGCATAATGAAATTTGGGGACTTGGGAATATATATATATTTTAAAAATATGTATTTTATTTTTTATAAAATTAAAACTAAAATACAAAATCAATAGTGACTACACACAATGCACATTGGACTTTCCTCACCCATGCCACCTTCACCCTTGGGACTTGGTGACCAGTAATACCAGTTTATGTCCCTTTCCACCCAATACCTCTCCAAAAATACATTGATTCTTTCGCTGGCCTATAGCCTTTCCCCTTCAAAAAGACATTCCAAGTATAAATTCCATACATCCTTGAAATCATTAGATTTTACCATTCCTCTTATTTTCATTTCACATGTTAACTTATCATTAATTGCTAAGCTCCACATTTCTTTGTACCAATCTTCCAGATTAATTTGTCGCTTTTCCAATTCTTTGCAAATATTAATCTTGCTACCGTAACCATACAACAAGCTCTTTCTGATCTTTTTTCAGATGGTCATTCTTAATTATATTCAGGAGGGCAATAATTGGTGATATCTGAATGTCGTATCCAATAATTATTTCCTTAAAAACGAGTGCCCATTCTTTATTTATTTAACAAGTACACCACATATACATATAGGCCCCTTTTTCCTTTTGGCATCTCCAGCATTGAGATGGTATGTATGTTTTTATTTATTATGTTCAATCTTGCTGGAGTAAAATATTATCTCCATGCTACCTTATATTTTTTTTACCCTTATAGACATATTCTTCATTATTCTTTGTGACCATATCTTGTTCCAATCTTCTCTTTTAATCTCTTCCGCAAAGCCCTCCTGCCACTGGTTTTTCATCATTGCTTGTTCAAATCCGGAATGTACTAAAATCTTATAAATTACGCTGTTCCCTTTCGTTTCCTTGTTCTTGATCTTGTCTATGTTCAATAGTTTTCTAATCTCTCCTACGTTTCTAGTCCACTCTCTAAATCACTGACAATCATATCAACACTCATCTGGGTATTAAGGAATAAGTCTTTCCATTGTTGCAAGCTTGTCTAATTACATGAGCTTTATTTATCTGCATTGTTTCTATGTTTCAGTGCACAAACTACTTCAGAGTTATAAAAATACAAGTCTTACAGGTATGAAAAACTGTAGGCACAAATGCTTAAAAATATATGAAAACTAAACTTACATTGAAGGTAAATACTTAAGTCAAAAAAATGGATTTCAATTGTAAGCTTTTAGCTATAAAAGTCACAGACAAGAACTTAAATCACATTGGAATAATAATAAAAAAGGAACTTATAGCCTTAAAAGGCACCTTTAAAAACAAAGGACACATTTCTTAAAATATTGAAGTTCTTAAAAGTAAAAAGCACTATAATTTTAAGTAAGCCTTTCAGCATATGAAACACACACACACACAATTACAGTAGGACCTCATATCCATGATGGAAGGGTTCCTAGCCTCTCCCCCCCCCCCCCGCAGAAAAATGTGTATATAGCCAATCCTATATAGTATGGTCTCTTGCTCCCTCTAACGGCCAGTTCTGGTAATGACATTGTAGATATGTATATTTCTAGGAGTTTTCTTTTAATATTTTCACACCATGGATAAGTGAATCAACAGATACTGATCCCACAGATAAGGGAGTCATTTTGTACCCTAAATTCTCTCCCAGACAGGCCAGTTTTAATCTATGGAAGGAAATCTATGATGATTATTGTTGATATCTAGAAATGAAGCTGCTGTACTGCTGCTACATCATAATCATCATCTTAGAACTGCAGAGCTGGAAGGGACCCTAGGGGTCATCCAGTCCAGCCCCTGTCAAGGAGGCCCAGTGGGGGAATTGAACTCCCAACCTCTGGCTGCACAGCCAGAGACCGAACCCAGCAGGTCATGATTGTTATTGGTGTTGAGAGTGTGTGTGTGTGTGTGGCATAGCGTGAAGCTTTACTATGTTGATGAGTTGAACGCCTGTGTGTCTTATTTCCCTAAATTTATAATTCACTTAGTTGTTTATACCACCGCCCTCCCCCGTCTGTAAATAATCTTTTTTCCTGGGCAAAAGCTTGGTATTCCAAGAATAATTCTTCAATAGGAAATTCAACTGTTTCTGCAGCCTTTGTAATTTCAGGGGTTTGCAATTTAACATCTGCCAAGCTGCCACTATGCTGATATCATCATGGTTATGACTAAATCTGCCAGATTTCAGGTTACAGATTTCTGGAATTACCAAAACTGAAGTAACAATTTCCCATTTAATTTTTTTTTCTGGGACTAGCAAGCTTTTGGGGGAGTGTGTTGACAGCTGAAGGAGTTATAAATACAAGGAGAGAAGTCATGCAGCCATGAATTAAACTCATCATTGCAAGGCAGCTTCAAACTACGACACAAACATCAGATACGAAAAACAATCATCAAGGATTTTTCTCCATAGATGCAAACTGGAACATGGCTGGTTTGGCAGGATGAGCACTTCAAAGTTTTCTGTGTGTGCTCTTAATATTCTTAGAGGCTAAGCAAGTTGTTTTATATTTTTATTTTATATATTCTTTCTTTTAAGTTCTTTAATATTTTAGAAATATATTCTGTCTTTTGTTTTTAAATGTGCCTTATAGCTGGTTAGATAGCTCAGTTAGTTAGGTATATGGCTGCACAGCCAGGGGCTGGGGGTTCGATTCTCCACTATGCATCCCAGAAGAGCCAACCTGTGTGGCCTTGAGCAAGCTGTCTAAATTTTATAGCTAAAAGCTTACAATTGAAATATTTTTTTCTGAATTAAGTATTTGCCTACAACTTAAGTTCAGTTTTTATATATTTTAAAGCATTTGTGCCTTCAGTTTTTTCATAACTTTTCATAAGATGTCTGAATATTTTCAAACTCTGAAGTATTTTGTGCATATGGAGCATGGAAGCAATGTAGATAAAGCTTCAAGAAATAGACACGCTGAAATCGCTTAGAATTCTTGCCCCAGTGAAGAGACGTATACATTAATACTTAGATTAATTTTGGTACGATTGTCTGAGATTATTTCGTTTCATTCTGGAATTAACCATTTTTGGGGGGGGACATGTGGCTTCTGATGTCTTTCCCTGGAGGTCTATAAAGTTTTGTAGGAATCTAAGGAGAGTTCAGACATTGATTTATCTGATCTGACAAAACAGTGAAAGAGGAGAGAGACGCAGCACTCCAGGGAGATTTCCCTCCTCCCAAGACCTGTTCAGAGTCCAACCTAGGGCCAGGACTCTAAAGACCCACCAGCCTCCTCCCTTGTCTTCCTGGCCACATCATCTTTCAGCAACAAGAGGATCAGCTGCCCTGGATCTGGTCTTAATTAATAGGGAAGAACTGGTCGAGAAAGTGACCATGCCTTTTTGAGATCCGTTATACTGAGAAGTACAAAAGGTAAAACGGCACAGCAAACGCTGTGGACTTCAGGAAAACTGATCTGAAAAAGCTTAAGGAAATCTGGGGTCATATCCTGTGACCAGAAATGCTCACAGAAAAGGGAGTCCATGGCAGATGGAGATTTCTAAAAGGGCAGGAGGCTAAAGGCTCCATGGCAAACAATTCCGACCAGAAAGCACAGCAGGGAGCAGCATCTGAAGAAACTGGAGCGGCCTCATGGAAGAGTTTTCAGATCAGTGATGACTCTCCAGTCATGCATTTTCAAAGGTCATGATTTAAAAGGGGGCAAATATAAGAAATGGAAGGAAGGGCAAATCACGGAGGAAGAGTGCGAACGCCTAGCCAACAATTGCAGAGCGAAGGTTAAGAAGGCTGCAGAATGAGCTAAGACTTGCAAGAGAGATTTTAAAAAGATAGGTGTCACCTGGCCAGTGAAAAGGATCTGGGGGCCTTTGTAGAGGACAAGCTGAACGTGAGTCAACAGAGTGATGTGACAAGGGAGAGAAGGAAATGCAGTTCTATGTTGCATCATCAGAAGTGCCATTTCCAGATCAAGGGAAGGAAAGGTACCAAGTCTGGTAACTTTTTTGCTTTGGTCAGACCTCACCTGAAATACCGTGCCTAGTTCTGAGAACCACAATGGTAGAAGGAGACAGACAAGTCGGAACCCTTCCAGAGGAAAGATGATCAGGAGAGGAAAAGGTCTGGAAGCCGAGCCCTAGGAAGGGCAGCGGAAGGAAGGAGCTTGGTTTTCTTTAACCTGGAGAGGACGGAGAGATGCTAAGAGAGTAATCCTCAAATATTTGAAACATGGAGACATAGAAGGTGGAGAAATCTGTTCTCTTCTCTCTTTTCTTCCTTTTTGGTGCAGAAGGGTGGGGGAAGCTTGTCTCCTGCAGCTCCAGGGAACAGGGGGATCCAAAGGATGGATTCAAATGACAAGAAAGGAGATTTCATCTAAACATCAGGAAGAGCCTTTTGGCAGCCAGACCTGCTTGACAAGGGAATGCATTGCCTCGGGGTCCAAGGGAGAGGTTGGATGGCTGCCTGTCAGGGATAATCTATTAGCTTTAGCTTTCCTGCCTCATCCAGGGATTGGACGCGATGATCCAGGGGGTCCCTTCCAGCTCAACAGTTCTAGGATTCTACGAGATGGGAAGACGGAGACTTGAGAGTGGAAGAACTGGACGTGATCCTCAAGAGTTAAGGATGCACTGATGGAAACCAAGGTCAAGATTATCCCTACCATGGCATTTTCAATTGGATGCGAACGCCAATAAGAAAAATAAAATAACTTGTTTGGAAAATTATGTTGGAAGACAGCTTTATGAATACCATGTTCCATCAGAAATAAACAAATAAACAGGCTGTAGAACAAATCAAAGCCGAATTCTTCCTGGAAGTTATAATGACACGGTGGAGACCATTGTCCTTTGAGCAGTCATGAGAACAGATGACTTACTGAAAAACATAGTAACACTAGGAAAAGAGGAAGACCAAACATAAGATGAGCTGACTCAAAAAAGGAAGCCATAACCTTTAGTTTGCAAGCCACTAACAGGGGTATTAGCGACAGGACTTTCTGGAGGTCTTTGATTAATTTGGTTGTCTAAAGTCTGAAAGGACCTGATGATGCCCAACAAAGAAAATCATGTTCATCTGGGAGTCTGTTGCAGCGAAACCAAGGAAGAGTCCTGCCGCCTTGGGTTAAAAACATTTTGCACAAAAGGAGTACTTCACTTGGAGAGAACCCCTTGTTTATCGTGAAGGGGAAAGACATCATGAGGGATGTTGTCCACCATCAGGGAAAGCCAAATTTGTTTTGAGACACAGCCATAAGTAAACACTAGGTTGTTACTTGGAAACTCAGTGTAGGGTAGCAAACAGAGTGGCAGACTAGGATTCAGGAGGCCTGTGTTCGAATCCCTGCTCAGCCGTGGAAACTTGGGTAGAACCATTCCTTAAATTTCTCACTTACCTGGAGCTACTATAAGCTGGTCACAAGCCGAGAACACGTAATACCTAGGTTCTCACCTGGTTTACTGATCAAGCTCAGTCCCATTGCAGGTGGTGGGGGGGGGGGGCAAGGAACCCAAAAAAGTAAGCTGGGAGCCAGCAAGCACCACCAGCAGGGCTCCGCAGAGCAGCTCTCCTTCCAGGCAGCTTCTCAGACTCTCCAGGAGGAAAAGTAGGATGACCACTCTGGACATGCCCCGTTAGCCAGCAGGCAGCTGCCACTTGGGCAAGCCGACCCTGTAAGGGCACCAGGATCCACCGCCATCCAGTGTGGAAGGTCCTCGGATGAAAGCCTCCCCTGGCCAAGGACTAACATGTGGGAGCCTGGCTGCTTGCGCATTCTGAGAGATGCCTAAAGGAGAAGCCGAGGCACTCTGCCCAATCTGACTTTCTCCTGCCTTGCCTCCCACAGAATGCCTGAGGAAGGTAGTGGTACATAGTGGTTAGAACAGGAAGCTGTAGCCAGGAAACTCACAGTCACCATCTGGCAGTTCAACCAGCCTCACAGGAGGACAAAAGCAGCCGCATGCTTCGTCCCGAATGCGCTGAGGCTTCTCTGAAACTCCTCCTTTGCCCTGGGTCTGCTCCACGTCCAGCTCTGTGAGCTCAGGACACGACACATCTCCCCACCCCACCCCACCCCGAGCCCCCGTCTCCCTCCTCTCTTCTGCCAGCTTGCCCCTGGTCAGAGGGAAAGGGGTCAAGGCAAAGGCAGCCCCCGAGGCCCAAGAAGGCAAGGCTGCTGCAACCACCCCGCTCCCCCCTGCGCTGCCTCAGTTCCACGTCCCCCGGAAGGGAGCGGCCCAGAAGTGCCCTCTTCTCTCCGGGGCTCTGCTCTGCAGCTGGCCAATGGCCCTGGCACCCCCCTTTGCCTCCCAGCACTCGCCTCCGGAGCACGGGTAAAGGCGAAGGCTGAAGACCAGCTGCCCGCCTCCTGCCACCCCCCCCCCACCTGCATTATGGGGAAGGCTGGCCCTTCTCTTCAACAGACCGCTCCGGACCTGAGAGATCTTCTCCTGTGCCCACAATACGGCGGGGAACCAACGGTGGTCCCGGTCGGCTTTCGGGGCTGGTCGGCTTCCTGCCCATCGGCCTCTGGGTGGCCACTGAAGAGACCGGGCGAGGGGACCCCCCACTCTGACCCTGCTTCAGGGCTCCTCTTGTGTCCTTGGGAGTCAAGGGGACCAGCCCAGCAGATGTAGTGAGGGGTTGGGGGCCGGGGGGGCGGGGTTTCTCCTTGATTTCCCTAACACACTGACCCCTAGTCCCCGGACCACAGACGGCACCTCCCCCTCTGGGCCTCCACTTCCTGCCCAACAGTCAGCTTGCCTTGAGCTGCCCTTTGCAGGATGAGTCCCAGATGCATGGGAGGAGGCAGGAACCAGGAGCCAGCCAGAGCGCCTGGGGGAGACCCGGCCCCTGGAGAGAACACCCACCCACCCTTCCTCCCTCCCTCCCAGCAGCCACGGTCCGAGTCTGGTCCCAGCACGAGACTTTATTTCATGACCGTCCCTTTGTCTCACAGCCTGTCCTTGCTGAGGCGGGAGGGCCGTTCAGCCAGGGGGCCAGCGCATCTGGCGCCCCCCCCAGCACGTGGAAGTGGAGGTGATAGACAGATTGAGCACCATCCTTCCCGTCGTTCACCACTGAGAGAGAGAGAGAGAGAGAGAGAGAGAGAGAGAGGTCTGGCAGGAGCAGACTGGTCGGGGAGGGGGGGCTGCGAGCCTGTGAGGCCCACACCTGAGAGGGACCCACAAAAGCCAGACTCTGCCTCCCTCGCTTCCTTTCGGCCTAACGCCCCTGGCCGGGCTGCTGTGAGGAGACGGTGCCACTCCCTACTCACGAGAGAGCGGACCGACGGTGGCCCGGAGGGGGGGGCACACCTGGGCTGTGTCCGCAAAGCTCAATTAGAAAGGGAAGCGGGTGCTCCCCCCCCCGCGCCTGCACTCCTCATCCATGAAATTGGAGCCCCCCCCTCCGGGCCCAGCGGTGGCACCCTGGACCAAGGCCCGAGAGACCCTTAGCATAGCAGCTGCTCCGTGCTGGGGGGGTGAGGGGCCCCCCTCCAGCTCTGCCTGCTGTGACCAAGGTCCAGGACCTCTGGGGGGGCAGTGGGAGAACGGGCAGCCATAACCTCCCGGGGGGGGAGGGCAAAGAGGGCACCAGAGAGTGCCCAGGGTGGGCAGGGGGCAGGGGCTCAGGCGCCCACTCACCGACACGGTAGCCCTCCGAGAGGCCTTCCGCTTGGGCCACCTTCGTGGCTACCACCAGCAAGTGTCCCAGGAGCTACCAATGAAAAAAACTGGGTTAAGAAAGGGGCTTTGCTGGGAGGCAAGTGAAGGGGGCTCCTCCCGGTGGGCCCCCCCCCCCACAAAAAGGAAGTCCTAGACCAGCCTCCAGAAGAGAGCAGGCGGCCTTTGGGGAAGGGCCCTTGGGCAGAAGAAGCCTTCATGGACTATGTACAGCCTCTCCTCTTCTGCCAGCTTGCAGGCGCAGGAGAAAGGGGCCAAAGGGGCTGCTGTCCACAGGCCCCCCCACCTCCCCCCCCACACACACTTATGACCCGTGAGAGATGGCTAGTCCCTGTCAGGCTTGCCTCAGGGGCCAAGGCAGCTGCCCGCCCTGGGGATACCCCGTGGGCACTTCCTGAGTGGATTAGGGGGTGCAGGGAGGCCCCCCCCTTCTGCCCCAGGGCCCTTCCAGGGGAGGGAGGGAGAGCAGGAGGGCAAAAGGCAGGAAGCCCCAGCAGGAAGGGGCTCTCCCACCCGGGGCTGCGCCCTGGCCCCCCCCCCCCCGACCACGCAGGGCAGGAAGCAGGAGGGCACGCGAAGCCCAGCTGCCAGACTGGAAGCCCCAGAGAGGGAGGCGGCGGGGGGGGGGGGGCTTTCCACGTCCAAGGACGCTGCTTGGAGCCTGAGCCTCGGGGACGGGGGTTACACGGAGCCCTGGGTTGCCCCCCCCCCCCGCCGAGCCGGGGCCCGCTTGTCCCTCTCACCTGGGCGTCGCTCTCGGCCACGCGGCTGATCCGCGGGATGGGGCGCCGGGGGATCACCAGGAAATGCACCGGGGCCTGGGGGGGCCGCGTCTCGGAAGGCCAGGCACTGGGGGGGGGGGGGAGCGGAAGAAAGAGAGGCAGAGCGAGTTCCCCGAGCCCCCCCCCCCCGCGCATCCCTCTGGGGGCCTCTGCACAGGCTCAGGGGCGCGCTGCGGCGCCTCTCGTGGTCCACCCACCTGGTCGTCTTCGTAGAGGATCTTCGCCGGGAGGGAGCCGTCCAGGATCCTGCTGAAGACGGTGGGGGCGGGCGTCTCGGCGGCGCGCTGGGCCCGATCCACCTCGCCCTCCGGCTCGCCGCCGCCGCCGCCGCCTCCCCCCCGAGCGCCCGCCAAGCCCCCTCTGCAGGCAAGACAGCGGCGGCATCAGCGCCCTTGGCCCGCCCGAGCGCGCGACGAAGGGGCGGCCGGGGCCCCCGGAGGAAGGCCGCTCGCCCGCCTCCTGCCGGGACTCCTTCCTCCCCCACCCCCCGGCTGAACCGGGGTCCGCGGCGCGCCCTCCCACCGAGCCCCCCCCCTCCTCACCTGCGCAGGTGGCCGCCAGCCCCAGGAAAGCAGCGCCCGCCGCGCCGCCCCTCTCCCGACCGCCGCCGCCGCCATGGCCGTGCCCGCGGCGCCCCCTGCGCGGCTCCTCCTCCGCCGGGGCCGTCCCCGCCCCGGCCGCCGCAGGCCAGCCCCCCAGGAAGAGCGCCCTTTCGTGGCTCGCGCCAGCCCGATGCTGCCCCACAGCCCACCGCCGTGGGGCGCCCTGCTCGGCTAAGGAGGCCGGAGCACCCTGGGCAAGGGGGGGGGAGGGCAGAAGAGAAGAGGGGGGGACACGCTGGGGTGTGGGTCGGTCGCCTTTTCAGACTGGACGGTTGGGGGGGGGGGCTGTCCCAGGACGTCGAAGGCGGGCGAGCCCACCAGCCCCACCCGCTTGGTGAGGAGAAGGGCAATTCCTGCCTGCCAGGCTGGGCGGCTGCTGTCCCCCCCCCCCCCCGGGGAGGACGGTGCCTGGCCCTCCGGTCGCCAAGGTCAGCCCTGCTTCTGCCCTTTCCCTCAAGCAGCGCCAGAGCCTGGCTCAGCGGCTGGTCGCCTCAAGCCTATGTCTCCCCCCCCCCCCCCCCAGCAAAGATTCACAAGCAGGTGCCCTGCTTGGACCTCCCACAGGCAAAAGGACTCTGCAGACACACCCACACCCACCTGCCCTCTGAGACTGGCACCCCCACCCCCTGCTTCCCAGCCAGGTCAGCTGCCCAGGTAAAACCTCTGGCATGGATCCACCAGGGCAAAGGGCAGAGAACTGGGTTTGCTTTTAAAAATATGCCCCCCCCCCCTGCACTTAATGGTTCCTGGATGCCTCCTGTGCATGCACACGCACACATACACATCTCCAGAAAAGGTGGCTTTGCTAGAAAGTGGACTGTGCCCACCCATTCACCCCTGGAACTCATTGCAAGGCAAGGCAAAGGGGACGTCCTCCAACCATCCGTTTTGACACCCTACCCCCCCCCCCCCCCCAAATTTCTCTTCATGGTGTTCAGATTTCTGGGGATGGTGTGGAAATCGGATGGGGGTGCTCCGGAGTCACCTGCCCCTCCTCCAAACTCAGGAGCCAGGCCTAACTTGGGCAGAAATGGGGCCTTTTATTCATTTCTCAGCACAATTGGGAAAGGAGGATCCCCCAGCCCCACAGTTCCAGAGGCTCCCAGCAAGCGCATCGGCTCCTCTGTCTTCAGCCCCTTCTCAGCCCCCTTCTGGTGGGGGGGCTTCAGAAGCCCATGCGGGCCTGCTTGCGAGGGGGCGGCTGGGAGCCCTGGGACGAAGGGGGGTAGCGCTGGCTGCCGCCGCCCGCCGCCCAGAGAGGAAGCCTGGCTGCCGGGCAGGTCCTCGGGGGGGCTCCGGGGGCTCGTCCCAAATGGCCAGGTAGTCACGCAGGGTCCGGCGGCGCTCCCGGGGGATCCCGCGGGCCTGCAGCGTCTGGGAGGAGAGCAGCTCGGAGGGCGGCTGGCAAGAGGCCGACGACGCCCCTTGCTCTTGGGAAGAGGCCGGGGGGCCCGGCTCCGGGAGGGGAGCGCCCCGCCCCGCCGAGGAGGGCCCCTCCTCGGCCGACTCAGCTGGGGTGGGCTGGGGGCCGTCGAACCCCGAGGAAGCGCCCCCGCTGCTGGGCCACCCGGAGGAGTCGCTGAGGTCCGACTGGCAGCTGGTGGAGGAGGTGAAGCTGCCCGAGAGGCTGGGCGGGCCCCCCCGGGCCCTCTTGCGCCGGCGCCGCCGCTCCCCGCAGGGACTGCCGCTGCTGCGCCGCGCCCAGGCCCAGCTTCTCCTGCCACCAGGCCCCCCCAGCCGCCGTCCCAGGCGCACGCCAGCCGCTCGCTCAGCTCGTCCAGCTGGGCCGGGGGCTCCGGAGGCGGGCCGGGGGGGCGGGGGAGCCGGGTCTCGCCCCTCCCAGAAGGGGCAGAAGGGCAGCCTTTCCTCCATGGCCCGGCGCAGGCCCTGGCGAGCCCCCACACAGAGGGGGGTGTCCCCCGGTCCGCTCCCCGCAGCTCCGGGCGGGCGAAGAGATAGTCCTGGCTGAGAGTGGCCGAGGGCAGCGCCCGACCCTGGGCTTGCGGGGGCAGCTCCATCCAGCAAAAATAGAAGTCCCGGAGCCAGCGCCGGTAAGGGAAGGAGGCGGCAGAGGCGCCGGTAGGGGTTGCCCCTGCCGCGTGCTCCGAGGACGGAGGGGGGTCCTCCCGGCAGCCCCCAGCCGCTTCTGAGTCTCCTCTGGCGCCCTTCGCTCCGGAGGGAGCACCTGGATCCAGGGCGGGGGGCCCATCCTGCCGCTTGCCCTGGCCCGCGTTCGGACGCTGGTGGAGCAACGGCTGGTAGAAGATGTCTCCTGCCCTCCGAAAGCTGGAAGACCAACAGAGCCTCGCGCCGGCCCTCCTGGCCAAGGGCACCCGCAATGCCTGCAGATGGGGAACAGAGGAGGGGTCAGGGGGTCAGGGGTCACCAGGGGGGAAACAGGTTGCTGCAGGTTTCAGTTGCTCCTCTAAATACCTTCTAAAGGGGACTGAAAAATGGTCAGGAAAAGGCACACACACACACACAAAAAACAAGCACTGTTGGGGAGAGGGAACGCGGAACACATGGGCCGAAATCCTACTGGTATTCCCATCAGATTTGCCAAAGTTGTCTCTGCTACTTGTGGCTAATTGGCCAGGTGGCCTAAGGCGTCTCGGTTGTACAGAGAGGCGCATGACCAGGCACGCGGCCGAGACGCCCTGGCACGGAGTCAGTTAACCGCAGTAAGCGAGTCAGGCCAACCTTGCACAAGCACCTTTAGGATTCTGGCTCAACCGACTCAGGAATGCGAACGAGAGAGAGGGCAGCAGGGCTCACACGGATAAACCTGAAACCAGGTGAGCAGTTTCTAGTCCGGCCGGTAGGAGAGCTCAGCCCAAAGTGCACAAGCAGGACAGGGAGCAAAAGGGCACCCCAAGAACAAACGGCGCACAAAGGCCCTTGCCTCCGAGAATGGCCGCTTCCTTATGCTGCTAAGTGCCCTCTCGACGGCTGGTGCCCCCCCAGCACAACTAGGTGCCCCTCTGCGCACAAGGGAGTGCGTTCGCAAGCGGAATCGGTCAACATCAGCCAAGCCCTCCTGCAGCCAGCCACTGGGAATCCCTTTCTTTACACCTGATGGGCTCGGGGGGGGGGGGGGGGTGGGGGGGTTTCTGGGACGTGTATAAAAGGAGCTGCTGCCCCCGTGGGCAGGAATGGCACCAGGCAGCCGGCGCTGAGCATTTAAAAGTGGGCAAAGGAGCGCCTGAACTGAACCCCGAGGGAAGGCCGACTGGAGCCGGCAGCCCTGGGTTCATGTAGAACCACTGGGGGGGGGGGTGTAGAAAATGGGTGGGGGCTGAGAGGAATGACCCCCCCCCCCCCGCATGGACACGGGCGCCAACAGGCAGTGAGCGCGCCATAGAACGTGTTCGTCGAAGGAAGGGCTGCGGGGAAGAGAGACCCCGCAAGACACCTTTTGGAGCAGAGAGGCAGCCACCGATCAGTCTGGGATGGAAAGCAAGGGAAACGTTAAGGGAACAGTGAAAAAAGGGTCCCGCTCCACCCCCGCCCCCCGCCCGCCTCCAGGTTTCTGCTTTACCCTCTGCCTCTCTTTGGCTCCCAGTCCAGACCCACAAGTAGCGCCTGCCCCCTGCCTGCCCGATTCAGAGCAGAGTGGACGTGGAAGGACCACCTGTTCTCGTCCAGAAGCGGGGCAGGTGCCCAGCTGGCAGGAGACCAGAGCCTGTGCCAGCTGGGCAACCCCGGTGGAGGCAGCGTCCTGCCTTACCCCCTTCCTCTCTAAGAACGGGGGGCTCGGCTCCTCTCCTCTCCCTGCCACGTACCAGCCATTGGTGCTGTGAGGCGTTGGCGCAGGGCGTTCTCCTGGACAGGCACTTGCATCGGGAAGTGAGGCAGACATTCCTGGATGGAAGACACCTTCTGTGGGGGGCCCAGGAGTTGGCACGGGGTGCTGAGGCCGCCTGCAGAAAGAGGGCTGTTGCAACACCAGCCGGCCACGGCTTCCCCTCCCTGTGGGGTCTTCTCCGAAGACAGCAAAGCCTGCCATGACTTGCCCCCGCCAGCTGAGGCAGTTGCAGAGCGGGGCCCACGGCCCGATGCCCACCCTCGGCACCCAGTGCCCACCCCCCACATACCCATGTACTGCAGCAGCAGCAGCTCCTGAGAGTGGTGGGTGCCCAGCAGCAGCTTGTGGGGACGTGGCGGAGCACTGGCTGGCGTGAGGTGGACGTAGAGGGGGGGGCCCACTCATCATGTGTTCCCAACGGAGAAGAGGCACCAGCGGAAAGCGCTCGTCCAGCACATACACCGAGAACTGGGGCACAAAGAGCAATCAGAGCGTGCCACCCCCCAGGAGAGGAGTGCTACAGGCCCCCGGGCATCCCCCCCCCCCGACCCATGCTGAAGTCCAGTGGGAGGCAGGGCAGCAAACGGCCAGTGCATGGTCTAGAAAGGGGGTCCCTGAAAGCTGAGAGTCACGTGTGCCCCCCCCTCTAAACCACCTCTCTCACTCCCCAACTATAAAACAGAGGGGAGAAGGATCATCTGCCATGGATTCCAGAGTGAAAGCTGCCCCGGGGCATCGGAGGGGCCTGGGCTGGGGAAACCCCTTCTGACCTTGTCACCCCCACTCCACCCCATAGGCAGGAGGAGCAAGCAGACAAAACGGCCCAAGGCCTGCAGGACAATGAGCTGTTTTTAAGGAGCCGCAGGTTTGGAGCAGAGCGTAGGGTTGGGCACCTTGGCAAGAAGGCCTCTCGTGAAGGCTGGGAGAAGGAAGGAGGGACTCTGGGCACAAGAACACCCCCCCAAGAGGGAGGGAGGGAGGGAGACTCTGTCACTTACCTGGGTGGCCACCAGCTGGTGGTAGGGCTGAGCCTGGCCCAAGTACTTGGTGAAGACCAGGCGCTCCCCACGCTGGCACTCTGCTTCAGCTCCCACCTTGAAGAGCTCGACATGGCAGCCAGAGGGGGCCTGGAACCATCAAGAGATGCTGAGTGGGGGGGGGGGACGGGACGTACAACATCACCCCCACCCTCCCCTCCTCCTGCCCTTGGGCCTTCCAGGCCTTCCTCTTGGCCAGTATTCCAAACCTCTCCTGGAACAGCCATGATCCAGACAGGCTGGGCCACCCGCTAAATATGCAAGCAAAGAGCTACCCAGACAGCAGCTGTTCCCCCCCCCCCCCCGCTCCCCTCCTTGCAACGTCACCTTTCCCTGGCAAGAGACTCACCCTCCGGTCAACACTCATCAGACCCGTGCGATCCGCAAAAGTGAGCACGCAGGGGTGGGCAGTAAACTCACTCCAGCGCCAAGGCGAGGGGTCACGGAAGAAGGCGGTCTCCCGGTCCTGGTGCAGGAGTCGAGGCCTAGCCAGAAAGACAGTCCAGGTGAGTCCAAAGGCAAGCCCCCCACCCCACCCCCACCCCCGTGGGTCCCTCAGACCCTTGCCTGTGGCTCTGCCTCAGGCTGGCAGGCAGCTCCCCCAAAGCACAGGCATGGCAGGGAGCGTGCCTCCTGCCCAAACGGGCAAGGCGGCTGCAACCCAAGGCCTGGCCAAGATCTCACGATCCGCCCAGGATCTCGGCTGGATTCAGAGAGCATGAGGAGATGAGGGAGACCGGCTTCCCAAGGTCATGGCGCTCTCAGAACAGAAGAGGGCGGGCAGAAGGGGAAACGCGCCCTGCTCTGGAAGATGCCCAGAGAAGGCCATCCCGGCAGAGGCTTGAAACGGAAGAGTTTCAGGGAGGCCGTTAGGTGGGAGCCGCTCCAGCCTCGTGGTCCTCTTTGCTTTTACAGCCTGGTTCTCAGACGGAAGGCCTCAGAGGCTTTCCAGGGACAGGGTCGGCTTCCCCAGCAGCCCAACAGAACCACGGCCGCACGTTTCAGCCTCCACTTAGCTCTGCCTCCTCCACCATCGAGCCCAGGGGAAGATGAAACCGCTCTGGAATCCAAGCAGGCTTCCTCCAGAGCTGCTGTTTTCTCCTAAGGAGACCACCAAGCATCCACAGGTGCCTCCTTCCAAGTCCCCCTAATGCTCACCTTGCCTCGACATTCCACAGGTACACTGCTCCCCGGTGGGTGCAAAAGGAGAGCTCACCAGGCAGGTGGGGGCTGCGCAGGAAAAGCAAACAACAACAACAACAACTCTTCTTGCTCTGGGGAGGCAAGGCATGGGGCGGGGCGGGGCGGGGGCAGACGATGCCACTGGATTCCACGGCGGGAACCCCGTGGCTGCTGGTCTGTGTGAGTCTCCCCCTCCCCCAGGCCACACCAAACCTACAGGGGATTCTTGAGGGTTATGCAGAGATGGGGGCTGTGGGCACCTTCTTCCTTCCTTTCCACTTGAGGAAACAAAAAAGGAGAGTCCAGAGCTCTTGAACCCGAGGCACGAGATGCTTTTCACAGCTTGTGCCTTTGCTGGCCAGCTGGCTGCACCCCCTCCCTGGAGAAGGTCCTTTTGGCCAACGGTTGCTTGGCCCCCGCCACCCGAGATCCCTGGAGGAGCCCCCACCCCACAAGGTCCTTCCTCCACCGGCAGGCATGTCTCAGGCCTCCCCTTCCCCCAGCTGACGGTCTCGACAGACACGCCAGACAGTCCAGGAGAAAGTGGCTTTGGGTTCTGGGTTCAGCACTTGGTCTCCTCACCTGGGGCTAGGGGTAGAAAATCAGTTTTTTTTTCTGGGCGTCTGCCTCAGGATGTGGCTATTTGGAGGGAGGGAGGGAGGGACCACACCCCCTCTTCCCGCCAGCAAACCCTCCCCCCAAAGGTAGTGGCACACTGACCACAGGAAGCGACAGGGGTCTGGAAACAGGAGAGCGCCCAGCACGGCCTCAAGGGCAGACGGGCCATCTGGGCGCCAGTGGACACGGCAAAGGTGCCATTCAGTGGCTGCCCAGAGAGGAGACTCCCCCTTCTCCCAGATGGACAGACGGATGGACGGACGGACAGTCAGACAATCCCCCTTGCCAGGCACATGGCCAAACACATTCGGAGCTGACGACTGAGATCAGTGTAAATCAGCAACTGGTGGCCAGATACTCTGGCCGGCTGCCGCCCTGAGCTCCACGGGGAGGGGTGGGGGACAAAGCGCTTACCTGACCGTGACGGAACAGCAGGGGTCGCTGGTGTGAACTACCTGGAGTGGATCAGGAGCCTCTCCAGATCGCATCCTCCACACGCCACAGTGATGGTCTGAGCGCACTCCAATGAAGTCTGTGTTTGGGGGGCAGGAGACAGAGACCCTCTTAGGGCTGAAACCTGTCCACAGGGAGGGAGGGAGGGGCTTCCGGGGAACCTCCTACTCACCACTGCCGTCTACTCGGGCTGCTGCCACCTGCCGAACTGCCTCACTGAGCTCAAACTGGGCAGGGGGGCTCCGGATTCGAGGTTTCAGGGAGCTGCTGAGGGTCACATCCTGGAAGCCTGGAGGAGCCACTAAGGAAAAAGGGGAGGGGGTCCCCTGGAAGGGGCTCAGGCAGGCAAAGGGAGGAGGCAGCCAAGGGGAGGGAGGGAGGGAGGGAGAGGCTTGTGCCAGTGCCATGGTAAAAGGGGCAGGCCAGCCGCTGTCAGTCAGCCCCCCACCCCTCCCTCCAGACTCTTTGGATGGACCCGATCCCATCACGTACGTAGAGGATACAAAGCTGGTTCATGGCCCTCCCCCGGCCGGGTGTACCAAACACCCTCCACGTGTGGGTTCCCGAGGGGCCCCGTCGGGCAACCATGCCAGGGCTCCCCCAGTGGGGGTGTCGTCAAAGGCCAGGCACCTCCACCGTTGCGCCAGGTCCTCATGCACCTGCTGCGCCATCAACTCCAGCGGCACCTCAAACAGCCAGTCCCCGGTACAGGTGGGTGACTGTGCGCACGTGCTGCTTGGTCCAGACTTCAGGACACCTACAGGGGTTGGGGAGAAGGGAGGGTCGAAGCCATCAACCCACCCAGGGCCGAGGAAGGAAGCCCATCTTCCCCTCCCACCCCACGCCCAGCTGCTCCTGCTGCCTGGATGCTGTCTCCCCCCCAGGAACTGAAAGGCAAGACACCTCTGGCCGTTCCCAGAGTGGCTCCAAAGGTTGGCAGGGACTCAGCACAGGAGCCCCCCCTCCCCCAAACAGGCCACCTGGCTCAAAACACAGCACCCAGAGCAGAAGTCAGGATTCTTTCTCCCCCCACAACCCAACGTCTCCCCTCCCCTCCCCTTGCCCCAAATCAGGTTCCCAGCCCTTACAAATCTGTGGGAAAGTGCAGAGCACTTTCGGATGCTGGGCGAGAGTCAGGAGGTGGTGCGTGGGGCTGATTCTGCGCCCCGCCCCTCCCCAGCCAGCCACCATGGAACAAACCGTGCAAGACGCACAGTGTGCGCAGAACTTCCTGGCCAATGTCATTGGCCAGGGGTCCTGAGTGCTTCTCGTCCCAGCCCTGTGCACCCCCCCCAGGGAGGCAGACCCAAAAGGCTCCCGGCACTGCACCACCAGCCTCAGCTTCAGCCTGGGTTCAGGAGGAACCAGAGGGGCTTCCAAACACTCAGAGAACAGGCGCACACGCCCACCCCTGCTCCCTATGAGCAAATGGCTAAGCTGGGCTCGGGGCAAGAGCTTCCCCGGACTGCACCCTCTGAGCTTGTGGCCGAGGCCTGGAGCCAGCCAGCCAGCCAACAGAAGGCTGGATAAGAAGAGACTTCCTCTGTAGATGTGCAGAATTCCTCTCCCTCGTGAATCAGTTTCCTCCTACTCAGCACTAACTGAAACCACAAGCGCGCCAGGGACATGTTCACAGAGTCACAGCATCGTGAAGTTGGAAGGGGCCTACGAGGCCATCAAGTCCAACCCCCTGCTCGATTCAGGAATACAAATCAAAGCAGATCCGCCTGGTGCCTGGCTAAGTTTCTCTTGAAGGCCTCCAGCGTTGGAGCCCTTCACCCCCCCTCGAGGTAGCTGGTTCCACTGTCTCACTGCTCTAGATACTTAAGAGGTTCTTCCTGATATTCAGCCGAAATCTGGCTTCCCATGACATGAGCCCATGGTTGCGTGTCCTGCCCTCTGGGATGTTCGAGAACAGATCCTGCCCCTCCTGTGTGTGACAGCCTTTCAAGTAGCTGAAGACTGCTCTCCTCTCTCCCCTCCGTCTTCTTTTCTCAAGGCTAAACAGGTCCAGTTTTTTCAGTCTTTCCTCCTCAAAGGGCTTGGTTTCCTCCCCCCCACCCCCCCCCCCGGTCCTCCTTGTTCAGGCACCAGGTGCTGCAACGGAGATAGCGGGGGGGAGAGGAGAGGGAGGGGCGCACCTTCTGGAATGGCCCTGGCCTTCGAGGTCCCTCAGGATGCGGGTCGCGCTGCAGACGGTGTCCTGGGCAGCCCTCTGCAGGGGGTGGAGGCACAGGGAGAGTCAGAAGAGGTAGGGGGTGGTTCAGGCCAGCAAGCCCCCTGGAGCCCCCACACCCAGCGCTGCCTGCCCGGCACAAGGAGGGGACCCACAGCCTGCAGCCAGGAAGGACCCCTTCATGCCACTGAGGAGCTCCAAGGAAAGACGGGCGGGGGCCCCTTAGGCCAGGGGCCCTGCCCATTGGTCTGGGCGCATCACAGCAGGCCTCTGGGGAGGGGGGCGGCAGGGGCAAGCTGTTGCCCAGAGGCATGGCCTGCTGCAGGTGAGCAACGCAGCAGCCCCCTGCCCTCTCTGGGCAGAAAACCAGAGACCGAAGAGGGACACAGGGCTCACCCACGCCAGCCCTACTACTGAAGGCTCATCCACACACACCCTGATTCCCAGGTGGATCAGACTGCACCGCAGCAAGGGGTCACCGCGGACCCTCCCTCTCCAGGCACCTCCCACCCAAAGAGAAGGAAGGCAGACTCACCGGGATGTGGGACTTGCCCAGGTTGAAGTGCTGATGCAGGAGGCGGCCGGTCCCGCCGAAGGCCACCTCCGGATGGTCCAGGAAGAAGGTGCCCAGCTGCAGGGAGGAGCAGAGCGAGACGGGGCTTGGCTTCCGGGTCAGCCCCGCGTCCCGTGCCCTGAGCCCGTCCCCCCTCCCCCTGGACTCCCCCCCCCCAAATACCTGGTCCGTGAAGCGCAAGGCGTTCCGCGCCCCCGTGTTGGTCTCCTCCGCTGCCCGCTGCATCCGCCCAAGGTATACCATGTCCTCGGGGGTCAACGTGGGGACTCTGCAGCCTGGAGAGGGCAAGGGGAGAGAGCCATGCCCTTTGACCTCTGCCCTGTGGGAAGTGGGGGGGGGGGGCTTGGGAACGGGCAGCCCAGCCCAGGGGGTCCAGGGAGGGCAAGGGGGCTCTTACCAGCCCCGGGCGGCTTCACGGGCAGCGGGGCAGCCGTCGCGGGCAGCCAGCTCTCCCGAGCATCCTTCCTGTGGCGGGGCAGGAACTCCAGCTTCGCCGGGGGGGGGGGGCAAAAAAAAGGGGGGGGTTAGCGAGCAGGAAGCGCCCCACCGCCACCCCCACTGGGGAGAGCTCCCGGGGCGGAGCAGTCTACCGCGGCTCTCCCTGCCCGCAGGATCTCCAGCAAGGCCGGGGAGGGGCCGGGCGGGGGGGGGGGGAACCTCACCCGGGCGCTTGGCTTGCAGGACGCCCCCTCCGGGGCTGGGCGACCTCTAGCCACCCGCGGCGACCGAGCTGCAGCCCCGGGAGCCCAGGGGCCGCTCCGACCAAGGACCGGAGAGGAGGGAGCCTACGGGAGGGGGGGGGGACGCTCCGACCCCCCCAAGGACCCCCCCTCCAAGAGCCGCCCTTACCTCCTCCTCCTGCTGCTGGCCCTGCTCCTTCCGCTCCCGGGGGGCGACCCCCACCCGCCCGTACTCGCCCCAGCCGGCCAAGAGCGGGCTGCCGCGGTAGGCTCGGCGGGCGGGGGGGGCCGGTGCGGAAGCAGCCGGGGAAGAGGGGGCTCGGGAAGGCGGCCATGAGGCGGCAGGTAGGACGGAGGGACGGACGGATGCCCCCCCCCACCGCCCCGCCACTAGACTTCCCTGCCGCCCGGCACTTCCTGGGGGTGCGCGGCGCAAACGGGCGCTTCCCAGGCTCGAACCCGCACCACCCGAGCGCCCGGAGGAGCCTCGGAGGCGGAAACGGCCAGAGCGGAGAGCGACGGGGTCGCCATAGCGGCGGCCGCGGGTGCCCCCTAGCGGTCGGAGGATCACACACATACAGACACAAAAACAGTCTCTCTCTCTCTCTCTCTGGATTATCCCCACCCGTGCCACCACCTTCACCCTTCGGACTAGGTGACCAGAAGTATTAATTTATATCGCTTTTCACCCCATTCCTCTCCAAAATACATTGATTCTTCTGCTGGCCTATAGACTTTCCCCTTCAAAAAAAACAAAACATGCTCCAAATATAAATTCCATACATCGTTAAAATCTTTCTTTATACTAGTCTTCCAGTTTAATTTGTCGCTTTTCCAATTCTTTGCAAATTTTAATCTTGCTACTGTAACCATTATAACAATTAACTCTTTCTGTTCTTTTTTAAGATGATCATTCTTAATTATCTTAATTATATTTTGTAGGCATCCTTCAATCTTGAGAGACTATGGGAACGTGCTCTGTATGGAGGACTTGGAACAGCGTCTTGTGTGGCTGAGAAGGCCAATTCGAGAGGGACCATCCCTTCCACACTTAAGACAAATACAATCTGTCCCCTGTCCAGCTCCCTGGTTTTGCTCGTTTAGGGACTGCCTCTTTGCCTCGGTCTGCTGGACAAGGGTCTCTTCAGATTGGGAGAGGCCATGCTGCACCGCCTGCCTCCAGGCTGAACGCTCAGAGGTCAAGGTTTCCCATCTGTTGAGGTCCATTCCTAAGGCCTTCAGATCCCGCTTGCAGATCTCCTTGTATCGCAGCTGATATAGAATTGATATAGAAAAGATATCCACATTGAACAAGTTTTGCTTATATATATATATAAGGTTCTGCTTTTCAGCAATCTTTGCCCATCATATATGCTTATGTTACTCTCTGCCTTTGCTATGTAACCTCTGAGGAATTTCTGGTATGGGATGGTACCAGGCACTGAAGATAAGAGATAGTTAGCTTGTCTTGCTAAAGTAGTCTTGTAGAAAAAAATTAAAATGCTATCCAAAATCACATAGAGAGGAGGGGAATGGGAGGGGAGATTTTAGACAGACTGTGAGCTCATCAGACCAATCGGCCTATGAGACAGGTAAGAAAATTGGGGTGTTACTGGGGGTGTTACAGGTATATAATCTTATGCACAACACTTTTTCGGCAGAGGGAGAGACTGTGATTGATTTCTTGATTACTCTCTCTTGCTCTCCGCTTTTGCAACTGCGTTACAATAAAGAACTCCTTTTCACTTTCACCCCAGCTTTGTAGATTTATTTCTACTATAGGTGGATATTTCCATAACAGTTTTGGTGTCAGAAGTGGGATCCGAGGGTTTCCGTTGTTGGCAGCGGGCGGTCCGGATACTGCGCCCTGGGGGCGCCCGGTTGTTTTCAACTGCCAGGTGATTCGTGGTCTCCGCTCCTGCCCCTGTGACATCGGAGTCCCCAAAACGGACCACCTGAGGTGAGGGTGAGAACGAGTTCACCGCCGGCTGAGGAGTCCTGAGGACCGAGACCATTCGGTGAGTAGTTTTGGTCAAGTAAGAACACAATGGGAAACTGTGCTAGCAAAAGGGAAAAATGGAAAGGACCTCGTTGGGGACGCCCAATCTTCGTCACACGTGACAGAGAAGATAGAGGTACCTTGGAACAGTCCACTGGGGGAGACTGTTTGAGCGCAGGGGGCGCCGTAGCCGTTACCGGAGGAGAGGGAGATGACCCACCTCCCTATCAAGGCCAGGCAGGGGGCTGACGGCCGGTAGGGAGAAGGGAATTGGAAGCTGTGGAGCAGTGGCTGTATTGGAGGGTGTGGGGAAAGTTGCAGGACCGGGGCAGTGTGGGTTGAAGCCAGTGGGGCTACGACTCACAATGGTAGGTTCGGGCACAGCCAGTGGGGCATGTGCGCCGAAAGGGGAACTAGGGGAGTTTCCCTCTGCCCCACCCGCCCCACAGTGGGACGTCCTGGATAACCTCCCGCCCTACTCCCCGAAGTTTTCTTGGGAAGAAGAAGGGGGGGCAAGGGGGCCCTGGCTGTGTTAACATTTAAGGAGGCCCGGGAACTACTCGGTGAAGCTAGGCGAAGAAAGAGGGTAGGGAAAAGGGAGCCCAAAGATGTGAGAGAGGGAAATGAGGCTCATGGAAATGGGAGAGACTTCCCCGCCAAAGGAGATGATGGGGCTCAGGAAACGGCAGTTATGCCATTACGACAGGTCCCGCTGGGGGAGGGGACCATAGGTTATGTAGAACATCCATTAACCGCCGGAGAATTAAGGGCGTTTAAAAACAGGCATGCCCAAGTGGGATGACGGTCCGATTGCATTTGTGGAGACATTGGACTCGTACTTAGGAACATAGACAAAGCCTTTAAACATCAAGGCAAGGAGGAGGGAGCAGAGGAGTATTTGGAAAAATTGAAGAAGGGAATGAAGCAGTACGTGGAGTTGGATCCCGAAAAGGCAGAAAATCAGGCAACATTGAAGTTACAATTCACCCAGGGCACAGCCCTGGATGTTAAGAAGAAATTGCAGAAGTTAGACGATCTAGCTGATTTGCCACTGGAGGACATTGTAAAGAAAGCAAGGAAGGTCATTGCGGGAAGGGAAGAGGTGCAGACAAGGAAACAAGTGAAAATGATGGCACAAGTAGTGAAGGAAATTCAGAAAGAGAGTGAGATGGAAAGAAGAGGAAGGGCGTTTCCTTTCAGGGGAAGAGGGAGAGGGGGCCAAGGGGGATTCAGAAGGGAGCCACCTCAAACGCGAATGCCCCAGAATCAGAGAGAAATGGAATAAGAAGGAAAGGAACAAAGAGGGAATCCAAAGGGAGGATGGGAGAAAAGAGGACAGGTGGGAGCTGTACCGACACAAGCGATGCAGCTAAAGGAGGAAGGAGATTCAGAATAGGGATGTCAGGGGCCATTACACCAGGGACCCACACTAAAAGAGCCCTTGATAAAATTAATAGTGGGTCCAGAGCGAGAGGAGATGACATTTTTGGTAGACACTGGAGCAACCTGCTCCACATTGTGCTGGAAAAATTCTAATTGGCAATGTACAAAGGGGAGGGTGGAAATATTGAGAGCCACTGGACAAACCGAGGAGGTTCCGATTTTGCAACCCCTCATGGTCAAAATGGAAGGAAAGGAGGGGCTCAGGGACAAGAGCTCCTCTGCCTTGGGATGTTTGTGCTGTATGTGAAGAGAAAGGGGGATAAGAGACTGAATCTGAGTCATTACCTCCAAGCATGTCAGCTCAGACAGCGGAGCTGTTTGCTCTAAAATGAGCGCTACAGTTAGCTGAAGGGAAAAGGATCAAAAGAAAAGGGGGGGATGTAACTTTCTTAGTAGACACAGGGGTGACACGACCAACATTGTCCAAAAGTGTACATGAAATGGAATCCTCAGGAGGAGTCCTAAGAGTAATGGGAGTGAATGGAGTCTCTTCGGAAGTTCCCATTTTGAAACCATTAAGCGTTAAGCAGGAGGGGAAGGTAGTGAGGAAAAGTTCAATTGGCTTGTTAAATTTTCTAGGGGATAAAGGGTTGAGAGTCGGCAAAAAGAAGGTTCAATTCGTGGAAAAAGAGGTGAAATACTTGGGACACATATTGAAAGGGGGGAAGAAATGCCTGGGAGAACAAAGGATTAAAGCACTGTTGGAAACCCCTAAGCCAAAAACAAAACGGCAGTTGCGGGGATTCCTAGGTATGGTTGGGTTCTGTCGAGCATGGATCCCAGAGATGTCAAAATTGGTCAATCCCCTAGTCAAAATGTTGGGACAAGAGGAACCTGACCCCCTGATCTGGACAAAGGAGGGGAATCGAGCCATAGAAGAGGTTAAGAAAAAGCTGACTGAGGCCCCAGCATTGGGCTTGCCAGATATGGGAAAACCCATTCACATATTTGTGTCAAATCAGGGAATGTTTGCAGCCGCAGTGGCAGCTCAGAAGAGGGTGGGGGCGATGCAACCGGTAGCCTATTTGTCTAGAACCATGGATCCAGTGGTGGAATCCTGGCCAACCTGTGTACAAGCATGCGAAGCAGCGGCTACCATGGTAAAGGTGGCTCGGAAATTATTTCCCTTATATGCCTTGGAGGTACACTCTCCCCACCAGATTAGGACCATACTGACGCCCTCAGCAAGTCGGTGGCTGAGCAATCAGAGACTCATGCAGGCAGAGGCCCTATTAATAGAAGGGAATAATGACCTACTGGTGGTGGTGGACGAAGTCGAGCCGGGGAGAGGCCTCCAGCCGTTGTTAGGCTATAAGGTAGAACCTTCAGATCATGATTGTAGACAAATAGTGGACTTTCAAACGAAATGGAGGAAGGATTTGCAGGAGGAACCATTAGAGGGCCCAGAGACGATTGAGTGGTACATTGATGGGTCCTCCAAAATGGTAGACGGAGTGCGAAAAAGTGGGTATGGAATTGTGACGGGAAACGGAGAAGTGGTGGAGCAGGGACAACTCCCACCCTCAACCTCAGCACAGACAGCAGAGGTGTGGGCGTTGAAAAGAGCTTTGGAGTTGGGAGAGGGGCTGGATCTTACTATTTACACAGATTCACGAGATGCGTGGGGAATTGCTCATGCTTTTGGAAAAATTTGGCAAGAGCAGGGATTGTTAAATTTTAGAGGAAAATCCATCGCCCATGAACAAGTAGTAGAGGGAGTGCTTGAAGCCCTGTCCAAGCCTCACAAAATAGCTATAGTACACATTTCAGCTCACCAAAAGGGAGACACAAAGGGAGCTGTGGGGAATCGGGCTGCGGACAAAGCCGCCAAGGAGGGAGCAGTTAACGGACCCTTGATCAAAATGGCAGCGGCCCGTATCCCTCAATATGGAAAGTGCCCCAAAGAACAGTGGGTATTCACTCGGAAGGAGCTGGAGTGGATGAGTGCAAACAGTGTTGAGGAAGAATCAGGCCGATGGGTGGCTTCGGACGGTCGGGAGTGAGTGCCGAAGTCAGTGGCTAATCGTATAATGCAGATGTTACATGGAGGAGGACACTGGAGACACAAAGTAGCAGAGGCGCTGGGAACAGAGTGGGTTGCCATGAGGATGAAACCTCGGACGGACATTGGATTGTCACCATTTGAGATGTTATACGAGCACAATGTACTGGGAAAGGAGGGCATGGTAGGGGCAGTACATGAATTGGGAGAATCTGCCTTGAAGGGATATGTTCTGGCCCTGTCTTCTGTTTTATTGTTTAATAGGATCCAGGGAATACAGCATCAGACTCTGCCATTGGAAGTAGCAGTGCATCCCTTCCTACCAGGACAGTACGTGTATGTGAAAAGGTGGAACGCTAGTCCCCTGGAGGCCAAGTGGGACGGACCATATCTAGTCTTGCTGACTACCGAGACTGCAGTCCGAACGAAGGAGGCTGGTTGGACACACCATACTCGAGTAAAGAAAGCCGCGGTTCCGAACAGCGAGCAGGAGAAGGAAGAATGGGTTTGCCAGACACCCGACCCGCAGGAGCCCCTAAAAATAAAACTATGGAAAAAGGGGGGGCGGAAGTGGGTTGGGGGTGGACCAATGATGTTAATACTAATTCTGTTCATAAGCTGTTGGGACATGGCTGTGGGACCAGGGACTGAGGGGAACTCGTGGGTAAGACACGCACACCACATGTTTAAGGCACATGGTAAAAACGTGACACTGGTATACGAGTCCCCTGTATCGGTTGGGTCCATGAGTTTGGTACCAGGACTTATTAATGACACTTCACTGATCGTGGCCTCTTTACAAAGTATTAGTGCCCCAGGGCAGACAGAGATTCTTTTTCATAGCGTTCCTACAAACCTAAATAAGGAAAAAAATCAGGTGGTTTAAATATACTAGAAAGACAAAGGGCTTGTGCTTCTGCTGTACTCATAAGGGCAATTGGAACTCCCGGGTGAAAGGTTATAATGAATCAAAGGAGAGATTTGAGAAAATAGGAAACTATTCACAGTGCGAGGGAGAATTTTGGTTGTCAAGTAAGGACCAAGAATTGTTTGGGGAGAATGGGACTAATATGACTGGGGAGCTGAAAAATGTCACGAGAGATGACAGTACTCTGGCAGATATTTACCCAGCCTTCCCACTGTTACAGGCCAATTACACCGGAGGAGGAAGTATTTGTGGACACATGATGCTTAAGGACCCTAATTTATGGTTCTTCTTTAAGGAATGGGCCACCAACTATCATCCAGGCTTCAGGAGAGGAGCGTGTGTAGGTATTGGATTTTTAACTTTCCCGGTGCAAGTCATTGGAACACAAAGAACCAGACACAAGAGGGATATAAAAACAATGAGGGATGGGGTGAGCGGACCTTTGGGCTCATCTTGTCAGGATGAAGTGATAATTGATAAACAGATATCAGATTCCAAGGCTGGGAGAGTGGGTGGTGGACTGGTCACTGGAGTTTTAACACTAAGCTCATATCCTGGTGTTATAGCTCAAGAAAATCGACGAAGTATTTTAGGACTGACTTGCAGATTAGAAAAGAGTGTAAATGCTACCACACAGATAGTACGAGAGTTACAAGAAGAAATTGGGAGTTTGCACCAGGTACAGATGCAACATTGTTTGGCCTTAGATTATCTCTTGGCCAAAGAAGGGGGATTCTGCAAAATAGTTGGTTCCGGATGCACAGTAGCTTATCATGACATGAACAAGTCCATTGAACATCACTTAGGGGAACTGAAGGAGACAATACAGAACAATATAAAAGACATTGGCAATCCATGGAGCTGGTTGACCGGTTGGTTACCTGACCTTGCTTGGCTAAAACAAATATTTGCCTTTGGTATCTTAATAGTTATTATAGGGGTAGTTGTCTGTTGCTGTATACAATGTATTCCTGTAGTTTTTACCTGTTTAAAAGGAATGGTTAGGAAACGAGGAAGGAAAGAGACTTTCATACCATTAAGAGAGAGTGTGAGTCAAGATGAAGAAATAATAACTGTCATTTACGATCCTGCTGGCAAAACTTGTTCAAGTATTTTTGGGGGGAATTGATATAGAATTGATATAGAAAAGATATCCACATTGAACAAGTTTTGCTTATATATATATAGAAGGTTCTGCTTTTCAGCAATCTTTGCCCATCATATATGCTTATGTTACTCTCTGCCTTTGCTATGTAACCTCTGAGGAATTTCTGGTATGGGATGGTACCAGGCACTGAAGATAAGAGATAGTTAGCTTGTCTTGCTAAAGTAGTCTTGTAGAAAAAAATTAAAATGCTATCCAAAATCACATAAATGGGAGGGGAGATTTTAGACAGACTGTGAGCTCATCAGACCAATCGGCCTATGAGACAGGTAAGAAAATTGGGGTATTACTGGGGGTGTTACAGGTATATAATCTTATGCACAACACTTTTTCGGCAGAGTGAGAGACTGTGATTGATTTCTTGATTACTCTCTCTTGCTCTCCGCTTTTGCAACTGCGTCACAATAAAGAACTCCTTTTCACTTTCACCCCAGCTTTGTAGATTTATTTCTACTATAGGTGGATATTTCCATAACACAGCTGTGGTCTCCCTCTGGGGCGATTTCCCTGCGCTAATTCTCCATACAGGAGATCTTTTGGAATCCGACCGTCAGCCATTCTCACGACATGCCCAAGCCAACGCAGACGTCACTGTTTCAGTAATGTATACATGCTAACAATTCCAGCTCATTCTAGGACTACTCTATTTGGAACTTTGTCCTGCCAGGTGATATCAAAAGTATGTCGGAGACAGCGTATATGGAACGTGTTCAACTTCCTCTCCTGCCGTGCACAAAGGGTCCAGGACTCACTGCAGTAAAGGAGTGTGCTCAGGACACAGGCTCTATAGACCTGGATCTTGGTATATCACGCCCTGGCCCATTACTTCTGTGCTCACAATAGGCCTGTGGCTAGTCGCTTTGTTTCACCCAGGCATGGTAGTTAATGAACAATTCAGGAAGCTCATTGTTGTTGTTTAGTCGTTAAGTCATGTCCGACTCTTCGTGACCCCATAGACCAGAGCACGCCAGGCCCTCCTGTCTTCCACTGCCTCCCGGAGTTGGGTCAAATTCATGTTGGGAGCTTCGATGACACTGTCCAGCCATCTCGTCCTCTGTCGTCCCTTTCTCCTCTTGCCTTCACACTTTCCCAACATCAGGGTCTTTTCCAGGGAGTCTTCTCTTCTCTTGAGATGGCCAAAGTATTGGAGCCTCAGCTTCAGGATCTGTCCTTCCAGTGAGCACTCAGGGTTGATTTCCTTCAAAATGGATAGGTTTGTTCTCCTTGCAGTCCAGGGGACTCTCAAGAGTCTCCTCCAGCACCACAATTCAAAAGCATCAATTCTTCGGCGGTCAGCCTTCTTTATGGTCCAGCTCTCACTTCCATACATCGCTACTGGAAAAACCATAGCTTTGACTATGTGGACCTTTGTCGGCAAGGTATGTCTCTGCTTTTTAAGATGCTTTGTCATCACTTTCCTCCCAAGAAGCAGGGGTCTTTTAATTTCGTGGCTGCTGTCACCATCTGCAGTGGTCATGGAGCCCAAGAAAGTAAAATCTGTCACTGCCTCCATATCTTCGCCTTCTATTTGCCAGGAGGTGATGGGGGACCAGTGGCCATGATCTTAGCTTTTTTGATGTTGAGCTTCAGACCATCTTTTGCGCTCTCCTCTTTCACCCTCATTAAGAGGTTCCTTAATTCCTCCTCACTTTCTGCCATCAGAGTGGTATCATCTGCATATCTGAGGTTGTTGATATTTCTTCCGGCAATCTTAATTCCGGCTTGGGATTCATCCAGTCCAGCCTTTTGCATGATGTATTCTGCATATAAGTTAAATAAGCAGGGGGACAATATACAGCCTTGTCGTACTCCTTTCCCAATTTTGAACCAATCAGTTGTTCCATATCCAGTTCTAACTGTTGCTTCCTGTCCCACGTATAGATTCCTCAGGAGATAGATAAGGTGGTCAGGCACTCCCATTTCTTTAAGAACTTGCCATAGTTTGCTGTGGTCCACACAGTCAAAGGCTTTTGCATAGTCAATGAAGCAGAAGTAGATGTTTTTCTGGAACTCTCTGGCTTTCTCCATAATGCAGCGCATGTTAGCAATTTGGTCTCTAGTTCCTCTGCCCCTTCGAAATCCAGCTTGTACTTCTGGGAGTTCTCGGTCCACATACTGCTGAAGCCTACCTTGTAGGATTTTGAGCATAACCTTGCTAGGGTGTGAAATGAGTGTAATTGTATGGTAGTTGCAGCATTCTTTGGCACTGCCCTTCTTTGGGATTGGGATCTATGCTAATGAGGAAGCTCATTAGCATAGAGGAATTGGTTCACCCTACCTGTCCAGGTGCTCAGAGTGTCGTAGTGTCCAAGGGGGAGGAATGTAAATTTGAGTAAATACTGCTGTAACGACCAGAAAGGGTTCTTGTTGAGATGCAAATCAAAGCAGCCATCATGGTCCTCCTATTGTCTTGCTGGGGGTTATGTTAATTAAGGTCCTAGGTCTTTGCAGCCTGGCAGAGTTTTAGGAGCGAGGGGTGGAGAATCTGCACTCCATGGTGGATGGTGCTTTTGACCTTGCTAATTATGTTTATTTGAAATATGTTTCATAGAGACGTAGAGAACAGAGCCATAAACCTTAGCATCATCTGGAGAAGGGAGGGGCAGAGGTGGTCCACGGTGGGGGGGAGGGGAGCCTCTTGGGACCACCTGCGGGTGGGTGGCTGGTGGGTGGCCATTCACCAGGCTGGGCGGAGTGCCTTGAGCAGGGATCCCCTCACCGAGCCGGAGCACCGCCTTTGCCCGGTCAGTCTGTTGGCCGTAGTAAAGGTTGTTGCTTTAGGTTGGGATGGGAATCTCCACGGTCCCATCCTGTGGCCATTTTCCTTCCAGAAGGGAGCAGACAAACATCCTCTCCTGTCCAAATGATTCTGGTTTCTCTCCCCAGCATTTGGCCCGGCTCTTGCAGAACCCCAGCCACCCCCACCCCTGACAGGGGTTCTAGTTTCTCCTCCCTCCAGTCTGTGACTGGGCTTGGAGCTGGGGGGGGGGGGAGGAGGAGGAAAGGTTGGCAGTGGCGGCAGCAGCAGTGGCAGCAAGAGAGCTGATCATGCCTCCCCCACAAGGAGCAGCTTGGCGTTCAGGACCTCGGGCAGGATCTGGGGGCTCTTGCAAAATTCTTTAACTGAAGGCCACTCTCCAGGGGAGGGCATCCTTCCTTGGCCCCTGGAAGATGATGGTCCAAGGGCGCCTGTGGAGATGCCGCGCAGGATCTTTGCCGGTCTTTGTGAGGAAAGGCAGCCGTGTGGCTCAGGGCAGCCCAGCCCAGCCCAGTGCATCTCTTTATCCCCCTTGGCCTGGGGCGAGGGTGGGGGGGGCGTGATCACTGCAGACAGGAAAGAGGAAGTGGCCCCTCACCTGCATGGCATGGCCAGCATCAGCATCAGCACAAGGTCCGGGCGGCCTGGCATGGGCCAGAGGGGTGGGCCTTTCCCAAACGGGAGGGCGGTGGTGGGCTGCCCTAGACTTCTCGGGGGGGGGGGGGCTGGCAGGTCGGGCAGAAGTAAAGTGCCACCCCCACCCCTGCAGCCCAGCAGAACCCACAAACACACACACACAGCCTGCTGGACACGGGGAGGGGGCCCCGAGGGACCGCCAGCGGTCTTTATTGCCTCCGGCAGGGGCGGCTCCTCTGCGGGCCGTCCTCAGGCCTTCTTGTCGTCTTTCGCCTCCACGAGCCTCCGGGGCCCTGAGGGGGGAAGAGGCAGAGCGGGGTGAGACGGAGGGGGCCGGCCGGGCCGGGGGCCCCTGCCCCGGCAGAGCCCAACGGGACGGGTGGTCCACAACAGGGCCCCCGGTCAGCACGGCATCGCGCAGGTCGGGCATCTCGGCAAAAGGCAGGTAGTCTTCTCCTGGGGAGAGAGGAAGCCACGGTGGGACATGGCCGGCCGGGAGGGGCCGCTGCGCTGCGGGGGAGGCCCTGGAGGGGGGGGGAAGAGCTGGGGAGCCCCGCTGGTAGCCACCCACTGTGCTGGGCAGTGGGGTGCAAGACGGAGCCTCTGTGGGCGCCAAGGCCAACGGGCTCAGCAACCAGGACACGATTGGCCCCATTTGCCCACCTGAGATCCCATTTTGGTTTCCATGGTGGGAAGACACCGGGATTCTCCAGGGAGAGCCAAGCAGAAGCCCTTAAGAACCCATGAGGAGCCGAAGGCAGGAGGAGGCCCCAAGCCCTTCCGGGACGTGCCTTTGGTTCCCCGGGTGACCAAAGAGTGTCCCTGGGATCAAGCCCACTGGCCAGCTGGACACTCCTCATCAGCTCTTCCCCAGCCACTGTGATGGAAAGGCCCACTGCCTCACCTAGGGGTGTGTGCGCGAAATACCCCTCGGCACCATGACCAGTAGCCGCCTCTGGATCTCACCATTACTGTATGTGTTAATGGAACCCCCTTTAAAACGTCCAAGTTGGCCGCCATCAGGAACCTTGCCCCGGGTGAAGCAAAATGTGTACCTGATCCTAAATCCTCACCGTTTGTTCAGCTACAGCTAATGGGCTCTCAGGTTATGGAGGCGGGGAGGAGAAAACGCCTCCTTGTCTTTTTTTTTTTTGCCACACTAGTCACAGTTTTACACCCTCCGTGGGCTACTCAATTCACCTCTTTCCTAAGCCAAATAATAGTGCTGAACATTTCCTCATCATTGGGGAGTTGCTGCGCTCTACATACGTACGTACGTACACACACACAAACACACACACACACACACACAGATTGAAAATGAAGGATGGGGGTGGGGATGGGGGGTCTCTGAATGGTGCCCTGGAGGCCATTCCCCTGGGCCTCAGCCCAGTGGCTTCCAAGGAGTGGGCATCTGTTTGTTCCTGAAATGGACTGAAGCATGGCATGGTCCTAGCAGGTGCCCGCCTGAGGCCCAGGTGGAACGGGCAGCCGGACTTATTCTTGCCTGCACGGTGGGAGCTCCTGCACTGCAGAGCAGAGCAGGTGGCCGGACGAGGTCCTGCCAGGCTAGACTATGGCAAGGCGTGCCGCATGGGATGGCCCTTGATGATGTTTTGCAGCCTTTGGCGGGTTTCAGGATAGCTGAGTGGCAGGACAAGTGGTTTTCATGGGATGGGGGGGGGTTTGGGAGCTGAAAAAAATTGCCTCTTCCTGAGGGGGGCGAGAGGTACAGACAGGAAGAGGGGGCAGCCCTGAGCCAGAGGCATGGAGGCGGTCTTCCGATTTAGGCAGAAGGGCCTGGAAAGGCATCCTCAGGGCAGGCCACCACAGCCCCCCCCCCGCCCGCCCTCCCCTGGCACATAGCCTACCGCATGGCCGGCCACCCTTGCGGCGCGTCTCCTCAGATTCAAAGAAAGTCTCGTGCTCCTCCCAGCGCCGGTCGCAGGCTGCACAGAGGAAGTTGGAGGCGAACGCCATGCAGGAGCAGCCTAGAAGGGGGAGGGTTGCCCCGTCAATGGCATCCGTCCAGGGCCAAACCCTTAGCCTGGCGATGGGGCATTGGAGGCCCTTTATTATTGCCACGGGGAAGGGTCCTTGCCACTTTACACCCAAGATACCCAACGGTCCCCTCCTCCAGAGCTGCTCCACCGATACCCATCTCCCCCTCCCCAAGACTTGGGACGCCCGGCAACCCCGATGGGCAAGGCGGAGCACCTCCACCCTGTCCAGGCCAGGCCCTCACCTGACCTGCCCTTCAGTGGGTTCGCTCCTGGCCCACGGCTGCCTTTAGGCAGCTCTGCGGTGAGTCACCTCCGCCTTGCCCACAGATGCTGCAGCTGGACCCTGCCTGCCTGCCTGCCTGCCTGCCGGGGAGGGACCATCGCGCTCCGCTTGGCTTCCACGCCTCCTCGAGACCCCCTGTCCCCATGTCTGGCGGGGCCCTGACGGCTCTCTCGGGCTGTGTGACTCTTGGGGGTGGGGGTGGGCATCTGGTCTGCCTCTGTTGTGTGCTGTCCCTTCCTCTTGGCTGAGGCGAGACGCCCACCAAAAGCGACTGCCAATATTTTGGGGGCGTCCGTGTGTTTGGTGTGAGAGAAACCAACATCACTTTTAAATAAACCCTGGAAGGCTGTGGGTGAATGGGTGGGCACTTTAGCAGAAGGGCTTAGACCTGCTCGGCTGGACCGGAGGAGGAGTTGTCCGGAGGGTCATCCTGGCGGATGGCAGCCCATCAGAGTTCCTTCTTCCTTGCCAGGAAGGGGTCCGTCGACAGGAAAAGCCCTCCCAGGCCACAACCCCACGAGCGGTAGAGTTCACACTGAGATGAGCCTTGGAACAGTCACTACTAATCAGCCTCGCAGGGTTGTCGTGAAGAGAAAATAGAAACCACCAAGCAGTGTTGGAATTAATTATCAATTCAACATGCAGATTAGTGCCTGATCACCCGAGAGGCAGGAAGTGCTTGTTAACTAACATGCTGGGTAGCTTGCCACTCCCCTTCTTGACCAATTAATTAGCACTTTTTCTTTGATGGGTGAAACTATCTTCAGTTGTTTTTTACTGCCTTTATTTTATGCACCACAGGTTTCTGGGGTATCTAAGAGGAAGGAATGCTCTTTTGAGTTTCTCCTTAGGTCCACCCTGTTCTCCCAGTCAGGTAACTTGAGAGGAGCCCAGTTTTGTTTTACTCTTTTAACCATTTTTTTCCCCCATTCCTTCTACTAACCTCTGAGAGCCTTTCATACGTTATTGAGCCTTCTCTCTAACCAAGTTCAAGCCTGCAATTTCGAAGCCAGTGAGTAAAGGGTCGATTTTCAGAGAATTACAGAACAATGGAGTTGGAAGGGGCCTATGAGGCTATCGAGTCCAACCCCCTGCTCAGTGCAAGAATGCAAATCACAGCAGATCTGACAGAGGATCCTCTAAATTTATCTTGAATGCCTCCAGTGATGGAGCGCTCACCACCCCTCTAGGTTATGGGTCCCATCATCGTACTGCTCTAACAGTTAAGAGGTTCTTCCTGATATTCAGCCTGAATCTGCCTTCCTGTAGCTTGAGCCCATTATTACGTGTCCTGCACTCTGGAATGATCGAGAATAGATCCTGCCCACTCTTCTGTATCTTAGTCTTTAAAGTATTTGAAAAGTGCTATCCTATCTACCCTCAATCTTCTTTTCTGAAGGCTAAACATGCCCAGCTCTTTCCATCTTACCTCCTAGTCCTTGGTTTCCAGTCCCCCTGATCATCCTTCTTGCACTCCTCTGAACTTAATCTAGTTTATCGGCATCCTTCGTAAACTGTGGTGTCCAGAACTGGAGACAGTACTCAAGATGAGGCCCAATCAGTACCAAGTGGAGGAGAACTAGTGCTTCACAGAATTTGGGGGACTATGTTTTCCTTAATGCATCCTAAAATTACATTTGCTTTTTTTTTCTGCAGCCACTTCACACCGTTGGATTATATCCAGCTTGTGATCTACAGATGATTTCAAGATCCTTCTCACTTGTAATATTACTGAACCACGTATCCCCCCATCTTGTAACTGTTTTTTCCCCTTACGTGTAGAATTTGCACTTATCTCTGTTAAATTTCATTCTGTGCTCAAGCCTATCAAGATTTTTTTTGAATTTTGTTCCTGTCTTCCAAGGTATTAGCTATTCCACCCAATTTTGTGTCATCTGCAAATTTGATAATCATTCCCTACACTCCCTTTGAATTGTGGTGCTGGAGGCAAGTCTTGAGAGTCCCCTGGACTGCAAGGAGAACAAACCTATCAATTCTAAAGGAAATCAACCCCGAGTGCTCACTGGAAGGACAGATCCTGAAGCTGAGACTCCAATCCTTTGGCCATCTCATGAGAAGAGAAGACTCCCTGGAAAAGACCCTGATGTTGGGAAAGTGTGAAGGCAAGAGGAGAAGGCGACGACAGAGGACAAGATGGTTGGACAGTGTCATCGAAGCGACCAACATGAATTTGACCCAACTCCGGGAGGCAGTGGAAGACAGGAGGGCCTGGCGTGCTCTGGTCCATGGGGTCACGAAGAGTCGGACATGACTGAACGACTAAACAACAACCTAAATAATGCTTTTTTGTTGCTTTTAGCATCTCTTGCTAACCTCAGCTCATTTTCAGCTTTTGTCTTCCTTAATGCCATCACTGCAATTTCCTGCTACTTGTCTGTATTCTTCTTTTTTGGCCTGGCTTTCCTTCCACTTCCTTTATGTGTCCTTTTTTGTTTTCAGGTCGTCTCTGAGTTTTTCATGAAGCCACATTGGACTTTTTTTGCTGTCTTCCATCTTTTTTTCTTGTTGGAACTGTATGTAGTTATGCCTTTAGAATGTCCTTTTAAAGAAACTCCCATCCATCTTGGACTGCTTTTCCTGTTAGAATCTCCAGCCATGGGACCGTACCTATAATTTTTCTGAGTTTTCTTATATTGAAAGCAGTGTCTGAGTAATTGCTTAAGTTGGTTAAATGTGGTGGGGGTGGTGGGGGTGTTCTTGGAGACTTGCTACTGAAATTTAAATCCCAATGTTACTGGTGTTTCCGTTGCGCAGTTAAAGCAATCAAGATATTCCTCTCTGCTGGTACTATAAAACCCATCACCTCATAACTCTCACACCTATCACCTCATGACTCTCACAGCCAGGCCACTTGCTGGCTTTCCTGGAGGGGTGAAATGGCCCCTTTTCAGAAATAATGCATATGTCTTGCTGCTCTTTTCCCTCCAGGCTCTAAAGTAGCCCCCTTCCTTACACGTTTCTCTCTGGTGGCACTTTTCCAGGGCCCCCGGCTGGGCAGCCTGAACATGGGCTCTGTGCCATGGATGGCATGTGCCAGCTGCCTTCCTTTTGGGTCCTTTGCCACAAGGAGCCTGGGCAGGATGGCTTCCCCTTGGGCAAAGCCCCCTCCCAGCAACCCCTCTGTCACACCCACCTCGGGCACAGCAGGCACGAGCTCCAGTTGGCGTGTGCTCCTCATGTGTGTGTTTGCACCGACATTTGGCTCGCCAAGCAGCTGCCTCAAAGCCGGTTCTTCTCTGCAGCCAGAATTCACCCACTTCCTCTGGGCGCGATGGGACAAAGGTGAAGGACTGGCATTTGCACTCTGGCTGGGTGCAGGGCACAGTTGCCCGCCTCTCTGAAACGCAAAGCATGCCAGTCAGGGAGGCAGTGGGCCGGAGGGGAGGCATCTCATCTGCTGCAGCCTGAGCCCTCCTGGAGCCAGGGGAGGGGATTTGGGGGGAAGCAGCAAACAAGGGTCGTGGAGGCCCGGCTCCTTGGAGGGCTTGAGAAATGTCTGGATCGGCTACACCGCTGGCAAGCAAGAATGGTTTTCTCTTTGTGTCTTTGACTCTAATGGGCCAGGGCTGTGTCCTTGTAACCGAAGGACACTGGGCCAGTGTTCAACACCTTGGACGTTCTGCTCCCAGGTCCACCCCATGGGACCCACCGGGCAGAGGTTAGCCTGCAGGGGCTCAGTCACAGCAGCCGCTGCCAACCGGAATCAAGACGGTGAAAAACATGTGCAGGGGATAGTGAATGTAAACATGCAGACTTGGTGAGCTTGCAAATATTTGGGCCTGCTAAGGGGGGGGGGGAGGAGGGGGCAAGGAGCATCAGGCACACCTGTCAGAGACTCTTGGTGAGGATGAGTCAATGGAACCATCCTGTCTAGAGGCAGTCTACCTCCGAGAATCAAGTGGCTGCTCTCTTCCTGGTCACAGAGGCTGCAAACAGAGCTCTGGGGAGCCCCCAGCCTTTTGGCCTCCTTTAGCGAGGCCTTTATCCTGTTCTGAGCACACTCAGGCTGTTGGCTGTACTCCAGGCCCTGGCTCCTCCACCAGCTCTGCCCTCACTTACCCACACAGACCTGATGCAGCTTCAGCAGATGCCCACAGAAACACTTGGACTCGTCACCCACACGGAAACAGTCCCACAGGTACTCAGGGCAGCGCCAGCCAATGTAGAGGCCTGTGGGAAATGCAGCACTACTGGCAGCCTGGTCTCGCAGGCAGAGGACCCTTCTTTGTTGGGTGGCTGGGCCCAAAAGACCAGGCACCTCCCCCCCCCCCACACACACATCAGCTCCCTGTCTGCATATTTCCAGGCAGCATCTTCCTAGTCCCACATCAGCAGCCGAGAGAGCTCCTCCCCTGCCGCCCTCTTTCCTTCCGGTGCTGACTTGGCCGTGACCCCCGGCTTGCCCACCCCGGGCCTTCCTCCACTCCCCCATGGGGTACATCTCCTCCCCCACTGGCACTGGCGGGGGCCGGGAGTGCGCTGAGGGTGTGCCTCCTCTCCTCTGCACAGGAAGAAGAGTTTGGGGATCTGGTTGCTCAGATTTGGGGTATCCAGCCAGGGACAGCCTCCTCCTTAGCCCCATGGCCCCAGAAAGCAGCCACCAGCTTGAAATCCCTCAGAGGGTGGGACTCTGCACCAGGCAGTCTCCCAGGTCCCTAACTCAGCCAGGGGGTCGGGGTTACCTTTTCGGTATGTCTAGGTTGGGGGTAGGGAACCCCCTCGGGGTGGTGGTGGTGGTGTCACAGGCCAGTGAGTCTCATGCCTTACACCAGAAGAAAGAAAGCAGGTTCCTCAACAGAGAGAGAGGTTCCAGACTCATGGCTTCCCGGAAGGATCCGGGGAAATAAGAGGCCTCTGAGGGTCCCCCCATGCCCCGTCGTTCCTTGTTCCCGAGCAGCAAGGGGGGCCATCCCTCCCCCTCCTCTTCCATGGCGTTGGCGGGCAGGTCTTGATCACCTCAGGGAGCCCCACACGACTCTGGCCAGAGCCCACCTGTCTCCATGGACTTCAGGGCCGCCTGTTTCTCCAGGTGGAAGAGCGCCTTGACGTTTTTGCCAAAGTCCTCCCGGTGCATCGCTTTGGCCACGGACACCAGTTCAGCCTTCTCCGCGGGGACGACGGGCCTCCCCACGTAGCCTGGGGAGAGAAAGGCCCGGCTCAGGGCCCAATCCATAGAGGGCCCGAGAAAACCTTGCCGCGCTCTCGGGGGCCCTGCGGATGGGCCGGCAGCGACTTGGGGGGCTTTGCAGGAGCGCAGGGCCCGCGGGCGCCCTCCCGGCTTTCCCCGGCCAAGGGAGCGTCCTGGAGCGCCTCTCGGGGCAAAAGGGCCGGACAGCAACGAGGGCCGCCAGAAGCGCCCAAGGACCCGTCCGGAGACCCCCTCGCGCGTCTCCGACCAAGCGCCCGCCCGCCGGCTCCCAGCCCGCCCGGTTCCCGCGCCAGCCCGGACCCTCCCGAGCCAGGCGGGCTCGCCGAGACCGAGGGAGGGAGGGGAGGCCACTCACTCAGGCCGCCCTTCTTGGCGGGGGCCTTCCTGCCCTTCCTGGGCGCCCCCGGGCCGGTCTCGAGGGCAGCCGAGGCGCTCGGGTCGGGCTCCGCGGCGGTCTGGTCGCTGGCCTCGCGGCCGTCCTCTTCCTCCAGCGCCTGCAGCCCCGCCTGGCGCAGCTTCCAGGAAAGCGGGGAGGTGGGGGGCTCGGGGGGCTCGGGGGAGGACGAGGAGGAGGAGGAACGGGGGTCCCCGGCGGACCTCTGGCTCCCGCTCCGCGCCCGCGGGCGCTCCGACCCGGAGTCCGTCCCCTCCGAGCTGGGGAGCGAGGTGGTGCCGCCGCTCGGGCCCTCCGGCCCGTCCAGGGTGCTGGACCGCGGCAGGACGGTCTCCTCGTCGTCGCCCTCGGTGGCCGTGGATGGCGGCCGGATGATGTCCTCTTCCACCTCCGGGGCCGTGGAGGAGGAGGTCTCCCGGCCCGGCCCCTCCGCCTCGGCGGCCTCCGCCGGCCAGTCTTCGGCCACTTCCTCTTCCATACTGCAGGGGAACCGAGGGGCGAGGCCGGAGGGCGCAGCAGTTCAGCCCCGGGAAGAGCGCAGAGGACGGGCCACCGCCGCCCCCCTCCCCGGTACCCCAAGCGGCAAAGCCCGGCAGCGGGCACCGAAGAAGCCCGGCTCCCTCCTCCTCCTCCGGAACCAGGCGGACGCGCTCCCCGTGCCCTGCCCGGCGTCGGCGGGGTCGCTCGCTCGCTCGCTCGCTCGCTCTGGAGGGCCTCTGGCGCCGACGGCGCGGACGCGCTTGTCAGGCCTGGCCCCTGGAGAAGCCGGGCTCCTTCCTGGCCCCGGGCCGCGCTGCGCCCTCTTCCCCGAGGGAACTGGGGCGGCGGCCCGGCAGAGCAGCCGGGGCCGAGGTGGGCGGAGGGCCCCGGGAGGGGCGAGGCAGGTTGGGGCTGCTGGCGGCGGGGGGAGCCGGAGCCCCGAGTCCTCGCTGGGCAGCTCGCCTACCTTTGCTGGGCTCCTCACCGGCCGAGGAGCCGCGGCGGGAAGCCCCGGTGCCATGGACACGGGGAGGCAGCCCTCGGGGCAGCCTGCATCGCCCTGGCAACGGCAGCCAGCCGGGTTCCAGGGGCTTCTGCGCCACCGCCGCTCCTGGGGCCGGAGAAAGGAGACTCCGCTCCCCGTCTGTCTCCAACTAGCACCCCCCACCCGTACATCCCCCCCCCCCCACCAGCTCTACGCCAGGCGAGGAGATGCCCCTGAGGTCCTGCCTGGGAGGGGGGGCGGCGGCAGAGGTCACCTAGTGGGGCTCGGACTGAGCAAGCAGCGAGGGCACCTCCAATCGCCAGGCCCCCCCCGCCCCGCCCCGCCCCGCCCGTGCTGCCGCCAGCATTCTTGAACGGTAGCTCGGTTGTGGGGCAGGGGAGAAGGCCGATTTCTTCCTACTTGGTCCAGGATCGCCTTTTAAGACTCTGATGACCCACCCCGACCCCTCGCAACCCCAACCCCAGCTCTGCCTCCACTCCCAGGGAATCCATATATTAAATCTCTCTGTACCTTTTTCCACATGAATCCCTTCTCCAACATTGTCTTATTTTCTCTAGTTAACTTCTTTTTCTAACTTCTTAAATGTTGTCTTCTAGCTCCTGAATTCTTTTCCTTTGTTGGACCTTAATCGTGTGTCCTGCTTTTATGGTGTAACCTCTGGCCACAGACTTCATGGCATCCCAGACTCTCTTGGCCTTTCCATCTCCTTTTGTATTTATCTCTCAAGTCTCCTAAATTTCTTTGAAACCCTTCTATAACGTATTGATATTTATAAATATTTGTATCTATCTTCCATCTGTTTACTTCTTTATAATCACAGTTTACCAACAGTTCCATGTTTATCCTGGCATGATCTGAAATTTGAGTAACTTCAATACTTGTATTGTTTCCCCTTGATACTAGTTCTTTAGATATAAATATATAATCTATTCTTGTGTACGTTTTATGCACCGATGAGCATGGATGCATTTTAAGCATTTCTGTGCCACGTCCACTATTTTCCTCAGCCATGTGGGCTGAGGGAGAGGGATCCATTTTTTATTTTTGCTTCTTTTAATTTTCTTTATGCCTTCTACTGATCTCTCGAGCTTTGTCAAATCTACAAATTGTTTAGTCGTTTAGTCGTGTCTGACTCTTCGTGACCCCATGGACCAGAGCACGCCAGGCCCTCCTGTCTTCCACTGCCTCCCGGAGTTGGGTCAAATTCATGTTGGTCGCTTCGATGACACTGTCCAACCATCTTGTCCTCTGTCGTCGCCTTCTCCTCTTGCCTTCACACTTTCCCAACATCAGGGTCTTTTCCAGGGAGTCTTCTCTTCTCATGAGATGGCCAAAGTATTGGAGCCTCAGCTTCAGGATCTGTCCTTCCAGTGAGCACTCAGGGTTGATTTCCTGCAAAATGGATAGGTTTGTTCTCCTTGCAGTCCAGGGGACTCTCAAGAGCCTCCTCCAGCACCACAATTCAAAAGCATCCATTCTTCGGCGGTCAGCTTTCTTTATGGTCCAGCTCTCGCTTCCATACATCACTACAGGAAAAACCATAGCTTTGACTATTCGGACTTTTGTTGGCAAGGTGATGTCTCTGCTTTTTAAGATGCTGTCGAGGTTTGTCATCGCTTTCCTCCCAAGAAGCAGGCGTCTTTTAATTTCGTGGCTGCTGTCACCATCTGCAGTGATCATGGAGCCCAGGAAAGTAAAATCTGTCACTGCCTCCATATCTTCCCCTTCTATTTGCCAGAAGGTTATAGGACCAGTGTAGGGACGTGGTGGCGCTGCGGGTTAAACCGCAGAAGCCTCTGTGCTGTAAGATCTATAGATCTGCAGCTGTAAGATCGAATCCACGCGACGGAGTGAGCACCCGTCGCTTGTCCCAGCTCCCGCCAACCTAGCGGTTCGAAAGCATGCAAATTCAAGTAGATTAATAGGGACCACCTCGGTGGGAAGGTAACAGCCTTCCGTGTCTAGTCGCACTGGCCACGTGACCACGGAAACTGTCTTCGGACAAACGCTGGCTCTATGGCTTGGAAACGGGGATGAGCACCGCCCCCTAGAGTCGAACACGAATGGACAAATTGTCAAGGGGAACCTTTACCTTTACCTTTTATAGGACCAGTAGCCATGATCTTAGTTTTTTTGATGTTGAGCTTCAGACCATTTTTTGCGCTCTCCTCTTTCACCCTCATTAAGAGGTTCTTTAATTCCTCCTCACTTTCTGCCATCAGAGTGGTATCATCTGCATATCGGAGGTTGTTGATATTTCTTCCGGCAATCTTGATTCCGGCTTGGGATTCCTCCAGTCCGGCCTCTTGCATGATGTATTCTGCATATAAGTTAAATAAGCCGGGGGACAATATACAGCCTTGTCGTACTTCTTTCCCAATTTTGAACCAATCAGTTGTTCCATATCCAGTTCTAACTGTTGCTTCCTGTCCCACGTATAGGTTTCTCAGGCAATAGATAAAGTGGTCAGGCACTCCCATTTCTTTAAGGACTTGCCATAGTTTGCTGTGATCCACACAGTCAAAGGCTTTTGCATAGTCAATGAAGCAGAAGTAGATGTTTTTCTGGAACTCTCTGGCTTTCTCCATAATCCAGCGCATGTTAGCAATTTGGTCTCTAGTTCCTCTTCATGGATTGCTGCCTTGTCGTGGCGAAGGGGCTTGAGTAACTCAGAGAAGCTATGGGTTATGCTGTGCAGGGACACCCAAGACGGACAGGTCATAGTGGAGAATTCCGACTAAACACAATCCACCTGGAGTAGGAATTGGCAAGCCACTCCAGTATCTTTGCCAAGAATACCCCATGAACAGAAACAAAAGGCTAAATCTACAGATAGCAGTGAGTAAACATAACTTTCCTTTCACCTTAAATAGGTGTCTGGGTGATTATTTGTGTGGGTCAATACAGTGGGGGTGGTTAGGGAATTTGCTTTGCATTCATCCCTCTTAACATTGCAATTTGATTCTAACTTCTACCTTGTTTTCCCGAAAATAAGACAGGGTCTTATATTAATTTTTGCTCGAAAAACACACATTAGGGCTTATTTTCAGGGGATGTTTTATTTTTTTTTTCATGTACAACCATCTACGTTTATTCAAATACAGTCATGCCATCTTCTTCTGGTTGCTGCACAATGCTGCACAATGGTGGAAGGCGGGGTTTCACTTAACTGGGGCTTATTTTTGGGGTAGGGCTTATAGTACGAGCATCCTGAAAAATCATACTAGGGCTTATTTTCAGGTTAGGTCTTATTTTCGGGGAAACAGGGTAGGTTACTGGCCTTCCACTGAGAAACAAAAAGGAGTTAAAGGTATTCCTGCTACTACTACAAATTCCATTTCTAATACCTTTTACGATTGCTTCTCACCTTTCCTTAATAATTTTAAGAGTTTTTTCCATCGTTCATCAAGACTTTTCTTTCCTTCTCTTCTCTTCTCTTTTCTATTTTATGATAGGAAGAGTCTTTACTATAAGAATAGACAGCTGTACGCATTGACATCATCATATGGTCAATATAGAAATCAAATAGACTACATAATTGGCAGTAGGAGATGGAGAAGCTATATTCTTTCTGCCAAAATAAGACCAAGAGCAGATTGTGATACTAAATGTGAACTGTTAATATCAAACATTAAAGTAAAACTGGAAAAAAAAAACCCACTAGAAGAATCATTGTGCCAATTTATAATTTAAATAACACTTCTGACAAATTTGAAGTGCACATAAAGAGCAGATTTGCATTAATAAACTGAATTTCCTGTGAACCAGAAGAACTGTGGACTGAAACCAGAGATGTTAGTAGGAAAGAATGCACAGAGACCCTTCCTGTAGGCTAGAGAAAAGAAAAGCTTTCCAGAGCACCTTATGAAATAGCAGCCTGGGAGAGCCTTTTCCACTGCAGATGCATCTTAAATTCCCTCTTGCACAGGCATGAATTAGGACCTCTTTTCTGCGCCTGGGTGCCTGTGTTGCTCTTTGAGTGACTGCCTTGGGGTTACCGATTTCCAGCTGGCCCAGTGAGTTCAAAGCCTGCTTCCCTTCACCCTTGCCAACCCTCCCTTCCTAAAAGGGTCCTGAAGGAGAAGAAGGGCAGCTGAGGAGAAGTTAGTGGCTTAAAGCCACTATCCCATGTCATCATCTTGTATTTTCTGATTCTCACTATGTTTTGTGAGCTGCCCAGAGACTCTTGGCCTGTGGCTGATGCCTATAAATAGAACAACAACAGGCCAGAAATGGGACTTAGCTTCTTTAGAAACAGGACACTCTTTCCAAACTGCCCTGCATCCCAGAGGGGCCAGGCACAAAAGAAAAAGCATTAAGACACAAGACAAATGCAAAAAAAACCCCTCCAGTTCACGACTGAGAGACAGCAAAACACCGTGAAGCCTTTAAAGCTCCAGGGCAAGTGAAAATCCGGCCATGAAGAGAGTGGGATGCCAGCTCTGGTTGCACCGCTCAGGGAGGACAGTCCAGAGTCATCATTTAAGTTGCCAGCTCTTTGTTCTTAAGCAGCAAAACACAACAAAACAAGCAAGAATACAAACAACCCCTCCGAAGTCTGAACAGAAAGGAACTGAACTGCAGGCTCTCAGTGCCATTCTGGTTCCCATCTGGCGGGTGAGCAGCTAAGGCTTGGCGATTCCCAGGTCCTGCCTTGTGCCCCCACCCCTAAGGGATTCCTGGTGTAGCTGGTTTGGGAGAACCCACTGACCCAGCAGATCAGGGGTGTCCAGGGCCCATCACAGGACAGCAAAACCCTCTGAGATATTTCCTCTGACACTATTTGTGTCTTGGTGAATGGTACGCATGCCCCCACCCCCAAATAGCCACCGAGCCCTCTTGTGACTGTCTTCCTTATTTGGTTTTTAGTTTTCCTGGGGATTTGCCCTTCTTTAATGTCTTATTCCATGCTCAAGCTGCTCGTTTTGGACTACACAAGCTGCTCCTTCACACAAGACCCTCTTTTCCAGGGATTTTGTGGTTGCTGCAGGTAAATGTGGTGTTGGAGGAGAGCTTTGTGGATACCCTGGACCACCAGAAAGATGAACAAGTGGGTCCTGGAGCAAAGCAAGCCTGAAGCATCTCTGGAGGCCAAAATGTTGAGAAACTGAGGCTGCCCTACTTTGGGCCCATCCTGAGAAGGCAGGATTTTCTGAAAAAGACAATAATGCTGGGAAAGGTGGAAGGCAGCAGGAAGAGAGGAAGACCAAATGCCAGATGGACTGACTCCCTAAGGGAAGCCACAGACTTGAGTTTGCAAGAGCTGAGCAGGGCAGCTGAGGACAGGACATTTGGAGATTGATCATTCATAGGGACCCTGTAGGTCACAGGTGACTTGATGACACATCGCAACAACAACAACAAACATGTAAACATCTCACTTGAGTTCACAATTTAAACATTGTTGTTTGGACATCCAGGTGTATAGACCACCTTGGCCCTGGGTGTAAAATTGGGAGTTCTTTCCCAAGGAAACAACAGGTGAGCTCCAGGTTTACTTACAAGGAGAAAAAGCTTATTGAGTAACTTCCCATGCACCGGGGTGTCCAATAAGTTGGGATGGCTGAGAGCATGACTCCCAGGTCAGCACAGGAGGTCCAAACCCCCAATGGGTGAAGCTAACACCCCTTATTAACATTTGCTGTTTACACCCACAGGTGGCAGCTGGGCTGTGCATGGTTAGTTCACGTGCTTTGAAGAGCGATAACAGGCATGTAACCTTTTCCCTGCTCAATGTCTTGCCACGATAAGCTCAGGCATGCATGTCTGAAGTACCAGCAAGCTCCTTCTCCATACTGGATAAGCATATCCATCGTCTCCGGCCCAATTTGCTTGCCAAAACCTCCTTAGGGCAGCCTGACTATCCTTCATTCCATCTCGGAGTTGTGAGGGCACTGAAGCAGCTTTGCTTAGCCAAGCAAAACGGGAGGCAGACCGTTCCTTTAAAGACCAGGCCCGGCAAAGGTTTTCTACAGGCATTGCCACTGAAGCTGCTCCGCTCAGCAACTTTGTTGTAGCTCTGTGTTTTGCAGCAGGAGCAAAAGGTTCATCATCATCTTCCCTGCATTTCTGGGAGCATCCCTTTGTTACTAGTCTTGCTTTGAGCATTGAACGTCCCCTCCTGCATCAGGCTTGACTTCAAAAACCAATTTGCTTTCACTTGCCTTTCTAGTGGCAGGTAGTTCCACAAGCAGCCAGGTCTCATGTTTCATTGAGGACTCTGTTTCCTCTTTGCCTCCTCTTTCCACCTTCGTGCCTCTGCTGCTGGCACTCTGTCCCTGTCTGTCCCAGGGGAGGGTTCTGTTGCTTTGCTGGCTTTAGTGAAAAGAAACATGTCTGTCAGATGGAACACCTTTGTTTGTTCTGCTCGGGGGGTCTCTTGGCTCTGGCACCGTGGCTTCTGCATCTGCACCGGTACCCCTTTCTCCTTTGGTAGGCTTCACACTCACACCTGTCCTCTTTCACAAGGGTTTGAGGAGCAGTGGCAGGGAGTTACTCTAGACATTTCCTTCCCTGCCTGGCTCTTCCTTTGTATGATTGCTTTCTCTTTCTTCATCCAAATGAGACACATGATGCACACCCACACAACCAGTTTTCAGATCCAGAATTCTAGATCCTTGGGTGCCCATGGGGTCTCCAGGGAAAATCCCCAGTTCACACCTCCTGTCCAGCCGGCCTGTCTTGGCTGTGGGGAAAAGGGGCAAATGCTTTGGCACCACAGCCTCTGAAACCACGTCGGTCATGCTTACAGCTGTTTCAGGATTCCTGAGGTGTTTCCTCTGTGACATCTCTTGTTCAAGTGGGCAGCTGTCCTGGGGGCTTCTCCCCACTGTTTATTTGGGGAGAGGTGCCTATGCCAGCGGACACTGAGTCAATTCTGATTAGGGCACATTTTTCTTTCTGCAAACCCATTTGCTCAGACATAGGAGGACAGTCTTTTGATGTGCAATTCCTTGAGAAAGGAGGTTTTTTTCCCCTCCAACCTCTTTGTTCAAGAATTCTCCACCACCAGCATCTTCGGTTTGTACTCTCTCTTATTACTCAATTTGACAACATATTGATCATATTTATCAGTTACGTCACTTTTGTACCTGATGTGCAGAAGTCTGCTATGAAAGTCACAGACGTCTGTCTTAAAGGACCACCTGCATCACTGGGAGTGAACTCTAGAGGGCGCTGTGTAATTTTCCTTTTGGAAACGGCTTCCGGGCACCTTTTACCCTGGATGCAGATTCCACGCTTGTCCGTGTCTTTGCATGAATTAAAGTTAATTCCTTTAATTAAGTCCCCTGACCCTCTTTTGCATTTGAATTAAAGTGTCTGGGCCTGTGACTGAGTCTTAGCTTAAAACATTTTTTATGGAAACATTTCTTATCCTGATTTGCTTGCTCACACTAACCTGGCTACCTCTTCTCAAACCACATTGATTATCCACTTGCATTATTTTAGGAGGTAACTCAGATTGCTTCTCAGGAGGTACCCAAAAAAGATCCTTTTGTTTATTAATCCATGCAGTTGAAGGCTTCTCCATTTGAAATATATGCTTGTGATTTTAAATTACACACACATGCACACAAACCTTTTAGGGGCCACTCATTCATAGGGTAGCCATAAGTCAGGGGCGACTTCATAACATGTAACACCAGCATCAAAAACTTTCAAGCTATTGCAACAGCCACTGTGGAGATGGCAATGGTACATCTCTAAGATTTCTCAGACCCATTGTTTAATTTTGGTATAGCAAATAATGCTTGCGCTCTAAATGCAGCATGGTTACCCACAGATACATATTCCTTTCTTCTCATTCATGTGGGAACAAACGACACAGCCAAGAGCAATTCTGAAGAAGTCACATCAGACTTTGAAGCTCTGGGAAGGAAACTTAAGGACTTTGGAGTCCAGAGTGTTTTTTCATCCATCCTACCAGTAACTGAAAGAGGAATAGAAAGGGAAATGAAAATACTCCAGGTGAATGAGTGGCTACGAAGGTGGTGTCGACGTGAGGGATTTGGATTTTGGGACCATGGGCTAAGCTTCCTGGAAGAAGGACTGTTAGCAAGAGATGGCTTGCACCTCACAAGGACTGGGAAGATTGTGATTGGCCACTGCATGAAGAACCACCAGGAGGGCTTTAAACTGAATTGGAAGGGGGACGGAGACACAAGCTCAGAATTAAAGATAGATGAAGCCTTGCACACAATAAGAGGAGTGGACCAAACAGTTCTAATGGGGGTCAATAATAACATTAATAGTAATATTCATAAAAATGTGCAAAGACAAACAGGCCACAAATCACACAATCTCCAGTGTCTATATATGAATGCCAGGAATATGGGAAACAAACAAGAAGAACTGGAAATTTTAGTTCAGGAGGGCAAATATGACTTGATAGGAATAACTCAAACTTGATGGGATGACTCCCATGACTGGAATACAGCAGTTGAAGGATATACAGTAAATTGTTCAAAAAGAACAGAGAGAATAGGAAAGGAGGTGGAGTTGCAGTATATGTGCAAAGTACACATTTCTGCACAGAAATATGGGAGGAGGAGATTAGCTGTTCTATTGAGAGCATCTGGATCAATATAGTTGGGGCAAAAAACAAAAGGAACTTGTTAGCTGGTGTTTACTACCAGCTGCCGAATCAAGGGGAGGAAGCAGATGAAACTTTTGAAAAACAAACTGCAAGGATGTCAAAGAGACACAATGTAGTAGTGATGGGAGATTTCAATTACCCTGATATCTGTTGGGAGGCAAATTCTGCAAAGCATGGTCCTTCCGAGAAATTCCTGGCTTGTGTGGCTGATAATTTTCTCCAAATCCTGTGAGGTACTTACTAGTCTCCCTCTGTTCAGCACAGGTTAGGCCTCATCTAGAGTACTGTGTTCAGTTCTGGACACCACACTTCGAGAAGGATGCTGACAATTTCAGAGGAGGGTGACAAGGATGATCAGGGGGCTGGAAACAAAGCCTTATGAGGAAAGGCTGAAAGAATTGGGCATGTTTAGCCTTGAGAAAAGAAGGCTGAAGGGTGATATGATAACACTTTTGAAATACTTGAAAGGCTGCCATACAGAGGAGGGGCAGGATCTGTTCTCGAACATCCCTGATTGCAGGACTGGTAACAATGGGCTCAAGTTACAGGAAGCCAGATTTCAGTTGAATATCAGGAAAAACGTCCTAACTGTTAGAGCAGTAGGACAGTGGAACCAGTGACCAGGAGAGGTGGTGGTGAGTGCTCCAACACTGGAGGCATTCAAGAGAAATTTAGCCAACCACCTGGCAGATATCCTTTGATATCCTGAGCAGGAGGTTGGCCTCTTCCAATTTCATGATTCTATGATTCTCTGAGAGAAGAAAGAAATTAAAGTTTCCCTCTCTGTAGCAGAGTAAGTTCAACGTAAATAAGTGGGCAGTCAGTCCCACTGCAGACCCATAATAAAGGCAGAACAAGAAGTTACAAATCAAGTAACTAAACTTTTTCGGGGGAAGTTACCTTGGAGGTGGAAAAGTCTAAATCCTGTTCCTAACCAGATAGGGGCCCGCCGAGAGCCCTTTCTCTGCGCAGCTCATTTCGGCCCTGCCCCGGAGCTCTGGACCTGGGGCAGGATCGAACCAGGGCGGAGGGGAGGAGGGCCAGAGGCCGGACCATTTCTTCCTCCTGGTGGGGGGGGGGCGTCCTCCTATAGCAAGTACTGGAGGGGGAGGGCAAGGCGCCCGCGAGATCTTTTTCTCGCGGGAAGGAAGTGAGAAGGGACGCGGACTACCCGCTCCCCGAGCCCCCCCCCCCCAGGCTAGCCTCCTTCGAGGCTCCGCCGCCGCCGCTCCCTCGGCCGCCCCCTCCCGGCTCAGCGGCGCCCCCTCCCCAGCCGTCTTCCTCCAGCCGCCCGGCGGCGGCAGCGGCGGCGCGGCGTGCGAGTGGCACCTCGGGCAGCCAATGGGCCGCGGCGTCCCCGGCAGCCCCGCGCGTTGGGCCAATGGGGAAGGCGCGGGGGCTCCGGGGGCCGCGGGCCCTGACGTCACGGCGGCGGCTGCTGCTGCTGCTGCTGCTCCCGCCTCCGCCGCCTCCGCCGTGGCTGGAGCCCGAGACGGAGCGCGGGTGCGGCGGGGCGGCGAGCGCGGGGCTCCGGGCGCAGCATGGGCCGGGCGGCTCTCGGGCGGCTCCAGCTGCTGCTCCAGCTGCTCGCCTGGCTCAGCCTGGGACGCCCGGCCGGTGAGTGCCCGGGGAGGGGGGGGGGAGGCCCGGCGCGGGGGGAGCGGGGCAGACCGGGAGACCCAGACCGGCCCCCTCGCCGCCGCCGCCGCCGCCGCCGCCGCTGGCGGGCGCCGGAAGGGCCGCCGAGGCTGAGCCGCCGGAGCTGTCCAGGCGGCCGTGGTGCTGAAGGTTCCCTGCCTGCCCCGGCGCCCGCCTGCCCAGCGCTCGGGGGAGCAGCCGCAGGAGGGGGCTCGGCCTGGGCCCCCGGGGCTCTTCTGGGAGAGTCCCCCCGACCTCCGGCTGCAGCGGGTCCGAGGGAGCTGTCCACACCCCGGGTCCTGGACGCTGGCTTGGCCGGGCGGGGCGGGGCGGGCGATGAAGCTTCCGGGCAGGGGAGAGGCCGAGGGCTGGGGACGGGGCGGTCGCCACCCACAGTCCCTGCCCCCCCCGCCTCCTCTGGAAAGGAAGGGGTCCGCTTCCACGTCCTCCCACGGCCCCGTCCTTCCTGGAGACTCCTCTAAGTGCCTGCCCCCTCCCTCTCCTTTGGCAACCCTCGGGGCCGGGAACTTCCCGGCAGTCGAGGCTGGGCGGACGGAGACAGGTCTCTGCCCCAGGAGCTTCCAGTCGGCACCTCGACAGCGCCGCGGGAGGTCAACAGGGCGGGCCGAATGTGCGAAGCTCCACGAAAGAGGGAGGGGGAAGGGGACGAGGGAGGGCAGCCTGGAGGGAATAAGCCAAAGGGAATCTGGGGGCGCAAGCCTTGCTCCTCATCCTCCCCGCCAACACCGCCCCCGCCCCCGCTTTCCTTTCCTCTCTGCTAAAATCCAGCCCTTGGTGCTGTCCCCTCCCCTCCCTGTCCCCTCCCATTTCTTGGCCCTTCCGTCGCTGGCGTTAAAGAGGTGCGCGCAGAGGGGGGGGGGAGGTGGGCCTCCTCGGATATCTCCGGATCCAGGTCTTTCTTGGCCAGCCCTCTCCGCACACACTTTGAGATCGACTCCCCTCCTGGCCATTTCCCACAGCACCTCCTCCTGCCCGTGTCTCCCCGCTTGCAGGTTAGGAAGGGGGGGGACGGGAGGGTTTGCAGGCTGGCCCCCCGACCCCGCCTGGACTGGTCCCTCGAGGCTTGGCTGGATGGCCGTCAGGAGCCTGGCCTCGGAAGGAGCGCTTGGCCGCCTCCAAACTCGGGGGAGGGGGCAGCGGGGAGATTTACTGATCCTGTCACCAGCAGCCCAAGACATTTAATTACCTGGTAATTGATGGCTTTCAGCAAGAATAATGAGATCATTTTCATGAGGAGGGAAATGGCTGGCGGAATATTATATGTGCTCCCCTGAACCTAAAAAAAAAAAAAAAAAAGGTTTTATGGCACCTGCTGGCAGCACTTACCCTGATTTACGGAGGCGCACGCGGCTCAGCCTTTGCTCCCTCCCTCCTGGCAACGTGTGTGCAATGGCACCCTCTGTTTACATGCAGGCCTGCCTTCGTGACTGAGGTGGGAGGGCGCAGGATTTCTCCCAGAAAAGCCCCCTTCCCTGGCTGCTCCTCCCCCTCCCCCCTTCCCCCCACCCCCAGAGACTCGGAAGAGCTCCTGACGGCATTTCCCATTAGAGCAGCCAGTGAGAGTGGGGGGGGGGCACTCCCTAACGAAAGCATGCCCCCCCATCCCACTTTGTCTCAGAAGACTTGGAACGCTTTGCTGATCTCTGTGAGGAAAGCTGCTGAAGGCCTGCCTTTGCCCAGGAATATCAGACAAAAACAGAAAAACTAGAAACGGTAGAGCATCTTAGAGGCTAGCTGCTCTATTTTAATGTGAGCTTTGGTGGACAAATCCACTTCTCTGATGCCACGACTCTGACATCGGAGGAAGTGGGGGGGGGGGACTGCAAGACGTCCCCTTGCACAAGAGGCCCCTGGTCCTCAGCACTGGGCCCCGAGGTGTCCCCCTGCCTAACATGGTCTTTTGCTTTCCATTTGGATTCCACCCCTCCCTCCCCAATGAGCCTTGCTCCCTGCACAGCCATCCCTACGGCCTGTCCTCCTTGGCTGCAGGGTTCGTTCCAGGCAGTGGATATTATGGTAGGGTGGGAGCAGGGGAGTTCGTGGTCCGTGGAAAAGACAGATGCACGGTGGGACAAAGGGGCCGAGACCAAGAGGCGCACTCTGCCCCTCCTCCCACCAAGGCTGCCTGAGCACCGCCACCCCTTCTCTCTCTCAGGCGGGCTCTTTGTCACCGACTATTTCACCCGGACCCCCCGCAAGCTGAACGCCTTCCGCTCCTTCACCAGCATCGAACTCTTCCATTTCCGCATCCCGGAGGACACGGTGGTGGCTGTCTGGAACCTCATCACCTTTAAAGAGCAGGGAGGCACCTTTGGGGACCAATGCCCAGACCGAAGCATCACCGTGTGAGTCAGGGAACAGAGCTGGGGGGGGGGGAAGGGGAGAGCTCTAGCGCTCACCTGATCTGCACCAAGAGGGTTATCCCTGTGTGTCATGCTTGCCGCCTCCTCTCAACCCTTGCTTGCGTGGCCTCCATAAGAGGGTCAGAAGGTGACAGGGTTTGGGCCCTGAGATCTCTGGGAGGGGGATGACATCCACCTGGAGACCCTGCCTTCCGGAGGACTCTGGATCTGAGGACAGATGGTGGGGCTCAGCTGGTAGCTGAGAGTCCCTCGCCTGTGCTGGATGGGGTTGCCCTCCCTATGAAAGCACAGGTTTGTAGCTTGGTGGTGCTCCTAGATTCATCTCTGAGCCTGGATAGCCGGGTTTCAGAAGTGGGCAGGAGTCCCTTTGCACCGTTAAAATTAGTGCACCAGCTGCACCTGGTCCTGGAGAGGTCTGGTCTAGCCACGCTGACACATGCCCTGGTTACTTTCTGGCTGGATGACAGCAATGTCCTCTATGTGGGGCTGCCGATGGGACATGTCAGGAAACTTCAGTGGGTCCAAAATGCAGCAGCCAGGTTGCTGACTGAGCCTTTTCACAGGGAATCAAAAAGCCCGCCCACCCCTACCCCCACCCCCCACCCACCCCCCCTACAGCAGCTCCACTGGCTGCTGATCCATTTCCAAGCGCATTTCAAAGTGTGGTCCTAACCTCTAAAGCACTTACAGTAGCTTGGGCCAAAGGTCTCTCAAGGACCGTGTCTCTCTTTGCGAGCCTGCTTATGTGTTGAGATGATCATTTAGTCCCACCACCTTCACAGCGGGGGTTGTCGGGGACACAAAGGAGAGAGGTCTTCTCTGTGGCTGCTCCTTTAGGCTCTGGAACTCCCTCCCACAGGAGGCCAGGCTGGTCCCCCTCTTGGCTGTCCTTCTGTAAGCAGACCAAGACCTTTCTTATCAGGCAGGCTTTTCCTTAGCGACTGGCTGTCTGAGCAGGTTTTTTGAATGGATTGATGTGCATTGTTGCTTTAAAAAAATTTTTGGTGTTGCTTTTGTTTAATATTTTTAGTGTGGTACTTGTTTGATTTTTTTAAAAAAAATTATATTAATGGTTTTTAGCTTCTTAAACATTGACATCTACTGATGTAGGTCATTCTGTGTCCTTTTTAAGAAGAAAGATGGGGTAAACATATTTTAAATCAATCAATCAATACATATCTGGGGTTGGTCCGGCCTTTGAGCCCTTACTGCTGGCCCCCCACATCACCCCTCACCAGATGCCAGCCTTCCTAAGGCATGTATTGTCATTTCTAGCCAGCTGGGGTGGGACTCTGGTGGAAATGAAGAACCTCTACATGGGGGAGACTTCCAGTGTGGTTTTTGTTTTGGGTTTTTGGGTTTTGGTTTGTTGGTTGGTTGGTTTTTGGTCATGTGCCACATGCTTCTGAAGCTGTTTGGCTGGGAACCTGCATCTTTCCACATCCCGCGGTCGGTCCCCATGGGGTTTGTGACCTCCTCTCTGCCCAACCTTTAGAAGGGTGAATGGCAACATGGCCATCTGTTGTCTGGACCATTTGCTGAGATTTCCAGAGAAGGAAAGGGTCCCCCGCATTAGTCATAACTCTTTGGCTTCTTCGGTTCCAAGCCACACACGCACGCACCACAGGACTGGAAATCAATATTAATAACCCAGCACTGAAATGAAATTTTGTGAGAGCAAGCTGAAAGATGGAAAGAACCAGCTGCACGAGGGCTGAGAGGCAACCGCACGCTCTGCTCCGCTTCTCCCTTCTGCACCTGTGTCTCCTCTGGAGAAAATGAGCTGGAGGAGGAAGAACCATATCCTGCCAAGACCAGGGGCGGTCTGCTCTGCTGCGGCCTCCCCCTCCCATATGTTTCCCCCCTTGGGGGATGGGGGGGCACCTTTGCAAGGACCTCCCTTCTCCCTCTCTGGGCTAGCTAGATGGTGGGGGGGGGGCAGGAGAGGTTTGGAGGTGCCAGGGATGACTCTGGGGATCTCAGGCCGAAAGGAACTTGCCACAGAGCTTCTGCCTTTCCTGTGCTGAATGAGAGGGAGGGCGAAAGACAGGCCGAGGGGCTGGGCCCTGCCTGCTTTTCATTCTTATTTTAAAGAGGAATTGCGTCCACGCCCCAGAGGGGACCAGCCAGCCCTCATGGTGACCAGGATGGTGCTGAGGTTGATTCCTGGTCCCCAGGGCCTTCTCTGCCTGCACAGAACTTGAGAGCAGAGCTCAGTCAGGAAGCAGAAGAAGGTGCCCAGGAAGCCACTTCAGCCTCCTCTGTCTGAGAAAGACTCAGGCGTCCCTTCTAGGAGGGTCTCCCTGAGAGTCAGGCCAGCAGCTGCTGTGACTGCTATTGCTGCCATGCTGCTCTGAGGTTAGACACCCCTCACTCACCCCCCCCCCATAGATTAGACTGGTGCTCTCTTGCTCTCCCACACCCACACCTCCAATGGGATGGCTTGCCTTTCCCTGACTGGGCTGGGCTGAGCTGATTAAGTGGGCCTGTCCTTTTCCTGCTCCCAACCAGTCAGCTCAGCTCCTGTTTCTCCCCCACCTTCTATCAGCCAGAGGATGATATTTGTCCCTGCCTCCCTGCACCCCATTGCTCTCTCCCTCTCCCTCTCTCACTTTCTCCTCTTTCCTTGGCAGGTATTTCCGCTCAGGGGCCCCACCTGTGATTAATCCACTGCACACCCACTTCCCCAGAGACACAGCCGTGCCTGGCTCCTTCGCCCTCACGCTCACCTGGACGCTGCCCAACCGGACCACTGGCGTCTTCAACATCACCAGCCCACTGCCTGGGGACTGGTTCCTGGCAGCTCATTTGCCCAAGGAACAGGGCAAGATCTCTGTCAAGGTGCGACCCCAGGAAAAGTCTGGGCCTTGGCCAGCCCTACGGGGGGAGGGGCTGCTGACCTTCCCCCAATAGGTTGGGAGGAAGGAGCTCTGGGTTAGAACCGATTACCTCTGGGAGGTGTAATTTTAGAGCCTGATCGGAAGGAAGATCTGGTTTGAACCCTCCCTTCATGAAGCCACCGAGACCTGATGTACCTTGGAATCCCCAAACAATGCAAGCCAGACTGGGGTGGGCTGGCATCCCATGCACTGACTTGCTCAGTTCTCCTGGAAACCCTCCCTGGTTTCGGAGCAGAGATAGCCTTGGTTGCCCTGAGGGATGATCTTTGCCAGAACAAAGGCGTGGAGTCTATTGCTCCTGTGGGTGGTCTCAGACCTCTCCATAGCTCTTGGCGGCTTTTGATCCCATGGGCTCTGGGGTCCTTCAGGAGAGGCTGTCTGAGTGGGAAGGAGGAGGTTCTGTCCCATCATGGGTCAGAACTCCTATCTGGGCAGCCAAGTCCAGGAAGCACTGCTGCTGCTGGTGGTGGTGGTGGTGGTGAGGCCCAAGTCAAAGCCTTTGGGTTCACCAAAGTTTAGGGCAGACCACTCGGGCAATGGCTTCTCTCACCTGGCCCTGATTGTGAACAGCCGCCACAGTGGCGCTTCTCCAGGACATGCTGCCTGCTGTCACCCTCAAGGCCTTTCCACTGGGATGCTCTGGCTGGGGAGACCCACAGGGCCCCACCCTCACTCTGCCCTCTACTGAGAAGTTCCCCAGGATCAGCTTTCTTTGCTGGCAGGCATTGAACCCTAAATCTGTTGCTTTTAATTCTGTTCTGCAGCTGATTTTGCCTCTGCTATTGTTCAAGTGGGCAGTTCGTTGATCGCCTTGGGCTCTTCTGATTGCAGACTGCGGGGGGGGGGGGGGATAAGTCCAACTCATAAGTAAAGCAAGGGGGTCTTTTGAAGGGAAGGGGAGTGGATCTGAGCCACTCACAGGACAGTCCCCTGCTTCTGACTGGTCCCCCCCCCCCTCTCTCCTTTCTTGCCTGCCTGCCTGCCTGCCAGGGCCTTGCCGAGGACTGCCAGTACCTCTTCCAGCCCCAACTCATTGTCCAGCGGCTCCTGGGAATCAGCGTGCTGTATCCTGGCTACGTGACGGAGCACGTCCTCTCGCGCCACAACCGATCCCTGCTGTGCAAGTGAGTGCCAGGAAGGCAGGGATCCAGGGGGGCGCAACGTGAAGCCCTTCTAGGGGAGGGGGAGGAGAGGGGAAACAGTCCCCCAGCTGGCGTGTCCCAGGCTCCGGAAAGCAGGGAGCAGAGCAGGGAAGCGACGGAGAGGAGCTGCCAGGAAGGGCCGCCTGACCTGCGCGACCGGCACACCGCCCTCCAGGGGCTTTGGCCGCCGATCCTGGCCGGCTGACTGGGCAGGTCACACCCTTCCCTTGCTTTGGGAGAATAGACCCGACTCCCCGTCCCCCCCCCCCCCGCCGCCGCGCCCCACGATGTCAGTCGTGCTCAGGGGCCCTCCCGGTGCCTGAAAGAGGCGAGAGGGCCACGGGGTGGAGCTTGGGGAGAGGCCACCGAGGGAGGGGGTCGCCCTGCACGCGCGGAGCTCTTCCCCCCCCCCCCCTTGACGCGCGGAGCGAAGGGACCCCCTCGGCCTGGCCCCCCCGACCGACCGTCTTGTCTCTCTGCCTGCCCGCAGGGTCTTCATCCCGAGCTACACCTCGCAGGTGCTGGTGGAGCTGCGCGCCTGCCGCGGGGCCAACCAGAGCGCGGAGGGCTGCCCGCTGTGGCTCAAGGCGCGCGGCAAGGCCCCGCCGCTGCACAACTCCACCGCCGTCGACTGCCGGGAGCGCCGGCCCTGCCGCCTGGCCCTGCCGCTCCCCTTCTGGCAGCACTGGTACTACCTGCTGGTGGAGAAGCCGCCGGGCCTGGGCGGCAGCCTGGGCTTCCAGCTGGTGGTGCAGCTGAAGGGTGAGTGGGCGCCTCGGGCCCCGGGGGCGGAGGGCGGCAGGCACGCACCGGGACACACGCAGACGGGGAGGGCCAACCGGGGCCGCCAAAGGCGAGGAAGCGGGCAGGCCGGGCGGGGCGGGGCGGGGCAGCGGGCGGCGCTCCAGGGCCCGGGGTCCCCGCCGGCGTCGGGACCTCCAGGCGAGAAAGGAGGCGGGAGCCGGTGCGTGCGGGGCGTTAAAAGAAAGGCCTGCCGTGGAGCCGGCAGGGCGGCGCGGGCAGGACTCCTGGGTTGGCTCTCAGCAGCCCCCCACCCCACCCCACCCCACCCCACCCCCGGCCCTGCGCACCACTCTTCGGCCACCCGAAACAAGAGCTGCGGCTCCGCGGCAGAGAAGATGGAGGTGAGAGGCCGGAAAGCCGCCGGGAGGGAGGGACGCCCCCCGGGAGGGGGAAAGCCCCAAGCCGCAAGCGGGCCCTCGAGGGGTCGGGCCCACCGATCAGTTGTGGGGCTGCGGGGGAGGGGGAGAGGACCGCTGGCCGGAGGGCCCGGCCGCCGCTCCGACCCACACCTCTCCCCTCCTCTCCCCACAGACTGCGCCCGGAGCGGCCTCGGTCGCGCCCTCCCCGCCCCGAACATGCCTCTCTCCTTCGGCTCGCCGGGAGGGGCGGTCTTGGCGGATCCCCCGGGCCCTTCCCCGCCGCCCCCCCGCCCCCACCGCCTTCCCGCCGCCCCACCGCCCCCCACCGCCCGCGACCACTGCTGGCCCATCCGGCCCACCCTTCGCAACGAGCTCGACACCTTCTCGGCCCACTTCTACATCTTCTTCGGCCCCAACGTCTCGGTGCCCCCCGACCGGCCGGCCATCTTCGCCATCAACCTGCTGCCGGTCCTGGACAGCGGCGGAGCCCTCAACCTGGAGCTCAAGCTGAACGTGGTGCGTCTGCGGCGGGGGGCGGGGAGGGGCGGGGGGGGGGGGCTCCGCCAGAGGTAGGCGGGGGATGGGTTGGAGGGCGTGGGAGGCAGCCCCTCCCCCCGTGAGAGGACAGGTAAGAGATGGGGAGAGAGGTGGGGCGCTGGGCGGGAAGGGCACGTTTTTGGGGGGCGTCATTGTCAGTCGCGGAGGGGAGGGGAGCCCGGGAGGGGAGCCCAGGAGGGGGCTCCGCACTGCAGCCGAGGGGCCTGGGCGAGGGAGGGGACTGAGGCTGACTTTCCGTCACACCGCCCCTCTTTCTGCCCCCCGCCCCCGCCCCGCAAACAATCGGGTTGTTCTGGTACAATGGCCCCTTTTGCAATGCACCCGAACCTAACCGGGCGCCTCTTCTCTTAGTCCTCTCTGCGCGGGGAGAACGCCACGGTTTTTGCCTGCTTGAACCACGAGGTCCCCTTGGCCTCAGAAGAGAATTCCACCGTCACCTGTGAGACAGGTAAGGGCCCGCGGGGCCCTCCTGCACTGCTTTTGGGGCCTCCGCGGGTCCCCATTTCTGCAGTGGTGGAGGGAAGCTTCCAGACAGGCAGGCAAGTTGTCCGGGGGGGGGGTGTGTGGCGGGGTGAGGAGGGCCAAGCCTGTGGGCCAGCGGAAGAACACTCTCTTATTGACCTCCTGCCTTTCCTTGGCAGAGCTGCTAGCGGGATTCCTCCTCTCCATCCACGCCAAGGCCCCCCTCGCCCGCCTGCGAATCCCCTACCCACAGACGGGGAGCTGGTACCTGAGCCTGCGCTTGCTCTGCGCCACGGACAGGGGGTAAGGCCGCTGAGGCAGCTGAGCAGCAAACTGCCCCCCCCCCAGCCCTTCCTTCCCTTCTTTTGACAGGGTTCCTACAACGTAAGTGACACACTCGTTAGGAGAGATAAGTGAAAGAGCTTAGGGCAGCCGAGGGAGCACCGATCTCGGAGGCTGCCTTCAGTGGCTCTGCCACCAGACCTCTCTGACCAGAGCCAGCCGGCTGCCTGGTCCCAGGGCCCCCTCCCAGGGAATCACTTCTGAGGACTCAACCTCAGCCGAGGGAACCCAGGAAAGGGTCGCCGTAAGGTGGAGCGGATGTGACAGCACATCGCCATGACGAACATCCTATTGTTTGTTCAGGCAGGTTCCACCCTGAGTTCATCTCTTTTTCTTTTCCCAAAAGAGGAAGCCACATTAGTGTTTTTTAAGGCATGGGTGCCAAACCCAAAGCAAGACACAGGATTGTGTCACCCTCTTTGAAAAATCCCTCAGGGTCGGTCCTTTAAATGGCTTCCCGTTGATTCTCCAAGACGGCCAGGGCACAGGCTTAGACACCACCAAGGGAGAATGAGGTACAGCCCCCCCAGGCCCTTTATTCTGAGGCACCCCTCAGGCCACTCCACCCTCTGGATCCTCCCCCACTCTGGATGGGCAACGGCCTCCTGCCCCAGGACTCCAGGGGCCGTGGCTGACTTCCTCCGTTTCTTCCCTCCGAGGCTGGAGCCCTGTGGGAACGTGACCGCAGAGGTGTACCTGCGCACCTACCTCTCGCCCTGCATCAACGACTGTGGCCCTTACGGGCAGTGCAAGCTGATGCGCACCAACAACTACTTGTATGCTGCCTGTGAGTGCAAAGCTGGTGAGTGGGGCAGGGAGGGAGGGAGGGAGGGAAACCGGCCAGCTGGCCGGATGGTCTGCCGCCAGCTGTCGCTCTGCCGTCGTCGTCCTCAACCGAGCGAGCGGGGCTCTGGCCAGGATGCCGGTGGGGCCGAAAAAGAAAGAAAAAAGATCCTCAGCGCCTGGGGAGGTGCTGAGCCTCGCCTCCGAGGCCCAGATGCCTGGAGCGGGTTGCGTTTACTCAGGGCTAAGGGCACAGCCTTCTGCCCGTGTTTAGGGACCCTGCCTTGCTCTTTCCTGGTACGATCCAGGGCTGATCCAGAGCATGAAAGACCAGTTCCAGCTGGGAGCACTGGTGCAAAGGGAACGCCATCCTCCGTGAAATGACTCCAGGGTTCCTCTCCCACAGAGCCAGGGGTAAAAACAAACTTTGGTTGGTGTTCCCCAAGAGAGGGAAACCATGAGAGGCCAAAATGCCCCAAATAGTATTTGAGGAGGCATCCTGTCCTTGGAGTGGGAAAAGTCTGTGGCGATCCCCCAAGCAATGTACTGCAAACAGACCTCAGGTTCATTGTACCAGTCTGGAGCATTTATTTTCACTTATTTCATTTATGAAATGTCTATGCCGCACCATCTAGTGGCACGCCACTACTCCGGGCAGTTTCCACCCCCCCCCAAAAAAAAGCATAAACAAAACCAATTATTTTTGACCCCGACCCCCATTTGAGACTCACTCAGTCTCTCCACCTGCAGAGCCAGGACCTCTTGCTGCCCGAGAGACCTCCAGACGCCTGGCCCGGTTCAAGAGGCCGGGCACTTAACACTTCCAGGCACTCAGAGGCAGGGGTGGCGGTGGGGTGGGGGTGGCAGTTGTGGGGACAGGAGGGTTCTCTCTCCCAAGGGGGCTCAGGGGAGACCCTTCCGGGTTAGGACCGGTGGCCCCTTTTTGTGCAAAGGGATGCTGCCCGCCCCCCCCCCCCCGGTAGCTTGCCAGAGTGCAGGCTGAAGCCTCAGTTTGTTCCGCCTGCTTCTCCAGGCTCTGCAGGCATGGACACAAATCTCAGGGTGAGCTGGGCCAAAAAAAAGAGGAGGAGGATGATTGGTCGGAGGGTTGCCTGGGCAGCTGGCTCTTCCCCCTGCCCAGCTGGCACCAGGGCTCAACGTCTGCAGTGTGAATACCATGTTTTTAGGAGGCAGTACTTCAGGCCCCCAAGTCCCAGCCACTGGGAAGCTGCTGGCCTGCCTGCCCCCCCCAGCCCAGCCCTGCCCCGTGGATAGTGGGGAGAGCCCCCTTTGTGTTCTGGGCCCTCCGTGGCTGCCTGCCCTGACTCCTGCCCACCCACCCAGGCTGGAGCGGCTGGGGCTGCACAGACAACACGGCGGCCTTTTCCTACGGCTTCCAGCTGCTCTCCACGCTGCTCCTCTGCCTCAGCAACCTCATGTTCGTCCCACCGGTGGTCATTGCCGTGCGGAGCCGCTACCTCCTGGAGGCCGCTGTCTACATCTTCACCATGTTCTTCTCCACAGTGAGTGTTTTTTTTTGCCAGGACCCTTGCCCCTTCCCCCGGTAGGTCTTGGGGCTTAATGGAAAAAGAGGTCTCTGCAGGGGGAGGAGGGAGGGGAGGATTAAGCAAGGCTCTGCCGTTTGTGCTGGTTGGCAGGAGGGGCATCTTCCACCTGGAAGAGTTTTAGCAAAGCAGGCCGTGTCTCAGAAGGAGCCGGCCTCTGTGCAGGGAGGTTCAGCTTCCCTATTTAATGCTGATCTCTGCCGGGCACAGGACCCACCGCTTGCTAAAGTGACTGTAGCAAACGCAACCCAGACACTCCTCCCCACTGCACTTGGCAGTGAATTCTACATGCCAGAATTAGGCATTTTGTCTGTTTTGAACCTTCTGCTGGTTGATTTCATTCAGGGGACCAAAGACAGGGGTGAAATGATTTCCTCTGATCACTGCTATTTTATGCTCCCCTTTCATGTCCTTGTTCTGGGCTGCCTTCTTACTAAACTATCTGACCTGCAGCTGGAAGGAGATCTTTCCCAGTCCCAGGAGGGGAGTGGGGTGGGGTGGGGGGAGGAGGGGGTTTTGGGGGCTGCCTGACCTCCACCCTCTTTGCTCTCTCTAGTTCTACCACGCCTGTGACCAGCCGGGCATTGTCGTCTTTTGCATCATGGACTATGATGTCCTGCAGTTCTGTGACTTCTTGGGCTCCCTCATGTCCGTCTGGGTCACTGTCATCGCGATGGCCCGGCTCCAGCCGGTGGTCAAGCAGGTGAGGGGAGGAGCAACACCCACACCCCGCTGGCCTGGCAAGAAGGATGGGGGACGGAGGGCTCCTCCAGGGGTTGGCGTGCATCATCAGGGGCATGGCTGCTGTCACAAGCATGAAGGCAGATGGGAGGAGGGGGCTCCCCTGAGTTGTGGGATGTCCACTGTGGACCTCAGGGGTGGTTTCTCTGGGACTGGAGCAAAGTGGGGGGCCGTGAAGAAGCTGCCGCCCGAAAACCGAAGGCAAAATGGCCCTTTGCTAAGCACCCATTTGTCCTGTCACTTAAAATGCCCTCCTCCACACAGGGTCATGAGCTGAACCTGGGGCAGCCCACTCACAGGCCATGCAGGCAACCACTTGTGCTCCTGGGACTCCCACTCACCTCCTCCCTCCCTGTTTTCCTCTCTCTCTGGGCAGGTGCTCTACCTGTTGGGTGCCATGCTGCTCTCCATGGCCCTGCAGCTGGACCGCCATGGCCTCTGGAACCTGCTGGGACCCAGCCTTTTTGCCTTAGGGATCATGGCCATTGCTTGGGTAAAGACAAGTTCAGAGCGGGGTGCATGTGTGTGGGTGTCTGTTTCCCCCTCTGGTAGGAGAAGGAGGCCAGCCGGGTCCTCCTCCCTCCGCTTGGCAGAGACCAGACGGAGCTCACTCGGCTCTGAAGATTCAGGGCATCACCAGGTTCTGTGCTGGCCTACTTTCATGGACAGGTCATTTTGCCTGCTGTGCCGGTGAGGCCGGGCTCCAGGTGATCTGTTCCCACACGCTGGGTTGCATGCACGCCAAGCATCCTGGGAAAGTTGGGGTGGGTGGGGGCCCCCCCTCTGTTCTGGCTGAAGGAGGGCTTCGGATCTCCTCCACCTAGGCAGTGGTAGCGGGATGACCACCTCTTTTTGGCTTACAAATCCAGACTCGGAGCCTGGAGGGGGTAAATCAGAGCTGGAGCAGGGCCTCACCCACACCGCCTTCATCCAGGACTAAGGCTTGTGCTGCCAAGCGCTCTTTCGAGAGAGAATGCCAAGGCAGTGGCCCACGGTTGGCAGGGGTGGGCAGGAGGCTTCCGAGCTCATAGCTCCTGTCCTTCTCCTTTGCCTGCAGACGGCCCGGAGCATCCGTCGCCGGCACTGCTACCCCCCCAACCTGGCAGCGCTGGATCTTCTACCTGTTGCCCGGGGCACTGATCGCCGCCTCGGCCGTCCTGCTCTACGCCTTCGTCGAGACTGAGGAGAACTACTTCTATATCCACAGCATTTGGCACATGCTCATTGCCGGGAGCGTGGGCTTCCTGCTGCCCCCCCGGGCCAAGCCCGACACAACGGCCACCGCAGCCGGTGGCCTGGCCGGTCCTCTGCCTCGCCGGAAAGGCTGCGGCTACCAGCTCTGCATCAACGAGCAGGAGGAGCTGGGGCTGGTGGACCCCCAGGCCGGGAGCGCCTCCGTCACCAGCGTCTGCACCAGCTGATGGGGAGGCTGGCCGGCCGGCCGGCTCTGGACAGACTGAGACTGGCCCTTGTGATGGAGGGCAGGGCTGTAATGCCCCCCCCCCCAGCCCCGGCCATGGCTGGGACTCTGTGCCAACCTCCCCCCCCAACACACACACTCTTCACACTTGGGCAGCGGCCAGTGGAACTCCAATGCCAGCCTTCTCCGATGCCTGCCTGCTGGCCCTGAAATGGGTGGCAGCAGAAGCGGGAATGCCTTCCTCACCGGGGGGGGGGGGAGGAGGTTACCTCAGCCCCCAGAGCCACCGTGGTCCATGATAAGGCCCCTGGGTGGGAGGTTACCTCACCCCTGTGGTCCCTTTCCCCCTTAGATCCACAAACCCAGAAGCCAAGCTAAGCAGAGCTGCAGTGACAGGAAAGGGCTGGGTGGGTGTTTCGAGCTCCCTGCGCGCTGAGGTTCCTCCGTTCCCAGGCAGGGGAGGGGGGGGACACCCTCCTCTTCCTCCTATGTGGGAAAGGAACTGTGTGCACACAAGGAGAGTCCTTGGCTGTCTCTGGGAGGCTTCCGTGTGTATACTGGTAGCACTGGATTGGGGGGGGGGGGCAGCAGGGGAGGGCGAAGCAGGTACCCCACTGGAAAGGCCCATGTCATCGCCCTGATACTCACAAGGCTGCAGGAGATGAAGGCCCCAGCTGCCTGAGGGGACGCTCTGCTCCGCTCCCCCCCCCCCCCCGGGCTGACTTGCCATCCACACAGCTCACCCTGGGGCACCTGTTCCTTCTCCTCCTTCAGGCAAGGGAGACCAGCTCCTGGTGGGGGGTCGTGGGGGTGCTGGCTTGGGTGTGTGTGAGAGAGACATCCCCTGACTTAGGAAGGTCAGCCAAGCCAAATCCCCTGCTTTTCAAGGGCTGGTGGGGCTGATGGGCCCCCACAAATGGACAGAGAAGAGTCTCCAAAGCACAGCAAAGAGGCGTGGAGGCCCAAGGGGCCCCCTGCCTCCGACCCTGACCTCCGTGGCCCTTGGTACCTTCCTTGAAATGGGACACAGGAAGAGTCCTGCTGGAACTGACCCAAAGTCCTCAGTCCTGCTGGAGTCCCTTTCCAGCCCCCAGGTTAGGCTGCTCCCCCCCCCCCCGACTCTAGCTCCCCCCATTCCTCCTCCAGGCCATCACTCATGGGACTCCCCCCCTTCCCACTCGGTCCAGCCTCCTCCCAGTTCCTCTATCCCAGGAGCCTGCAGGAGCCCCTCCATGGGGGGCTGCAAGGGTCAGCATCTGCATGGGTTCATGGACAGACCACCCCGCCCACCAAAAGTGGAGGGCCCGTGCGTGTCAGAATGCGGCACGCCATCCCAACACACCTGAAGGAGCGCAAGAGAGCAGCCTGCTCACCCGAGGGCTCCAGAAAAGCCGTGGTGGCCCCGGGAGGGGGCCATGGCCTGGGGGCCCCAGGGCACGACCCCAAGGGGAGGAACCTCCAGGGACCCTGGACAGCTCCTGGAAGTGCCAGGAAGGAAGTGCCAGGAAGGAAGTGATGGCTGGAGGGCCCAAAGGTCTCCCATGGAGCCAAGCACCGGGGTAGGGCTGCTGGTGCCCTGTGGCAGAGGGACGCAGCCCCTGCCCCTCCCTCTTGGGTGGCACAGAAGGCCCCGGACTGCCCCCCACCCACCCGCCCTCCCTCCCTCCCTCATCCCAGCAGCTGGGATGAGGAACCCACCTGAGACTCAGTGGCCACCTGGGCGCCTTCCCACGCCATGATCCTAAGGTCCTCTGTTGGCGCTGAGCAGCTGCAGGGGTTCTCTCTCCCCCAGATGGAGGCACTGCAGGTCTAGGGGGCTTGGGGAAGGAAAGGGGCTGCTGCACCCCATTTCTTGGAAGTAGGTCTGAGGGCACCTCGGGGTCAGCGAGGAGGAAGAGGAGACACCCTGTTCAGCTGGGCATGGCGGGTGGGGGGCTTTGACCTGAGCAGAGGGGGCGGGAGTGCCGCTGAAGTGCTCCTGAGGACCACAGAGCCCTCTTGTGGCTCACTCTCTTCCCCAACTCCCCCCCGCCACACACACACACACACACACACACACACACACACACCTCCAGACAGGCTGCTCTGAGGCCCCCCCCCCCACTGAAGTGAAGGTTGCCTGCTGCAGGGAGGGGCCAAAGGAGAGTCTGACCGGTCAGGAGGTGGGGGGGGCAGGTGGGGGTGCCTCTTCCTCTGCCAAAGGGAAGGATGGGGTTCGGACAACCGCCTTCTGGGGTTCGGGCAAACTGTGTGCCAACCCACACCGCAGGATTCTGAGATGGGGCCACCTCCCCATTCTGAGGCACAGGAAAGAGGTGTTTTATTTTTTATTCCATCCAGTTCTTAAATAAACCAATGGAATAAAGCAGCCAATAAAATGGGGTCAAATGTCTTTATGCCAGAATCACACCAAGGACTGAAATAATCCAGCCCAGGTGAGACAAAACACAACAGGATTATCTGAGGTGAGCCCCCAGGAAAGGAATGGCCGGCTTGCAGAGCAGCCCCTGTGTGCACACGCACACCCCCCATGCGGCCGATCTGGCAGGGGCACCTGGTAGAGGACAGAACCACCACCGGCTGCAATGGGTGGGAGGGAGAAAGGAGGAGGGCACGACTCTGATTCTGTCCACATCTTGACGGTCCCTGCTGCTGATCCGGGTGGGAGACCGAGACACATGGATGCAAACCCCCCCCCCCCCAGCTACTGCTCTGCCCTTCCACCTCAGTTGCAGGGCCTGGGGGGGGGGGGGAGCTGCTGTAAGGACTGGGCTTCCTTGGAGGAAAACGTGGGTGAATTCTCTGGCTCTCGCCTGGCATGCAGGAACCAAGGCTCTTTTCAGAGGAGACACCTGGCTTGATTTTTGCATTTTCCTTGCCTGCAACCTGGATGCCAGAGCCATCTCCCAGGAAAGGTCGGCGTTGTCTCAAGAACAGGGGTCGGCCGCCTTTGGGAGCAGAAGCTCGTCCTAACCCTGGGGAAGAGCTGGCGTCCCCAGAGGGCAAGGGAACCAGGTGTGCTGGCCAGTTCGGAGGTTAGGCTGGGCCTGAGACAGGCTTATTTAAACTTCCCTGTTTGGAGCGTCTCTTTATTTTCCGCTTCCTCAATGCGCCTGTCGGCAGCTTAGTCATTTATTTATTATCTTTTAAAAGGCTTGTACCCGGCTTTATCTCTGCAGAGTTCTAGGTGGTATACAAGCGGCCAGCAATCCTTCCAATGTACAGCAATTTAAAATAAAAAAGAGAGAAGCTGATTTAACTGCCAGGCAAACATCTCCCACCTAGAAGGTTATCTATGTGAGATGCGGAGCAAGACCTTCCTTGGAAAGGAGTGCCAGTTCGAGCACAGGGGACCGCTCCCTAATCATAACCAGACCTGTCCTGCTGGGCAGGCCAGAGGTGGACCAAGGATGATCTGAGGGAAGCTGGTGAGGAAGGAGCAGCTGGTCTCTCTGGGATCTGGTTCTTCAGCCCCTCAGGACTTTACTAGCATTTCAAAGTATAAGGGGAAGAAAGAGGGTCACTCGCACAGCCCCTCAACAGCAGGGTCACGGTGGGCAGCCTCTGTGAAGCCTCTGGCTGCTCCGCTCTAGACCGAGCGCCTCTCTTCGAAGGCAGCCTTCCTTGCGGGCAGACGGCAGTAATCCAGAGGTAGTGAAGCAGAGGCTGGTGCCAGGCTGGCCAGACCCACTTTCTCCTCAACGGGCCCAGTTGGGGTACCAACTTTAGCTGGGCAAAGGTGCTCCCTGGCCGCCCACAGGTGAGGCTGGAACATCCAAGGTCAAAGCCAGCTGAAGAAGCACCCCTGAACGAGGTGCCCTCTTGTTTTCTAAGGGAGTACGACCCACCTGACACAGGTCGGAAACACCCCCCCCCCCCCCCACAATTCCTGGGTCAGCTCTTCCGGCCAGGACCCCCTTCCTCTCACCAGCACTCAGCTTCTGCGTCCTTAGTCCACTTTCAGTCCAATACTGTCTTCAGGAGACAGTTCATAGACCTCAAGAACCTCCCTGGAAGGAGAAGGAGAGCCAAAGGCGAACTCTCGAGAGACCTCCCCTGGCGAACAGCCCCTAATGAAACTGAGGCTGCCCACTTGGGCTATATGCCGAAAGGAGGCCGGGCACGGGTGGAGGGAGAATGGACCGTGGGGGGGGGGGGGGGGGGGTCAGTCCAGCCAGGTCCCTCTCCTCCCCACCCAGCCACCCCCGCCACGGTGGGGGGCTGAGGCCCCGTGGCGTCTGCCAGAGAGAGTGCCCCAGGAGGCGTCGCGCTCTGGAGCCTTTTCGCCCAAACCCAAGTGGGGCAGATTGGCTGACCAGGCGCGCTTGCTGCCAACTTCTCTCCCCCTGAGATGGAGCCTTCCTGGCACAGCGGACCTGGACGGGGGGGGGGGTGTGTTTCTGCTCTCAGACCCCCCCCCCTTTTTCGTGGGGAGGGGACGGTAAGGGAAGGGAGAACTTGGGGGGGGTCTCTCTCTCGCCTGCCCCCCCACCCCACCCCACCCCCGCCCTCCCTCGCCTCTCTGGGCCCTTCCTGCCACCGGCGCCGCCCCTGTCTCGCCGGCCCCTTCCCCCTTTGAGGAACGGCGGCGGAGACCCTCCAAAAGGGGGCTCCGCTCCTCCCGCGGGGGGAGGGGGGGCTCCGGCGGCCAAGCCTCCGGGAATGCCCCGCCCGAGGCCGGCCTCGCTCCCGCCGCCCGCCTATCCCCGGGGCCGCCGCCAGGGGCCGCTCTCGCCTTCCTTTCCCCCTCTGGGAACCCGCGGCGGGTGGGGCGGCCAATCGGAACGCGGGGAGGGGCGCCGCCGAGAAGCCCCGCCCTCCTTCCGCTCTCGCGCGCCGGAAGTTCGGGGGCGGGCCCCCCGAAGGGCGGCTCGTCGTCCTCTCGCTTCAGAGTCGCGCAGGCGCAGGCGGGATGCGGGCGGCGCGGTGGCTGCCGGGGCTGGTGCGGGGCCTCTGGGCGGCCTCGGCGCTCTTCCAGGCGGCCTCGGCGGGCAAGTACTCCCGGGAGGCCAACGAGCGGGCTGCCGGGGCCGAGGGGTCTCCCGCCGAGTTCCGCCTGGTCCGCCTCAACCAGGTGTGGGAGAAGGCGCAGCGGGTGAGTCGCCCGGCGGGACCGGGCAGAGGACACGCGTGTCTCTCGTGGGAAGGCGGCCGGGGTCGCGGGTCAGGGGCGCCGGTGGGTCGGTGGGTGGGAAGAAGAGGCAGGCAGGCAGGAGCCGCCGCCGCCTCCGGGCTGGAGCGAGGGCGGAGTGGGGGGGGGGGGTTCGGCTCCCTGGGGGTGGGGTGGGGTCCGGCGGCGGCATCATCATCATCATCCTGAGAGGCCTTCGGACCCTCGGCTCCCCGGCGGGGCTGTCTGGCTCTCCCTCTCCGGGTCGTTCCCCCCCCCCCACCCCGGGGAGGGGTCCCTGGTCTCCCGTGGGGGGTGGTGGTGGTCCTCGGGCTGGGCTCCGGCTGGGGCTCCCCGACGGCCAAGGGCGCTGAGGGCCTGCCTGGGCCTCCTTCCCCTTCCCTTCTTCCAGCAGCTCCAGCTCTCGGCGGTCCGGCTGGCGGAGCTGCACAGCGACCTCCGGATGCAAGAGAAGGACGAGCTGCGGTGGAAGAAGCTCAAGGCCGAAGGCTTGGACGAAGGCGGCGAGAAGGAAGCCAAGCTGCGCCGAGACCTGGACGGTAGGAGGCCCGAGAGAGAGGAAGGGGGCTTCCCGGAGAGTCGGAGGTCGGAAGGGGCCTCCCCGCCAGAGAGAGAGAGAGAGAGAGAAAGAAGGGGCGCCGTGGGGCGTTACACAACCAACCAACCAACCCTCACCCGGGTCCCATTCATGCCCAGGCCCTCCTGAGGTCCCAGGACATGGCGGGAGCTGCTGTCCTTCACCTGGATCTTTCCCTTTGAGGAAGGTTCCCCCCGAAGCACCAAGGCTAGGAGAGAAAAGACGGTCGCCGGTTGTGACACGGGCACCTTGCGTAGAGCAGGCGTGGGCTCAGCCCAGTCGCTGGCGTGTTTGCCGGGTCCCCAAGAGTCCTGCCCAGAGGAAGAAGGCTTTTTTAAAAAAAACACACACACATCAGATGGTGGCTTTCTCTTCCTCCAGAAGCAGTACTTTTGACCTTGCGGATGAGGAAACCTCCCTGCCCCCACTGTAACTGCCAACCGAGGGGGTCACGGGGACCAGAGGAGGTCCCTGCACTTGCTTTCCCCTCTCACGGGGTGACAAGAGCTGAAGTTGTCCCGTGGAGCAGAAACTGACTCTGAAAATTTGGTGCCAAATTCTTCCTATTGGATTACATGAGCTACCCTTATTCATTAATTAATGATTACCTAGAAGACCCCAAATTCTAAGGGCATTTCCCCATTGTTTACTCCCTTATCTTGCACCCATTCTTATCAGTAATCTGGAGAAGAGAGGCCGCACTGTCTTAACTTCATTAACAAGTGTGTTGTTTATTCCAAAGGCATTTCACAGCAGAAAGGGTCATGACCTCTCACCCCTAAGGTCCCTGTCTTGGACTTAAGTGCTGGGTGATGACTATGATCAGGGCGTGCGCTGAGTAGGGCACGAGGACAAAAAAGTAAAAGGAGAAAGGGAAGGAAAAACCAAGGCAAAATCACGTAGCGCTTGAAAAACTCAGTTTATTTCATTGTAAGCTTTTCTGGATCAAAATCCTCTTATTCTGACCATTTAGCAATATATTTCAGTTATGAAACCCTCTCCCTACAGAGGCTCAGCGGGTAAAAGACGTATGCTGCAGTCTTTTCCATGCCAAATTGAGAGTTTTTTGTGTGTTGTCGTATTTTAGTCATTTGAGGGAATTATGTCTTTCATTCAAATATCCAGAGGTGAGCAACTTTGGTGCCACAGCAGCACATCCAAGTGTTCATCTCCTCTAGTACTCTCCACCAGACCAGGGGGTGAAAAAGAGCAAGGGAAGAAGCATGGAAGTGCAACAGCTTGACTAGATGTTTGGAGAAGTTGCACCTTGTGGATTAAAATCTCTAGGCAAATTGTCCTCGCTCCACCTGGTGTGTTTTACAACTTCCAAAACAAGTGTGTGTGCAGGTCTTGTATCAGGTAACACAGTTCTGCCCCGGTCCGAGACAAGCACGCTGTCCCTGCTGAATCAGACCAGACTCCCATCTGGAAATCCAGATTTCCTTCTCCTCTAGTAGCTAGTTTAGAGGGTTGTGGAATGCCAGCAAGTACTAGGTGGTTGACTAGTGGACCATTTGTGGATGTCTGATTTTCCTTCTGCTCTTCCCTTGCTCTTGGAGAAGAACCGTGTGGGTAACTTAATAGCCCTGGACAAAAGGGTCAAGGCTTTGCTTGTGTCTCCGTTGCAGTAATTCTGGCTAAATATGGAATGAATGGGAAGAAAGATGCTCCACTCGGGGCCACAAACTACATCAAAGATGGTCTGGGAGATGATATACTTGATGACCCCAGGCTGGAGAAGTTGTGGAACAAGGTCTGTATGAATTCCCAGTGATGTGTGTGTGTGTGTGCTTGTTTATGTTGCATGGGTTTTGCATTCAGTTCTTTTTTGGGGTGGGTGGGGTTTTTTTAATTAAAGAAAAACAGTAATAACGCTAATATTGTAAAATATGTGTATGTACATAGCATACAATACTACTAAAAATTTTCCCCCGTGCCACCATCACCAGTTCTTCCCTCTTTGACTGAGAGCTTCTCCCCTTGAAGCTGGAACTTGTGCTCTTCCTACTGTCTTTAGGAACTGCTGCGTAGGAGTAGCAACTCGTTGCCCCTGCAGGATTGAGGGAGAAGGAAACTGCCTTCACACGGGCAACACCGTCCCTCATTCTCCTCCCCTTCCTCATAATCAGAGACCAAAGCATAAGGCAGAAGTCATGACTCGCTGTCTCTAGCACCCTTGTGGTCCTCTTGGTGTTTGGCAGATGCCTGCCTGCTGCCTCGGGATATGGGAAAGGCTGGTTGCCTTTCCGGGCACAGCGGAGTACTTGCTTGGGGAATAGGGCTGCACTTCGCTCTCTTTTGACCCCGAGAAACTGGAGGAGGAGGAAGGCCTTCCATGACCCTTTTCTGGTTGTTAGTTGGAGATGAGGCACCACAGCTAAATGCTCTTGATAAGACAACAGAGAGAACAAAATGGATCCCATAGAACATCTCCCAAAGTGGCTATTCTCCAAAAATAAGGGATGCTTTTCCTGAGGCTGTTTCATTTGGCGGAAGGTGGCAGATCCATCCTGCTTATCGGTATCCCTTGGGTCTGTCTCTCTTCAAGGCAAAAGCCTCAGGCAGGTTCTCAGATGAAGAACTGGAGAAGCTGTGGAGGGAGTTTAAACACCACAAAGAGAAAGTCCACGAATACAATATTCTGCTAGAGACCGTGAGCCGGACGGAAGGTAACTGGAGGTTTCCCAGGTGGGCTGGGGCACAGGAGGGGGAGGATAGGAACAGTATGTGTGTGTAGGTGGGAAGCTGAGTCTCGTTACAGTGTCAGAGAATCATAGAAAAGTGAAGTTGGAAGGGGCCTACGAGGCCATCAAGTCCAACTCCCTGCTCAATGCACTAATACCATCAAAGCATACCTGCCAGGTGATTATCCAAGTTTTTCTTGAATGCCTCCAGTGTTGGAGCACTTGCCACTTCCCCTAGAGGTCATGGGTCCCACTGTCTTACTGCTCTAGTTTGAAGTCTTGAGGCTTGGGCTGCATGTCTTTTATTTGTTGCTATTGTCCTCTTGCCTTGAATTCGGAAAAAGAGGTTAATGTAGCCTGAACAACAGGCAATAACCAGTGGCAGTAGTATAATAAAGGAATAAGTCATGTAATACGATTGTATAAAATCAGGTAAAACAGTTAAATGGTAACGAGTCAAGAACAATTATGACCCAAGTCCTCTTGTGCAGCTTAATGTTGCTCAAGCAGTAGCTGTGATGTGGCTGAGGGGGGAAGTGTGATCCCCAAAGCTCTTCTGCCGGCAATCCCGCTGAGGACATGGAGCCGATTGCACAATTGCATGCCGCAATGCCTTATCATGGGGCGTGATGCATGCTGCATTTCTTTATGTTACACCCGTGCAAACAGGCTACTGGTTCTGAATTGTGTTTGAGCTAATCAAAGGCTGATCTTGAAATATTTTGTGTCATTGTTATGTTAGTGTGGCTCTGTGAAGTGCGATACAGCATCAAAGCTAGATTTTCCTATTTCCCCATAACCAGTTTTCCCAGAGAACAGGATATATACTGATAATCTGTTTAAATGGGACTGTGTTGAGTTATATTCAAGAGTGGTTTTTACACTGTTTGGCACAGAGATATCATAAATACCATAAAATGATACCACAATGAAGCACTATGAGCTAAAACAGGATACACCGCCCACAGCATCTTGAGGAGGAGGCGCAAGGCCAGGTGGAAACTGGAAGAGTCCAACTGGTCTCCACTGAGCACCCACCAAGGTCTGTGGGGCTAAAAACTGGAGGTCTGGGCCTTTGTGTTGGCTATCAGGCTTCCTGGACAAGAAGCCAAATGTCTGGTTTTGAATGTGGAAGGAGTTAAAATCCGCAGGCAAAAGGCCACATGCAGTGTTTCTTTTGGTTCCAAGCGAATAAAGAGTGGGCGTTACTGCTGGTGTCTCTTCTGTTGCTGAATCCGGAGACACAAATTATTTCACACTGGCTGCACAAGGTCACAGCTGTTCCCATTTTCAGTGGGGTGTTCACAGAGTTTGCTTAGTGATTTTGTGTTGTCATAATACACAGTAGTGAACTCTAGAAGCCTGCCAGAGGTAGAACAGGACTCCCAAGAAGCGTCTACCTTTTGGCAGCCGGCTTCGCATAGCGCTGGTCCCAGGGGTGCCACTTGGCCTCAGGTGGGTTTCAGAACAAATTTAGGAGCCCTGCTCGACCCTGGCCTGGGAGAGGGGGGGCTTGTGACTCTCTGCCCGCTTTGTTTTGCCAAGGGGAATCCTCACTATGAGAGCTTCTACGTAGCCCATGGGTCCTTTCACCCATACCAGCCACTCCCTGCTGATTACACCAGATTTCCCTGAGAGGAGACCTTCAGTTTTCTCCCATTGACAACGTTTTCCTTAATTTTCAGACAGCCACAAGAATGTGATCAGCCTGGTGGAAGAGGAGAGCCCCTTCAAGGAGGAGCTGCTGCACAACAAGCACTCGGAGCTCAAGGAGAAGCTCCACAGCATCAACCAAGGCTTTGAGCGCCTGCGGAGAGTCAGCCACCAGGGCTACGACTCCACCAGTGGTATGCCCCCCCCCCCTCCCTGTGGCACTTGGCGTGGAAGGCAGGGAGGATTTTGGCCCAGCAGCTGACAAGGCCTTTGGTCATTCCACCAATGCCACCCCGGCGCCGATTTAGTTTTCAGACGTAGAACCTCTGGAATATGCATTGGTCCCGTGTGATCTCTCGGCGAATGCTGGAGGAAACGAAAGTGTCTGCTCTCTGGAACCGGCCCCCTCAAAACCAGGGAGGGCAGATGTGGGCCGGCTGGTCTCTTCCAACTGGAGTCGTTTAGGTGGAGGGGCGGGGATCTGCTGTCATCAGCAAGGACGGGCTTTCTGATCCAAGAACCCCATCCCAGGGGCTGTTCCTGGGAGGCTGGAGGGGCAGCTCTGCCCAGAGCGCCCCATAGCTCAGCTGCCAGGCAGGCAGGCAGGGAGTGGAGAAGGCTGAAGGCCCTGTTTCGCCCTCTTCCCTCCCAGTCCAGGGCATGAGCTCAGGCGGGTCCCCCTCTCTCAGCAGCCTGTCCATGCCCACACAGATTGCCCGAGGGGCAGGGAGTGCTTTTGAAGTCTCCAGCGTAGCCGCTGTTTCTCAGCTCCCACCCTCTTTCACCCGTTCTCTCCCTCGCTTTTATGAAGACAGCCTCTGCTTTTTCCAGAATGGATTCCCACCTGGTGATGGGCACGAAAGTTCTCTCTTGGGAACTGAATAGAAAGGGTTGCCAGGGCAGGTTTTAGTTGGTAGCAAGGAACACGTCCTGACCAGCTGCAGAGCCAGGGCTTGTGTTGTGTGTTATGTGTTTGCTCGGCACAGAGCAGACGGCAGGAAATCCCATCGCGCTGTCGCCGCCGCTTATTGACCGTAGGACTCTTTTCTTGTTTCTCCCTCCAGAATTCGAGGAGCCCCGAGTGATTGACTTATGGGATATGGCCAAGTCAACTAATTTTACACAGGAAGAACTTGAATCACTTCGGGTGAGTTTCCTAAAGCTCATATGTTTTTGTTTCTTTTGCTGGGGGTGGTGGGAGTGCGGGTTTCTTATACTAATGACCCCAGTATCCTCCTTCTCATTCTCTTGGGTGACATGAAGACCTGGCAGCGTTGACTCCCCAGGAGGGTTAATGCATCCAGACAAGCCCCTTTCTGCTGGACTCCCCTTCTGGGAAAGGGCTTGAGGCCTCTGCCTCGCATCTTTGCCATGTCTGGAGCACAGAGCAATGGCCACCCGGGGTACAGGTTGGGAGGGGCAAGAGAGAGAACGGCTGGCAGGGCGACGCGGCTCCAGGCCCCGGTGCTGCCCGCTGCCTCTTGTTCAGGGTGTCTCTGTGCTGCTCTAGGAGGAACTGAAGCATTTTGAGGCCAAAGTGGAAAAGCACCACCACTACCAGAAGCAGCTGGAGATCTCTCACCAGAAGTTGAAGCACGTGGAAGGGATGGGGGATGATGAGCACCTCAGCAAACACAAGGAGAAATACACCATGCTGCAAGAGAAGACAAAAGACCTGGGCTACAAGGTGGGGAGAGAACACAGTCCCAGCTGGGATGGATCAGCTTTCGGAGCAATTGCGGGGTCGGGTCGGGTTGCCATGTGGGAGAGAAACCCCTGGAGCCTTCAAACAGGCGCCCTTCTTTAGGGCTCGCTTGAGTCCCAGATCGCTGGGAGGAGAAACAAGCCGTGCAGGCTCTGGAGCGTCCTAATGGTAGCAGGCCAAGTTCCAGGAACAGCCCCTTGCCCTCACCCTTCGCTTTCTCAGAGGCTCGTTTGCCGGTGGGCTTTCATCTCCCGCTTGGACAGGAGGGATCAAAGTCCAGAGCAAGAGCCACAGAGGCTTCTGGGCACCTAAAGGACTAGCAGTCATATGGCGGCTTCTGCTTTCATGGGTTGGAGCCCGACAGCTTGGTCTGATTTGGTAGACAAGGACCTCAGAGGAATGCTGCGTCGGGGCCAGGCAAGCCAGGGCTCCCTGGGCCAGCGTCCCATTCCTGCTGGGGGCCACCCAGAAACCCTGATGGGAAGCGATAGGAAGGACATGAGGCCGATGTTGCCTTGGGGGGAAAAAAAGGGGGGGCTGTATCTATATTTCCACTGTTTCACTCTAGAGGCCCTATGAAGAGCGACCATTAGACCATGAAACTAGAGCTACGCCAATAATTAATTCAAGTTAAAATTTCTTAGAACAACAGGTACAAGAGTAAAAAGTGGTCATAGCTCATAAAATGATGTAAGCTAAGCATGTTTTTCTTTAATAATAAGAAGAATAAGAATAGCAATGTTTGAAGCATGAGAAATTGTGAAGTGGCAATGTGATTAGTGTAAAAGGCAACAATAAAGTAATACATGAAATGACATAAAATGATAAATCATAAGGTTAATATATTACGGTAAGGAAAAAAATAACTAGTGGCACTATTAAATAAGTACAAAATAGGTATAAAGTTTATAAACCTACCAGCACCCTCCAGGCAAATTACCTTAAAAGCAAAAACTGAAGAAATCCTTTACTCAGCTGGTAAAGGATGACTGAAGTGTGCTAAAACCGTAAGGTGGGGGGAAGCAGGTGGACATTGCTATAAACCACAGGATCTCCTGAAACATGTCAGTCCCCAAGATGGTAGAATTAAGAAAATTCCAGTGAAGGTTTCCAGGCAAGGAATCTAAAAACAGAATTTAAAAAAAAGTCAGAGGAAGCCTGGAGAAGTTCAGAGTCCAGCTTAGGCAACAGGGCGAGAGAGGAAAGCGATGGCCAATCATTACCTCCATGCTCCCCATGTCCTTCCCAAGGATGGAAGGAAGATCTTAGAAGCAGTCTCAGCAAACAGGGGCCTTCTCTCCAGGAAAAAAAGCAAAAACGGCCCAAGAAAGTAAGGGCTGGGAAATACTTCCCCAGGATTTATAAATAGCCTTTCCTGCTATTTGAAAGTTCCTTGTCATTTCAGTGGTTTTCCCTTCCAGACTTTGTTAGGAACTTTGTCCCCCGCTCCCTGCTCCGCCAGTTAAGCAGTGCTCTGAAAGTGTTAATTATTTCCTTGCTTTCTGCTTTTCTTAACTGGGACCCTTCTTGTAAGAGCATTTGGGGATCACCAAGCTTCAAGCTTCACACCTGGGAACAGGTGTGGGAAAAAAAAACCCCGACTCCATTACTGCTAGAAAGAGGTAGTCATGTTAGTCTGTGCTCACATCTCAGGCAAAAACAAAATAAAAATAAAGAAGACAAAAACGTTGTTGCATGTAAAAACTAACTACTATATTTTAAGGTGAGCTTTTGTGGACAATCCACTTTCTAAGATGTAAGGGTGGGACTACAGGGCAAATATTTATACCTTTATACACGGCCCCAAATCAGAGACTGTATTTGGGCACAAGTTGTTGACCTGGCAGGAACCTTTAAAACTCTTGTTGCTGTTCAGTTCCCCTCCCAGGAAACACTGTTCTGCAAACAATGACAATCCCAGGCTATAGATGAGGAGCAGGAAGGATAGAGGAATGAGTATCTCTAAGCACCAGTGAGGCTTGTGAAGTGGCACTGGTAGATAATAAGGAAATATAGCTGGGAATTTCAGCAGGTACAACACAAGATTTTTCATTTTATAATGGCCTAAGAAACCTTGGCTTATATTGAATCCACTGAGATGAGTTTTAAACACGTGTGTATATTTATCACCGTGTCATTCTCATTCTTTACAGAAGCATTCCCTCTGGAGCTAAATATCAATAGGAGTCTTAAAGGTTCTTGCCAGGTCAACAGCTTGTGCCCAAATACAGTCTCTGATTTGGGGGCATGTATAAAGGTATAAATATTTGCCATGTAGTCCGACTCTACTAGCTGCCATAAGTCTTTCCTCTTCACTTGTAATCAAGGCACTAACGGTAAGAAAGTGCTGGGCTTTAGAGGACCCATAGCAGTTGGCAGAAATTCAAGAGTAAGACACATTTTAAAAGCAAACGTTGGCATCAAGATTTCAGACCTCTGTGGTTGGTATAGAATATCTCCTTAGACATCATAACAATTCAGCATTCGTTGTTTAAAGATAACAGAAGAGACACCAAGATGTGAAACTACATTATTAATGTAAAGCACCTTTGTCTCATTGATTATCTACACCGTCTGTTATTTCAGAGCCAGGCAATTGAAACCTAAGCTCCCCTTGGGGAACTGATGCAGGAGTCCTGCCCTTCTTTCCCGAAAATCCTCAGGCATCTGAGCGGTCAAGGAACACCCCTTCTCTTGTAGTTGAAAATGTATCTGTAGTTTGCAGTGGTTCTGGTTCTGCTGCAACATGTCCATCAAAGCTGGGGGGAAACCCATCATTATGTTTAGGGACACCCCTCCCCCGAGACCTTCCACTGAACAGAGAGGCAGATTGGCCTCCCTGCCTTTAGGGGAACTGGAGGGCAGGCATCGGCAGTGAGTGGAACGGCCTCTCGTGGTGTGTGAGAACTGGCTTCCTTCTTCATGCAGGACTCCCCGTACAAGAACCCAGAGATACACTGTGGTCATCATATCTTTGCCTTGCCATCTTGAATTGCCTTCTGGCCTCGAGAAGCCAAGTCTAAACACTCTCTAAATATCTTTTCAGGTTAAAAAACACCTGCAAGACTTGTCCGGTAGAATTTCTAGAGGCTTTCAACACAATGAACTTTGAAACTCTCCCATCATCGTAGGATCTCCCTGCTCTGGTCAAAATACAATATTGACTATATGCTGAATTTTATATAGTGACTTGAAATTCTGATGTAAATTGTCTTTGCTAACAAGATGCATTTCCCTGCTGTGTCCCTTTCCTGATACCTTCTTGTGTTCTGTAACTTTCTCTCCTGCCAGTCCTGTTGTAACTTTCCCTGTATACTTCTGGAGAAAAGAAGCCATTGACATGAGGCACCATGCAGGGGGAAATGGAGAAAAGGAGGTCTTTCAAGGTTTTGGCCGAAATCCTGCTGCCGTTTTCTGCACGCAGAAGACAAAGGGTGTAACATTCAGTTGTATCCACTGAAAAATTAACAGCTCACTGCTGAGATTCTTGGAGGGGGGGCAGACATCCTAGCAGTGTTCAGATTCCTAGCAGGGGTTCATTAATGGGCCGTTAGAAGTGACTGCATGGGGCACCATTTGCCATCTGCAGGCACAGCAAAGCAGTTGGATTTTGGCCACAATGTCACCTTTTTTGTTTGAATAAAGAAAAAAAACAGGACCAAACGGTGTGGTTGCTGAGCATGGAACAAGAAGGAAGGGCTGGCCTGTTCCCCAGTGTCCTTCCTGAGACCTTCTGTGCCTTCTCTGTGGGCCTGCCTGCGTAAGGTTGTGCTGACCGTGTGTCGTGCAGAAGATCGGAGGCCTTTTTGAGGAAGGGCCCAAATCCCAGCCTCTTTCCTCTGGCGCTTCTTGCAAGACTACGAGGAGCGGGGGGGGGGGGGGGGGCGGCAGCGGGAACTGCTGTGGAAGGTGTTTGGCTTCTGGGCGCCGGAACACGCAGAGAGCCTCGCCTGTTCCTGCTTCTCCCACCACTTCTTCGCACACCTGCAGTTGCTGTTTCTTTTCATCACCAAGCAGGCCTGGAGCTGTCAGGACCACTTTGACACCCTTGCAAACCCGAAATGCTGCTGGCTGAGTGACAGTCTTTTGTGGCAGCGTTTTGGACATTTGTGACACTCCATCTAAGCAAGAAAGTCAGAGGTGGAAGTCTGTTGGGGGGACGTCTAGCAGGCTAGCTGTGGGAAGGAGAAGGGAAGCATCACACTAGGAGATGCAACGCCAAGCGAGACCCATGGGTGCTGTTTGTTTTTCTGCCCATTTACTTGGGGTGGGGTGGGGGACACAATCCTACTCTCCCAGTCATTCTCCTACTTCTGCTCTGTCCCTGTGCTTTGCTATTTTTGCCACGTTTCTGTTCATGGAGGCTGGGGGGAGCTCTGGAGCCCAAATGCTCATCTCCTTGTCACAACCAGGTGGTGTTTAGGATGGAAAAAATACATTGCCTCCATATTTCCCTACAGAAATATCCCTTCTGCACCTCTGGAAGCTGGCAGTGCAGTTCCATGCATTGTACCATAGAAATCTCTCCACACTTGTGACTTGTGGAACGTTCCAGTGAGAAAATATGCCCAAATTGGTACGCGTGTTTTTAAAAATACGTAGACAACTCTGCATGGATTTCCAGCTGGGAAGAGCAAAAGTCTGAATCTTCAGCACAGAACAGTGATAAAAGGATGCTGGTAGGATTTCTGAAAATGGAATGAAATGAGGCGTGACTCATTTTCCTATGCAGGAGATACTGGGGGAGCCTCCCCAGTCAGAGGGCAGCTCAGGACCGAAATGCTTACAGGATAAGCTTCAGTACCAGAGACTTCCAGTATTGTTACCGTTTTCATTAGCTAGTTTCAACCATTTCTGATTTTGTTTAGTTGCACCCTGTTTTTCATACATTGAAGCATTCTAATAAAGTAGATGAAATTTATAATAGTGGAAGGCTAAAGTATTGACAGGTGGGTGGAGGAGACTCTTTCAGTAATGGTTGCTGAGCCCCTCAGAAGACTTGGGCCGGGGAGGGAGAGGGAAAGAGAAGGGTTGTACAGCAGCCATTTGGGGGGGGGGGGGGAGGCAATGTCTCCATTCAGGCGTCTTTCCGTGTGTCAGAAACAGTCCGCTTCCTCGTGTGCCTACTGGACAGAGGGTTGGAGAGAGCCTTCCCCCCCCCCCCCCGAGTCAGACTGTGCAGCCACAGAGAGAGAGAAAATGCAGATGCAGATATAGAAAGAAAACACAGGTTTGCAATGAGCTTAGGTGAAAACGAAATGCAAGAAGCCGACCCTGTGAGGGTTAGTAAAACAGTTACAGCAACCTTTTGGGGAAAAAACAGCTTAGATGAACACCCTAGCTTTGAAAGGAAAGCAAACACACCTTTGCTTCCACCTGTAGCTCTGCCCTGAAACGACTCCAGAAAGGATGGTCCCTCCCGCCTCGACGACACCCCTTCCCCAGGCCCTTGCTCACAGAAAGCCCCTGACCCTTTGCAAGAACCCCTCAGCATCAAGTAGAAGAAGAAGAAGAGGTCCACCCCAGAGGGGCTCCTGTCCCCTTCCAGGCCAATGCCAGTGGCTTTGGAGAGGTCATTCGGGGGACATATTAGAGGGTGAGCAGCGGTGAAAGGGAGGTCAAAAACTCTGACCTTCTGTCCTGGTCAACCTGTTGTTTCAGGATGTAGGAGGGAGGGGGGACAGGCCGAGATTTTAGCCGTGGTCTCCCGTGACTCCTCATCCAGACACTTGAGGATCTTTGGTAGTTCCTTCATGGCTGCCCTTCCAAATCTCGGCCCTCTTCTGATTTATTGAGTGCCTGCAGTCTGTTTGCATTGATGATTGGACCACCAGCTACAAAATCTCCGGACTATTTCAATTTCTTCGTTATCAGCATTAAAGTGGTGTCCTTCTTCCATAGTCATAATTTTAGTCTTCTTAAGGTAGAACTGCAATCCTTTCTTCGCTGGCCTCCATCAGAAAGGATTTCAGATCCCACTCCTGCTCTCTGCGCTAAGACGGTGCCGTTGACATATAGACCTTCAATGGTTGATGTTTCCGGGACGGGAACTCCCAATCGCAGGATTCTCTTGTCAAGTTGGACTTAAGTCGCACCAGTGACTCGACTTGGACTCAACTCAGGTTTTTTCTTTCTCAATGACTCTGACTCAAATCGCAACTCTGAACACACCCACCCCGCCCCTTTTTTTTCCTGGGGGGGGGAGTTTGTTTTTAATAGGGACTCAGCCTTGGGACTTGGGACCAAAGACTGAGATGTTTCCCTCACCCAGAGAAGAGACGCTGCTTCTAGGCCAGCCGTTCTCAACAAGGGATATATAGCGGGTGGGGGGGCTGCCCATTTGAAGGGGGGGTCACAGACTGGAAACAATTCTTCACACGCCACCTTATAAGGTTTGTAATGCAATTTATACAATCCTAATGCAATGATGGTGACAGCAGCCATGAAATTAAAAGACCCCTGCTTCTTGGGAGGAAAGCGATGACAAACCTAGACAGCATCTTAAAAAGCAGACATCACCTTGCCGACAAAGGTCCGCATCGTCAAAGCTATGGTTTTTCCAGTAGCAATGTATGGAAGTGAGAGCTGGACCATAAAGAAGGCTGACCGCCGAAGAATTGATGCTTTTGAATTGTGGTGCTGGAGGAGCCTTCCCTCCAGTCAATAACTGATCTTTACTCTTTCATCTTGGTACTGATTTAATTTAATATAAGTGTTAAAATTATGATGTTTTAAATCTTTTATGTATTATGATGTTTTTATTATGTATGTAAGCCGCCCCGAGTAGACTTTGTCTAGGGGGGCGGGGTAAAAATCTAATAAAGATAAAAGATAAAGGCTCTTGAGAGTTCCCTGGACTGCAAGGAGAACAAACCTATCCATTTTGCAGGAAATCAACCCTGAGTGCTCCCTGGAAGGACAGATCCTGAAGCTGAGGCTCCAATACTCTGGCCATCTCATGAGAAGAGAAGACTCCCTGGAAAAGACCCTGATGTTGGGAAAGAGTGAAGGCAAGAGGAGAAGGGGACGACAGAGGATGAGATGGTTGGACAGTGTCATCGAAGCGACCAACATGGATTTGACCAAACTCCGGGAGGCAGTGGAAGACAGGAGGGCCTGGCGTGCTCTGGTCCATGGGGTCACGAAGAGTCGGACACGACTTAATGACTAAACAACAACAACAAAGCGGAGAAAAGGGAGGGAGCCCGGCCTGGCCCAGCTGACCCCCCCTTCCCCTGCCGCCCGTCCATGGGGTCACCAAGAGTCAGACATGACTTAGCGACTAAACAACAACAATGCAATTTATACAATCCTAATTTGACCGGCCCCCCACAACCCGGTGCAGTGAAAGGAGCCAGCGGCCGACCCTGCAGGGATGTCGTTGGCTGGGGGGCGCCGTTTGAGAGCAGGAGTTTGGCAGAAGCAGTTTGGCCCTGCCGGGAAGGAAGGGAAGGGAAAGGCGGCAGCTGCTGCAGGTGATGGGGGGGATCCCTGGGGCGAGGCCGACCCCCCCCCCCCCGCAGGAGAAAGAGAAGTGGTCCCCCCTCCCGCCCCCTCGAGCGGCACCAGGGGAATCCTCCACCCACAGGACGCGAGAAACGCAATTCTCTCTCGACCACCAGGGGGCGCGTCTACTCTTTTGTATCTCTGTGGCGGGCCCGGGCTAAGGATGCGGGTCCGCCACAGAGATACAAAAAATAGACATGCCCACGCCATTCCCACGGACTTGGGGGGGGGGGGGCAAGGTGCCTGGGAGAGGGACTTTGCGGGGACAGCACGCCAGGGATGGCGCGTCCTCCCCACAGCGACACGCCTGGCGCATTGTGATCGTTTTGAGGCCGAGTGAAGCTCTTTGAGGTTTTTTCTTTTGCTTTGTTTCTTATTTAAAGAGGAAACTCTGTTCTTTGAAGATTTTAAGGTGATGGAAAGTTCTCATAAATGAATAAACAATGCTTTAAATGATGCGTCTTTCTTTTATTCCAGCAGGAATGAGAGAACCCCAACGTGCCCTGTGTGTTCCTCAGCGTTCTCTCCTGAGCACAGGGAAGGCTTGGAGAGGTACCCCTCACACCCAAGGCAAAAAAGCCACACCAGCTGCGCTGTCCTTCCCTGCCATTCAGAGAGGAGGAAACGGCGTGGCTGAAACACTCACTGAGAAAAGGAGGGCTTTGAAGTCCCGCAGGAGGAGCCTTCCTTGGGCCAAGCCCGGCAGGGCTCGCAGGGGTGGGTGAGGACCGAGAACAGCCTGGACATCATCCTGACCAGACCCGGCAAGTACTTCCGTCTGGGGGTCTGTGTTAAAGGGATGCCCCAGGGGGGAGACCTAAGATCTGAGATACCTGATACGCCAAGCTTCACTTCTGGCAAAGCAGGACCTCTTCCCTGTTCTTATCTTTGTGGGTGAAGATTTGCCAATCAAGCTGTGTGTGTGTTTTTTTTGATCGCCTGGTGCCAAAGCAGTTTGGCTGGAAGTGGAAGGAGAGACGGCGACAGTCCCACGATCAGAAGACTCAGAGAATACATTTACTTGAGCACCTAGCAAGGTGCAAGGCCAAGGGCTGGGCAAGGGGAATGGAAGGACAAGGCAAGGACGAGGCAAGGCAAAGGCCAGGCAGGGCCAGGCAAGGGCAAGACAGGCCAAGGGGAAAAAAGGGAAGGCAAAGGTAAGACGGCAAGGCAAGGCAAGGCAACGTCAGATCAAAGGAAGGGAAGGAAAAGGCAAGACAGGGCCAGGCACAGCAAAGGCAAGACAAAGGCAAAGGAAGGCCAAGGCAAGGCCATGAAGGATGGCCAGATGACCAGCAGCCCTTTGTCTACAGGGAGGGAAAGGCCAACTGACCTCCCAAGTCTCCACCCTGGAACACCCGTTCAGGGACGATTCTGGTGCTGCAACCTCCGGTCAGGATGAGGATCCCAGTCTTCGGTTCCCCCACCCACCCCTTGGAGCGTTGCAGTGCTTGGCCGAAGGAAGGGTTCCTGCTGGACTTCAAAGCTGGCTTCTTTTCCATACATTAATGGCCCAGCGTTGATCTATCAATTTTTAATCTGTCTTGATGGATAATTGATTAGCCGTGCTGCTTGATCAGCTGGTGCCAGTCGGAGAACGTATGTTCGGGCAATAGGCGGTGGCCACAGGCCTGCACAGGGGCTGCACAGCTGCCCTGTACAAAGGCCACAGCTGCTGGTTTATTCATTTATTCACTGTTTATTTTCTTTCTACACCTCCTTGGGATCCAAGGCAGCTCACAACAATTAAAACAACACATTGCTCACAGATTTAAAACACTATACAAAAAGTATAGTTTTAAAAAAACATTCAACGTTAGGCAATATTAGAACCAAAATTTGCTGAGGGTGGTAAAAATTTTCCTAGCTTGTGCAATCTCATAAAGAGAGGAGGGAACTTTTGAGCCCTGAGTTCCCCAAAACAGTGCAGACCAGAAATTTGGGGAAGTCCCCTGCCTTCTAGAAGGACATGACAGTTATCACGCCACTTACTGAATCAGCTGACTCCATGGAGAGGCTGGGCTGGTGCTGGGCTTCACTTAAGAGAGCCCGCAGCCACTACTGCTCTAGCATAATTATTTGGGTTTGGTGCAAGGAATGCAACAGCCAGACATGACCTTGTTCAGGACTAACACACTGAACTCCATCCTGCCTGGCCCTGGAGGTGCCAACGGGTCAGGAGCGTCACGGCAGCCTCTGCTCTGCACACCTTGGTGCCGAACAGGATGCTCCTTGAGCTGCCGCAGTGGTCTGCAGAAGCAGCGCTGAGTGCCTTTAAAAGTGGGCCCTCGCTGCTCTCCCCTGGCTGGAGAGTCCCGGCCAGGGCTGGCTTCCTCTTTCTCCTCGCACATCTTGTTAAGTCCTCCGTGGTGGGTGTGACTTGCGAGGGCTTGACCTTGGTTTCCTCTCTTGTTCTCTGTTTCCTTTCTTGATCATCTTCACAAATGTGACTTCATCATCCCTTGAGTGTGTCTGTGTTGGGAGGAGAGCTGGATGCAGACTCAGATTCTTGGGCTGAATGGATGCGTGCTGTAAGAGGGGCTCCTCTGGAGTCAGCTCGGCCAGGGCACCTGTCGTCCCACTGGGATGCTTCCAATACAAGGCTAGGATCCAGCCCTAACGTTCTTCCATCACAATCAGCCCCTCTCGTCTGCAGAAGCCACCACTGGCTCCACACGGGTGTGGGCGGCTAGGGAGAGGTGGCCATACTGTTAGGTATTGGTCCTCAGAGGAAGGGCTGGCCACCTACGCCAAATCGCCTTCAGAGATCTTAAGAGTCTGGGAAGATGTTGCGGGGGGATGGGGAGAAGAAACCAGAAACAGTCTTGGTTCAATCAGTGTCTGGAGAGGCGTTTTCTGCATTCCTCCTGGATCCTACCTGGAAACAAGTGGTCTTTCTCAGTGCGATTTAAAAAAAATAAAAATAAAATCTCTACCAGTGTGAATGGAAATGGAGCCCAACATGATGCAGAAAAAAAACCCAAAGCAAAACTGAAGCAAAGGGAAAATGGAAAATCCTGTTGTGGCTCCTTAAAGAAGAAAGAACACATGTATCCTGCCCTTGCGGGGTTGCAGTCCACTTCCTCAGGCACTGAATGGCTCCTAGTTTTACAGACCGTGGACGTCCAGAGCAGGGAGGGAGGCAGCAGAGAGGGGCAGGATACTGAGAAAGATTTAACAGCTCTTGCAACTCAAGCCTGTGGCTTCCTTTAGGGAGTCAATCCATCTTGGATTTGCTTTTCCTTTTTTCTGCTGCCTTCAGCCTTTCCCAGCATTATGCCTTTTCATGAGGTCCCCAAAGTACGCAATACAGGAATCTGTGTTAATTCTTCATGGAGGTGCTGATCAAGGAAGAGACCATTTTAATAATGGGAGGCCGTGCAAGCTGAGCGCAAAGAGGCATCGGCTGTGGCAGGTTCTGAAGGGGACGAAAAAAGCCCCTCGGGCTGCCTGCTCTCAGCGATCTGCAGGCAGACCGACCTGCCCACGCCACTGCTATGTTGGCTAAGGTCAGCCGGCAGGAGGGACAAGAAAGGGCGAGAGAAGGGAGACCAGGAAGGAGGAGCTGAGCACAAACCTCTTCCCCAACCAGAGGCCAAAACGAGGGTGTAATTCCCGACACCCCTGGACTGGGAGGGGGTTCGATTCAACACCGCTTCCGCTGGCCCTCTGCCATCTTGGCCTCTGTTGGGGTTATATTTTACAAAGAGCATTTTGCTCAGTAAAGTTACAAGAGGGAAAGACAGGCAGGTGAGATTGGTAAGTTGATTGACCTTGAGAAAGGCTGAATGCCTCTGAGTAAGATCAGTATAAAGGCGCCGGCAGCAGCAGCAGCCATGAGTGTGTGTATGTGTGAGTGAAAGCATGAGCAGCAGAAGAAGCAGACCGGCAGGAGAGAGGAAGAAGGAAGGAAGGAAGGAAGCTGCAGAAGACAAAGGAGCTGCAGAACGAAGCAACAGAATGAAAATATACTGCCAGGTGAAGTGAGAGAAGTCTGCATGGATATTTCCTCATGGGTGAGAGAATAAAGAAAAGAAACTGTTAAAGGATTTATGAGCCCTGAAATTACAGAGGCTGCAAGCAACTAATTTAAAAGCAAATAATAAGCAATGAAAAGCTGTTATATCTTTTGGACTATTAATATTTAAATCACATGAATTAAATGTGAATCATGCTTTTGTAAAATGAATAACTTTAACTTTATTCAAGTTAAGTCTCTGCCATTGTGCACTCTGCTATATACAAAGGGGACTACAAACCCCATCAGCCTCCCTCCTCCTTACCTTGGCTTTGGATTGGGTGGTTGATTCCTTAGCTTTTCCAAGGGTCCCAAACTTCTGCTCTTTCTCTCGGTGCCCAAAGCCAGCAGGACCACTTCCTCAGTGAGGCTTTTGGGCTGCTGCTCCACCCTTCCCTTTGTTTGTTTGTTTGGTTGGTTGGTTGGTTTTGCCCTGGAAAATGCCACAAATAGCCATTCAGGGCACATCTGCCAGCAGAGGATGGAGATTTCCCACTGCTGGAAAAGGGGGGGGCGCCATCTGCCCCTGTCCTCAGGCAGTGCCCTCAGTTTGGCTTCCCTGGGCTGGCTTTGCAACGTCCAAGGTTCATCTCTCCAGCTTGTCTCACATGGGGACAGCCATGCCTCTTGGAGTGTGCTTCCACAAGGAAACAGTGGGCGACTGGCTGCCTCTTTTGCCCACAGAGACAAAGAAGGAGAATTGATTTCACATCCCCTGCGATGAAACCTCAAACCAGCCCACCTTAAGCTGGTTCGTCACTGGCTGGTCATCCCCAAAATGCATTCACTGGTGCTTCCCATTCTGGAGAGAAGTTAGGACTGGGGGGGGGGGGGCACAGGGTTTTGCTTGAGGCCCCAGGCTGTGCAAGATCTTCAGAAATTACTTGGATGAGGGCATAGAGTGAATGCTAATCAAACTGATGGATGATACCAAACTGGGAGGAGGCGTTAATATCCCACATGAAAGAGCCAGGACTCAAGACAGCATAACGAGATTGGGAAAGTGGGGCAAAATAAACAAAACATATTTCATTAGAAAAAACAATGCCAAATTCTGTATTTAGGCTGGAAAATCCAGATGCATGAATATTAAGAGGATTGCAAGCTGACTTAGCAGGTGCACATATGGAAAAGTATCTAGGAGTCTTAGAAGACCTCATGCTCACCTTGAGTCAGCAGTGAGAAGCACTGAAGAAAAGGGCTAAAGCCACGGTAGGTGACATCTACAGAGTCTAGCATCCAGATCAAGAGAGGTTGTGGTCCTACTCTGGTCTGCTTTGGTCAGGCTTCACCTGGAATACTCTTCTGTCCAGTCCTGGATGCCACAGGCTAAGAAGGATAGCAACAAGCTGAAATGTGTGCAGAGGAGGGCCACCAGAATGGTGAAGGATCTGGAAATAAAGTCCTTTCTCCACCTCCTAATATTATTTTATTCATTTTCTTTCATTTATATACCACCCCATTAGTGCAATGCAGTATTGTGGGCCTTTTTGCAACATAATAATCAGTTCCACAGAGTTGGTGCCACTGCAAAAAAGGCCTGACCTCATAGATGATTTCCAGGCTTCCTTCAGAGAGGTTACCCAGAGGAGCATAGCCTGGGAGGATCTTGAAGTGTGGACAGCCACAACGCCCACCTACTGCTACGAGTGCGAGGGGCTCCTGTGGGGCATTGCCCGGCAGGGGATGCTCTGCACGGAGTGTGGGGTCAAATGCCACGAGAAGTGCCAAGAACTGCTCAACGCCAACTGTTTACAGAATAAGTCGCTGCTCTGGCTCTGCAGCTGTGGCGGTAGGGAGCTTTCCCGGGCCGTGGGGAAGAGCCGCTGCCTTTCTTGGCAAAGCAAAGGATGTCCGTAGGGAGGCCAACTTTCTTGGGCTCCATGATCACTTCAGATGGTGACAGCAGCCATGAAATTAAAAGACACCTGCTTCTTGGGAGGAAAGCGACGAGAAACCTAGACAGCATCTTAAAAAGCAGAGACATCACCTTGCCGACAAAGGTCCGCATAGTCAAAGCTATGGTTTTTCCAGTAGTGATGTATGGAAGTGAGAGCTGGACCATAAAGAAGGCTGACTGCCGAAGGATTGATGCTTTTGAATTGTGATGCTGGAGGAGACTCTTGAGAGTCCCCTGGACTGCAAGGAGAACAAACCTATCCATTCTAAAGGAAATCAACCCTGAGTGCTCACTGGAAGGACAGATCCTGAAGCTGAGGCTCCAATACTTTGGCCATCTCATGAGAAGAGAAGACTCCCTGGAAAAGACCCTGATGTTGGGAAAGTGTGAAGGCAAGAGGAGAAGGGGATGACAGAGGACGAGACAGTTGGACAGTGTCACCGAAGCGACCAACATGAATTTGACCCAACTCCGGGAGGCAGTGGAAGACAGGAGGGCCTGGCGTGCTCTGGTCCATGGGGTGATGAAGAGTCGGACACGACTTAATGACTAAACAACAACAACAACAGGGAGGCCAACACGGGGGGGGGCAGGGGGGAAGTAGGGACACCATCTGCTGAGGCTCTGCCCTGGAGGAGGGAAGGCCAAGAGGCAGGGCGATAGCGAGCTTCCAATACTTGAAGGGCGTCCACATTGAAGACGGACTCGGTCCTCCTTGGAGTGCCTGCCAGCTCCCCTTGGAGGGGAGAACCCAAAGGGGTGGATTCCCTTTATGGCGGGGGACTTGTCTCCGTCAGAGGTTTGTAAACGGAGGGGCTAGACCGTCACCTCCCAGGAATGCTTCAAGGTGTGGATTTCCTGCTTCCGGAAGGGCTTTGGATTCGGTGGCCCTTTGGGGGGGGGGGTGTCCCTTCCCTTCTACAGGGCTATGATTTGTCAACCTTGCAATCCCATCTTGAACCTTTAGTCTAAATTGAAATCCTGCATTTTTAATATCTGTTATTGTTGCGTGCTGTCAATTCTCTTCCAACTCTTAGCACCTCTGTGAATTAATGCCCCCTGGAAAAAAACACACACCATCCTTTTATTAATAGGTTTAACAAAGCCTTACAGAGGCTCCTTTATTGAGTCAATCCATCTCACGCTGCGTCTTCCTCTCCTCTCTGTGCTGAGCTTTTCCAGCATTACTCTCTTCACCAGGATGATTGGAGACCCCTTCCAGGCCAAGATTTGCAATGTCCAGCCTGAGGAGCTCACGGTCTACTCAAAGGCTTGTCTTTCCAAGTAGAGATCACCTGACCTTGATTTTGGGCCCTCCCCCTCCCCCCATCTATGGGCAGAGAGAGTCTCCCTGGGACGACACCGTGTCTTGTGCTGAGAGAGACACGGGTGTCCACAGCCCTGAGGCAGAACAGGGGCTCCCCTGCTGCTGGGGATGATGGTGGCGGCGGTGCAACCACACACACACACACACACCCCACCCGGTTCCTCCTTCTGGAAGCCTCTGGTCGTCCTTTGGTCCTTCACAACCTCTCTCTGCATCTTGCGGCTCCCTGTTTCTGTCTCGCTCTGCGTCTCCGTGGCACTTGGGCCCCGGCTGGCTTGGATCGGGGCCTTTGCCCCCTCCCTCCCTCCCTCCCTCTCGGGAACCAGCCCAGCTGCCACCAGCGCGTGCTCCACCCCCGCGCGCCCGTTCAGGAGGCGAAGCCATTCGGCGCGGAAAAGAAGGCACGTGAAAGTCGGCAAACCCGAGAGGCCGTGCTGGGCAAGGAGGAAGGGAAACCCCTCTTTCGGCCCCTGGGAGCACGTGGGAAAGGGCAAGGGGGATTTCCCTTTTCTGTGCCCAGCAGACCCGCCACTTTCTGCGGGCTTTCCGGGACCGAGGCTCGGGGGGGGGGGGGGGCGACTTCTGCTTTCCATCGCCGGCTCAATCGGAGGCTTCTGGGCGGGACGCGCGGCACCTGGTGAACCTCCGCCCGCCGGGCGCCTTCTCTTCTTTCGCCTGCGGGTCCTGAGCGGGTCCTCCCAGGGCCAGGATGTCCCAGGGGGTGACCTACGCCGACCTGCGGTTCGTGAGGAGCCCTCCGGAGAAGAAGAGCCCCCCGAGAGGTAGGGATCCGCCCCGACCCGCGCCCCGCGCCCCCCACCGGCGCCCCCCTTCTCCCCCTGACCTCTGCCTCGCCCGCTCCTCCCGCAGAGCCCGGCGGCGGCGGCGAGGGCGACGGGGAGCTGACCTACGAGAACGTCGAGGGACCCCAACTCCGCCGAGGAGAGGAGCGGTTGGAGGCGGCGGCGGCGGCGGCGAGGAGGAGGAACAGCAGCTCCGGGCGGGCGCCAAGTGAGTAACCTCGGGGGATGTCCCTCCTGCGCCCCAGCGAGGGCCGCCTCTCCTCTTCCGTAGCCCTGCGGGACAACTCCGGGGTTTGGGCACCGGGCTTCGGAGCCCGAGGTGGGGAGGTCGGTTCCCCAGGGGGGCAGCGCCGGTAAGGGGGGGGGCGCCAAGTGAGGGCCCACTTCTGTGCTGTGGCGCGCTCGCGCTCTCCCTCCCCGCCTCCCCCCGCCCCACCCAGCCCAGGGAGAGATAGAGGGAGGGGGACCGGGGAGCGGCCCCTTCCCCAGCTACCCCGGGACAGGTGCCTTTAGCACGGCCGGCCGGGCCAGCCTGGACGTCGCTGCTTTCCTCCCCAAGAGAGTCTCCCGCCAGCTCGAATTCCCTTCTGCTCATCCAGAAACCGCGGGGAGGTTTAGAAGATCGTGGGCGCTTGATTCCCGCGGTTCTCTCTCCTCCCGTAGCCTGTGACCTCCAGTCACCCGACACGGAGGTTTCTGCAAGATGTGCGGCTAAAACAAAACGACAGTTTTAAGAAATAAAGAAGAGGCCAACTTCGTGACATCTCAAAAACTAAGTGCTACATTTTAATGGCAGCTTTTCCTGGACCGGGCCACTTCCTGCCTCATTCTTATGTCTAACCAAGTGGACTGATCCAGGAAAGCTCACATTAAAATATAGCACTTAGTTTTTGAGATGTCAGGAAGTTGGCGTCTTCTTTATATTTTAATTTTTCTTTCATTTTTTTGTTCTGAGATCCTCGCCCAGACTAAGAGGGGTACCTCTTCTGAAACTGATTTAGTTTGGGCGTTCAGGGACTCTTTTATAATTGTGGTCCCACTGTGAGTTCCCAGGGCTGAGTGGGGGTTTGAACCCAGGTTTCTGGAGCCCTAGTCTTGACAGCTGCCCCCTCCATCACCTCATCCTGCTCAGGAACTGTCTAGCGATCACTTATTTCGATTCCTTCCTAATCTGCTTTTTTGGGAGGTGAGCTCTTGGCCAACAACCACAGATGGGGGAAAATGAAACCAAAATGATCAAGGAAGAGTCGTGTGATATTATTTTGAAAATATATTGCAGGCTTCAGCTTGGCACATAACCACATTCAACCTTTAAATCCATATAATTTCTCCATCCCAGTGTGTATAGGTGCTGTTCTTAAACATATATATATGTATTCCGGCCAGGCAGGGCCTGGCATCTCTCCCAGCCAGCTCCCCAGCTAACCTCCGTGAGTTTCTCTTGCAGGGTTGGGCCCTTGGACCTGGCCCCTGGCCCTGGCGGGCGCCTGCCTCTTCCTCCTCACCAGCACCATAGGAGTCGGGATCCGATGTGAGTGGCCGCAGGTGCCTCCTGCTCAAACCCAGTCCTGAGGGAGGGAGGGGGGCAAATGGCCGAGAGGGCGGAGGGTGCAAACGCCTCCCAGATGTAGCCTGCTTGTCCCCCGGGGGAGGTTATGGAACGTTTCTGTGTGGTTTAATGCTGGGGAGCAGCTCGATTGAGGTAAAGGTGGGAGGGCAGGGGCTCCACCACCCCCACTCACCCACCACGCCACCTGCTCAAAAGTCCCAAGGATGATGGGACTGCCTGGTGGTGGAGCAGCTGCTTTCAAAATGATCTGGATAGGCTGGGTTGAAAATGACAGAATGAAACTCAACAGGGATAAGTGCAAAGTACTGCACCTTGGAAAAAAAGAAATCAAATGCACAGGTACAGGATGAGGGATACTTGGCTCAGCAACACTACAAGCAAGAAGGATCTTGGAATAGTCATAGATCACAGTATGAGTCAACAGTGTGATATAGCTCCAGAAAAGGCAAACGCTATTTTAGGCTGCTTTAACAGAAGTATGCCAACCTAGCAGTTCGAAAGCATGTAAACGCGAGTAGATAAATAGGTACCACCACGGTGGGAAGGTAACAGCGTTCCGTGTCTAGTCGTGCTGGCCACATGACCATGGAAACTGTCTATGGACAAACGCTGGTTCTATGGCTTGGAGACGGGGATGAGCACCGCGCCCTAGAGTCAGACACAACTGGACTAAATGTCAAGGGGAACCTTTACCTTTACCTTTAACAGAAGTATAGTTTCCAAATCTCGCAAGGTGCTAGTCCCCCTCTATTCAGCACTGGTTAGGCCTAAATTTGAGTACTGTGTCCAGTTCTGGACACCACATTTCAAGAAGGATGCTGACAAATTGGAAACAGTTCAGACTGAAAGACTGAAAGAATTGGGCCTGTTTAGCCTGGAGAAAAGAAGACAGAGGGGAGAGAGGAGAGCAGTTTTCAAAGACTTGAAAGGCTTTCATTTAGAGGAGGGGCAGGATCTGTTCTCGACCATCCCCAAGTGCAGGACACACAACAATGGGCTCAAGTTAAAGGAAGCCAAATTTCAGTTGAATATCAGGAAAAACTTCCTAACTGTTAGAGCAGTATGACAGTGTAACCAGTTACCTCTGTGAGTGCTCCAACCCTGGAGGAGGTGATCAAGAGAAATTTAGACAACCCCCTGGCAGATCTGCTTTGATCTGGATTCCTGCCTTGAAGTGGTGGATGGACTTGATGGCCTTTTAGGCCCCTTCCAACTCCATGATTCTAGGACAGCTGTCCGAGAGGCCAGCCTCATCCCCAGGAGGAGCAAGACGAGAGTCCTGTACAGCTGAAATGGGGGAGAGGTGTGACGGGGGCCATCGGGTGCTGCGCTGGGGGGGTGGGGGGCACAGGGTGAATGTCAGGGGCAGGGGGCTGCCTTGGAGGGCCCACTTTGTGCAGCCCAGGGTCTTGAGGGGGCTATTCTGGCCAGGGGGGGCTTGCCTGCCCTTTCTCACATCGGCCCTGCCTCTTCTCTGCAGACTGGCAGGTTTCACAGCAGCTCCAGCAGGCCTCCCAAGACCGTGCGGCAGAGAGGGAGGTCCTGGCACAGAAGATCAGCGCCAAGGAGGGTCAGCTGGAGGAGGCCAAGGGGGAACTCAGCTCCCACCGGCTGACCCTTCAGGGTTGTGTGACGTCTGGAAACAGAACGCAGGCGCGGCTGCAGGAGCTGGAGCAGGAGCTGAGCCGAGCCAACGACAGCCTGGCTCTCCTGCGGGAGGAGAAGAGCCGAACGGAAGAGGAGTTGCTCCAGGCCAGATCCTGCCAGCACGCAGGTAGGTCCATTTTCACTGTTCCCAGGAGTCCATGGCCCAGCTTGCGAGGGCCCCCAACTGTGGGGCCACTTACTCTGGTAGGGTGGGTGGAGCTGCCCTGAGACCTCTTCGCAGATGGCCATGCTAAAAATGGCCTGGAGTGTCCAGTGAGTGGTTGGGAGGCTTCCCTGGAATGGAAGCAGAGACTCTGGGAGCCGGTGACCCATCCATGAAGCTAAGGAAAGGGGGTCCCTGGGGTGGGGTAGAAACCTGCTGTGTGAGCCACAGAAAGACAGAAAGATGGGGTGCTGGTCAACCCCAGTGTCCCTCACTCTTCCCTATTCATCTTTAAGGCCAAAATTCCACTGATCTTCCCAAAGGGAGCAAGCCCCTTGAGAGGGTGGCCAAGCCCATCTTAGGGCACCTGCCAAATTGTCAAGGAAACTCTCGTGGGGGGGGGGGGGCCTTGCTCTCCAAGCAGGGAGACAAATCTTGGGAAAAGCAATGTCAGAGGGTTGGGGGGGTGGGCGGGGAAATTCATTGTTCTTGTTGTTGTTGTTGTCTTTGTGGTGGTTTCAAAGCCTGGGTGCCCTTGTCCACCCATTCCCAGGCAGCGCCAGGGCTCAGGGGCTCCCGAGGAAGGTGTTTTCATGTGTGCGGCTCTTGCATCACATTGGTACACCCAGAAGCCTGGCCTGAGGGGAGCGGGCTGGGCCAGGAGAGGGAAGGGGCCCGCCCCGGGGGCTCACGTGGCATTTGGAGCCAGGCCAGGCATCGTACAGACGTGTCAGAACATGTCAGCTTTCCTGCTGCCGGAGTCCTGGCACCCCGGCACAGGATGTGGGAAAAGAGGCTACGGGGGCTGGCAGTGGGCCTTCATTGAGCCTCGGCATCAGCCCAGGGCCTGGAGAACTTCTGGCCCAGGCATGCACGTCTGTGGCAGGTCAGCACGAGGAGTGCCGTGGGATGCCACCGGGCGGACTCTTCACTCCGGCCACTCCATAGCCTTTTCTGAGCGGTAGTGCTCAGAGTGAGCAGGCACGAGAAAGGCTGTGAGTCCTGGCCAGGAACCTTCCCCTCCCATCATGTCTTCAGCATGCGAGGCAGTGTGTATTCCAAGGGGTTCAGTACCTAAAATTACGATCCACCCCCTCCCATAAAAACAATAGAACTGCTGGATCATGCAGTGGTTTAGCTTCTCTGGCTGTGGAGCCAGAGGTTGGGAGTTCGATTCCCTACTTAGTCTCCTTGGCAGGAGCTGGACTCAGGGATCCACAGGGCCCCTTCCAGCTCTGCAGTTCTAAGATTAAATTAAATTAACAATTTCAGTAGCTTGGATGAGGCTCAAGAATTAAGAGAGTTAGGGCCCCACCTCCCCTCAGTCCCCTTGCAGACAATGGCTTGAAAGCATTTGTATAGTTTATTTAAAAAAGGAAAACAGTTGTTAAAAAACCAACCAACCGGGGCTCGCCGTTTGTCTTTCCCGGGACCCCCCAGCACCAATGGGGATGGTCCCATTTCCAGGAGCTGCCATGTTCCCAAACCCACGGAAAGGGGAGAAGCTTGTGAGCCCACGTGCTCGAGGGCCGACTGGCCTGCAGGGCCAGCAGAGGCCAGAGTGGCAGCTCACTCGGATCCTTGTGGGCAGCCGGGAGGGGGATCCCTCGTTGCCTTGCTCAGGAGGCTGCTTCCTCTCTTCCAGGCTGGCACTCTCCGGCTTGGCTGTGCTTCCTCCCTGCCCCCCACTGGTCTCTTCTGTCCTTCAGCCAGGGGGTCACAGCTCCCCCCCCCCCAACCTGACCTCATTCCCACATGTAATGTCCTATTCACACTTACAAGGCTGAAGATGGGCTTCTGTTGACTGTTCCGAACACCAGCTTCCATGCAGGCGAACAGACAAGAGGGCAAACCTTGGGCCACTCATGCATGTGTGAATTTGCCAGGGCCCAGGGTTCTTCCTCCATGGGTGCTGCTGGGAATGGGTCACCAGGGGAGCAGCTTAATCTCATGTGGACGGGGCCTGTTAGGGACAAACAGCTGGGATCGCTCCACAACAGCAACGATTCTGGTGCAGAAAACATCTTCTTGCCCTCTTTTCTCTCTCCCCCCCCCCTCCAACCAGGCTGCTGTCCACTTGGGTGGGAGCACTTCCGGCAGAAATGTCTGTGGATTTCACTAAATTGGAAGAGCTGGAAAGAAAGCAAGACAGACTGTGAAAAGATATCATCTCAGCTGGTCGTTTTGAAAGAATCCCGGGAGGCAAGCGACCTCTGGGATGCCATCTTGTCAAAGGTAAGAAGGAGGTAAGAAGACCATGGGTCCCTGGGGCTCAGGTGTCAGGTAAGGGATTCAGGCAGCCAGGAGGCCCCACAGCCCAGTGTCCTGGACCGGAGGAAGGAGACTGCACAGACAGCGGAGGAAGCCAGCGGAAAAAGCCAAGGAAGAGACCAAGGCCTCCCAGGCAGGAGGGAACCAGAACCAGAACCAGTCCAGAGGATCGTTCTGTCCCTGTCCCTGAACCACTGCGGTATCTTGCGAGAGACCAAGCTTCCCACCTTTTACTGCTCGCATGGTCCAGGAGTGAGACCTTTTCTCCTAATATTTGACATCAGGGTCTGCTCTGATGGAGCCTCCTTGAAAGAGGTTTACACTCTGGGCACATTAGCTGCTTTATTGTTACCAATATAGAGCAATTTTGTATCTCCTGCCCATTGGATAACAAATCCACCCACAGCAGCTTATAAATGGCATGGGGAGGAGAAACACCAACAAGTTAGCACAAAATATTTTAATTTATTTATTCAAAAAGTCCTTCTGGTGGTGGAGAGCTCTATGAAGGAAGGGGAGCCTCCACCCACCCACCCAGAGTCCCTCCCAAGGCAGCAGGGCCAGCCCCTTTGGCTCATGATCATCATCAGCAGCAGCAGCAGGAGTTGCCACCTTAAAGGCCTTGGCAACTGCCACAACATGCTTGATGGCCACCATACCTACGGCCAGAAAGAGGCTCCACTTTTTGGCTTGGAGGAGGGGATTTCCCATAGGGACCCCCCAGCCTGTTTAGGCCCACTGAGAGATTAACACTTCAGGACGAAGGAGAACGGCAGGATGTTCAGCTGCCCAGTGACACCCATCGCCCTCACCCAAGGGAGAACCAGGATGAGCATCTGGCACAGCCATTCCTTCAACCCAGCAACCGAGAGACCCTCCCGGGAATGGCTACCTGCTCCTTTCTCCCCCTGTGGTTGCTAAAAAAAAAAAAATCTGCTTTGGGACTTTCACATATCTGGTCATATTTATTTGCGTTGTTTCGTGGCAGATCTTAGCAGTACAACACTTCACCAGAGCTTGGTCTCCAGGAGCCCATCCTTACACTGGAGAATCTTTTCAAGTTCCTTCATGGCTTCCCTTCCAAGTCTCTGTGTTCTTCTGATTTCTTGGCTGCGGTCTGCCTTTGGATTAAAGAATCATGGAATCAAAAAGTCTTTAACCATTTCAGTTTCTTCAGTGCTGACATAAAAGTTGTACAGCTCTTCTGTAGTCATGATTTTAGTCTACTTGATGTTCAGGTGCAGTCCTGCTTTGGCACTTTCTTCTTTCACTTTCACTAAAAGTCATTTCAAGTCAAGGCTGCTTTCTGCCAGGAAAATGGTGTCACCTGCAGATCTTAAATTACTGATGTTTCTTCCACCAATTTTCACTTCTCCTTCATCTGAATCCAGTCCAGGTTTACATATGATACATTCTGTGTACAAATTGAATAGAAAAGGGGATAAAATACACCCTTATTTATCTGGTACCTTTGCCTCTAGGAAACCATTCTGTCTCTCCATATTCTGCCTAATGACAGCTAGTTACACATCAGGAGGACCATCAAGGGCTGAGGCACACCCATTTCTTGCAGAGCAACTCATAATTTCTCATGATCCACACAGTCAAAGGCTTTTGTGTAGCCTATAAAGCATAGCTGTCTGGGTAGCTCAGTGGTTTAGCTTGGGAATTTGATTCCTCCCTGTGCCTCCCACAAGTAGAGCCAGCCTGTGTGACATTGGGCAAGATGCCCCCAGAAAAAGGGAACAGAATGGCAAACCACTTCTGAGTATTATTTATTTAAAATACTTGTGCCACACCTTTCTCCTTAAAAAGGACCAGGGCAGCTTACATCATTTAGACAAGATCACAGCTAGAAACAGTAAGTATAAAAACACTAAAAAAGATCAAACAAATACCAAACTAAAAGGCTGATAAACAAAAGCAACAGCAAAAACAGATTCAAAGCAGTAAGGCATCATCATCCCTCCCACAGGGGGATTGAGTTCAAAGGAGCAACCTTTGGTCCCCACCAAATGCATTTGTGAGGGTGGCAGGACCAAGAGAGAGGCCTCTCCTGATGAGCTGGACACCCAGGCAGGCTCATAAAGGGAGACACAGTCCTTGAGATACCTTGGACTCAAGCCATTTTGGACTGTATCGGTCAAAACCAGCACTATGAATGGTTATTACCCAAGGTTGGGAATCATTGGCCTAAGCTATTGAGCCAACTTGTATTGTAGCTGAAACGTATGCAAGTGGACTTAGGTGAGGGTAACTTTTGAACTGGATTCTGGCCAAGATGTATAGGTGTGCAGGGATGCCTGAGCAATGAGAAAGCTAATGAGTTGTAACAGTGATCCCTTTGTGAACTTCCTTGCTTCAAGCAATGCAAATGGCCCCAGGGATAGGACCCACCAGCTCTGTTTCCCGTCCCCTCCCCTCTGCCTGTCTGTTTAGCATGCTGATGCTGCACAAACAAAACAGACACGCATGCAAATATCTTTCTGCTAATGCCAACAGACCTTGGAGTGAGTAACTGCTCGTTTATTTGGTCGTTGTGGGTTTTCTAGGCTGTTTGGCCATGTTCTTAAGGTTTTTCTTCCTAACATTTCGCCAGTGTCTGTGGCCAGCATCTTCAGAGGACAGGAGTTAGAACTCTGTCTGTGCTCTGGTGTAGTGTGCGGGATAGTTGAGTACTTGTAACTGTGGGATCAGCTTTTTGTCCTTTTCAGGAGATTGAGTGATTATGGTGATCAGCGTGTTTTTTGTTGTGGGTGTACTGTTGTGATAAGGGGGAGAGATGATCTGTCACTGTGATTGATGGGTGTCGTTAGCTGGTCTAATCCTCACCTAACACATCTGTGAAGGTGGCGGGACCGAGAGAAAGGCCTCTCCTAATGATCTTTACACCCGAGCAGGCTCACAAAGGGAGATGCGGTCCTTGAGATAGCTTGGACCCAAGTCATTTAGAGCTTTATAGGTTAAAACCAGCACTTTGAATGGTGCCCAGGAATGGTAAATCATTTCTGAATATTCTCTACCTGGAAAACCCTGAAAAAGGTCACCGTAACTCAGAATCCATTTGATAGTAGATGATGATAATGATGATGATGAAGCATAGATTGATCTTTTGAAATTATTTGGTGCACTCCAGTGGCCAGTGCATCTTTGCAGTATGACGTTGAGTGCCTGTTCCTTTTCAAAATCCAGCTTGAACATCAGGTACGAGTATTTCTCTTTTTATACAAGGTAAAAGCCTTTGTTACAATGCCTTGAGCACTGCTTCACCTGTGTGAGAAATGCATGCAATGGTCCTATAATTACTGCACTCTTGGCATCTTCTTTCTTGGGAATTGGAATATATAGTGAATGTTCCCAGTCTGTGGACCATTGTTTGTTTTCCATGTATGTAAGCATATTCTTGTGAGGATACTGATATATTCAGTTTCTGTAACTGGGAAGCAAAAAAGCCTCCAGAGGCCAAGCTTCACCAGAGAAGGAGTTTGTAGGGGTTTGCTGTCCTAGCTTGGTAGGCGAAATAAGTCCATCCTGGTCCCCTTTGGGATGAACTGTGCCTTCCTGGGCTTTTTGGCTTTGGCATTTTTGTCCATCAAAGTAAGCTCAAAGATTATGAGCTCTCAACCAGTCTGTTCCTCCGCCCAAGCCACAGGGCAGACTGAGCGTTGGCTGCCTTGCCTGGGTTAGATGAAAAAGGCGTGGGGAAAGGGCCTGGCCTGCCTATACTCAGCTCACAGAAGCAATTACTTCATGACAGGAACAGCCCGAATGCTCCCCCAAGACCTCCTGATGAGCAAATCACCTGTATCTTACACTTCTCAAACATGGGTTTATCAGTGTTTACTTTTCTCTTCTAGCATTCTCGGCAATCATTTTGGGTTGGCCTTTCATCAGATGGACAGCAGTTGTCTTGGATTGACGGATCATCTGTTGATAGGTAAGTGAGGCTTCTTTTGCTTCTTGTCAACCCCAGTCTTCTGGGCTGAGTGGCGGACGACCAGTAGTCCAGTATCTCCCACTAGGACAGACAGCCTCTGAGTGCTCCGAGCCCCTCCCTTCTTCAACTGAGCCAAAGCACTAGTTTATCCAGCCCTGTATTGAGCAGCAAGCCCCCCCCCCCACACACACACACACTAAAAGACACCTCTCATAGCTGGAGAAGCCCAAGAAGGGTGGGTGGAGCCATTTGTGCACAAAGGACTTGGCCTCCAAGTTCTGGCCCCTTTACCTCGCCCATTCCCTTTGGAAACTCTAAGGACTGACTAGGCACGTAGATGAGGAAGAGATGAACAACAGCAGGTGACTAGACAGTAGCGCACGGAGAAGAGAGACGTTAAAAAGGAGCACTTGGAAGGCAAAGTCACCGGCAAAGGGAGTGTGCTTCAGCCGCTAGCATGCTCTCTAGGGCAGGAGGCTGATCCTGATGCCAGATCCATGCAAACCTCCTGCAGTAGGCATGTGCATGCACCAGAGGCAGGATGCAGCCAACTCTCACTTGCATATTAATTTCTTGAGAGGGCTTAAGTCTGAGGAATGAGTTCCTTAGCACCTGTCCAAGAGGCAAGACTGTGGATGATATCAAGAGGGTCTTGCAAGAGACCAGGCCCTGAGGAAGGGACTGTTCCAGCTGGATGCACACAGACTCAGCAGAGATCAGTTTTAATCCTGGGGACAGGAGAGTTGGTGGGGTGACTTTCTGTTGATCCACTGAGCCTTGTAGTTGCTGACTCAGAAACATGAACAACAGCAACTATTAACATAGGGGTGAAAAAACTAAGGGAAGCCCAGTGGCCCCACCACCACCCCCTTTCTCAAACTCAAGTAGGGTTTAAGGCAGACAAGAAATCAACTCTTCTCCCACCTACAGGCAGGCCCTAGAATGCTTTCGGTCCCCTTGCCTCTCCCAGTTTCCCATCCCACCTGCTCCCCTTGCTCGCTTCGGCTCCAGCAGTAAAGGCTGCAGAGGGCAAGATGCCCTCTCTGGTCAAAGAGATGGGCTGTTGGTCAAAACAAGGAAAAGGGACTAACGAGGCGCCACACAGAAGCCCACAGAGTGGAATAGCCTTTGGCGAAAACAATTCCCCATCCCCACCGGAGGATGCAGGCTCCACTTTTCCCTCTCTCCCCCCCCCCCCCAGCAGCTAATCACCGTGGTGTGACAGAGAGGAGGGAGGTGGGTGGTTCGTGTGGATTCAGAAATGGCCACTCAAGACACGACAGTTACAGGGAAGTAACCGGTCCTTCTTCTCCGAGGTCTCTGTGGTTCACATCTGCTCAGTGACCAGCTGGGTGGGGGTAGGTTCTCATGCCAGAACAGAGGACCGTACCTGCACAGTCAAAGGAAGCATGTGCTGCGCATGGGTGTCCAGCCTGCAGTGCCTCATGGAGGCCACTGGCTGGGACCAGGTGGCAGCTTGAGAAACACCCTGAAGTTGTGCATCGCTCAGGAAGGCTGTTCATGCAGTCCTTTTTCTACGTCAGAAGCCTGTTTGTTTGTTTGTTTGTTTATTCTAATGGCAAGCCACTACTCTGGGCAGCTACAAAAGAAACAGAGGCCAGAGGGGTGACAACACGGGTTGACCTTGGCATGGGCCTTGGTGGCAGAGAAACCACTTGTTTGGTTCCCTAAAAGCTGTAGTCGTTAAAAGAGAAAGCCAGAGACTGCAAGCACCGAAGGAATGACAGGATTTTTCCAGAGTTGTTTGGCAAAATCCATGACAACATCCTGTGAAATTCTGACACTTCCTTTGGAAGATGCCTGACCTTGTCTCTTTGAAGCTGGAGCCATGGTGTCTCACGTTCTCCCCTCAGTTTACTAAACTTTACCCTCCAGAGCTGTGTCACTTCGCTGCCAAGCCCTTATGAAGTGAAATGACACTTATCAATTTTTTAAATCATCAGTTTCCTCCTGCTGAGGGTGAGAACAGAGAGGATGTGGGGGGGCATGGTGGCTGTGAGGGAAGAACAGACTGACTAGGGCCCCTCTGAGGTGCCGTGTGGCTTCCTGTCCTAAAGCCCCATTCAGAACGGGAAAACTTCACTGGGTAGCTGCACTCGGTTGCTATAATGCTTTCAGCCTATTGTGCGAAGACGCTAGAAAAGAGAGCAATGCTGCGAAGAATTGAGGGAAGCAGGAAAAGAGGAAGACCAAACACGAGATGGATGGACTTCAAAATGGAAGGCACAGGCTTGAGTTTACAAGATCCAAATAGGGCTGCCAACGGCAAGATTGTTTCTTAGAGTTTAGTAACTCTGACCATAAGTCAGAAGTGGCCTGATGGTAGAAATAAATGGCAGAAAGATGCTTACTTTGCTACAGGGAAGGGGTGGGCAGAGAACGCTCCCTCCCCTATCATTTTCCTGCTGCAACCCATTTCAGCATATATATTTTTCCCAGTGAAAAGGATATTTTGACTTTGGGCATCCTTCCTCATACACTTTTTACACTTTTCAGAACTGATGTCCAGGGCTATGGTCTCTATGGGATCCTGAGTAATGGAGCCCTATCAAGAAAGTACAGTGGAGCGTATTATCGGTACATCTGTGAGAAGGCAGCCAGACCCACACGTTCAGGCGCTTCGGTTTCTTGAATGAATTTACCCCGGCACATCTAAAACCTGCATCTTCTAGGAGATTCCCTGGAATGTCCACACTGCGTGCAAAGAGGGTGGATGCATTGTTTTATCCTTGTTAGCCACCTCAAAATGTCCTAACTGTTAGATCAGTATGACAATGGAACCAATTACCTGGAGGGGTGGTGAGCCCTCCAAGGCTGGAGGCCTGCAAGAGAAGACTGGACCACCGTCTGTCCGATCAGCACTAATTTGGATTCCTGCACCGAGCAGGGCTCTGGACCTGATGGCCACATGGACTCCTTCCTACTCAGTTATTCTATGATTCTAAGGGGTGCTTCTGCCTCTGACCCTCTGGGTCTGTCCGTGTGGGTGGCGTTTGTTTTTTTCAGCAGCTTAGACATTGGCAGCTTCCACCGTGCCATCCTGCACTGCCTGACCATGCTGCTCCTTCCTCAGAGTAGCAGGGCAATGAAGCGCAGGCGAGGCATGTCCTGGGGCCTCTGTGCTCCACGGGGGGCAGGCTGGCCGGGCAGGCGGATGGGCCAGAGACACCCCTCTCTGCTATAGGCAGAGTTCCCAGGAAAGCGGAGAGGGCTTTCATCGGGAGACTTGCTTCATCTGGAGAAACCCCCTCTGCCATCTAGCCAAAGGCACAGCTACAAGCAGGGTGGCCATGATTCAGGTGAGAAGGGCAGAGATAGCTAGGAACCTCCTCCCTTCTCTCCAGGCTCCCTCTCAGCTTCTTTGTAGGAGGCTCACCATTGCTGCAGCCACCCATCGCAACCCCATGAGACGCAGAAAGCCATGCATGGGACACGTTGGGTCTTCCGCACTGTCCCCGTCGGCCAGGCCCAAAGGCCACCAGAATCATCCCCTGTGGTTCTCTGCCCTTGCCCGTTGGCCCTACTGGGATTCCCGCCCCCACTGCAGCTGGCCCCTGGCCTTCTGGCCTGCTTGCCTCTGCAGCTTCAGCTCTGAGTGGAACAGCGGCCAGGACCCTGCATAGCAGAAGGCAGGATGGTAACCCCTTGCCCAGTGGCTGCCACCTCTACCCAGAAGAGCAAGGACTGGGGGTTTTCTGTTGGGAGAAACAGAAAGCAGAGACAGACCCCTGCCTCCCCCCCCCAACCCCCCCGTTCACGTCCTGCCGTCTGGCGATTGAATTGCACAAGATCCCTGACCTGGATTGTGAGGGATCTACTTGAACGGCGAATGGGGAAGAGCGGCTGGACAGGCTTTGTCTGGGCATGGCCCCCGGGATCGGCTTGTTGCCTTTATGAGATAGTCGAGGTCTCCTCGGGCTGTAGTTCCCAGAAACAAACCCCCACCACCCCCGCTTGCCCCAGGCGGCACAGGAGGTGGGGAAGGCTGACTGGGCTTCTGGCCTCCCCTCTGCCAGGGGCGTGAAGGGAGGGACACAAGCAAAGCCTGCCATGGTAGCTGGTTCCAGGAGCGACAGAAAGGAGATGGGGGACGGAATTGCTCTCTGTGAGACTCCCATGGGTCTTTTGGTTCCTGAGGGATCTGCTGGGAAGGAATGTCTGCTCCAGCGGGATCCCTCTTACATCCAACGGGTCCATTCCTCAATACATGCAAATATCATCAACCCCCATCTGCCTCCTCCAGCGACTGCTTTGCATGGAGTTCAGGCTGGTTCAATGGCTCACACTCCTGGGGTTCTCACTGCGTGGAAGGGAATGGACAGCATCCCAGACATGTTTTGGAGCTCAGCTTCCAGAAAAGACAGCCAAATATTGGGAGCCCCCCCCCCCCACTTTATTCAAAGGAATGGCTCCTGGAGCTGCTCTGACCGGCCAGCCCTTCTCTGAGAGGCAATTCCTCGATGGGAGTCCAAGGTGGCACCTTTGGGCTTCGGGTGACAATTCCCCTGCCCTGCCCTGATAGGTTCCCCTGCTTGCTTGCTTGCTTGTTTGCTTAATATGCCACCCTTTCCCCCACAGGGGAACCCACAATGTCTCACAACAATTAAAACTGCACAGCAAGTTAAAACACTGTACATAACCCTACATTTAAAAACAATTAACCATCGATCAAGATAACAAACATTAAAAAGAATATTTAAAAAGATCTAAATCTCAAAAATAAAGCGTTCCCTCGATATTTATGGCCTAAAAGCCTGCCTGAAAAGGAAGGTCTTTGCCTGACCACTGAAGGACCAGGCCGGGGGGGGGGGGGGGGGGCAAGCTGGCTTCTCAGGGCAGCCATTCCAAAGCCTGGGAGGCCCTCTTCGTGGTACTGCTCCCGTGACACTGCTCCAGTGGCTTCCACTTCCCGCGCATGGTCCTGAGCACCACTCAGGGTTCAGTCCCAGAGTGGCTCCCCTTTGGTTGGGTTCCACTGTCAGCTTCCCCGGCCACCAGATGGCCTGGTAGGTGGAAAGGGTGGTTTCTTTCCCACGGATCTGGTCTAGGGGAGGGGAGTTGAAGCCACCTGTTGCTACGACACCTTTCCTCCCTCAGAGGCTTTCCTTGTTTCATTCTCCACCTTAAGACCACCCTCAACATTTTGGTTTGGGACGTGGGGATCATGTGTCCCCCGGTGCTCTAGAATGCTGGGGGAGGGGGGCTGGAATTGCCAGTCACAGGCCCCTTTGTGTGATGGGAAGCCCTTATTTTTGTGTGTGTGTGGTTTCCAGATCCTGTGGCACGAGGCCCTGTTTGACACACCGAGTGGCATCACTGCTGAAGTGCTCCTCCTTGTGGGTCGTATGCCCCTGGAGCGGCCCGCCTCATCATCCATGCCCGCATGCCCCCCCCAAGGCTACTTCTGCCACCCTTAGCCCCCTCCCCAAAATCAGGACCACCAGTAAAATGCCTTTCAAGCAAGGAGGGAACAAGGAAGCGCCCTTCTCCCCTCTCCTTCCCTTCCCCCCCTCACTGTGGGGGCCGTCCTAAATGCTTGCAAGCCTGTTTCCACCCAGTCCTTCTCTGGGCACCTGGAAGCATTTTAGCCTGTGATCCCCTTGGGATGGTTCAGCCTGAAAGAGAAACTCCCCAAGCGCAGTCCAGGGACAAGTAGCAAATGGACTGCCTCGGTTGAGACAAGAAAAATGAAAAGAGCATCCAAAGGGCCAAAACTCTCTTTCCCCTGCTTAGGGGGATGAGGGTGGCTGGCAGGAGTGGGGGGAAGTGAGGCCCACTGGGGGGGGTGTGTGTGTTTGAGTTCCTAATGTTTACAGAGATGCTGGGGGTGGGGTGAGGGTCATCTGGGCTGGGCAGCACCCGACCGAGAAAGGGACCCTGAGGGTGTTGAGCGCTGCTCCAGCGGCCATCCAGTCAAGGCTGCTGGGAGGAAAGCAGAATCCATAGGGGGGTTAGGGGTTGCACACACAGGGGACACACATACACACAGGGATACAAAACCCACATGACTGCCGTGCGACTTCAAATTGATTTCAACAAATCTGCTGCAGATTCCAATGGATTTCACGAATGTAACCACACTCTAGCAAAGCACAAAAATTTGAGGTAGCTTTCAAGACCCTTCCCCATCCCTTCCTCAGGGAAAAGATGTTGCTAAGAGCAGGAGTGGGGAGGGAACAGCGCAGGAGGTGGTTGGGAGGGAAGGACTGGGCGTTAACATCCTCATCTCTTCCGCACATTTCGTGAGAAGTTGTGGGGAAGGACGGAACAGGGGCTGATGAGCCATGAGTTCTCACCTGGGCACCTGGGTGTCTCATTTTCCTGGTGTCATTCCGACTCTTGGCTCTTGTACGTTTGCCACATTCCCAGGTTGGGCTGGGTTTTGCCCAGACTGTAGACCTGCCATCCTGCGCCTCTTGTAGCCCATCTGCTGGCCTGACTCTAAGCTTCCTTTCTTTTTCAAAAGGAAGCCCCTGGCCCTGAGAGAAGCAGGCGACAGAAGGCAAACGGGGCTGCCGCTGTTTGAACCAGCCATTTGGTGAGAAGAAACAGCCCTTTCCCTGCCATCAGCCAAAGAGTGAAACCGCCCTCCCCCGCCACACTTTCAAGCTGGAACTCACAGCGATGTAAACGGAAGACTGATGGGTTGACGTCACAGCAGTGGGCAGGCTTGGCCCTTGAATGCTGACGGGCAACCGTGGATGCTGCAGTCCACAGAGGGAAGTTCCCCCAGCGTTGACGCGGGTGCACCTTGCCTCCTGCATTTCCTTCTGTTGGCCGTGGGGCTGGGCTCAGGGAATTCCAGAAAGATCGGCTCCTTTCTGGCTTGCACAGGGTTCTGGGAGCATTGTTAGGGATTTCGGTCGGTGCTGCTCTGAGGGAAAGAAAAGTGAGCTTTGGAGACATCTTGGCCGTCCAGGGTATCCGCCAAGCTCTCCTCCAGCACCACGTTTCAAATGAATCAATCGTGGTTTTTTTCCTGCCGGCTTCTTCACCATCCAGCTTTCCCTCCGTTCACTGACATACATCATGCTCAATTTAGTGAGTCTTTGTGCCTCAGCACAAAGTGTGCACAGGAAATGGGTTAGGAAGCAGAGACTGGCAAAGTTACTCCTTTGGGCCACAACTCCCAGAATCCCCCAGCCAGTGGTTTCTGAAATGAGCTCTGCTCTGTGTCTCATCCTCTGCTACTACACTGTGGCTCATAGAAGTGGAGCAAAAGAGCCACGCACGGGATCTGGTTTTAGGAAGGAGACACCACCTCAGGTAAGGCCCTGCACTTGTGTATGTGCATGTCTGTGCCTATGTACCCATCTACGGGTATGCATATGAAAGGGTTCTAGGACTAATTCCTAGTATTTATTACCTCTCTCTAACACATTAATCAATCAGCCAGAGACAGAGAGATCCAATAAATATTTGTTTATTTTCAGCTGAAAATAGGCAAAAACTTCACACACAGAAAACATGAAGAGAAGAAGCACCCCCCCCCCGATACAAAAGTATACATTTTTATAAGGCATAACATGAAAGAAGGACCAAGGGGGTTGAGAGGAGGTAGAGAAATGGGAGGGGTTTCTATCATTGGTACACATTCCTGCATGTGGGCTGTAATTCACTTCTCCGTGTCAGGTACTTTCCTTCCCAAGGACAGACTTCTCATTTAGAAATACCTTAATTGTAAATTGGAAGAAACTCTGCCGGACACCCCCTCCTCCTCCCTTGTTCATTCTTGCCTGCCTAAGCAAAACATTCATATAGCAAAGCAAGTTATAGAAAGCAAAATGGCTACGGCTAGGGTAAGATATATTTTATATGTATTAACTGGACCCCTTCACTACCAACATGAATTTGACCAAACTCCGGGAGGTAGTGAAAGAGAGGAGGGCCTGGTGTGCTCTGGTCCATGGGGTGACGAAGAGTCGGACGACTAAACAACAGCAACAAAATACTGTCAGATGTAGAAAAGAAAGTTAAGTTAGGATGCTTTCCAGTTATAAGAATTTTTTTCTGCTGGTATTTCTGAAGGAAATGGCATTTTATGCATCTCCCTCATTCCCCCCCCCCCACTTTTCTCCACATTCTTCCTGCCACAAGGACTACAGTGGGGCACTTGGAATTGGGGGTGGGGGGGTCCCCGGGCCCTCCTGCCTGCCTGCCTGCTGCTCCTCCTGCAGGAGGAAAGGCAGGGCAATTCTCATCTTGGTTTTGAAAATGCGAACACTTTCCCCAAACGGAAAGCTACCTGTCTCTGGAGAAATACAGACGTTTCACTTCAGGAAACCCTCTGGTCAGGCCAGGGCGGCAGGATGCAGGCTGCCTCTGTTGGGAGGGCTTCATCGGCTCCACTTCTGCTTTCGGTCACACCATCTTTTCCGCAGGAAGGACGAGAGTCCCTCACAAAGCTCCGCAAATCATGCTCCTTTTCTTCCCACGACCAGCGGGTCTGGTGTGTCTGGTCTGAGCGGAGGCTCCCGAAACTACGATGTCGGAGGGTGTGACCTACGCCGACCTGCGGTTCGTGAGAAACCCTCCGGAGAAGAACAGCCCCCCGAAAGGTAGGGATCCGCCCCACCCCGCGCCCCCCCACCACCGCCCCCCTTCTCCCCCTGACCACTGCCTCGCCCGCTCCTCCCGCAGAGCCCGGCGGCGGCGGCGAGGGCGACGGGGAGCTGACCTACGAGAACGTCGAGGGACCCCAACTCCGCCGAGGAGAGGAGCGGTTGGAGGCGGAGGCGGCTGCGAGGAGGAGCAGCAGCTCCGGGCGGGCGCCAAGTGAGTAACCTCGGGGTGTCTCTCCTCAGTCCGACCGAGGGCCGCCTCTCCCCTTCCGTAGCCCTGCGGGACAACTCCGGGGTTTAGGCACCAGGCTTCGGAGCCTGAGGTCGGTTCCCCAGGGGGGCAGCGCCAACCTCTGTGCTGTGGCGCGCTCTCCCTCTCCGCCGCCCCCCGCCTGCCCCCGGGCAGAGATAGAGAGAGGGGGACGGGGGAGCGGCCCCTCCCCAGCTACCCCGGGAGAGGTGCTTGGCACGGCCGGCCGGGGCAGCCTGGAATCCTAGGATAATGAAGGGGGCCTCGAAGGTCATCGAGTCCAACCCCCTCCCCTGCTCAGTGCAGGAGTCCAGATCAAGACTCGCCCGGCAGATGGTGGTCCGATTGGCTCCTCATGGCCTCCCGCGCCGGAGTGCTCGCCACCTCCCCCGGAGGTCAGGGGGTCCCCTGGTCGTCCTGCTTTTCTGCTTTCCCGCAGAGATTCTTTTTGCGGAGACGGAACTCCCAGGGAAGAGATCAAATTCGCTCCTGCTCATCCCGAAAGCCCGCGGGCGGGTAGCCCAGCCAAGCCACGGTGTCTCTCTCTCGGCACTGCTTTTTCCTGGGCCCCGGCTGGCTGCGGGATCCCCGGCTGCTTCCTTGGCCGCTTCTCGCCCTTCTGGCGGCTGGACGCGGTTCCCGCCCTCCACCTTCAGCCCCTCCGCCCTTCTTACCAGCTCTCCGGGCAGCTCCCAGCCGCGGACGGGGCCGGGGGCGCTGGTCTTGGCCCGGCCGCCCGGAGAGAGGGCTCCTCGGGGTCCCCCCGCGCGGGACTCGCCACCCCTGGGCGGCTCCGTCCTGGTCTCCCGCGGCCCCCACGTTTGGCACCCGCTTTGCCAAGCTCGAACTTGGGGTTACTCAAGAGCGATTACATGCTGGCTTCTCCTCTGTCCTTTCTTCCTCCGGGCAGCTCAGTCCCGGCCCGAGGCGCGCCCCTTCTCCCCTTACAAAGCTTCCTCTCGGCAACCTGGTGCGCGTTACGCGGCTGTTCCTGTGTAGCAAACGCTGGAATTGCACGTCGCACAATAGTCGGCGGCGGCGGCGGCTGAGGATGAGGACGGCGGCGACGACATGCCGGGTGGTGTCAAGTTGTGAGGGTGGGTGGGGGAGAGGCGGTACATCTCCTGCCCTGCCCTGCCATTCAGAGGGAAGAGATCTAGGGAGGGACGGCGGGGAAGCTGCAGAGGGAGGCAGGGAGGCCGCTTCCCACCCAAGGAGAGAAGAGGGAGCGCCTTCTTCGTCCTGTTCTGTGCCCCCCCCCCCGTGCAGGGCCCCGAAGGGAGCAAAGCGCACGAGAAGGCGGGGGAGACCGGCGCCCACCTCCTCGCCCTGGCGCGGGATCCTCTTGGCGGCGCCTTTCCCCTCCACAGCCAGGCAACTGCCAGGCTCGAAGGCAGCCCGCAAGCAGCCCCGACTGACCCGGGAGTTTCCCTTGCAGAGCTGGGCCGTCGGAGCTGGTTCGCCGCTTCTGCCCTCCTTGGAACCTGCCTGTTCCTTCTGGGCACCACCGTAGGACTCGGGGTCCGATGTGAGTAGCAGATGCCCTTCCCCAAACGTGTTCCCCCACCCCATCCTCTGTGGAAATCAAGGGTGGGCAATGGTTGGGCTGGATGTGGCTGGCATCGGTTTTGAGTCGTAGCCTGCGGGCACCACCTGAGCTCAGGGCAAGGTATGGCACGCCTGCATAATACCCAGGCCCATCTCCCTGGGAATTCTGCTTTGCAGCGGGAAGCTGTGGGCCATTTTCTCCAGCAAAAAAATTCCATCAAAGCCCCTGTGCCAAAGCAATCAAACTGGCTAAGGATGCCCACCTTGACCTCCTAATGTCCAGTCAGAAGAGAAAGGGCGGGTTGATCTGTGGGATGTCCTGCACTGAGATAAAGAGAGGGCTTTTGTCTTCCCACGACGATGATGATGCTTGGGGACCGCACCTGTCATCTAGTTCAGCCTTGTCCCTGCCGGTGCTCAGCTGGGCTCAGCCCGCCCGGCCACTCTGCCCTGTTTCTTGTCCGTGTTCTCTGCCAGCCCTTCCCCAAAGCACCTCGTGGTGCTCAGTGCTCCTAAGGATGATCCCGGCTCCCCTCACACAACCCATTGCTCCTCTCCACAGACTGGCAGGTTTCGCAGCAGCTCCAGCAGGCCTCCCAAGACTACACAGCGGAGAGTGTCGTCCTGGTCGAGAGAATCAGCACCAAGGAGCGCCAGCTGCAGGAGGCCAAGGCACAGCTCAGATCCACCAGGGAAGCCCTTCAGGATTGGGAAGCAGCTGGAAGCAGAATGCAGGAGCAGCTGCAGAAAAGAGAAGAGGAGCTGAGCCGGGCAAGAGACAAGCTGGATATCCTGCTTGAGGAGAAGCAGCAGGAGCAGCAGAAGAGGGAGGAAAGCGAACAGGAGCTGAGCGAAATGAGGAGTCAGTTGCAGGAGGCCCAGTCCCGCCCACAACACAGTACGTTGACAGCCGGCAGGAAGAGGCCTGCTGGGCTGGCAGCGCTCTCTTCTGTCGGAGACGCTTTCCTAGCTCTGAGGTGGGAGAATAACCGACAGAGAGGAAAAAGCGGGTAGCAACCTCATGCCTGTTTAATGCGCCATCCTTGGGATCCTTGACAAGTTAAATCCCTTGCAGGAGAGCAATGGCTGGCTTTTATGTTTGCCCAACGGGTTTCCTGACATGACAGACAGACAGAAACTCAGGCAGCACTGCTCTCTCGGATGGACCCACCTTTGAGCCACAATCTTTTCCACACTTATCATCTTCCCAGATAAGCATGCACAGAAACCTTCCTTCCTTCCTTCCTTCCTTCCTTCCTTCCTTCCTTCCTTCCTTCCTTCCTTCCTTCCTTCCTTCCTTCCTTCCTTCCGTCCTTCCGTCCTTCCTCCCTCCCTCCCTCCCTCCCTCCCTCCCTCCCTCCCTCCCTTCCTTCCTTCCTTCCTTCCTTCCTTCCTTCCTTCCTTCCTTCCTTCCTTCCTTCCTTCCTTCCTTCCTTCCTTCCTTCCTTCATTCCTATATTTCACCCTTAAAAAGGACTCAACATGGCTTACAACATTGAAAGACAATATTTAAAGATAAAAACAATGACTATATAAAAGTGGCGTACATTATTAAAAGGCAATATTTAAAGCCGAAAACACTTAAGTATAGAAATATTTAAGAGGAACAAACAAATATCACTTTGAAAAATGGGGAAGGCAAGCAATACTAAAAACACAGTCAAAGCAGTGATGCATAACACAATCCATCTAAAAGATCGTGTTTAGGCAGCCAGTCACTGAGAAAAGCTTGCCTGAAGAGAAAGGGCTTCGTCTGCTTGCGGAAGGATAGTGGAGACGGAAATGAGCTTCCCTTTGGGAAAAGCAGAATTGTTCCAGAGAGGATCAGCTCTGCGGGCTTTTCCTCCCTCAGGAAGTGTGGTAATAAAAATAAGGACGGTGAAAAAAGGGAGGGTAGGGGCCACAAAACCATAGGCTTTGCATGCACCTTCCAATGTTATCTGTATTTCCTTGCGTGCATGTGCGCGCGGTGCGCGTGCACACACACACACACACACACACACACACACACACACACACACACACACACACACACACACACACACACACACACACACACACACAAACTCATGTCAGATCTAGGAATCAGGAAAATGGTCTCAGAGGAAAGGCCCTGCCTGGTTCCACCCCCCCTTGGGCTGAGGGAATGTCTCGCAGCAGGAGAGTTTGGAGACTTGCCATCATCCAAAGAGCATCCCCAGGCAAGGAGTGCTTACCTGCCACAAGGCAACCAGTGACCTTCCCCTGCAGAAACAGGCCTCCCTATTGCAGTCCTGGAAGCAACGGGCTCTTCTGAAAGACTGGGGGCAGCCTGGGGCTTCTGCCCTCTGCCCATGGTCTCCCCCCACATTGACAGGGATGCCCTTAGTCTGTCATGGCCTGACCCAGACTGAAGGGGGGGCAGCAGAAGGCAGCAGTTCTCTCTTTCATGACCTTCTCTCTCCTTCCCTCCCTCCCTCTCCCTCCCCACCCCAGACTGCTGTCCCCTGGATTGGACATTATTTGGGTGCAAATGCCTGTGGATCTCATCAGACCGGAAAACCTGGAGAGAGAGCAAGGAGGACTGTGAAAAGAAGGCATCACAGCTGCTGATTCTGAAAGATCCCTCAAATACTGAGAGACTCCCGGAGATTTTGGTGAGACGGGGCAGGGGGGGGGGGGGGAAGGCAGAAGAGCTAAGGGCTCATCAGCCCTGGGAGACAACTGCGTCTCTCTTTCCTCCAGCAGAGAAAGCACAAGGGAAGCACCAATCCCAAGGGGTTGTATTATCACACCCTAGAGGGATGCAGTGGATCATTCTAGGTCTCTGCGTATCTCAAGACAGACCCTCCTATGCCGGTTATCTCTGTGCAACCCACGGCCCTGGGGCTCCATTCCGGGCGCAGCTGCTTCCTGTATAGAAACAGGGCTGGCAGCCAGCAGGTAGCCCAGCCCCTTGTCCATACAGGCCAACCAAGCTCTCTCTCTCTCTCTCTCTCTCTCTGTGTGTGTGTTGGGGGGGGGGGGGGAAGGGAAGACACCATTCCCTGGCCTTCACATGCCTTGCCAGCCGCAGTGAAGGAAGAGCAGCCTCCATTGCCATTTCCAAAGAAGTAGCCCTCTTGGTCTATCTCAGCATGTGGTAAAAAGAAAAGGTAAAAGGAAAAGGGGTGGGGGTGGGGAGGAAGCAGAGCAAAAGGCAAAAATACGGTGGCACCGTAAAGACCTAATCGGTTTATTTCAGTGTGAGCTGTTGTGGATCAAATGTGACTTCTCCAGACACAAGAATTACACTTATGTTTTCCCTAAATAATTAGTCCTACGCCACAGTGACGGTCATGCCCAGGTGATGATGCAGAAAACAGACAAAATGACAAACGGATCCTGAACACAGGACAGCAGCTATCGGGCTGCTAATTGCTTCATTTAGCAGGTCCTGGTGAAAGCGAAGAGCTTGGCCGTCACAGGAGTGCCAGGAGGTGTTTCAGGGACTGAGATTAGAGTGTCTCAGGAAAGATACCCATAAGATATTTTACAAAGCTGGGACGTTAATCTCTGTCATTTGCTGAGAAGCCTTGATCCCTGCTGAGGTCATAAAAATGCACTGGAAGTTGTTTGTTTTCTACAGTAGTCACCTTGAGATCCACTGCAGAGTGTCCTGGGGGGCTGAAGTGTTCTGAAAGATATTTCTCAGGTGCTGCCACCCTTCCTGATAGTACCAAGATTGGTGCTCATCCTTTCATTTGCACAGGGAGATCACCCTGTTTGTCCTGCATAGAGAGCAGAGGAGCACAGCTGGCAGAAGAGGACATAAATCACATTAGCGGAGGAACAAGCAAAAAGAGCTCAGAAGTTATAGCTGATGTTGTCGGGGCCCCAGATGGTGCTGCCAGGGTAGATACGGGCACACCGTGGGCATCTAGGTTTGTGACAGGGTCTCTTTCCCATCTCTGTCTCCATGATGTGTTGCAGTTACTTAGGGGAGGGGGTCTGAAAGTCCTCAAAAGTCTGGGAGAGGGAAGCCTTGCCATCATCGTCAATGGGTCCCCGTGGGCTCAGCCGAGGACCCTTAGGCAACGCTTTCTCCATAGCACCCGCACTCGAGGTGACAAGGAAGCAAGGAGAGGTCTCTTCATGGGGGCAGCCCTGCAAACACAGGACGTCTCCTTTAGAGCCAAAAGGTTTATTTATTTATTTATTTATTTATTTAATAAATAATGTGTGGCCCGCTGAAGGTTGTTGGATTGCAGTTCTCGCCAATCCTGGTCCAGATACTAAGGTGTGCTGAGATCCAGGAAAAGATATCTTGGATATACAAATATTTCTGACTTCAACTTCCTTGCCTCTTTAGATAAGCAACTATGTATCAACCATGCTAATATTGACATGAGATAATTTGCTATGAGTAATCCAAAGAGCAGCAACATCTTAGAAGTCAAATTTGTGGCAGATGAAGATGTTATCAAGCACATTTCTGAGGATGCTGGTCAAAAAACACGGAAGAACAAAACTCAGCATACACTTGATGTTAAAAGATAGATGAAGAAAACAGAAGACAGCAATGATGACGAGGCCCAAGATATTTTTGAAGAACAGAATTATGTGTCTGTCCTAGGGATAGTAGTAGGTATTCTTCAGTCTCAAGAGACTATGGTAACGTGCTCTGTATGGAGGTCTTGGAACAGCGTCTAGTGTGACTGAGAAGGCCAATTCAAGAGTAACAATCCCTTCCACCCTGAAGACAAATACAATCTGTCCCCTGTCCAGCTCCCTGGTTTTGCTGGTTTCGGGACTGCCTCTTTGCCTCAGCCTGCTGTACAAGTGTCTCTTCAAATTGGGAGAGGCCATGATGCACCGCCTGCCTCCAGGCTGAACGCTCAGACGTCAAGGTTTCCCATCTGTTGAGGTCCATTCCTAAGGCCTTCAGATCCCGCTTGCAGATATCCTTGTATCGCAGCTGTGGTCTCCCTCTGGGGTGATTTCCCTGCACTAATTCTCCATACAGGAGATCTTTTGGAATCCGACCATCAGCCATTCTCACGACATGCCCAAGCCAACGTAGACGGTGCTGTTTCAGTAATGTATACATGCTAAAAATTCCAGCTCGTTCTAGGACTACTCTATTTGGAACTTTGTCCTGACAGGTGATACCAAAAATGCTTTGGAGACAACACATATGGAACGTGTTCAGCTTCCTCTCCTGCCGTGCACAAAGGGTCCAGGACTCACTGCAGTACAGGAGTGTGCTCAGGACACAGGCTCTATAGACCTGAATCTTGGTATATGCCGTCAGCTTCTTATTAAGCCATACTCTCTTTGTGAGTCTAGTAGCTCACAAAGTAGCTGCTTTGCCAATGCGTTTATCCAGCTCGACATCTAGGGAGAGAGTGTCAGAGATCGTTGAGCCAAGGTACACAAAGTCATGAACAACCTCCAATTTTTGCGTGGAGATAGCAATAGAGGGAGGTGAGTCCACGCCCTGGCCCATGACTTGTGTTTTCTTCAGGCTGATTGTTAGTCCAAAGTCTTGGCAGGCCTTGCTAAAATGATTCATGTGTTGTTGGAGGTCTTCAGCAGAGTGGGCAACAATGGCTGCATCATCGGCGAAGAGGAAGTCCCGCATGCATTTCAGTTGGACTTTGGTCTTTGCTCTCAATCTAGAGAGATTAAAGAGCTTTCCATCTGATCTAGTCCGGAGATAGACACCTTCTGTTGCAGTTCCAAAGGCCTGCTTCAGCATGACAGCAAAAAAGATCCCAAACAGGGTCGGCGCAAGGACACAGCCTTGTTTTACTCCGCTTCGGATGTCAAAGGGATCTGATGTTGAGCCATCAAAAACTACAGTGCCCTTCATTTCCTCATGAAAGGACCTGATGATGTTAAGGAGTCGAGGTGGACATCCAATCTTGGGAAGTATTTTAAAAAGGCCATCCCTGCTAACCAAATCAGAGGCCTTTGTGAGATCTATGAAGGCCACAAAGAGTGGCTGTTGTTATTCCCTACATTTCTCCTGCAACTGTCTGAGGGAAAATACCATGTCGGTGGTGGATCTATTAGCTCGAAATCCACACTGTGATTCTGGATAGACTCTGTTTGCAAGCACCTGGAGTCTCTTCAGCACAACACGGGCCAGCAGCTTCCCTACAACGCTGAGAAGAGAGATACCACGGTAGTTATTGCAGTCGCCCCTGTCTCCTTTGTTCTTATACAATGTGACGATGCTTGCATCCTTCATGTCCTGTGGTACTCCACCTTCCCTCCAGCAAAGACAAAAGACTTCATACAGTTCGGTGGTGATTATCTCTTTACAGCACTTCAGCACTTCAGCGGGGATGTTATCCTTCCCAGGTGCCTTGCCAGAGGCAAGGGAATCCAAGGCCGCTTTTATTTCTGCTAAAGTTGGTTCACTGTCCAGCTCTTCCAAGACAGGCAGGCACTCGATGTTATTTAATGCCTCTTCGGTTACTACATTCTCTCTGGAATATAGCTCAGAGTAGTGCTGCACCCAGCGGTCCATCTGCTGTGCTCGGTCCTGGATGATCACGCCTGTAGCAGACTTCAAGGGAGCAGATTTCTTCTGTATTGGACCTAAAGCCTGCTTGATACCGTCATACATTCCCTTGATGTTACCTGTGTCCGCTGCTATCTGTATCTGAGAGCAGAGCTGAAGCCAATAATCATTGGAACATCTCCTGGCAGCCTGTTCGACTTGGCTATGAGCAGTTCGAAGAGCCTGCAAGTTGTACTCACTAGGACAGGCTTTGTATGCTGCTAGAGCTCTCCTCTTATTCTCGATGGCTGGCATCAGCTCCTCCGAATGGGCTTCGAACCAGTCGGCCGTCTTTTTGGTCTTCTTGCCAAATGTGGACAAGGCGGTGTTATACACAGCGTTCTTGAAGTGTTCCCATCGTTCAGGTGCATTTGCATCAGCCGGGGCTGGAAGGGTTTCCTCAAGCGCTTGGGTAAATTCCTCCACTTTTCTTTGATTGCGAATCTTGTTGATGTCAATACGTGGTCTTCCTTCCTTTTTCGTGTGATACAATCTCTTTGTTCGCAGTTTTACTCTACTACACACCAGGGAGTGATCAGTATCGCAATCAGCACTCTGGTAACTGCGTGTGATCGTAATACTAGGAAGGCTAGAACGTCTAGTGAGGATCAAATCGAGCTGATGGCATCAGCTCCTAGGGATAGATGTCCAAGGATCTTTGAAGAATGGCTCTGCAGCAGGTGGTGGGGATGTCTTCTCGCTTCAAACTCCAAAACGCTCCAACAAGATGGCAGAAATGGCCTCTGAGCTAGCTCATCAGGCAGGAAGGAATGTGATACATGACAATTCGAAGAGTCTTGATGCAGGAGTTGGTGTTTCTAAAAATAGCAAAAAATATTCTACTTCAGGTAAAGGTGAAGCAGAGTGTAAAAAGAGTGAATTTGTGTCAAAAACACCTTACAGACTCAGGAAGAGAATTGCAGCTTTAAACATGTGCTCTGACAGTGAAAGTGATTATTCTGCTTCCTGCTCTGAAGAAGAGGAGGAGGAGGAGGAGGATAGTTGCAAAGAAGCTACGGAGGGCACTCCTCATTTTGAAATACCAAGCAGACCCCAAGCGTCTTCTGCTCCCACCAATAAAGCAACGCAGGCTAAGAGACCGAAGAGAGACATTCCTAGCAATTTAGTGGAGGAGTATTTTGAGGCACATAGCAGTTCCAAAGTTGTAACCTCTGACCGGATGCTTCAGAAGCTGGCGAAGAAAAAACTGGATCAGGAATCTCTGCAAAACCTCTTGAACAAAGTACCTGTTGCATTTGCTGCTGAACGTGAAGAGTTAATAAAGCAACATAAAATGCTCTTTTATAAATGGATGTTGCAGCTGCACCTGGGATTCAATATTGTCCTATATGGTTTGGGTTCAAAGAGAGACTTGTTGGAGGATTTTCGGATTTCTTTCCTTCAGGATTCTATTCACATCGTTGTGAATGGGTTCTTTCCCAGCATTACTGTGAAATCGATTCTGAATTCTGTAACCAAGGAAGTGCTGGATCATGTGGGTGCTTTTCGCAGTCCCCAGGATCAGTTGGACTGGATCATGAAAAAATTTATTTATTTGCTTATCCATAACTTGGACAGCCAGATGCTGCGAGGAGAAAAAAGCCAGAAAACCATAGGGCAATTGTCGTCTCTTCCCAACGTCTACCTCATAGCTTCTATTGATCATATTAATGCACCACTCATGTGGGATCAGGCAAAGCAAAGCATGTACAATTGGTTGTGGTATGAAACAACCACATACAGTCCTTATGTAGAAGAAACATCCTATGAGAACTCACTCTTGATACAGCAGTCTGGATCTTTGGCTTTAAGCTCCCTCACACACGTGCTACGTAGTCTCACTCCAAATGCAAGAGGGATTTTCAGACTTTTGGCAGAGTATCAGTTAGAGAATAAGGATAACCCCTCATGCCTAGGGCTTTCCTTCCATGATTTCTACCAACAGTGCCGGGAGGCCTTTCTGGTCAATAGTGACCTAACTCTTAGAGCTCAGCTCACAGAATTCAGGGATCACAAGCTTATTCGGACCAAGAAGGGTGCTGATGGAGTGGAATATTTATTTATTCCTGTGGAAACTGGAACGCTGACTGACTTTTTGCAGAAAGATAATGAAGTATGAAAGCTCTCAGACATCCCACGGCAATGTTCTTGATTGTTACCAGAATACCTCCCACAGTGTACTCTGTTTCCAGGAGTCTGATTTATCTGTAATTATGCAGTAATCAAAGCTGTATTTTAGGTCTGTCTGGATCTTCTCAGGTTCCCTGTTTGTATGAGGCCTTCCTGCTGTCTATTCTATTAGAGATTAAAATGTTACCTACTGATAGTAATGTGCCTTCGGTTCATAAATCCTCTGGAAATTAGGGCTTACCTGGGGTAGCCTGTGCTTGAAAAGGTGTGTTGATGGCTGCCAGCAGCTTGTTTTTATTTTTTTTAGCAATGGATGCATGTCTTTCAGTAGGTGGGACTCATTAGCCTGGGAAGGCAGCCCATCTAGGAGAAGGAAAACTCCGATTGCAAACCTCCACTGCCTTGTGGCTATATCCACTGATGGAAAAGGCTTCAGGAGTTAACCTCGAGGCAAAATCTGGAGCCGGAGTCCCGGAGGCAGTTCGTGTCATTCTGGCAACTCCTGTGACGTTGCTGGAACCAGTTGTATTGGCTCTTGCCTTTCCATTGGACTATTTCAGTGATGTGGAGAGGGGGGATATGCTGCTTGGGTAACAGCCTATCCTCCATATTATTTTACCCAGGCTTCGTGCTCTGGAGAGGACACTCCAGCTTCGCATACAGCGTCGAAGTCCTCCATACAGAGCACGTTACCATAGTCTCTCAAGACTGAAGGATGCCTATGATGATATTTATTATTTATTTATTCATTCATTCATTCATTCATTTATTTATTTATTTATTTATTTATTTATTTATTTATTTATTTATTTATTTATTTATTCATTCATTCATTCATTCATTCATTCATTTATGTACAAGATTTTTTAGCCGCACCATTACCAATGGTCTCTGAGCACCCCAGTTTACACCCCACCCACCTGCCCCAGCCCCAGCCCTACCCTCACAGGCAGGTGGGCTGCGGAAACCCACCAGCCAGCCAGCCAGCCATTAATCACCACCACGGATCAGTTGCTTGGCTGATTTTATTTCATTCCCAGGGTGGGGACCCTAGGTGGCTCACAAATTAATTTTTTAAAAAACCACCCAACTAAAACACAACACTGTCTGTCATATACTATTTAAACAAGTGATTAAAACACTTTAAAATACATCAAAGTATATATAAAACAATTTCACTGCCCAATTCATTGTTAAAAGCTTGGTACGGCTTGGGCCCAGGCTACCTGAAGGACCGCATCTCGCCATGGGAGCCGACATTGGCCTTTCCTTCTGCTTCTGTGAAGAGAAGCGACCAGACCTTCATTGGGCTTTAACTGTTTCTTTAACAACAGCACTATTTGTTCGTGCGCTTTCCTCTTGCCCAACAGCTGACTGAGGTGTGAAGAGGCAGCCCAATGATCCCAGCCTGGATCAGTCTGGATTGTGCTAAACAGGGTTACTTGGAGGTGCAGTATGTCTTTCGGAGCAATCCTTGCATCCACATGCAGAGATTGATTACACCACTCCTCCTGTGACCCTGTCTAGTGCCTTCTAGACTGATTCTTTCACTTTAAAGGGAAACAAAAAACAAAAACAACCCCCCCAGCCTTCTCTGTGCTTTGCTTAGACCACTGAATTATCTTGAGAAATGGAAAGAAGGGAGGGGAGATAAAGCTATTATTTCTTTTTTAATTGGTGCTAACTGATGCCACCCTTTCAAACGATCACTGATGCATTAGCAACAGTTTTGAAAAAAAGAAAACTTCCTCTCCCTTCTCCTCCTCTAGGGACTGGGGAGGGAGCTTTTTCCTTTCTCAAGATTGTTCAGTGCCTTAAGCAAAAGGACAGGTTCAGCCATATGCTTTGATTTGATTCCCGCAGTCTCACCCACTGGAAGCAAATCAAAACAGAGCTATCCCACCCAGACCAAAATAACAGTAACCCTGACAGGGACCCAGAAAGGTACAGCTAGGCATCAATCAGGGACGGGCTGGTTCGCAATGGCATATGCATTGTACGGTCACCAAGAAATGGAGTGAACAAGCCCATCCCCAACTTGGACCAAACCACAGGATAAACACCCACTGAGTTGCACCCTGAGTGCCTTCTGATCTGAGAGTTTCATCTTCCAGTACTATCTCTTGTTTCATTTTAGACTGGTTCATCATGATGGGGCTTTCACGGTACAAAACATTCGGAAATGGTTTGCCCTTGCTTTCTTCTGTGCAATACTAACAAGAGTCAGCTTAAGTGGCACTGCTGTTGTCTGTGAAAGATCCTTAGCTAGTGTCACTTCCTACTACAGTTGCTGCCCAGTAGCTCCCCTCCAGGAGTTTCTCCACCACCACTCCATCACCACTGGAACTATCTATTCTTTTCTGTTGATGCAGCTGTTACCCCTGAGGCGAGTGGATAAATCTTGGTCTGGGTTCTCTGCTGTGACCATTTCATCTCACAGAGTTTATCTTCTTGGACCGTATTTCTCTCAGCTTCCCTGACACTTCCAACCCCCTCACCACATAAAGGGGGACATTCAAGAGTTCGTAGGACTGCTAGTTTCTTTGTTTTTTAATTGATTTCACACTCTCTATCTCTTTCAATCTCTCTCTCTTTTCTTTTCATTCCCCCTCTGCCCCCCTTAATTTTGCCAACAGCTTAAAAGGACTCTGAGGACAAGAGGATTCACATCCCAGCCCTGCCCTGAAGGGACCCCTTTGGTGCACTTCCTGGTGGGATCTTTCCTGCCTTTTCTCAAAGGGACAGGAAGGACCATCTCCATGGTGGGCCATGGAGCTTTGAGGAGGCGTGCATTCCCCTTATATCCGATTATCAAAAGTGGGGGCAGTGGGGGCATCATGTAGAATCAACTGGGAAAGTCTTCCCGGAAAGTCCTGCCATTTCATTTCGGACCTAACGTTAGGCTTCTGTCTTTCGAGATGGACACGAAGAGAGGGCTGGTAAGAAAGGCAACCCACAGCCATCAGGAGCCAGGCTGTCCTCGAGGCAGAGCTCATGCCAACACCCCCAGGGGCGCCCCTTGTCCTGCTCCCTGAGCCTGTGAGCCATCTCCCTTGGCTCTTCCCGCCACAGGGAGGTGCGAAGGGGTAGGGTTTTGCTCTGCAGATTCGTATGCCAGGACGTGAGCGGATGCCTCTAATTTACCTGAATAATAATCATGCCTGGAGGAAGCAGAGTCCCCCTGGAAAGACAACCCTCACAGCTCACTCCTTTCCAGAGCAGGGGGAACCTGAGTTGTGTGGCTGGGGATCAAGACCCAGGGCAGCCGAGGAAGTATTTATTCAGTTTGTTCTCCTTTTTTTGCTCTTAGCCTTCTGTAGAACGGACCCACCACTTCTGGATTGGACTTCAAAAAAGAAATCATTATTGGTTTTGGGTTGATGACTCATGGGCTAGCTGGTAAGTGGAGGTGAGGTGGTCCCTTTGCTACTCCCCAGTCACATCTTTCTGGGTTAGGTCAAGTCCAGGAATCGTCCCTGCCTCCCCACTCCCAGCAGCCCCCACCAGAGCCTATCATCTCCTGCTGCCGCCACTGCCGTTGACTGGCACGGGGTTCTGCCTTCATGCTTCCATCTCATGTGCCCAGGTGGCAACCTGCCGTGCTCTCGGGAAAGGGCCTCAGGCGGGCGGGCGGGCTCACATTGTGTCGGTTCCGAGCACGGCTCCATCCAGCCACGTGCTGTGCGGCCTTCGGGGCTTCCACCAGCAGGCTTGCCCTGCCTTGAGCACTGGGCACTCCAGTGAAAGGGAGGCCCTTTGCCAGCAACTCTGAGAGCGTAACTGGCAGGCCCTAAGCAGAGTCAAGCTGAGGGAGAAACATGAGGGAGGTGGACCAAATCCGGCACAGGATGGAGGGAGCGGAAAGGCAGGGAGACGCTGGAACCCAGTGGAGCTGTCGTATTAAACTGAGAAGTAGGAGACTCATCACAGGGAATCTAAAGTATCAAAAAGAGTCATTCAAAGGAGATTTGTGATTCTGGAATGTACGTGACCGGATGACATAACAGCTCATTCAAAAGGAACAAGATGGACAGAAAGAGACGAGGAGGAGCATTTTATGGGAAGACTGTGTCCAGATGCAGGGAGATCTGTGGCATGGAGCGCAGAAGGCTGGTGGAGAGCACCGGAGTGAAAATCAAAGTAGAGAGGATCAGGAGGGCCCTCAAGCCAGGAAAAGGCCCTCCCCAAAAAGCAGAGGCAGGCTTTTGGTTTGGGGCAAAACCAGGAGGGAGCTGCCTGCCTCACCTCCCGAGAGGCCAGGATGCTCCTTAGCCCCTTCCGGCCAAGATGTGTGTGTCTGTCTGTCAGCTGTTGCTTTCTCTTCCACAAAGTCACGACTCCTCTTGTTGTTCTCCTATGTGGCCTCCTCTCTAGTGACTGATGACCCTATGGCTTTGTGGCCTTCTGTTATCAACAGTCCTGCTCAGCTCTTGTAAAGTCAAGCCTGTGGCTTCCTTTAGGGAGTCAGTCCATCTCGTACAGTATATGGTCTTCCTCTTTTCCTGTGGCCTCCACTTTTCCCTACCCTTATTGTCTTTTCTAGTGAGTCTTGCCTTCTCATGAGGTGCCCAAAGTACAACAGTCGGCATCAGTTTTGTCCTCTTTAATTTGAGAAAGACAACTACCCTTAATGGAAGACATTTCTGTGTTGTACAGTAGATCATATTCAAATCCTCCTTTCTTTCTTTTCTTTTCCTTTCCTTTCCTTTCTCTCCCCTACCCTCAACACCACTTTTTACGGCTTCCTTTCATACTTCTGCCTTGCCAGGACCGAGACGCCCAAGCAATGCACGGCTGACCATGATGGTACCTGTGGACGAATGAGCCGAGGGACTCGGGAGGGGTGCCATTGTTCTACACATCACAGATACATCTGTGAGAAGGCAGCTGGGGCTGCACAACCAGACCACACTTTCCCTTGGTGTTGAACCCAAAGACCAGAGGGTCCCAGTGAGTACCTAAGGCTTCAAGAGGGAAAACCTTTTGGGAAGGGGCCCGAGGGTTTCTTCCAGCAATCCAGGCCCTACAGACAAGGCGGCACTCACTTCAATCCCATACCACGGATTCTAGGAAGGAGGTGGAGCGGGCAGTTTGGCTGCTCAGCTGGTAGGAGTGGCACCTGCCTGGGATGGCAGCCCCCCCACATTGCCCCTGCTTTTATGCCGGCTGCTTTTCCTTCCCTAGATTTTGTTGCCAAGCGAAAGGGGGAGCCGAGGAAACAAAATACCCCAGGAGTCCTCATGAGTGCAGCCAGTCTGTGGGTGTGTCTTTGGGGAAGCCTGGGGGGGGGGGGGGAACAAAGGAAGGTTTTTTTGGGGGGGAGAATCACCACCACCGCCACCCCATGTGGAGGAAGGAGAGTTGAGAGCGGAGGAAAAGGAGACGGTGGAAATGAACTTACCTCCTTTGCCTCTGTTTTGCCTTGCAGCTTCCCTCTGGCCCAGCCTCCCGCTCCACCCCTGGGGCCACCAGGTCCCGTGGCTCCCAGGGCTACCTGCTTCTTCCCACTGCTACGACCAGCCCCGCTGGGGGACCCGCCACCCTGAGCCCCTCCCACGAAAGGCCACTCCTGCCTTCCCTCGGCAGCCACTCTGAGCTCTCCCAGCAGGAAGGGCTGCCACAGAGAAGTGACGGGCAGCAATAGCACTGGCTGCCTGTTTGTTTCTGGGCCACGTTCAAGCTGCCTATATTGACCTTTAAAGCGCTTAACAGGCTAGCATCTTGCTATGAGCATCTCTCCTTCAAAAAGAATTCCCTGTAAGCAGCCAGGAAGTTATGGTTGGCCCCCCCAAGAGAGGCCTGGAAAACATCTGCTCAAAACTGGGCCTTCTCTGTGGATGCGGCATCACGATGGAATTCTCTCTGAGGCCACAGGTCCCTTCCCTCCGTGGCTTTAAGAAACAAGTCAAAACATGGCTCTTTACGCAGGGCTTCCATAGCCTTAACCTGGATTAATTTTGGTCCCAATCATCTTCTGTACCTTTGAACCTTGAACTCCTGTCTCTGTTTTGCCACCTGCTACTGTGTGTGTGTGTGTGTGTGTATTGCCACATGCTACTATATATATATAGTAGCATGTGGCAATACACACACACACACACACAGAGTAGCAGGTGGCAAAGCAGAGATACTATTTATATAGTATTGAAGGGGTCAAGTCAAAACATATATATATATTCTTTGCCGCCCTTTCATGTTGAGCTTATAAAATATGTATACTTTGTATCAGGGGCGAGCTTCTTCCCCGCAGGTTTGGTGGGCGAAGTTGCATCTATTTGCTTGCTTTCAGCTGAAAATAAACAAACATATATTGGATCTCCTTGTCTCTGGTTAATTGACTAATACATCAGAGACAGGTTAATGGCCAGGAATTAGTTCTGGCACCCTTCAGTATAGTGTGTATGTGTATGTGTGTGTGTATATTTCCTTTTTTTGGTAATAGTTGTTTTACATTTAGAGATTTAGTTCCTTTTGAGAGATTTTTTATTTGAATATTATTGCTACTTTATTATATGCTTATATTATGATGTTATGATTCTGTTACCTGCCCAGAGTAGTAACCTGGCCACTAGATGGGCAGGATAAAAATAAAATAAAATACAGATAAAAGTTGTTGTTGTTGTTTAGTCGTTAAGTCATGTCCGACTCTTCGTGACCCCATGGACCAAAGCACGCCAGGCCCTCCTGTCTTCCACTGCCTCCTGGAGTTTGGTCAAATTCATGTTGGTATAACAGATATAAGTAGCTTCAATTTATTCATTTTTGCTTCTAGAGAAATTTCCTGCTTGATTTCATCAACTACAATGCACTTGTTTGTCTTTCTGGCAGCCCACAGTATTCACAAGCTCTCCTCCAGCACCATATTTTGAACGAATCGGGGTTTTTTACCTGTCAGCTTTCTTCACTGTCCAGCTTTCACACCCACACATACTAAATAGCAACAGCATAGAACAGATGACCATGGCCCTGGTCATCTAGAGACACATCCTTACACTTAAGGATCTCGTCTAGTTCCTTCATTGCTGCCCTTTTAAGTCTCCATCTTATCCTTGTTCCTTGACAACAGACTCCATTGGGATGGATGGTTGAACAAAGGTCTACAAAATCTCTATTTCAATTTCTTCACTGTTAGCATTAAAGCTGTGTTGTCCTTCTGTAGTCAGGATTCTGGTCTTTTTCATGTTCACCTGCAGTCCTGCTTTGGCACTTCCTTCTTTCACGTTCCCTAACAGCCGTTTCAGGTCACTGTTGCTTTCTGCCAGTAAGAGGATGTCGTCTGCATATCTTAAATTATCAAGCGACAGGAAACCAGATTTAGGCTGAAGATCAGGAAAAACTTCTTAACTGTTAGAGCAGTATGACAATGGAACCCATGACCTCGGGAGGTGGTGAGTGCTCCAACACTGGAGGCAGTCAAGAGAAGATTGGTCCATCCTCTGTCAGATCTGTTTCGATTTGGATTCCTGCCTTGAGCAAGGGGATGGACTTGATGGCCTTAGAGGCCCCTTCCAACTTCATGATTCTATGACTCAATGACATTTCTAAGATCTTTCTTTTAATATTTTTAGCTCACATATATCCTTTTTCTGTTTTATCTATTACATTATAGCCCCTGAAGAAGGCTGAAAATATATTAGCCGAAACGCATTGGGCTTTTATCTTTGAATAAAATAATGATACCCATTTTAACATCCTGGGACTATTGTCTCTCCTTGCTAGACAGGAATCCAAATCAAAGGATATCTGCCAGGTGGTTGGCTAAATTTCTCTTGAACGCCTCCAGCATTGGAGCACTCACCACCTCCCACGATCATGGGTTCCATTGTCATACTGCTCTAACAGTTAAGAAGTTTTTTTCTGATATTCAGCCTAAATCTGGCTTCCTGTACCATGAGCCTATTATTATGTGTCCTGCACCCAGGAAGAGAAGAAGAGAGAAAGACCTTTCTCTTCAAGCTAATTTTCCCTGAGTGACAGGCTGCCTGAGTGGCATTTTTAAAAGGATTGCTACACCTCACTGCTTTGAATGTGTTTTGGGTATTGCTTTTCTTTTTTAATATATTCATTCGATCCTTTTTAGTAATTGTATACTCACTGTCGTTAGACTTAAATATTGTCTTTTAATGATGTAAGCTACCATGGGTCCTTTTTAAGGAGAAAGGCAGGGTAAAAATTGTTTAAAATAAATAAGATAAATAAATAAATATGAGACGGATTGACTGCATAAAATAAGCCACAGCTGAACAGGGCTGTTAATAACAGGACATTTTGGAGGTCTCTGATTTATAGGGTCAGAAGCAACTTGGTGGTGCATAACCACAATTGCCACGAAGACCAGGGCAATTACAGCTGCCTCTCCGAGGTCTGCCCATGATGGAACAGAGGGCGAGATGTCTGAGGAGGGGCTCCATCTTTCAACAGCTTTCCGTGGAAGGAGTTGGTTTTTAAGATGGCCAGGTTCTGCCTTGTTTTGGGTTTCAAAGGCCAATGCCAGCACTTTTAAACTGTGCCTGGAAAGAGGGAGGCGACCAAGACAGAATAGGAATGCCAGTCATTGCCTGGCCTGGTCTCTGGGAGGATGTGTTTGAGACCAGTTAGAGCTTGTGAGCAGTCTTTAAAGGGACTCCCACACAGGAAGCATGGGTGCACGTGTCTTGGGCACAGGGGACCACGGACCCTCCAGGTCCTGGAAAGGACTGGAGCTGGTGACGGAGTGGGTGGAAAGCCCTCCCAGTCATCACAGCCACCTCGACAGGCAGGGAAAGTGCTGAGGGCAGAGGGAGAGCAAGCCTATCCGGCTGTACACCCACCTCTGAGCAGCAGCCCCCGGTTCCATAGCAATGTCTGGGCAAAGTACGAGTGGAAGCAGCCTAGCTTCAACCATTGGGCGACATGGCCCTTGAAAGAGAAGCAGCTGCTCTTAACATGCTGCAGAGGCAAGCTGCTCAGCCAGTTTAGCCCAGGGAAAGTCCCCGAGAGGGAAAGGAGAGCTTTCACTTCTCGGTGCCAAGTGTCTGCCTGGGTGGGGCAGGGGGGCTTGGCTTCACGCTATGCTGGGCCCATCTGCACAGGGCAAGTGGCCAGTGGCCATCGCTCCCTGGCCAGTTTCATCTTGGCTGTGGAGAGTGCACAGGGCCCTGGTAGGGCAAGCGTGGCCTCCTCTCACGATGCTCCAGGGGTGCCTCACTGGCTCCGCAGGTTCTCCCGACTGTGGGATGCCTCAAGGTGCTGAGGTGGCCTTTTTCAGAGAAAGAACTACGAGGAAGGTGCCCAGCCAGGGCCAAGCCCCCACTTGCCCAGCAGCCTTCCAGAGACCAGAGAGCTGCAAGAGGGGCAGTGGGCCTATGAGGAACCCAGGCTCCAGGCAAGAAGAAGACCCTCCCCCAGGAGATCAGAGGGTGCAGGAGGTGGGGGGGGCGTCTAGTGTCCTCTTCACTCGGTGGACCCTGCCAGAGAAGGACGCGGGAGAGGAAAGACTCCCTGGCTAGGAACTAGGTGGGTCTTTTCAGCCCGGTCTTTTCAATGATCCTCTTCCTGGAGCAGCCACCACCGCTTTTTTGGGGGGGGACATTTGGCTCACACAAGGTGGCCGTCTTCAGGGTGTCCCTCCCTGGGTGCCTTGAGGTCACCTGGGATCCTGAGGGGACCTGTGTGCTCCTCTTCCTCCCTTGAGGCCAGCAGGGGAGCTCCCTTCTCTGCTCCACCTTCTCCAAGGAGGCCAGGAGCAGGGGAAGGAGCAGGGGTGGGGGTGGGGGTGCTGGCTCATGGGTTGGCTGGTTTGGTCTAAAAGGTGAAGTGGACCAAACCAAACAACCGGGCCAGCCTCAGCTGCTAGCCAGCCTTCTTCCTCCTCAGGGCCTGCAGAAAGTTACGGCCCTCAGAGAGCTCTCTGCCAGATCAGATCCCTCCACGGAAACACCCTGGAGTCCCTTTGTTCCAAGTCAGACAGGCCGATAAGAAAGGAGAGCTAAGGTGCAGCAGGCAGGGAGTCACACAGGGAGAGACAGGAAGAGGAAGCCAAGGGGCAGTTCTGCTTTGCAGCCGCAAGGCCGGCAGATGGACTTCCCAGAAAGTTCCTATTTGGTGTTCACTTCTCTGGCACGGTTCCATTGTTTTGTATGTCTCAGAAGAACGCTTCCCATTTATATGAGATGAACAAAGAATGCTTACAAAGATCTGAACAGGTAGGCCAGTTCTAGCACTGGGCCAGGGCTTGTACCATCACCTCCTGTGTGATTCATCCTTCTTATTCCATCTCACCCAAGGGTGTGTTGCAGGTGACCGGGTGCAATACAGCTGAGGGGGGGGGGGGGCTTCCTGCTTCCCTGCCTCATTTAGATGGAACTGGGATTTCTATCATCCTTCCTTCCACAAGGGATGTCTCAAGTAAACGGAGCTCCCTTTTTGTCCTAGAATAAGAAGGCTGGCCAGAATTTCTTTTCAAAGGGTGAAGTGAGCTTTGATGCCCCTTCCGGCAGGCTGATCTTTCGGGCTAATCCCACAAGGCAACTCAGCAGCTGCTTGGGCTGCCGCCTGGGTTGAGGCCTTGCTCTCCGGCCACCATGGTGCAGATCCACGGGCAATGCCAGAGCTCTCCTCCCCTGCTGCTGTGGGAAGCCCAGCCTTGCGTTTTTGATCACTTTTCCTCCTTTGGCTCCAGGCCACGTTCCACACTGTCCCCAAGCAGTCTTGCTTCTTCATGGGCACCATCAAGAAAACCCCGTCGTCCTTGGCTAGTTGTGGTCACCATCAGCCCATCTCTTGCCTTCTCAGCTGCCCTCCCTGGATTCCTGCCTCACCCACCTCCCTCTACCTCGAATATTTCCACCAGATAAGACACAGGGTTGCTCACCCTTCCTGCTTCCAGTGGAGCCCTTCCTCCTTCTCTTCAGAGCTCCTCACGGCCCCTCCCACAAGTCTTTCTCCCAGGACACACAGGGGGGCCCCTGAAGCCAGCCCCCCACACAGGGGGGGCCATCAACCCCCCCCCCGTGTGTTTCTCTTGCAGTCTGGAACCAGCCCTCCTGGGCACCTGCCGCTTTCTAAGACTCGGGATCCGCCGTGAGCAACCACTTTTGCCCCTGACCACTCGTTCCTTGGGAGGGAAATGATCCATGGGGATGGGGGTCATCATCTCTCTCTGTGTGTGTAAATATCCGTTAGGTGTTGGGTGCTGTTATTTTGATATAGAGCCTGACGTGCTCCCAGAGCTCAGGGTGCAGGCATTAGCCTTCCCTAATGCAAGTCTGAGGAGCTTCTCGAAACTGGGCTAAGCCCACTGGCCGCTGGTCTCCTCTTCGAAGAAGCACGGCGGATGAAGAGACTGGCTTGTCCTGCGTCTCTTTCTGTTTGTGAACCCCGCGCAATAGTTCTTTGCTTGAATGGGGATGAAACAATTAAATAAACAGCTGGGAAATCCGGGGTGAGTGTCCATGGGCCCCCAAGGCTTCCACTTTCTCATAGTGGACCTGCCTCTTCTCTGTCGACTGGCTGGTCTCCCGCAGCTCCGACAAGCCTCTCCAAACCCCACACCGGAGAGCGAGGCCCTGGCACAGAGCATCCTCTCCAAGGAACGGACCCAGGCAGGATCACACCCAGGGTCAGCAGCACCAGGCCTAGGCAGAGCTGGATGACACCAGGCTGGCCCCTTTATACTGTTTCATACTGTGAGAGAGACGCACGCAGGCAGGTGTCCACCCCTGTGGGGCAGAACAGGGGCCTCCTGCTGGTGGCGGCCGCGGCGGGGGCCCAGCCGGTTTGGGAGCACCCTATCTAACTCCCAACTCCCGCCTTCCTCCTCTTGGAAGCCTCGCTTCTTCCTCTGGTCCTTCAATAACCTGCCTCTGCATCTCGCAGGCTCCCTGTCTGTCTGTCTGTCTCCTCGGCACTTGAGCCCACGGGGCGGGGGCGGGGGTTTCCCTTTTCTGTGCCCAGCAGACCCGCCACTTTCTGCGGGCTTTCCGGGACCGAGGCTCGGGGGGGGGGGGGGGGCGCGACTTCTGCTTTCCATCGCCGGCTCAATCGGAGGCTTCTGGGCGGGACGCGCGGCACCTGGTGAACCTCCGCCCGCCGGGCGCCTTCTCTTCTTTCGCCTGCGGGTCCTCCGAGGGCCAGGATGCCGGAGGGGGTGACCTACGCCGACCTCCGGTTCGTGAGGAGCCCTCCGGAGAAGAAGAGCCCCCCGAAAGGTAGGGATCCGCCCCGACCCGCGCCCCGGGCCCCCCACCGGCGCCCCCCTTCTCCCCCTGACCTCTGCCTCGCCCGCTCCTCCCGCAGAGCCCGGCGGCGGCGGCGAGGGCGACGGGGAGCTGACCTACGAGAACGTCGAGGGACCCCAACTCCGCCGAGGAGAGGAGCGGTTGGAGGAGGCGGCGGCGGCGAGGAGGAGGAGGAACAGCAGCTCCGGGCGGGCGCCAAGTGAGTAACCTCGAGGGATGTCCCTCCTGCGCCCCAGCGAGGGCCGCCTCTCCTCTTCCGTAGCCCTGCGGGACAACTCCGGGGTTTGGGCACCGGGCTTCGGAGCCCGAGGTCGGGAGGTCGGTTCCCCAGGGGGGCAGCGCCGGTAAGGGGGGGGGGCGCCAAGTGAGGGCCCACTTCTGTGCTGTGGCGCGCTCGCGCTCTCCCTCCCCGCCTCCCCCCGCCCCACCCAGCCCAGGGAGAGATAGAGGGAGGGGGACCGGGGAGCGGCCCCTTCCCCAGCTACCCCGGGACAGGTGCCTTTAGCACGGCCGGCCGGGCCAGCCTGGACGTCGCTGCTTTCCTCCCCAAGAGAGTCTCCCGCCAGCTCGAATTCCCTTCTGCTCATCCAGAAACCGCGGGGAGGTTTAGAAGATCGTGGGCGCTTGATTCCCGCGGTTCTCTCTCCTCCCGTAGCCTGTGACCTCCAGTCACCCGACACGGAGGTTTCTGCAAGATGTGCGGCTAAAACAAAACGACAGTTTTAAGAAATAAAGAAGACGCCAACTTCGTGACATCTCAAAAACTAAGTGCTACATTTTAATGGCAGCTTTTCCTGGACCGGGCCACTTCCTGCCTCATTCTTATGTCTAACCAAGTGGACTGATCCAGGAAAGCTCACATTAAAATATAGCACTTAGTTTTTGAGATGTCAGGAAGTTGGCCTCTTCTTTATATTTTAATTTTTCTTTCGTTTTTTTGTTCTGAGATCCTCGCCCAGACTAAGAGGGGTACCTCTTCTGAAACTGATTTAGTTCAGGTGTTCAGGGACTCTTTTATAATTGTGGTCCCACTGTGAGTTCCCAGGGCTGAGTGGGGGTTTGAACCCAGGTTTCTGGAGCCCTAGTCTTGACAGCTGCCCCCTCCATCACCTCATCCTGCTCAGGAATTGTCTAGCGATCACTTATTTCAATTCCTTCCTAATCTGCTTTTTTGGGAGGTCAACTCTTGGCCAACAACCACAGATGGGGAAAGGACCGTGAAATGATCAAGGAAGGATCGTATGATATTATTTTGAAAATATATTGCAGGCGTCAGCTTGGCACGTAACCACATTCAACCTTTAAATTCATATAATTTCTCCATCCCAGTGTGTATAGGTGCTGTTCTTAAACATATATACTGTATATATATGTATTCCGGCCAGGCAGGGCTTGGCATCTCTCCCAGCCAGCTCCCCAGCTAACCTCCGTGAGTTTCTCTTGCAGGGTTGGGCCCTTGGACCTGGCCCCTGGCCCTGGCGGGCGCCTGCCTCTTCCTCCTCGCCAGCACCATAGGAGTCGGGATCCGATGTGAGTGGCCGCAGGTGCCTCCTGCTCAAACCCAGTCCTGGGGGAAGGGGAGGGGGGCAAATGGCCGAGAGGGCGGAGGGTGCAAACGCCTCCCAGATGTAGCCTGCTTGTCCCCCGGGGGAGGTTATGGAACATTTATGTGCAGTTTAATGCTGGGGAGCAGCTCGATTGAGGGAAAGGTGGGAGGGCACGGGCTCCACCACCCCCCCACTCACCCACCATGCCAGCTGCTCAAAAGTCCCAAGGATGGCGGGACTGCCTGGTGGTGGAGCAGCTGCTTTCAAAATGATCTGGATAGGCTGGGTTGAAAACGACAGAATGAAACTCAACAGGGATAAGTGCAAAGTACTGCACCTCGGAAAAAAGAAATCAAATGCACAGGTACAGGATGGGGGATACCTAGGTCAGCAACACGACAAGCAAGAAGGATCTTGGAATCATCGTAGATCACAGTATGAGTCAACAGTGTGATATAGCTCCAGAAAAGGCAAATGCTATTTTAGGCTGCCTTAACAGACGTATAGTTTCCAGATCCCGCAAGGTGCTAGTCCCCCTCTATTCAGCACTGGTTAGGCCTAAATTTGAGTATTGTGTCCAGTTCTGGACACCACACTTCAAGAAGGATGCTGACAAATTGGAACCAGTTCAGAGGAGGGCAACAAGGATGATCAGTCGGCTGGAAACCAAGCCCTGTGAGGAGGAAAGACTGAAAGAACTGGGCCTGTTTAGCCTTGAGAAAAGAAGACAGAGGGGAGAGAGGAGAGCAGTTTTCAAAGACTTGAAAGGCTTTCATTTAGAGGAGGGGCAGGATCTGTTCTCGACCATCCCCAAGTGCAGGACACACAACAATGGGCTCAAGTTACAGGAAGCCAGATTTGGGTTGAATATCAGGAAAAACTTCCTAACTGTTAGAGCAGTATGACAGTGGAACCCATTACCTCGGTGAGTGCTCCAACCCTGGAGGTGATCAAGAGAAATTTAGACAACCCCCTGGCAGATCTGCTTTGATCTGGATTCCTGCCTTGAAGTGGTGGATGGACTTGATGGCCTTTTAGGCCCCTTCCAACTCCATGATTCTAGGACAGCTGTCCGAGAGGCCAGCCTCATCCCCAGGAGGAGCAAGACGAGAGTCCTGTACAGCTGAAATGGGGGAGAGGTGTGACGGGGGCCATCGGGTGCTGCGCTGGTGGGTGGGGGGCACAGGGTGAATGTCAGGGGCAGGGGGCTGCCTTGGAGGACCCTCTTTGTGCAGCCCAGGGTCTTGAGGGGGCTATTCTGGCCAGGGGGGGCTTGCCTGCCCTTTCTCACATCGGCCCTGCCTCTTCTCTGCAGACTGGCAGGTTTCACAGCAGCTCCAGCAGGCCTCCCAAGACCGTGCAGCAGAGAGGGAGGTCCTGGCACAGAAGATCAGCGCCAAGGAGGGTCAGCTGGAGGAGGCCAAGGGGGAACTCAGCTCCCACCGGCTGACCCTTCAGGGTTGTGTGACGTCTGGAAACAGAACGCAGGCGCGGCTGCAGGAGCTGGAGCAGGAGCTGAGCCGAGCCAACGACAGCCTGGCTCTCCTGCGGGAGGAGAAGAGCCGAACGGAAGAGGAGTTGCTCCAGGCCAGATCCTGCCAGCAGGCGGGTAGGTCCTCTTTCTCTTCAGCCTCGTTTTCTGCCTCTGTCCTTCCTCTAGGTTTTCTTCAACGAATCTGACTTCTGGATGTTTATATTTGCCATCTGGGTGCATCTCTGATGAAGGGGGTTGGAGTCCGTGAAAGCTTACATGAAAAGCCACTTGTCACTTTATGCGGTTGTGCTTGCCATCAAGTCGCCTCCCACCCCAGGAATAACTGACCCCCAAAATGTCAGATCAAGCCATGGGGTGGGTGAGGTGTCCAGAACAGGCTTGGGAGCTCCCCTTGGCCCACCACTGCTTTAGGAGCACACACATGCACACGCACAGAGAAAGAGAGAGAGAAACCATCATAGCACCATCCTATGGAATCCTGGTGTTTACACAAACTAGTGTAGTGTAGATACCTGGAAAGAAAAGGAATACACTTTTTAAAAACTCCACCAAATTAACCTTCTGGTAACTTAATTTTTGGACCCACTGTGCCTCCCAGGAGAAGGGTCAGCCCTTTGGGGCCATGGGCAAGCTGCATGGCAGCCCCACCAAAAGGAGGGAATGGGAAACTTTGTACCTGAGGAGCCTCATGATGCAGTGGTGAAACTGCAATACTGCAGTGAAGCCTCTGCTCGTGACCTGAGTTCAATCCTGATGGGCTCAGCTATCCGACTCAAGGTTGACTCAGGCTTCCATCCTTCCAAGGTCGGCAAATGGAGTACCCAGCTTGTTGAGTGTGTGCGCGCAATATGTAGCCTGTATAATTAACTTGTGAACCCCCCCCGACAGTGCTTTAAGTGCTATGAGGCGGTATATAGGCAATTCGCTTGGCTTTTGCTCTGCTCTAGGAAACATTGCTGTATGTTGGAACACAAAGTCTAGCACCCAGAGGTGGCCCTCAGCCTCCATGCAGAAGGACCGAGAGGAAAGCAGGCCCTCAGCGTACTCCGTTATAGGGTGGCCACATGACCTCTTTTAGGGAGGACGGTTCTCCACCCTCCTTTTTGATGGTGCATAAGTGCCCCCTACCTCTCCGAACTCCCTCTGTGTCTACCAAAATCCATGTTACCCATCAGACTTAAAAAGGGGCTTGGGGAATGGAGTAGGAATTAAAAGGTGGACAAATAAAATAAATTAAATGTATGCACGTCTGTCTGGTGGTCACACATTTTCTTTTGGGGAAAGTAGGTGTGTGCCGTCCCAAACTGGGAAGCCATTCGCTGGCATAATATTATGGGGCCACAGCTGAAATGGCGCTTACTCCGAGGTTCCTTCTCTCTGCATTCACACAGACTTTTGCCACACTGACTGGGCAGCAATTCAGCAGAGTCTCTCATCCCCTTCTTTGTCATCCCCCCCCGACCCCCGACCCCTCACCTTGCCAGGCTGTTGTCCCATTGGATGGGAGCTTTTCCGGTGGAAGTGCCTGTGGATTTCGTGGCACTGGAAGTCTTGGGAAAACAGCAAGAAAGACTGTGAAGGGAAGGAATCTCAGCTGCTGATTCTGAAAAAGCCCTGGGATGCTGGAGAAATGTGGGATGCTGTGGTAGGAAAAAGTGCCAAGGTAAGAACAAAGGGCTAGAAAGGCCTGTGGGAGCCGGGGCTCCCCTGTCAAGCCTCACCAGCTGGAAGGCTCTGTAGGCTGCAATGTCTCTGCTTCTGCCTGCAAAGAAGGGCGAAAGAAAGGAAAAGCCCGCTGGCTTCTCTGTGCCGTTGACACTTTAGACCAGGGAGCTGTAGGGGGTCATCCTGCGTACAAGCCTAGCGCTCTGCACGTCTTTAGAAAGATGAGCCTGTCTCAAGGGGGGGGGGGGCAGCACCAGACCTATTCCCTGAAACCTAAAAGGTCATCTTCCCCACCTTTTTTTCTATTGCTAAACCTAACCCTAAGTTATCCCTTCTGAAATGCAGATCTTTTGCCTTTTTGTTCTGCTGACCATGAAAAGGAGTAGATAGCCGGTACTTGTTTCAGCACAAGTGAAAAGTAAATCACAGATCTAGTTTTCATTTTCATGAGCAACAAGCAGGTTCATTGTTTTATTAAGCACCTCGTGGGACCGAAGGAACATCTCTTCACAGAAGTATTCAAAACCATTGTCATCAATCTACATCATGTTGACACAAAAAATATACTCATAGAATACAGCACATTAGAGATGGGTGTAAATCAGAAAAATGGTGACTTATTTTGATTCGTGATTCATCAAAGTTGATGAATCACAAATTATGAATTTTTTCTGATGAATCAACAAATCAATTTGCTAATTGGGTTTTGACTCTAAAATCCTATAAAATGCCCTCCCCCAAGGACCTAGAGGCATAAAATTTGCAGGGAAGAGTCAGTAGAAGCTTCTCTGTGATTTTAGTGTTCCTAAGTGCCTAGTGTGAACTTTCCTGGGCTGTGTGTGTATGTGTTTTGTGGGTATATAACTTGAACATCTGAAACCCAATCTTCACCAAACTAGGAGGGTCACAGGAAGCTTCCCTGTAATTTTGGCATCTTTAGGTGCCTTGGGAGCAGTTTTATAGTCAAATAAATCAATGAATCAAAAATCACTAAAATTAATTGATTTGTATTTGTTGGGGGCATTGATTCATACAAATACGAATCGATGAATTATCAATTTTTGAATGAATTTGGTGATTTGTTTTTTAATTCATGCCCATCTCTACAGCATATGCATTACATGACCAGATATATTGAGAAAGAGAGAGAGAGATGTATTGTGTAGCCCAAACCCTTCCTCAGTGGTATAATTTCCTGTATGAGAGGACTTGTTCTCTGCTCAACTTCCGCACCCTCTGCAGCCTGAAGAAGGGAGGTCTGGATGAGGAAGAAAAAAACACAAATAGTGCCTTTGTAACATCTGGTATTCACAACGTATGCAAACCTGTAGTTGCTCGATCAGTGACATTAAACATTTCCTTTTTGATGCTAGAGTTCTCTGCAATCTGATGGAGCTTGGATTGGGCTTCAGAAAATATCCAGGCTGCCTTTGTTTTGGGTTGATGGCTCTCCCTATGAAGGGTAAGTGCTGGAGAGACTCCCCCTTTAATCTCCTCCAAAGCAGGGGGCGTAGTGTGGAGGGGCCCCACATGGGCAGTGGCCCCAGATGCAAAATCTTTAGGGGGTGCAAAGGAGTCCAAGCCTCTGTGGAGGCTCTTACCTTCTCCTTGGCGGGGGGGGGGGGGAACGCTATCTTCAGAGGCAGGAGGCCAGGCGTCCCTTCTGGGAGCCAAGGGCCTGCTGCCTCCCCCCCCCCCCACTCACCTGTCACTCAGCAGGGGTCACTCAGGAAGGGAAGCCTCAGAAGCAGGGGGGCAGAGGGTCTTAGAGGGACTGGGGGGTCGGGGGGGTCAGGCCTGCCCAGCTTCCCTTCCAGGCTTGCCCTCTGCACAGGCAGCACAGCAGCAGTTGCTGATCGGGTCCTGCAGGGGGAGGGGGGCCTTGGAGAAGGGCAGGGGGTCACAGAGGGGGACGGAGGGGGGTCAAACCTGCTTGGCTTCCCTTCCAGGCCCGCTGTCTGCGCAGGCCTGGCAGGCAGCGTGGCGGCAGGAGCGGGGGGGGGGGTTTGCTTTGCCCTGGGTGCTGGCTACCCCCCAATACACTACTGCTCTGAAGTGCATCATCCCACCGGTTCTTCCATCTGCAGGATCTTTAGCCTTCTCCCGTGTCCCTGAAGTGCCACAGCCTGTGTTCCTCACAGCAGGGCTTCACCTGGTGCCACGTGGCCTCTAGGCAACATAATGTCTTCTGCTTGTTGCGTTACGTTAGGGTACTGGGGGACTCATTATTCACCCCTGCCCTAACATAACAACTGCCTTTGCTGTACAGTAACAAAACTGTAACATCTGTAAAGGGCATTAAAGCGAAGTGTTGCTTATGTCTTCCAATGTGCCCCAGATCTCAGTGTGTCTTTTTCGCGGTGGGGCGAGGGAGACACGAACACAAAATAGGGTCCGCTCCATAGCTTCAACGTTTAGGGAAGTTTCACATCGTGAGTTGCAACAGACCAATGTAGCTTGGCTACTCCTCTATTTTGAGGTTTCTGTTTTCTTTCCAGGACTAAGCAACCATCCAATTATAACAACGGCTATTGTGTAAAAATTAAGGACCGGGATCTGAGTTTTGGTGGCTGTTATACAAACCTTCAATATATCTGTGAGAAGGCAGCCAGCCCTGGACTGCCAGCTCAGGCTCCTAGTCCATAAACCCAAAGGCCTGAGGTGTCTGGGTAAGTAAGTACACTGGCCAGAAAAGTGCCCACTAACTAAAGCACATCTCTTTTTTAAAAAAAAGAAATAAAAAATTCCATGATTTTGGTGGTTTCCTTCTGCCACCAGGGCTCTAGGAGCAGCCCTTTGGCCCACCTGCATTTCCCTGCCCGCCTGTCCTACAGAAGAGGGCTCACCTTGCTGTGATAGGCATGATTCTGCACCTCTGGTCGGCCCCTGTGTGGCGGGACAGACTGCAAGGAACCCTTTGCCAGTCTTTGAAAGCTCAGTTTGCAGAACAGCGGACAAGTAGCCTGGGTGGAGTCAAAGGACCATCCCTTCCTTCCTTCCCTTCACACGGTGGCCACCAGGCTCCTGAGTGTGGACCATTTAATCCCTGTGTGTCCCTGACACTCATTTCTAACGCCTCCACTTTGATGCTCAGAGGGGGCAACCCTAAGAAGCCCCCATGAGCCCCCAGGCTTTGAGGGTGAGTCATGGGCAACCCCCTAAAGGAGCCAATCTGTGGACGTCTTTCGAGAGGCCTCTGTGGAAAGGCAGGGGTCACAATCCTATGGCTGCTAGTCCCAAACAAGAGGAGACTCTGGAAACAGCTGCTGCGTGCAAAGTCAACTGCTGATGTCCATCCCATTGAGTCAGTAGGTCTAAACCTAATGGAGACCAGCAATAGGATGCTGGCCAGAGGGAAGGAGCCCCGAGGGGCCATCTGCCACATGTGAGGGAAAGGCAGCCGGGGGGGGGGGGGGCGGGGGGGAGAACCAACTCCCCCCACCTCTCTCTCTCTCTCTCTCTCTCTCTCTGTGTCTGTGTGTGTGTGTGCGTGCTTTTCTCTTGCAGCTTCAGCGGTTCGTAGGGCTGATTCTGCACAACACCAGCTTGGACCCTCCATTGCCACAACCAGGTCTGGAGGCCATGAGGCGGGGGTGGGGTGGGGGCACCTGTCCTTCCTTTTTCTACAACACCATTTGCATCCCCTTTCCGAGACGTCCTGCCTCCACCTCCACTGAGCACCTCCTGGCCCCTGCAAACAGCAAGACGGCTCCCCGCAGAGCTGAAGCTGGGACCCTGTTGAGCAAGGACGGCCGTGGGTCAGGGTGTTCAGAAGCAGCTCATTTTGCACCAGAGAAACCTCAGCGCTTGGCGTTTCAGAGTGAGCTTCGCCCCCTCCAACTCTGTGTTGCCGCTTGGGGAAGGACCTCTGCCCCCCACCCCGCCATGGCCCCTCTGGACTGTTCCAATAATGGCCACAGAATGCCTTCAGGGGAGTGAGAGACCAAGCCCTGCTACGGGAAGAGTCCAGGGCCTCCTTTGCTGAGATTTTGATCCAAATATGTATTAAATATAAATGTTGTATAGTTGGAAGTAAAACGGCTGATTGAACCTGAGTCCTGTCTGTGAGTCAGTTTGTTTCTGACCGTGGGCTCTCCCTGAGCACATGGTCTGAGGGGGCGGGGCCTCTTCTGAGCCCCTGGGGGGTGGAGCTAGCAGGTTAGCTCCATACAAGGGCTTCCAGCAGCCTCGAGCTCAGCCCCTGCCAAGGGAGCAGAAGGAGAGCTGTGTCTGGGAGGCCATCCTCAACGGGGTGCGGGTTTTTTTTAAAGGTTTCTGTGAGTAAGTCCCGGATAGGTGGGGCTTGGAAGGTAGCCCATCTAGGAGAAGGAAAACTCCGATTTCAAACCTCCACTGCCTTGTGGCTATATCCACTGATGGAAAAGGCTTCAGGAGTTAACCTCGAGGCAAAATCCGGAGCCGGAGTCCCGGAGGCAGTTCGTGTTGTTCTGGCAACTCCTGCGACGTCGCTGGAACCAGTTGTATTGGCTCTTGCCTTTCCATTGGACTATTTCAGCGACGTGGAGAGGGGGGATTCATGCTCTGGAGAGGACACTCCAGCTTCGCATTCAGTGTCGAAACAACACGGGAAGTAGCAGTTACCGGTTATAAGTCTTTGCTCGATTAGCGTAGAGCATGACGCCAGGGGCTACTTCCCATGGTGGGAGAGGTCACTGCACCTCACTAGGTAGCTACCGCCCGCCTTAAGCTGGGCAGCCCCCAGCCAGTAAGATGCTGCCTCGCCACGGTCTGTTAACCTCACAGAGTGCGTGGGGTTTAGGGTGAAAGCCGACAAGCAGATCGATAACCCTGCACCATGCAACAATCATAAGAAAACTTCTGCCCTAAAGTTGGGCACCTGGAATGTTCGGACAATGACCCCTGGCTGTCATCGACATGGAACTGAGTAGACTGCAGATGGACATTGTTGCCCTGCAAGAGACGAGATTGCCAGACATGGGATCTGTCAAAGAAAAAAAATTCTCATTCTTCTGGCAGGGAAAGCCATTGAATGAGACCAGGGAATATGGTGTTGGCTTTGCAGTCAGAAATACTCTGCTGAGATCCATTGTTCCACCTACTGTGGGGAGTGAAAGAATCCTGTCTCTGCAGCTCCATTCATCACCAGGACTGGTCACCCTTTTTAGTGCATATGCACCAACACTGTCGTCCACAAAAGAAGTCAAAGACAAATTCTACGACGATCTGGCAGCTACTATAAAAAAAAAATCCCTGAGAGAGAGCCGTTGTTCATTCTCGGAGACTTTAACGCTAGAGTTGGTGCTGATCACAATTCTTGGCCCACCTGTCTAGGCCGTTTTGGCATTGGAAAGATGAACGAAAATGGCCAACGCTTGCTGGAGTTTTGCTGTTATTATGGTCTTTGCGTCAGCAACACACTCTTTAATACGAAGCCTCGACACAGAGTCTCTTGGAGACATCCAAGATCGAAGCATTGGCATCAGCTCGATTTGATCCTCACTAGATGCTCTAGCCTTCCTAGTATTACGATCACAAGCAGTTATCAGGGTGCTGATTGCGATACTGATCACTCCCTGGTGTGTAGCAGAGTAAAACTGCGAATAAAGAGATTGCATCACACGAAAAAGGAAGGAAGACCACATATTAACATCAGCAAGACTTGCGATCAGAGAAAAGTGGAAGAATTTGCTCAAGTGCTTGAGGAAACTCTTCCAGGCCTGGCTGGTGCAAATGCACCTGAACAATGGGACCATTTCAAGAACGCTGTTTATAACACCGCCTTGTCCACATTTGGCAAGAAGACCAAAAAGACAGGAGACTGGTTTGAAGCCCATTCAGAGGAGTTGATGCCAGCCATCGAGGATAAGAGGAGAGCTCTAGCAGCATACAAAGCCTGTCCTAGTGAGTACAACTTGCAGGTTCTTTGAGTTGCTCATAGCAAAGTCCAATAGACTGCCAGGAGATGTTCTAACAATTATTGGCTTCAGCTCTGCTCTCAGATACAGATAGCAGCAGACACAGGTAACATCAAGGGAATGTATGATGGTATCAAGCAGGCTTTAGGTCCAATACAGAAGAAATCTGCTCCTTTGAAGACTGCTACAGGTTTGATCATCCAGGACCGAGCTCAGCAGATGGAACGCTGGGTGCAGCACTACTCTGAGCTATATTCTAGGAGAGAATGTAGTAACCAAAGAGGCATTAAATAACATTGAGTGCCTGCCTGTCTTGGAAGAGTTGGACAGCGAACCAACTTTAGCAGAAATAAAAGTGGCCTTGGATTCCCTCACCTCCGGCAAGGCACCAGGGAAGGATAATATCCCTATTGAAGTGCTGAAGTGCTGTAAAGAGACCATCACCACTGAGCTGTATGAAATCTTCTGTCTTTGCTGGAGGGAAGATGGAGTACCACAGGACATGAAGGATGCAAACATCGTCACATTGTATAAGAACAAAGGAGACAGGGCGACTGCAATAACTACCGTGGCATCTCTCTTCTCAGCGTTGTAGGGAAGCTGCTTGCCCGTGTTGTGCTGAAGAGACTCCAGGTGCTTGCAGACAGAGTCTATCTAGAGCAGGGGTCTCAAACTCAATTTACCTGGGGGCCGCTGGAGGCAGAGTCTGAGTGAGGCTGGGCCGCATCAGATTTTCCGCCAAGCAGAGCAAGAGCCCGAGGAAGCCGCGCGGGAGTTTCCTTAGCCCAGCTGGGGTTCCGAGGAGGAGGAGGAGGAGGGGCGTGCGAGCCCTCGTCGCCCGGCCACGACCCCCTCCGGCTCCTTCTTCACCACCACCAGCAGCAGCAGGACAAAGAAGCGGAGAAGGGAGGGAGCGCCGGCAACTGCTTAGCCGGGGGGGGGGGAGGGCACGATATTAAAAAAAAAAAACCCTCACAGAATTCACCTTGTCAAAGGAGAAAAGCCCCCACCGGTACCCGCGAAATTAAACAGAACAGGGCGGGGGGCCCCCATGCACACAAACAAACACACACACACACGGAGGTCCGGCAACCTTCCTCTGAGGGCCCCCCCTTAAAAAAATGCGCACTCAGCAGCAGCAGCTACCCCCACCACGACAGAGGAGCAAACTTTGCGAGGCGAGCCCAGGCAGCCTCCAGAGCCGAGGCGGCTGAAGCAGGACGAAGAGGAGAAGGAGGAAGCACCGCCGGGCGCTGAGGCGGCTGCTGGCCGGGCTGGTGCTGGGGGTGCCGAGAAAGAGAGCCGCTTCCTTGGAAGAGGCGGCGGCGGCAGCTGCTGTTGGCGGCTTGGAGGTGCTCTTCGAGGACGGGCTGGGAGCGACTTGCCAGCAGAGGACGCGTGGGTGCTTCGGGGGGGGAGGCAAGGCGGGGGCCACAAACTTATCATCTGGCGGGCCGCAAATGGCCCCCGGGCCGCATGTTTGAGACCCCTGATCTAGAGTCACAGTGTGGATTTCAAGCTAAATACATCCACCACTGACATGGTATTTTCCCTCAGACAGTTGCAGGAGAAATGTAGGGAACAATGACAGCCACTCTTTGTGACCTTCCTAGATCTTACAAAGGCCTTTGATTTGGTTAGCAGGGACGGCCTTTTTAAAATACTTCCCAAGATTGGATGTCCACCTCGACTCCTTAACATCATCAGGTCCTTTCATGAGGAAATGAAGGGCACTGTAGTTTTTGATGGCTCAACATCAGATCCCTTTGACATCCGAAGTGGAGTGAAACAGGGCTGTGTCCTCGCGCCGACTCTGTTTGGGATCTTTTTTGCTGTCATGCTGAAGCACACTTTTGGAACTGCAACAGAAGGTGTCTATCTCTGGACTAGATCAGATGGAAAGCTCTTTAATCTCTCTAGATTGAGAGCGAAGACCAAAGTCCAGCTCAAATGCATGCGGGACTTCCTCTTCACCGATGATGCAGCTATTGTTGCCCATTCTGCTGAAGAGCTCCAACAACTTATGAATCGTTTTAGTAAGGCCTGCCAAGATTTTGGACTAACAATCAGCCTGAAGAAAACACAAGTCATGGGCCAGGGCGTGGACTCACCTCCCTCTGTTACCATCTCCACAAAAGAATTGGAGGTTGTTCATGACTTTGTGTACCTTGGCTCAACGATCTCTGACACTCTCTCCCTAGATGTCGAGCTGGATAAACGCATTGGCAAAGCAGCTACCATGTTCTCTAGACTCACAAAGAGAGTATGGCTTAATAAGAAGCTGACGGCATACACCAAAATCCAGGTCTATAGAGCCTGTGTCCTGAGCACACTCCTGTACTGCAGTGAGTCCTGGACCCTTTGTGCACGGCAGGAGAGGAAGCTGAACATGTTCCATATGCGTTGTCTCCGACGCATTTTTGGTATCACCTGGCAAGACAAAGTTCCAAACAGAGTAGTCCTAGAATGAGCTGGAATTGTTAGCATGTATACATTACTGAAACAGCGATGTCTACGTTGGCTTGGGCATGTTGTGAGAATGGCTGACGGTCGTATTCCAAAAGATCTCCTGTATGGAGAATTATTGAAGGGAAAGCGCTCCAGAGGGAGACCACAGCTGCGATACAAGGATATCTGCAAGCGGGATCTGAAGGCCTTAGGAATGGACCTCAACAGATAGGAAACCTTGACCTCTGAGCTAACCCTCTGAGCGTTCAGCCTGGAGGCAGGTGGTGCATCATGGTCTCTCCCATTTTGAAGAGACCCTTGTCCAGCAGGCCGAGGCCAAGAGGCAGTCCCGGAAGCAGCATAATCAGGGAGCTGGACAGGGGACAGATTGTATTTGTCTTCAGTGTGGAAGGGATTGTCACTCTTGAATTGGCCTTCTCAGCCGCACTAGACGCTGTTCCAAGACCTCTGTTCAGAGCACGTTACCATAGTTTCTCAAGACTGAAGGATGCCCTTGCATGTACTAAGTAGTTTCAGGTGTGTACCAAGGTTGTAGACTTGATGTTGTACAGCTGGAGAAAGTGATGTAATGTATTTTCTGATTGGTCCCTAGATGTATAAAGGACATGTGTAAATGGAACACGGCATCTGCTGTAAGTCAGATCACATATTTCTATGCTATACGTTGTATCATGTCATGTTATGCTGCCCGTTGAACGTCTATGCTCTCTGTCTATGTGTAAATAGACTAAGTTGAATTTTACTCTCTCCATGTTATAGTGTCTTTGCCACCTGATATCTCCTAACTCGGCTTATGTCCTGAGAACACATTAACACAAATTCTCAACCTCCTTGTCTTGCAGCACAGCTGTTCTTCTCTCTTCAGCCTCTTTCGTGACACAACACACAACTGTTCCATCCATGCACAGTTGGGGAAATCTGTTGCTTTTGCTTCCTCCTGCATCTCAACATTTCAATCTCATGTTATTTCCATCAGGGATATTTGAAAAACATGAAAAAAGACAACATGCCGTGAAATTCTCTTCCTCTGCACTGGCCCAATTCAGTAGGTACAACAATTCCCATCATGGAGACGACCAGATGTAAGTCCTGCCCCCTCTCGCCATGTTGAAGACGAGGAGCCTTTTCAGGAAAAGGGGGTGGCACCTCCAACTCCAAGCTGATATGTTAAATACACCAAACTCAGGAGTTTAAGAGTCAAGCCCTCAGAGCCATGGCTGTGGACAAAGCGCTCTATTCCAGTTTCTCCCACAGTTTTCACTTCAAGCTGTTTCTATCCAAAATATGAGGGAATTTGCAAAGTTTGGTTATTTCTTATCAAACACAACTGAATATTTGCAAACTGTTATCAGAAAAGGAATGAATTCTCTCTCCCCCCGCTTTCTGGACCTCAATCCAGCTGCACTGCCCAAGCAAAGTGACCCCACTGCATCAATTGCTGTAAATCCCACGGAGGCAGTAGGTCTACTCCAGGGTGGAAGTGTAGATGGCACTGGCAGAGGTTAACTGTCCTGCTTCACTTCATCCCCTCCCAGGACACAATGAGCATGATCCCCCTGCCCATACCTACCCCACAGCCTAAGTGGCTTATGACCAGACACAGAGGGGCAAGGTTTGGGGAGGAGCCCATCGCCCCAACCCACAAAAGTTGCTCTGCTTCGCAGTTTGTCAAGTGGGATCGCTTGACCAAGAAACGTATCTCTCTTCGCCTGGGACAAGGGCGATCTTCGAGGCTCTGGAGGTACCGCAGTCTATTCCTCCAGCAGTGTCCCTTTCGGGGGTTTTGCCCTCTCTGTTTGTTTTCCAGGGTGGGGGAGAGGCTAAAGGCTGGATCCCTTTTCCACAAAGCCCTGGAGGTTGTTCCCTTCCCCTCTTAGGGTGACCTGCCCCTTTCACACCCCCGAAGCTGTGCCTTCCAAAGGAGCCCAGCAAGACGCTCTGTCCGCGCCGGGCGCCCGCCCCGGCGACTCCCTTCTGCCCCCCAGGGTGGCTCTTGGCTGCACAGGGGAGGGGGATGAGCGCCCCCCCCCATTTCTGATCTCCGAATGGGAGGAGGAGGAGCCGCAGTGGACGGCAGGGCAGGGCAGGCCCTTGCGCTCCGACTCACTTCTGCTTAGCCCGACCACATCCCTTTTGCGCAAAGTCCCCGATCGCGCAAGCAGCGGCCACTTGGTCGCCTTCCCGGCCCTGCCCGAGGGCCGCCGGCCGGCCGGCCGCGGGATGGCTCAGGAGGTGACCTACGCCGACCTGAGCCTCTCCTGGAGGACTCCTCCGGCGCAGCCAAAAGGTAAGAGGGGCGAGCCGCCCGTCTCCCCCTCCTCCTCCGGCCTGCCCCACTGGAGCCTACCTAGACGCTGCCGCCCGTCTGTCCTCTGCAGGATCCGACGACGGGGAGCTCACCTACGAGACCATCTCGGGGCCCAGCCCCCAGGCCGAGCAGAGCCGGAGCGGCCCGGGGTCGGAGGGAGGTGAGTCACAGCAGCCGCACTGCGCTCGCGTCCAGCACGGGGGAAGGGGACCCGGCCCGGCCGCTCAGTCTCTTCGGCAAGGAGAGGGGGCAGGATCGACGCCCGGACGAGGGGCGAGGGACTTCTTTCTGCGGGGGGCGGGGGGGCCTGAGAAGAAAGCGACCCAGAGTATCCTCCCTTCTCTTTACTGTCTGTCCCTTGCGCACAGGCGCTGGCCGAGAGGGCGCTGCCCAGATCCGTGCCAGGGCGCGGGTGGTCTTTGCGGGCGTGGCCCTGGCAGGAGAGCCCGGCCGCAAGACCTGCCCTCCGCCCCCAGCCCCAGGTGTATCCTCCCCACCGCTCTGGCAGGCAGGCTTGAGGAAGGGGTCGCGACTTGCCCCCGATTCCTTACCCGGTCAAAGCATTGGCCCGCTCCTGTGCTGAGAAGGAAACGGAAGAAGAGCGGGAGGTCGCGGCCCCCGGCCCCCTCCGGCCACTTCTCAGTCGCTCCAGCCCCCTCGTGCTTTTACAGTTGCCTTCGCCCCCAGGAGGTCGGTGGCGATCAAGAGTTCAATTCCTGCGGGTTGTTTCCCCTGGAAAACGGGGTGAGGCGGGGGGGGGGGCTGCCGGGCTGCCTCTCGGCTAGGCTAGGCTGCTCTCCCCCCCCCCCACGCCCCAAGACACCCGCAGCCCTGAACCAGGAGCCCCAGCCTGTGGATCCTCCTGGGAGCCGAGGACGGGGGCGGTGGGGCGGTGCGCCGTCTCTGGCTTCGCTCTCCTCCTGGAAGAAACGAGCCATTTAGAGGCACGAAGAGGAAGCGAATGAAATGGTGCGACACAGGCCCAGCGAGGGGACCTCTCCTCCTTTGAGTCAGGAGGGACCTCCAGCAAAGCTCATCCAAGTCCGGGCGAAGGTGGCGGGGAGCGCTCGACCTTCCTGGCTCGGCCCTCTCCTTCCGCAGAGCGTCTGGCGGATATTGGGCCCGGCCAGGAGGTGCGTCTCTCCTCGGAGCTCTTGGGAGCAGGAGGTCGGACAAGCTGCCCGCCTAGGACCGACCCCTCGAGCGCGACCCCTCCCCAGAGCCTGGGCGCTCTAGGCACGCCCAGTTTTGCTTGGCCGGAGCGGAGCTTCTCTCTGATTCCCCTTTCCAACCGCTCTGAAACTTAACCGTCGCCCCCCCACCCCCCACCCCGCAACGAGTTGCTTCTTCCAGGACGGTCTCTTGCAGGAGACACTCCCTGCAGGGCCTCCGCCCTTCCTCTTCGTGGCTTCCCCTCCAGCTCCGTGGGCCTTGGCACATCCTCTGCCCTCCTGAGAATCTCTGGCGCCAAGGCCGTGCCGTGGTCCCTCCTGCAGGGCTTCCCCTTGTGGCCTCCTGCTGCCAGGTGGCGGTCGGCAGAGTGTCCCGACGCCACGGAAAGACCCTCCAGAAGATCCTCTCCCGATTGCCAGGACCCTCGTGGGCCACTTGGGCATCCAGAGCAGGTGGCATCCTCTCCCGCCTACTCGGCTGTGAAGCCTAGCACAAGCCCCCCCCCCCCTGCGAAAGGGAGAGGAGAATGTGGAGCCCTCCCCGAAAGGAAAACTGGCCCTTTCCAAAAGAAAGCAGGGAGAGAGGAAGGAAGGGCGCAGGGGGCCAGGAGGTGTGGCTGTTTGTTTCCCTCACCTGAGACTCACTTGGAGACTTGGGTGCCCTGGGAAGGTCGGTGGCCTTCTTAAGGCAACACCCCGGCCACTCCACTCCTGAGGCAGCTCTGGCAGGGGCCGCGCGGGGGCTACCCTGGGTGGGATCCAGAGACTTTGCCGGCTCAGCGTTCAGAGGCACTTTTGTGGGCAGGAGCGGGCCAGCCTTTTCCAGTCCGTGTTGGATGGCAACTCCCATCATCCCCCGCTGGCATGACCCTTGCTTTGTCAGTACTGGGACCATGAGCCTGGATGAGGAGGTCCTGTCATGGGGATGATTCCAGAGGGAGGGCTCCCAAGGGAACTGCTCCCCCCCCCCGATGGCCCACATTTCTCAGGGGCCGTGTCTGCCTCTTGGGGTGGGGGTGGGGGACCCACGTGTGACCATTTTTGAAGCAGCCCAATTGCATGCATTCCCTTTTTTTTAAAGTAAAAGTGTTCAGAGAGTGTGTGCAAGGCAGAGGAGGAGGGGGAGAGCCGCTGCACGGATGGGGCTGCGAGGGGCCTTCGTCTCAGCCAAGCAGGCCCCTTTCTGAGTCCAACCCGCTCCAGAGCCGTACAGGCCACTCCGGCCTCTGCAACCCAACCAGCCTGCAAACTGGCCTTGCTGGTTCCTTGCACTATCCTAGGACTACCCATTTCCAAAACTGCCAATGACGAGTCCAAAGGGTCGATGGGAGGGGTGGCCTGCCGCACGAAGTTCGGGGATTGCCATAAACCCCACGGACCTGAGCAGCCCGTTGGAGGCTCGCTCAGTGCATCTTCCACAGAAAGGGAGGCCGGTCAGGCGTGTGCTGTGTCCTCAATGCACAGGGCAAGCCTCGACCATAGAAGCACCATCCATCTCAAAAACAGGAGGAAGAGGAGGAGGAAGAAGCTCAGGGTCTCCACTCTTTTGAAAAGGTGCACCCACCTTCTCACGCCGACCCTGAATGGATTCTGGCTCCTCAGATGCAGGAGCCTAATATAGAGATTCAGGTGGATTTTGGGGCTCCAGTTTGGGCTGGAAGCTGGGGGGGGGGCACTTAGGAAGATAAGCGCAATTCACTCCTAACTGATTTGTGCCCCAGAGCTGGATCAATTTGCAGGATGGGGTCGCACTCCCTCTGAAAACATCAGTGTGCTGCTTGAGGGTGCTCCTGGATTGGCCTCTGAGCCTGGATGCCCAGATTTCAGCGCCTTTGCACCCTTGAAACTAGCATACCAGCTGCACCCATTCCTGGAGAGGTCTGATCTGGCCACGGTGACACATGCCTTCGTGACATCCTGGCTGGATGACTGTAATACTCTCTATGTAGGGCTACCTATGGAAAGTGTCTGGAAACTTCAGCGGGTTCAAAATGCAGCAGCCAGATTGCTGACTGGGGATCACATAACCCTGCTGTTGCAGCAGCTCCACTGGCTGCCACTACGTTTCCAGACACACTTCAAAGTGCTGGTCTTAACCGATAAAGCCCTCAACGGCTTGAGCGCAAGCTGTCTCAAGGACCACATCTCCCTTTATGAGCCTGCCTGGGTGTTCAGATCACCAGGAGAGGCTGCCTTCTCAGTCCCGCCACCTTCACAGGTGCGTCTGATGGGGACGCAGGAGAGGGCCTTCTCTATGGCTGCTCCTTTAGACTCTGGAACTCCCTCCCACAAGAGGCCAGGCTGGCCCCGTCTTTGCTGTCTTTCCGCAAGCAGGCAAAGACCTTTCTCCTCAGGCACACTTTCTCTCAGTGACTGGCTGAGTGGGTTTTTTTAAATGAACGGTTGTGCATTGAATGTGTTTTTAGTATTGGTTTTGTTTACTGTCTTTTCATGTAGTATTAGTTAGTATTTGTATAGGCACTGTTGTTAGCTTTAATATTGTCTTTTAATGAAGTAACCTTTCTTTTAAAGAGAAAGGCAGGGTAAAAATGTTTTAAATAAATATAAATACTTATTGTTGTTGTTGTTGTCTGCATCAAATCACCTCTGACTTATGGCAAACTTATGGTGCTTCCTGTGGGTCCGGTCCTTGATAGCCCTGTTCAGATCTTGAAGACACAAGGCAGTGGCTTCCTCTAGGGAAGCAATCCATCTCATATTTGGTTTTCCTCTTTTCCTGCCTCCCTCAGCCTTTCCCAAACAGGGACTGTCTTTCCCACAAAATCCTGTCTTCTCAGGATGTACCCATAGTAGTAAGACTAGGACTGCAAAATGGAAACATCTATCATTTCCCCCACCCTGTTGATGTACATGAAACATGGGGACCACAGCTAGGGCAGTAAACTTACTAACTCCCACACAGCCTGCCTCAAGGGCCTGCATACTAGCCACATTTAAATGTTGCTTTTTCTAAACACAAAAACTGCTTGGCTAAAGCGATTTGTGCCCCAGATCTGAACTGATCTGTACATTTGCCTGTGAATTGAGTCTGGCTGTTCTGCTTTGATCCAGACCTGATACGAACCGGTCCAGATTGGCCTCTTTGTTTTGGGATTTGGGGCTTGTCCATACACCAAGGGCATGGTCCTGGCTTGTGCGCAGACTCAGCGTGACTGAGGACAGGAGGCGGATGTGCAGAAAGTATCAGCCATCCCATTATCAACCTCCCTGGCCCTTAGTCTGCAGCAACACAAGCGTCCTGGTGATAAGGAGGGCCGTGCAACGACCAAGATAATCCATTATCTGATGCAAACCTCTGCTCGGATGTTTCAATGGCTCTGCAGTTTATCACGGGGCTGAAGTTTCCACAGAATGGGCTGATGTTGTGAAACAGGATGTCAAAGTCCCAGGTCTTCACCTCAAGAGCCTCTAAGACTTTGAAACGGAGGAACTGAGGGGATGGCGATTGAACGCCATTGTTGTTTTGACTCAAGAAAGAAGGAAGGAAGGAAGGAAGGAAGGAAGGAAGGAAGGAAGGAAGGAAGGAAGGAAGGAAGGAAGGAAGGAAGGAAGGAAGGAAGGAAGGAAGGAAGGAGTCCTGTGGTCAGTTGTTGTTGCTGTTGTTGTTGTTGTTGTTGTTGTGTACCGTCAAGTTCTCTCCAGTTTATGAATACGCAATCTCTAAAATGTCCTGTCCTCAATAGCCCTGCTCAGCTCTTGTAAACTCAAGCCTGTGGTATCTTTTAGGGAGTCAGTCCATCTCGTATTTGGACTTCCTCTTTTGCTGCTGTTTTCAACTTTTCCTAGCATTACACAACACCCAGCATTGCATTGCATCTTTCCCCATTGTTTCACAACACAGATGTAGAAGAATGTGACACCTTTATTAGACCCCTAAAAAAAAAATCACACCGTTAATGCAAGCTTTCATGAATTAAAAATCGCATCTTCAGGCATGCACCAGTAACTTGTGGGCAGTGGAGAAATTACAAATGGATTTCCCAAAAATTCATGGAAAAAGTTTGCCAGACATCACCTTAAGGTGAGTTTAAAGCTAGTTACAGGCAGATTGTAGGGGTGTGGTTTTGGTTTGGGCCAAAAAGGAGGAGGCTTATGCAGAGCAATGGACTGCCTCTGTATGAAGTACTGAGTGGTAATCTCCAACCACCTGGTTACCAGGGTGAAGCCCTGAGCCATGTCCCCACAGCCGGCCTGTGAGCAGCTTTAAACTCACCTGAGTGGAACACCTGGCAAACATTTGCCGTACATTTTGAGGACATTCGTTTATCATTTTTCTGCCTTGCCCACTGGTTACTGGTGCATGCCTGAAGAAAATGAAAGCATGAAACCATTCTTTGGTTTTAGTGGTCTAATAAAGGCAGCTGCATTCTCCGTTTGTATTGATGGCTGAAAAATCTACAACTGAGCCAGAAATGACAAAATATAGGTATGCAGTGTGTAATCGAAATCGCTGGTACTCCTGAGCAGCTCATTCATCCAACATGGAAGAGTCCAACGGCGTTCCTCCTCCCCAGTTCCTCATCAGGAGGGCAATAATTGACCCTACGCTGTCAGAAGAGACACTTACTCCCCCCCTCGGATAGTTCACTGGCCTCCCCAAGGGCTTCGCCCTCCTTTCACTTTAAAATTCCCTCCCAGTTCAGAAACGGGGTGCCCAGGAGAGGGCTGAGTGAGGGAAGAGGTGCCGTTTTCTGGATGCAGAGAGCTTCCAAGAGCCAAGAGAGCTGTGTTCAGATCCTGCCACTCATCCTGAGACGTTTCTCTTGTAGGAGTGAAGCGGCTGCTCCTGCCCATAGCGCTGGGGCTGACCGGCATTTCCCTCCTCCTCCTGGCTGCCGTTGTAGGACTTGGAGCCAAAAGTAAGTGTCTCCGGAGCTTTCTGTCACCTTCAATGCCCACGAGGGACACAGGCACCCAGGGTGGGAGGCCAAAAGCTGTGTCTGGCAGGGCCTGGCATCACCGGGAAGTTAGTTCCCCTAAAGTCTACCCCAGTTGCATTATTTATTGCTAGAGGTGGCCCTGTTTTCTTTGGAATGGGGAGGCATGGGCTGGCGGGTGTGTGTGTGTGTGTGCAAAAGAGGGAGGGTGTCTGCTCTCAGCTGGTTCTGCACTCCTTCATCCTGGAGTCCCTTCTTCAAATGCAACACTGGGGTGGGGATGGGGATGGGAGGGAAGCAAATGTGCAGCAGGCCTCCTCTTGCTCTCCCACCCCAAGGCTGCACACAAGCGGGGGGGGGGGGCGGTAATGGGAGAGGTGCCTGCCCTGATCTGGGAGCCCAGAGGAATGGAAGAGGACCTCAGGGGAAAGGGGTTTTTCCAGCCAAGCAGGGCTTCCCTTTGGCTCAGGTCGCTTCCCAAGTGTTTTCTTCCTCTTCTTCTTTTAACTAATTAATAAAAGAAAAATTACAAACAACAAAATTAAAACTAAAATACAAATTCAATAGTGACGACACACAATGCACATTGGACTTTCCCCACCCGTGCCACCTTCACCCTTGGGGACCAGTAATATCAATTTGTTCCCCATTTCACCCTGTACTTCTCCAAAACGACACGGATTCTTTTGCTGGCCTACAGCCTTTCCCCTTCGAAAAGACAGGCTCCGAGGGTCTTCCTCCCGCACCGGCTCCGTTCTGGTCTCGTCCGTCCTTCACCGCCTGCTCTCCTCCCATCAAGGCAGGGGCCAGAGCGGGGCAGGGGGCTGCTTCTTGATGGTGTGGTGCTGAAGTGATAGGCTCACGGCCCTTGAACTCCCCAGTCCTGGGGAGCCTCCTGAGAAGTCACACCTTCCTTATCTGTGTTGGGGTGGGCAAAGAGTGGCCTTCTAGGAGTTCTTGGGCTGCAGTTCCCCCCCCCGCGTTCCTCCCTCCCTCTCTACCCAGCAACATCTGGAGGCCCACCCAGTCCCCATCCCTCCGGACGTAGAGCAAGCGCCCGGGAGAATCCTGACGGCTCTCCTGCCCTTCGGAAGTCAAGCTTGGGATGAGGGGGGGGGGTCCACTCGGCCGCCTCCCCTCCTGCTCCTCCAGAAGTTCCAGGGCTCTTGGGTGGGAGGGAGGCCTTTGTTCCCGGAGCTGCAGAAGCAGGGGAAGGACGCGTGGTCCTCCCAGGGTGGAAGACTCTCCTGACTCCGGAGGGTTCTTCCCCTGCCCCCCCTCCCCAATTTCCTTAAAATGCTTCCTGGAGGTGCTTCGAGAAGAGCCTGGCCAGTTGCCTCCATGGTTTGGGGACAGGGGGGGGGGAAGAGGCACTCTTTGGTGGTCCTCTTCCTCAGGCAGCACAATGGGTCAGGTCGGCACTGGTGCCGCACACACACACACACACACACACACACACACACACACACCCCACACACCCCACACGTACACACTCTGCCCTGCTGGGCTCGTGCCCTGTGATTTTCCAGACTGGCAGCTTTCCCGGCAGCTCCAAGAAGCCTCCCGGGCTCACGAGGCACAAAGCCTTAGCCTGCAAGAGCAGCTGGAGGCCTCCCGGGAGAAGCTGGAGCAGCAGCAGCAAGCCAGAGAAGTCCGTCTGAACGCCACCTGGAGCACGGCTTGGAAGGGTAAGCCCACCGGCCCGGTTGTACCCGCTGTGGGGCCCGGCCCGGCCTCCGCCACCGTCTCCCAGGGCCGAGGGAGGGGGCCGAGGGGGGGGGAGCAGGACTCCCTCCGCTGCCAGTGGGAAGTCTGATGAAGACACCCCTGAATCGAGAAGGCTGGGTGGAAGTAACCCCCCCTGCCTGGTCCCGAACCCCGGAGCCAAGGTTGTTTTATGGGCCACCCCCGGGAAGCGGGGGGGGGGGAGAGAGGAGGGAGTAGCGTCCTGCAGCCCCCTCCGTCTCCGTGCTGCATCCTCGTTGCATTTGAGCAAAATGACACAGTCCCTCGCCCCCTTCGCAATTTCAGCAACCGACCTGTTGGTTCTGATCTTTCCAATCCTGCCGGTGTACCTCCATCCGGCGCCGTGCTGGATCGTAACCCGTGGGACAGGGAAACCATGTACGGGGGGGGGGGGGGAGCCTCAGCCCAGGGAAGGTGCTGGCTCCGTGGTGAGGTTGCGGCTGCGGTGGCTGCCTAAAGAGAGCCCCCCCCCCCCCGGAACCAACAACCTGGGTGAAGGGGGGCACACCTCCGAGCGCCCGCCAGCCCTTTCTGTCTTCTCTAGACCTGTGCCCCAAGGAGTGGGTCCTCTACCAGGGGAGGTGCCTCTTTTTCTCCAGAGAAAAGAGATCATGGGAAGAAAGCCAGAACGATTGCGAGTGGAAGGCTGCTCGGCTGCTCATCATCGAACCCCCCACGGTGCTGGATCCTCTCCCGGTACGGTACCCAAGGTCATCACACGGTCGGCCGTATGGGTAGCAAACAGCTACTGGTCCCTTGGCAGTCATGCGCCTGCTCCTTCACAACCAGGGAAGGGTGGGGGGAAACGCATGGGCTGAGATTCGCTGCTGCCAGCCCGGTGGGGAGGGGGAGGGGTGGATGAGAAGAGGCAAGCAAAGTCTGGGCGGGACAGTCCTGCTTCCTTTTCTTCAGGGCCAAGAGGGAACATCAGCCCAGCCCAGCCAATTTCCCAAGGGGGGAAATGAAGTGGGGGGGGGGAGGAGGAAGAGGGGGAGGATCTTGGCAGAATCACAGGTGGCCCAGCTGCTCGGTTTCCCTCAAGGATCCCACCTTGGATGCACCAAGTGGCCCAACAAAAAGTGGTTCTCAAGGACAGGGGAGAGTGTGGCAAACAGCTGCCTTGGGCAGGGCCGGGAAGGAACAAACCCAGAATGACCCTCCTTCCGAGAGGGGAAGTGCAGAGACCCAAGAGGAGGCAGGAGCTTTCTCTTGTCATGAAACTTCCTTGCCCAGCAAGATCTGGCCACTTTTATTGTGACAGGAGGCTGGTTGTGTGTCATGTGCTGCTGAGTCATTGCTGTCCACCTTTGACATCCTTACATAGTAACTGAAAATACAACCATGAGTACAATTTTGGCCTTGGTTCTCCAGTGACACAGCTGTGAACTTTAGGATCTTTTTCAGTTCCTTCTGAGTCTCAGTCTACTTTTCATTACAGTTCCTGTAATTTTGGATTTCCTTTCTTTTGGGATTAGAATGTATATTGAATGCTTCCAATCTGTAGGCCATTTTGTTTTTAAAAAATGTATAACTCTTAGCAAATTCTTGTTAGGATTTGAATAGATTCAGTCTTAGTAGCTTGAAATAAATCTGTTGGTATCCCATTTGCCCCTGTGATTTATTTTTTCCAACTGCTTTAGTAATAGTTTTCACTTTGCTTTCTTTATCAAAATACTCTTCTTTGAAGAAATCTGTCATCCATGCATCTCTTCATATAGTTCTTCCACATATTGTTTCTGGTCTCCAGTGTGGTGGAGTGGACAGAGTGGCTGACTAGAACTCAAGAAAACCGGGTTCAAATCTCTGCTCACACACAGAAACTCACAAGAGGTGGCCCTGGTAAAACCACTCAAATACACAGTATGACATATCTTGAAACCCCTATTACAGTCACTGTAAAGTGGATGTGACTTGAAAGCACATAACACACATTATTTCTACTTATTTTATCCTGATCAGTTCATACATTCCCCTTTTGATCTTTAAGCATTCCTAATCTTGGTCTATGTTTCCCTTTAATTTCTTGGATCTTCTGGAAGAAATCTCTTGTTTTCCCCCTTTTGTTCTTCTGTTTCTTTACATTGGTCATTATTATAGCTCTTTTTGTCTCTATGTGGCAGGCGGTCACTAAAGAGCTGCATCCAGGATCCTGATCCTACTCCTGTCACCTTTTACTTTTGCCTCTCACCTATCATTAACAATTTTGTTTCCTCAGTCATCTGTCTAGGCCTTTGTTTCTTGGGAAGACAGGAATAGGTTTTTTTGTGTGTGTGTTTGTTCTTCCACGGTAACATCTCTGGTTTCAAGCCACAGTTTCAAGGTTCATAGTCAGTTCAGTTTAGGAATCCAAATCTATTCTTTTATATGGACTTCAAATTAATCAGAAATATTATTGAAATTATATTTTGGCACTATGTTTTTTGTGCATGTGTTCTTCAGCTTTACATTGGTTGGTTCGTTGGTTGGTTGGTTGGATGGACTTCTATACTGCCCATCTGGCCAGAGGCCACTCTGAGCAATTTATGGCAATAAAAATCATAACAACAGTAAGACATGAAGGCAAAAGGTCAGTACCACAATCTCTTCCTGGTCTACTTTTGGCAAAGACAGCTTCTCCATTTACTACATCCAGTTTTGTAGATGATATTTTGATGATGTCCACTTGTCTGTTCATTGCCTGAGCATGTATTTGGAATAAATAGACGTTGGCTTTGCAGAATTCTGTGAGTCATTCTTCTGCTTTGTTTTTGATCCGTAGGCCAAATTCTCCAACAATATTTGGTTCTGCTTTGTTTCCTATATTTGTCTTCCAGCCTCCTCTGATTATCAGCACATCTTGTTTCGGTGTGTGTTCAATTTCTTCCTTACAGTTTCTTCTTCAGTGTCCATAGTTAGAACATAGACTTGGATGATGCTTAGGTTTTCCAAGAAGTGTAATTGATATTATTCGGTCACAGCTTTCCCTATAGCTTCTAATTGCTTGTGCTACCTTTTGCCTCTGTATTAAAGCCCCATGGTTTCTTTTGATTCAATCATTTCCAAATAAAAACTCATTTTAGTTATCTGATAGAAAGTGTCTTCTGGTTCAGTTTAGTGCACTTACACCAAGTACTGTGATATTTCTACATTCCTTTTCTTGTTGTAGGATTTCAGGTTTACCTTGATTCATACGTCTCACATTACATGTTCCAAATGCATGTGCATCAGACTTCCATGTCTGTGCACGCTGGCCACTAGATGTCTATACCATTTTAATCTAATTGTGTCATTAGCAGCTGTGCTATTTGTCCTTTGCTTTTCCCCAGTAGCTGATTGAATGCCTTCCAACCTAGGAGTCTCATCTTCCAGCAGTATCTCTTGTTTTATTTTGAACTGTCTTGTCATAGGTTTTTCAAGGGAAGAAAGATTCAGCAGTGGTTCACCATTGCTTTCTTCTGTGAAATACTAACAAAGGTTAGCTTGAGTGTCACTACTGTTTTTCTGTGGAAGATCCTCTGCAGGCATCACCTTCAGCTACAGCTATTGCCCTGTTGCTCCCCTTCAGGGGTTTCTCTGCCCCCATCGGCACTGGAACTTCCATCCTCCTGATGAGGATGGATGCCCCTCAGTGTGGTGCCTCAGCTGTGACCATTCTGCCCTGGGTAGCCCTGCTGGTGGGGGGGGAGAGAGAGAACGTGGAGGTTTGGGTTCATAGTAAGTCTGGCCTCCTGGACGGTTTTATTCGCAGATTTTCTGACACACTCCAACCCCATCAACCCATTGAGAGGTGCATCCAAGGTGGGGTCTCCAGCCCTACTAGTTCAGAGCGCATCCTTAGCCCAGCAGCCTTCTGTTTCCAAATACTTCCAAGGATCTTTTGGGGAAACCCTGCTAGGATTCAGCCTGAGACCAAAACAGGGCACTGCGGCATCAGATCCAGACCCATCAGGTCCAAGAGGGTTTTGGCAGAAGGACAGTCTGTGGGGCTGCTCTCAATGCAGCAAGCGTCTCCCATATCCAGCGCCCAAAACAGTCTTCCTGCAACGACTGCCTCCTTGACTCTGCAAGACTCCCAACCCCCACTCCTGGGATTGGCATGGGAATGAAAGGAAGTCCTTCTCCAATTCCACAGGGCTAGTCATGGGCGCTTGATATCCTTCACCAGCATGAATCACCAGTCATTCTGTCCCGTCATCAGCCATCTTCTCACCTGAACTGTCCATCCAGGTGATTAGAAAAAGCAGCCTGTGCTTAAACATCCCGTACGAACCTTGTACCTGGTGCAACCCTTTCTCCTCTTTTCATCTCTTAACTCAAGGGTTTTCTACATTCATCTGATTATTGGATCGGACTGCACAAGATACAGTATCAACAAGGACGAATGTGGGTCTGGGTCTGGGTCTGGGTTGACGGCTCACGCCCTTCCTGGTAAGTCTGGAAGATGGCAACACAGGAACGGCTCTGGCAGGGAGGGAACAACGGACAGAGCCCCAGTCTTTCGGCCACAAGGACCCACAACCCTGTCCGGTCCTGCCCCCTTGGCGATACAGGACCCTGCCTTAGGAGGCTGCTGGGCGGGCCATTGGCCCACCGCCCTGTCCTCTGGCCACCAAGAGGGTCCGAGGCCTCAGGGAAAGGCTCCTGCAACCCTCTTCGTTCCGCTCAGATGTAGCCTCCCGCAGACCAAGGCCCGGGCACTGCTCCCTCCGGCGGCTGTTCTGCCTCCTGCCCAGCACGGTCTTTATCCCACACCTCAGAGAAAAGGCACTTCGGGGCGAGGGGAGGGAGAAACAAGTACCCCTCTCCCCCCCCCCCACGGCTTTTCTGCTGCTGCTCCAACCGAGCCCACCCACCCCCACCCGTTCTGGAGACCTGGATCCCCCCCCCCCCCCCAAGGCAAGGCCAGCAGCCGCAGCCTGCTCTGGGGCAGGGAAAGGGCCACCCGTTGGGGCACAGATCTTATACACCTGGCGTGTGGAGGCTGCAGGGTTGGATCCCTGGAAGCCCTGCTTATTAAAAAAGTTGCAGGTTGGGGTGGGGGGTGGGAGAGCCCCTGCCAGGAAGACCGTGGCGGGCAAGAAGGGCCCGTGGTGGGCCCTGGCCAGCAGACGGTCGCTGTTCACGCAAGAACTGAGATGGCAGAAGGTGGGCGCTAAGGAGTCTGCGACGGGAGGGGAAGGAAAGGCAGGGCCTGCCACGGCTGCTCTTTTCCTGAGGCTGCTCTCTACCTTCCAGGACTCCAGGTTACTATTACGATTGTGCAGCCCTGGAAAAAGGCACATTAGCAGGCAAATCCTGCAGTTCCAGAAGTCAGTACATCTGTGAGAAGGCAGCAAGCCCTGAGCGGAACAAATGACGGGCCTGAGATGGGTGGCTGCCCTTCGGCCCTTCAAGGCTGGGGCTTTTGGGGACCCCCTGCTTTAGGCCCTGCTCGTGACACAGGATGAGGGCCAGCTGGTGTTACATCAAGAGGACTCCGTGCTTAGGGGAGCTTCCAGCAGACGGGCAAAGGCTCCTGCGGGGCTCACCTTGCGAGAAACCATTTCGCTAAAGAGGCGCGTCTTCAGCGTGGGCGAGGGGGCTGTCTTGAGGCAGGGTGGGCGGATTTCCCCCGTTGCTCAAGGAATGCCCCACCCCACCCCCCGCTGCCCCCAGTTTGCTTCCAGTGATGCTTCCTGTGAACAGAGATGTTTTCAAATCTGGAAAAGAGCATGCCGTCCACAGGGAACGCACGCCAGCTCACGGCATGCGGGGGCTGTCGCCTGTGCTGCAGGTTCCCTTTCTGGCCTTTCACCCAACAGCCCTCGAAAGGCCGTCCCAGAAACACACCGGGAGGCTCACTCCGACCCCCATACCGACCCGAACGACTCCACTACGGGAGCCAAAGAAGGTCCGCTGCCTTGCGCCAGGGTTCGCACGCCTGCTCCCCCATGTCCCAGCCTCCGCTCTGCCTGCCCAGCCCGTCTGCCTTGTGCTCTGGACAAAGAGGAAGTGGCTGCCAGCCAGAGGTCAGGAAGGCAACCTTCTTCAGAAAGCCGTGGACAAACTTTCCAGCTACCAGGACAGGATTGGTGAACTTAGACTGGACATTCTTGAAGGAAGGAAAAGAAAAACCCTGCTTTGAAACTGAGAGATTATAATTTACCAAGAGGTTACTAACTGTTTTCACTTGTCCCATCGATCAGAGGGACAGACTCTCCTCCTGCTATCTATCCATTACTTAACATACCAAAGCCAGGTGTGTGGCCACACCAGTGTTTCTCTGCGAACAATCTACAAACATTAAGCCTTTAACGGAACTCTCTCTCTTCAGGTTTTACACGTCTTTTGTCCGACATCGCTACGTACAAGTGCATCCCAAACCCAACCTCCCATCGCGTTCAGCGTGTCTATGGAAGCCAAGTGTCCAGAGGACATTGCAGGTGCCCAGAGCAGGACACACGTCCTTCTTGGCAGTGACCCCCAGGCAATGGAATTCCCTTCCACGGGGGGGGGGGGGGGGCTAGGCTGGCCTCCTCCCTCCCACACTTCCACCAGCAGGAAAAAAACTATTTTACTCAGGCGGGCCTTTGTCAGATGATTTCACACTGAGGGAGAGGCTCCAAATGGATTGGTGGGTTGTTTTTTTAAAATCAATTTGCTCTTAAATGGCTTTTTAATCCAACAGTACTTTTAGTTTAAATTGTGTTTTAACCTTCTGACTCTTGGGGGCTTTTATTTGTACCTCTTTTGATTCCTGCCAGTGACCATGAATCCCACTTTTGAGAGAATGGTGGCACGTTAAGTCCAAGCGGTTCTGAATATGCTTTGGGGTTACAGCGGAGGGCAAAGCCGCAAACCTTCTCCGTTTGGGGAACGGGATCCTGGGCTGCTCTGGAGGAGGGCACGGTGGCGGGCTGCTGCTAACCGGGGCTCCGCTGAGTTCTTCCAAATGACTGGTGGGGGACCACTGGGTCTGCAGCAGGGGGGCAGAGCCCAGCACCCGCACCAGATGGGGAGCCGGCGCTGGCCTTCCACAGAGCAGCCTGTTTTGATGGAGGTTTCTCCATTAGTGCTGCCAACTGAAGCACCCCCCGCCCCAGGCACAGTGGTGGGGTTGATTATCCTAGAGGGCACAGTTTCCCCTTGGAGGAGGAGAGGCAGGCGAGGGTCAGGCCAACAGAGGGGCACCTTTATTTGCCAGATTGTTTTTAAAAAATTAAGTGATAGGCTGCCTTTTAGAGTTGTTGTTGTTTGGTCGTTAAGTCATGTCCGACTCTTCGTGACCCCATGGACCAGAGCACGCCAGGCCCTCCTGTCTTTCACTGCCTCCCGGAGTTGGGTCAAATTCATGTTGGTAGCTTCGATGACACTGTCCATGCATCTCGTCCTCTGTCGTCCCCTTCTCCTCTTGCCTTCACACTTTCCCAACATCAGGGTCTTTTCCAGGGAGTCTTCTCTTCTCATGAGAGGGCCAAAGTATTGGAGCCTTTTAGAGTAAGCCCTCCTGAAGCGATGTGCAATGACTTAACCCCCCACCCCCACCCACCCCCGCATGGTATTGCATGAAGGGCAGTGGGTTGAGAGACTCAGAACAAGCCAGGCCTCATCCTGCACTGCAGCCAAACCCAGGCTGGGGCTAGACATGCCTTGCCAACACAGAGGTTGGGACTGCTGCAGTCCTCAGCCCAGGCAGATGTTCTCCCAGGGGAGAGGTGGGGGCTTGCTGGGAGCTCTCATCCAGAGCTGGTGCCCACTTCAGGGAAGACTGGCCCTGGGGACAGTGGTGGTGGGGAATCTGGTAGGGATGTTCCTGCAGCTCCAGGTGGACATGGGGGTGACCCCCTGCCCAGAGAGAGTCTCCTAAAGGAAGCTCAGCCCACCCGCCCGCCAGTGCTTCCGTCCCTTCTGGAAACAAGCATCCGATCTGACCTCACAGGAGTGCTTGGGAATCCCTATGGCAAAGGAATTCCCCCATCTGCACGGAGAGATCCGCTCGGGCCTCTGCAAGGCGGGCAACAGAACAGAGCGCAGGCCTTGAGGAACCCACACGTCTTGCACAGCACTTCAGAAGGAAACATGCGCAAAATGAGGGATCCCTTTAAAAACATGCAGGACCAAAAACACGGACATCTGAAAGTGGGCCCAAGACTGTGGGGTCCCATCCTAAAAAGGTCTACGAAACCATAGATGTTAGAAGAGTGGTTTTTTGAAGTGCACGTTTTTTTTTAAAAAAAGGGGTCAAAAATATGCCCAAATTTGTAGGCAGGGATGGGGGGGGGGGGAAAGTCTCACAACCTGGTACAGGAACAGGACAGCATCACCGTACTGCTGGAAAATGGGGGGGGGGGGAACCCAAGGAGAATCGACAGAATTTGAGATCCCCCATCTGGGTCTGCAGCAAAAGCCAGTCCAGCCCAGGAGCGTTTGACCATCATCAGGTTTTATTTCTTCAATACTTTAAATAAGCTGAATATATTAAGTTGCCTTTGTCGTTATGAAAACGCAGCTGCATTCTCCACCAGTGCCTGGAATACTCGAGGGCGGGGGTGGGGGGTGGGGGGGCCTGAGCTGCCGCCAGGCACACCTCTGGGCATCGTTATTGCACCGTGGCCAAAGGGGAAGGGACCTGTTGGGAATGTATGCCGGCTCCCCCCACAGCCCACCCCACAGCCCAGCCCCCCCACCTCCCCAGCCCTCCCCCATGCCAAGAACTCACTATCTCTTTCCGTGTCGGAGAAACATGCTTGCACGCCTCCGCCTATGTCCGGGGGTGGGTGGCCACCCCTCCCCAGTCCTCCCCAGTCCTCCAAGCCACCTTTCTGTCTGTCCCTCTCAAGTAGGGCAAGAATGGGGGCGTGGTGAGGCCACCCCACACAGGGACCAGCCTCTCCCACTGCCACCCAGCCTGGCAAACTGCCCCAAGGCACAGGGGACGAGGGGTCGGGGGTCTGAGGCACAGAAGTGGGAGGGGCCTCCACCTGGACGGTCCCCCTGTGGAGGCCGCTGGGTGAGCAGCCCCCCCTTCCCTTGGGGGAGAAGACAGCAGTCCCACGGGGAGATGGGCGCACTTTGTGTGCGTAGGAAGCAGCCCTGTTATTGCACTTCAGCCTGGTGTGGGGAGGGGGGGGAGAGTGGCCTTCCCTGCCCCCCCTCCACCGCACGCCACCCCCTCCAGTTCTCAACAGCACCTGCCAGGGCTGGGATTCCTTGGGCAGGAAGGCAACCGGCTGGCGCTGAGCCTCCTGCTGGTCCCAGTGAACGCCAGGACCCGGTGACCCCCTTCGGACGCTGCTGGGTCCCCGAGGCTGCCTGAGGAGGAGGCCGCGCAGAAGGCAGGAAGGCCAGATCGGGGGTCTCTCTCTCTCGGGGCCCTTTCCCCCTCCACCCAGGGGTGAGACAGAGAGCGCCCGTCCGTCCGTCGGTCTGTCCATCCCGCCACTCCGTCTTAGGACTGTGCTTCGGGCAGCTTGAGACTGGGCTCCGTCCGCACCGGGCCCAGGGCCTTGCGGGGCCGGGGCGGGCGCTCCGGACACTGGAGGCTGTTGAGGTTCTGGTAGCGCGGGGTGCTGGCGGCCGGCCGAGGGCAGACGGAGGCCAAGCTGAAGCTGAAGGGCCCGAGGCAGCACGCCGGGCACGACACCACCTCCTCTTGCTCCATCACGCAGCAGCTGCTGCTGCTGTGGTTGCTGCCCCCGCTGCCGGGGGCGCTGAGGGCCAGGGCGGCCCCCGCACACTCGGGCGGCACGCCCTCCGCCCCGGGGGCCAGGCTCAGCTCCGAGAAGCCCCCGCCCCAGCCAGGGGGCCGGCTATTCTTGTTCAGGAGCAGTCCGTTGGGGGACCACGGCCGGAGGCCGGACGCCGTGGTGCTGACGAAGCTGCCGTTGCTCGGGGGGGTCAGAGCCGGCGGGGGTGGGGTCCGGGTCGGGGCTGCAGTCCATCAGCTCACTGGCGGGGGAGCCGGGGGCCTCCAGGCGGCTGCAGTCCAGGGCGAGGAGGCCGTCGCTGTGGGGCTGGGATTGCCCCCCTCGGCGGGGCAGCTCCGGGGACGAGGGCAGCGAGCGGCACCGGCGGGCCAGCGGGGCGGCCTCCCAGAAGTCACACCGGGTCTCCACCGCTGGCTCCGGAGTGATGGGCGTGCCCGGCGGGAAAGGGGAAGGGGGCGGGAGGTCAAAGGTCAAGGAGATCAGGGACTTGCTGGGCGTGTCAAAGAGCTTGATCCTGCCGCCTTGGAGGTCCTGCCGCTGGGAGAAGGGGTTGACGCGCTGGGGGGTGTCCTGAGCCCGGGGCGGGGCGGGCGACCGAGGGGGGAACACGTCCGACTGGCTGCGGGAAAGGCGCTGGTCCGGAGGCAGCAGGTGCTGGTCCAGCAGGCTGGACGGGCTCTGGGGAAACGCCGGCTCCCTGCCTGCTTTCCCTGCAAAAAGGGAAAGAAGAGGCCCGCGTGAGCATCATCGGGGAGCCCCCCCCCCCCAAACGGTGGAACTCAAGACCATTCCTAGGACTGTGAAATGGAAGCCGAAGCCAAGCATTCGCTTATCCAACAAGGGGGGGGGGAGGATTTTGGTCCAAGGGAGGAAGGCTCAGTGGAAGCACACTTTGCGCCCCCAGAAGTGAGGTTCAGACCCACCGAATAATCCTCCCCCCCCCCGCCCCCGCGGGATCCTTGCTGGAAAGAGGGGCAACTTGAACCTTAATTTTCACCCTCAGTGAACACAAGAGGCGAGCTGCCCTCTTTGGTTCTCTTGAGGAAACAACAACAACAACAAAAAACACCTTTGCTTCCCTTGCACTAAAGCAGATCCTGCCCCACCCCCCCCATACAATAGACAAAAAACTTGTGGCACTTTAAAGACCAATGACCCTATTCCACCCAGGTCTGCGTCCATGGAAGACCAAGACACTTCCTCCACTCAAATGCAGATCCACAGGACCGGACCCTGGAGGTCTTTAAAGGGCGGCCGGACAGCGGCTTCATGGGTGGATTTCCTCGCTCGACTCGATGACCAACCTCCTCAATGGGATCCCTTCCAGCTCAGCTCTTCAGTGGCTGAAATCCAGTAAGTTGCAACAAGAGTAGGCGCACTGAATTTGTGGGGATTTGGTGAGTCAACACCTACGTAAGTTCCATTGACTCAATGGGCCTACTCTTTCTGTCCCTTTCTCCTGGAGTTCAGCCACGGGTTCAGCGACTGACAAAGCAGGCGTAAGAGAAGGTAGGGCTGGGCTGCAGATCTCCTGCCTGTCGACTCTTCTGACCTCCCAAAGCCAGTCTTTCATTTCTGCTCCTCCACACCATCCCGTGGCCGGCTCTGCCAGGAGTGAGGTGGGTGGCAGGATTAGGCTGTGGTGTTTACTTGGGGTAGAAATTAAAGTATCAGATGCACACAACAACGTGCCCATGTTTTGAGCACGAAGGGAAATCGATCTCTGGTTCAAATATCCTTAACATTTCTGGGGTACAACTTCTCTCCCTCTCCCCTCTCCTCTTTGGGAATTTCTCGGCTTTTCAAACCACACACACAATTCCATGCAGATTCCTGACAATCTTTTTCTTTACAACATATATAAACTGGCATGATGCAAAAAAAAGGGGCCCAGCAAGTAAGGCCCTGCACGCGGAATTGGTCTTGAAAAGCTTGACTGCGAAAGCAGTACCGTTCAGCACAGGCACTGGGCTCCCCGGAAGGAGGGTCCTGCTGCCACTCTGCCGGCCGGTGCCGGGGTCTCTGCCTGCCAGCTGCTGCTCCAGGACGGCCTCCAGGCACTGTGTGATCTCCAGGAAGGAGGGCCGGGAGGTTGGCTCCATCTGGGGTGGGGAGGGGGAGAGGAAGAGGAAGAGGAAACACTCAGAGCGGCTGCCAGGCCAAAGAGGCCACCAGGGTTGGATAGTATCCCATCTCCCTCGAGGACCGAGCTTGGGGGCTCTCCAGGTGGCATCCGGGAGGCCCCGCTTTTGCCAGGGGCAAGGTGTGCATTTGAACAGCTGCAGTGCTGGGAGTATGCCCACTCCCAGGCTGCCCAGCAGGACCACAATGGCACCTGTCCCACCTCTCTTCCTTCCGTCCCGCTAACGTCTAACTATGCCAAAGAGAACGGGCAGCTCCCAAGCTGTGGGACTCTTTGCCAAGGGAGGGCAAGCAGGAACTGCTCTGGGGGGCTTCTGGCCGGCCGGCCGGCCCCAAGGCAGCTCTCCAGGCAGAGGCCTGGCCTGACGGGCTGACCAGTCATGCCCACTGGAAATCCAAGGGGACTTGCTTCATTCAGTTCATTCTCATGGGCTGTATTTATTTTATGGATGTGGTTTGTTGTTTTGTTTGTTTGTTTAAAACATATCCACACTGCCTTCCTTCTTAAAAGGACTCAAGGCAGCTTCCATCATTAAAAGACAATATTTAAAGCTAAAAACAGTAAGTATACAAAGACTACAAAGGATCAAACAGATGCCACTCTGAAAAACGATAAACAAAAGCAATACTGTGCTAAATACACATTCAATGCAGTAAGACGCAACAATCCATTTTAAAAAGCCCTCTCAGATAGCCAGTGACTCAGGGTAAGCCTGCCTGAAGAGAAAGGTCTATTTGACTTCTTGCAGAAAGACAGCCAAGGTGAGACCAGCCTGGTCTCCAGTGGCAGGGAGTTCCACAGTCTGGGAGCAGCGACAAAGAAGGCCCTCTCCCGCATCCCCATCAGACGCACCTGTGAAGGTGGCAGGATGGAGAGAAAGGCTTCCCCCGATGATTTTACCCAACCTGTTTTTCCTCATTTTTAATTCGTGTCTTATTTCTGGCTCAGGGCAAGTGTTTCTGTGCTTGCTCTTAATTCCTAGGTTCATCCAGCGGGAGCTGGGAGCCCAAAGCTTCCCCCGGCCCTCCTTACCAGGCCCCCCGCCCACATGCTCCCATCCTGCCCGGGAGATGTGGGGAGAGGGTTCAGAAAGGCACTCCAAAGGCTGTATAGAGAAGCTGGCAAGGGTCAGGGGAGAGGGAGAGGGAAGGGGGTCCCTGGGGCTTACGCTGCAGCAGTGGAAGGCCAGCTGGAGGAATGCTGCCGGGCAATCCGGCCCCACCAGGTTGCAGAATGCGGCCACGTCAAGCCCAAAGTCCTGTGGTGAGAGAGAGAGAGAGAGAGAGAGGAAGAATCCTTTTTAGTATGAGTCAGGCAGAGGTGGCATCCTGGCCCTAGGGAGGGAAACGCTACATCTGTGAATGGCCCACGCTTAAAAAGCAACGGGTGGGGTGGGGAGGGGAGGGGAACGTGCTAAGCAGCAAGCTCGCCGCAGCCTGACTACCCCTTAAATAGGGGGACCCGCTCCAGAGAAGGGCTCAGGTCTCTTGGTGGCTGGCGCTGCCTGCATCAGACTGGGGAACCGCCTCGTGTCGAACTGGCCCCACAGGCCCATGGCTCAGGAGGCGCCATCAGGGGAATTGCACTCCCAACCTCTGGCTCCAGAGCCAGTTACCTCCTAAACCACTGAGCACTCCGGCCCGCCTCATGAAAATGCAACCACCGATGATCACACTCCTGAAGGGCTCCAAAACCCATCAAGACGGACCGCCATTTCGACAGATGGGAACTCTCCTGAGTCTCCACACTTGGCCAGAATCTTAGCACCACCAGAATTTTTGACCTATTTGATAGTCACAGAATCCTAGAATAATTGAGTTTTTATTAGAAAGGAAGCCAGAGCCCAGAGGAAAACCTTCAAGAGTGTGGGATAAGCACAAAGAAGGGACGACCAGGACCAAGCTCAGCAGGGCTTCGGGGCTTCTTCTCCGACGGACTGGCTCTGCACCAGGCCAGCAAGCCTGGGGGGGTGGCAAGCGCCCCGCCGTGCCAGCCCTGGAACACTGGCTCTGCCTACCCTGAGGGTTGCTGTGGGCGTCCACGGGGCCTTGAGGGAGCTATTTCATGTCTACGGATGCACCTTGTGTTGCTCCAGAGCCCTCCCTGAGAAGGTCTTAACCGTGACCGAACACCATAAACATTTCCAACAAAGTTCAGCACCCAAGCAACAGCATTCTGGAGGGAAACTACGGTGTGGTTGTTTAAAACAAGAGGAGCAGATAAAAGCCGGCCAGTGCATAGAAAAAGTGCCTCAGCAGGAACATGGGGATCCGGTGAGGTTTAGCCCAGCCAAGCAGACGTGGGGGGGGGGGGGGACAGGGAGAACGCGCTGCGACGGGGCCCCTGCCAGACCTAAAGAGCCTGGCCAGGGAGCGGCCAGACAGCCCAGGAACAAGAGAAAAGCCACACAGAACTCCAACTCAGGCAGTGAACTTGCAAAAGAAAGTCAGCTCGGAGCAAACAATGCCTCAATCCCTCTGTTTCCTTCTTGGGACAAAGGTGTAAGAAGCCATTTCTCTGGAGGGACCTCCTGCGCACGCACCCACACACGTCTGAGTCCAGGGAAGCAACATCCTCCCCTGTCTCTGTGATGACCTCAGGACTAGTTTAATTCAGCCACGGGGTTCAGACCTTTGGCAGGAATCTTTTCCTGTTGCTTTTGCAGCCTCAGGAAGTCTCAGTTACTCCCTCCTCAAGCCCCCCCCCCCAGTTTTTAACCCTGTCTGTGCGTTCCGCTTTGGACCAGGCCTCCGGGCGCCCCAAGAGCCCCCTCCCTGCTGTCAGGAGCAAACTCTCTCTGCCTCTCTCTTCACTCCCTGTTCCCCCCCCCCCCCACAGCCCAGCCTCTTCCCAAGTCTCGCCTCCCCCTTCCTAAACCCCCCCCCAACCCCAAACGAGCCGGCCAAGGCATGGGGGTCCTCCAGGAGACACCCAGAGGGACTGACCTCTCTGCGTGGAAGGTAGTCTGGGTCAGCTGGCACCCGGGCAATCATCTCGCAGACAATGATGCCATAGGCAAAGACGTCTGCCTGGAAGAAGGGAGGGAGGGAGGGAGGGGAGCCCATCAGAAGGGGCTGCCTGTGGAGGGAAGGAGAAGAAAGACCCCCCTCCCCTGCCCCCCCCCCCAGTCCCAGCAGGAGGGCTGGGGCACAGCGCCATCCCGGCAAGCATCCCACCAGCAGTCCTTCCCGGGCTCTTTCTCCCCCCCCCCCTTTTACCTTCTCATTGTACAGCTCCCCACGCAGGACCTCTGGGGCCATCCAATACGGGGAGCCCACCACGGCCAGGGGCTCCCTTTCACCCCCCCTCGCTAGAGGAGAGAGAGCAAAGAGGAAGAGATTAAGGCAAGAGAGGAGCCCCCCCCCCCCCCACGGGCCCCTTCCCCCCCTCCACACAGACCTAGGCCGGACCCATGCCTGACAAGCGGTGCCGGGACAAGCAGGACCCACCTGTAAGTGGGGATCTTCTCGGCCAGGCCAAAGTCACCCACGACCGCCGTGTAGCCGTTGTCGTCACACCTCACCAGGCAGTTCTGGGGGAAGGGATTGGGGGGGGGGGGGGGGGAAGAGCAACAGGCCATGAAGCCTCCCTGCCCCAAACAGAGGTGCAAGAGAGGAGCCCCCTCCCACGGCTGGGCTGCCGGTGGGGCCCAGGCGGCCAGAGGTGCCCTACCTTGGAGGTGAGGTCCCGGTGGAAGATACCTTTGCTGTGCAGGTAGCGCAGCCCTCGGGCGATGTCCAAGGCCAGCTTGATGCGGACGGGCCAGGGAAGCGGGGTGGGGCTGTCCAGCAGCTGCTCCAGGTTCCCCCCGTTAATGTACTATGGGGAGAAGTGGGGGGGGCTGCAGTTAGTCTGAGCCCCTTCTGCGTCCCCTCCCCCTCCCACCCAAGGTCCAGCATGCTCTGCCAGCTGCTTCTCCCCCCACCCTCTGGCTCACCTCAGTCAGCGCGTGGAGCTGCCCCTGGTGGACGCAGACGCCCATGAACCTGTGGGGCAGAAAAAGACGGGGGGGGGGGCTGAATCCAGACTGCAGCCCCTCTCAACGGCTTGGACTCACGTCAAGCCCCAAGCCCCTCGCCCTCCCCCTCGCAAACAGACGTCTCAAGCACCCACCCACCCACCGCAGCCACAGCCACTCCCCCCAGGCTCCCCTTCTCCCCTGCCCCTGGTGCCCAAGGGGGCCACGCTCCAGTCCCAGATCAGCCACAAACGTGGTCCGAGGAGCAAGCGCCACCAACCTCGGTTTCCGATCCGTAACTTGGGAACAGGGGCTTCCCCAACAGCCACCACACTTCTGTCTTCCACCGCTCACGTGTCCCCAGGCGGGAGCAGGCGGTTGGACGCTCATTCTGGAGTCCACGCCGAACCCCTCAATGCTTCAAGGTTGACCGCCCCCCACCCGCCACTCCACACAGTTCATGCACAACCCAAGAGTGAAGCTGGGCCTTTTTATGGAAAAGGCACCTGCCGCCCGCCATGCCTTCATTTCCTTTACACTGGTGTAAGTTAGGGAGGAGGATTTTGGTCACCAGATGAAAAGCATCTTCAGGAAGGGCGGCTGGGACAGGAGGGGAGAGAGCCCAGCAGCAGGGAGGGGCCCCACGGGAAAGGATGTGGGGCTGAGCAGAGGTGGCCTCACAAAAGCCACAGAGCACCACGGCCTTCTGCAGGAAAGGACCACCCCATTCCCCCCCTCCCCAAAACACCTCCCAGGTGCTTTAAAAAGGAAGCAACACAGGCCCTGCTCCGAGTGGGGGTGGAGGGGCTCCAGCAACGCCCCCCCCCCAGCCCCCTCCCAGCCTTGCTGGAGAGCTCGGACGATGGGGGACGGTGTGGCACTGCACGGCCCAGACCCTGCAGGGCGCAGGGGGGAGCTGGAAGAGCCAAGCCCAGCCCCCCCCCCAAGCCCCCCACAGGGGATGTGACACAGCCACACCACAGGGTCCCACGTGGGGCCTCTGCAGGAAGCACAACGGACTGACCTGCCACCTGACCAAGAGCAGCACAGAAAGGAACCTCTCTGGGGAGGGAACAAAACCCCCATATAACTGCTACAGTGGGGAAGAGGGGCTTTCCTGGCTTCATCCTGCAAAGGGGGGGGGGTGGAATCCGAGCCTCCCTCCCCCCACCAAAAAAGCCCACGGCAACAAAACGTCCCCCCTCCCTCTCCTCTCTGCACACAGCCTCACCGGAGGATGTTGGGATGGGAGAGGCGGTTCATGAGCTGCACCTCCCGAAGCATGTTGCCACGGTTACTCATCAGCTTGTTCATCTTCAGCACCATGATCTGCCCGGACTGCCGATGCCTCACCTGCAGAGAGAGAGCAACTGTGATGAGGCAGAGTGAGTGTGTGTGTATGTGCGTGGGGGAGGGCGCAATACAATATCCTTTCCCCCCCCCCCCCGACAGAAGGACAAAGCGCAGGAGCAGAGCAGCAGAGAGGCCAGAGCGGGTTGCCGGGGGGGGGGGGGAGAGCCAGGGCCCAGACATCAGAAGGTGGCCCATCGCCACCACCACCACACACACACACCCGCAGCCCCTTCCCCAGTTCTGGTCTCTGAAAGCCACCTGGAGCCCCAGCCTTGGCTGCCAGCCTCAGCGGGTGCCCCTGACACTGGACCACACACACACACGGGGAACGGCACAAGCCAAACGAGAAAGACACAAAGGAGAGGGAGCCAGCAGGAAAGAAGGACAAGGTGGAAGCGCCGCTAGCCGGGTGAGGAAGGGCTAAAAAAATATCAGGCGATTGCCCCCACCCTCTCAATTAATCTCCAGAGAGGCTCCTGGACAGGCAGATCGAAAACAGCCGTTTGGCTGCAACTAGAGAACCAATATAAAGTCCCAGGCATACATGTGCGCACCCACACCCTGCCTGCCCCAACGACACAAGGAAACACAGCACTGCAAGGGGACCGAGTACATTCGGGGAGCTTAGAGGCGTCTGCGCATTACGACCGCTGCGGATCGACCCCAGCAGCAAGAGTGGCAGCGAGGGGTGCCGTCTGACTCGTGCGCTGCTGCTTGTGGGCCTCCGTGGGCAACCAGTGGGCCACGGATGAGGCAGAGACTCCATCTGATCCCACCTCAGTGCAATGCTCGTGGTCTGAGTGTTGCCGCTGCTCCCCCCCAGAGAGAGAGGCTGGTCCGGGGCTCTGGAAAAGGGACGGCTCAACCAAACCAGCCACGTACAGGCCCACGTTTCCAGGATTGGGCTAAGCTAGAGAACCAAGTGCAAGTGAAAGCCACGACAGGGCTGTGGGGGGGGGGGGGGGGACACAGCATCTCAGGACTTGCTCCTAAGAAAATTTTGGGCACATGGCAGGGCTGGCAAAAAAACCTTGCCCCCCCCCCCCCAAAGGATGCTGGAGGCAGGAGACCTGGCATGTTTCCCGGCAGGGCTGGCAACAAGACCTTCCAGTTCCAAAAGCCTTTTTGTGCCCTTCCACGATGGCAAGATTGACCTGGAAGACTCCGATCCATTCCTGCTGCACTTAATATCGCCACATTCAGAATCCAGAGGGCTGCCAGGGCTGCCGGAGGGCCTGAAAAGGGAAGGTGAGGCCAGGGACAAGTTCTAGCGGAGGAGAAAGGAGCGAAAAGGAAGAGGGAAGGAGGTTCCCCGAGATAAGAAGCCCGGCGAACAAAGGCATCTCAGGGAGGAACTTGAAAGTGGACACAATGTCGAGGGGGGGGGGGGAGAGAAAGGGGATGTTTACCAGGGCACTGCATTTCATTAATTTTCCTTACCACTTTGAGGAATGAAAACAAGAAGGCTTTTGAATAATTAAATCAACGAAAGTCAATTGCGCATGGCAACAGGACTTCCTTGGTGGTGGTGCCAACTCCCTTCGGGGCCTCCTGCCAGCTAGCCAAAGCCCCTTCCTGGTGCCATTTAGCAGACAATTGAAGGCTTCCTCTGTTCACAACCCTTGGCTAAGTGTTTCCTTTAGCTCTCAATAGCACTTTTTCAAAGGGTGGAGAATTCAAACATGACGTCCACACCACCCACACTCCACTCTACTTGCCCCCACCCCCACCACCACTCTCTCCATCTGGCTGAAAGACTTAGCTCTAGGCTGCCTCAGGTCCAGCCAGTGGAGAGAAACAAGCTCCAGGACACACACACACACCCGCTTGCATGAGAAAAGCAGGACCAAAACCAGGCCCACCTTCCTTCCCTCCAAGGCCCAAAAAGGCAGCCAATGACCAGACCTGAAGCACATCTGACTCTGTCTGGGAGCATTTAAAGGGACCAGCAGCAGACACACACACACACACACCCCGGCTGCCCATCATGCAAAGGTTGCCAGCAGGCGGGGACCCTGGGCATCCTCGTTCTCGTGCCCCTCTAAACGTGCTGATGTTCGCTTTGGCAGACACCTCAGTCTTTATGCAAACATAACAAAATAATTATGTGCCAAGTTAATTATGGCTTATAGCAACCCTTTTCAAGCTTTTCTAGATTTACAGTACTCAGAATGGTGCACCATTCTCTTCTTCGGGGGATGCCCTGCAACCGTGCAGCTCACCCAAGGCCCCACAGATTGGCTCTTCTCCCAGGAGGCACCGTCAGGGGAATTGCACTCCCAACCTCTGGCTCCGCAGCCAGTTACCTCCTAAACCACTAAGCACTCCGGCCCGCCTCATGAAAATGCAACCACCAATGATCACACTCCTGAAGGGCTCCAAAACCCATCAAGACGGACCGCCATTTCGACAGATGGGAACTCTCCTGAGTCTCCACACTTGGCCAGAATCTTAGCACCACCAGAATTTTTGGCCTATTTGATAGTCACAGAATCCTAGAATAATAGAGTTGGAAGAGGCCATCAAGTCCAACCCCGTCCTCGATGCACGAATACAAATCAGAGGATATCTGCCTGGTGGTTGTCTAAGTTTCTCTTCAATGCCTCCAGTGTTGGAACGCTCATCACCTCCCCTTCAGGTCACGGGTTCCTTTGTCTTACTGCTCTAACAGTTAGAAAGTTTTTCCCGATATTCAGCCGAAATCTGGCTTCCTGTAACTTGAGCCCATCGTTGCGTGTCCTGCACTCTGGGATGATCAAGAGTAGATCCTGCCCCTCCTCTGTCTGACAGTCTTTCTAGTATTTGAAAACTGCTATCCTATCTCCCCTCAGTCTTCTTTTCTCAAGGCTAAACATGCCCAATTTTTTTCAGCCTTTCCTCATAAGGCTTGGTTTCCAGCCCCCTGATCATCCTTGTCGCCCTCCTCTGAACTTGTTCTGATTTGTCAGCATCCTTCTTGAAGTGCGGTGTCCAGAGATGGACACAGTACTCAGGATTAGGCCAAACCAGTACCGAATGGAGGAGAACTAGTACCTCACGGGATTTGAAGACTATACTTCTGTTAATGCAGCCTAAAATAACATTTGTCATTTTTGCAGCCACATCAAACTGCTGGACCATATTCAGCTTTTGATCTACCACAATTCCAAGATCCTTCTCACTCATAGTATTACTGAACCAAGTATCTCGCATCTTGTAACTGTATATTTAGTTTTTTCCCCTAGGTGTAGAACTTAATTTCATTCTACTGTTTTGAGTACAGTGCTGAAGTCTATCAAGATCTTTTTGAATTTTGTTTGTCATCCAAGGTATTACCTATTATACCCAGTTTTGTGTCATCCACAAATTTGATAAATATCCCCTGCACTCCCTTATCCAAGTCATTAATAAAAATGCTGAAGAGCACCAGGCCCAGGACTGAGCCTTGGGGAACCCCACTTGTTACCTCCTCCCAGTTAGAGAAGGACCCATTACTCATCACCCTCTCTGAGTATGATTTTGTAGCCAACGGTGTATCCACCTGACAGTTGTTCTGTCAAGCTCACACCTAGTTAGTTTGCTAATCAGAATACCATGGGGAAGTTTGTCAAGAGGTTTGCTGAAGTCAAGATATATTACATCTACAGCATTCCCTCTGTCTATCAAGAAAGTTACCCGATCAAAACATAAGATTAGTCTGGCAGGATTTGTTCTTGACAAATCCATGTTGGCTTCTAGTTATTACTACATTGTTTTCAAAGTGCCCGGTGAGTGACTGCTGCATAATCTGCTCCAGAAATTTCCCTGGGATTGATGTCAGGCTGGCCAGTCTGTAGTTCCCAGGTTCCTCCCTTTTGCCCCTTTCTGAAGATAGGGACATTAGCCGTCCTCCAATTATCTGGCACTCCACCCATCCTTCATGATTTCAGCTTTCCTCCCCTTTATTTTGGTCCATAGTATATCCACACCAGATCACTACTTTTTACAGCTGCAAGAGCTCTCCCGATCTCAAGTCCCATGTGGCCACCTCTGGGGGGGCCCTGCCTTGCCCTGTGATTATTCCTACCTTCATGGCAAACAAACAAGAGCAGCACCATCTTTGCATCATCATCCTCAGCCGCATCAGGCTGGGCCAATCCCTGCAAGCTGGAATTAGTGGCCCAGGAAGGGGGGGTGGTGGCTTTGGCTTAGACCGTATGCAGAGAGGGTGCCTTAGGGCACCACCCAGCAGCCAGTGACAGAATGACACTCCCATCATTTATTACTCATGGGTTAAAAGGAGAAGGGGGGGAGGTGTGTGGTCCAAAAGCAAAGGCAGGTGGCATCTTTATAAAACCACTAAACATTCCACTCAGAAGTTAGCTTTCTACCCATACAGACCTTCATCAGGATGGGTAGAGGACGTCTCTGGGCAGAAAAGAGATACAAGTTCCAAAATTCATAGCCATCCATACAGGCCAGGCTTCTCTGCTTGAAGCACGAGTCAGTGGTTCCTGTCATCATCTAAACAGAGACCACAACGGAACAGCTGCTTTGTGAGGGCCAGGTCAACAACAGCTGTCTTCTCTCCAGCCGAGAGGGCAAGGCCAGCCGGAAGTGCCCACCCTCTCTTGCTTGGCACCTCTGGGCATGTGCCAACCCCGCTCTCCGTGCAACTGAGTGAGGGCATGAACACAGCTGACATGGATGCTCAGCAGCTGTTCTGAGCACAAGGCGCATAACGGTCGGCAGGGCACTGGAGGTGGGTTCCCTCCTCCAAAGGAGAGAGACTTCTCAGCACCACATTGGGGGCCCCTCAGAGGCAGCTTCCCAGGGCAGCAGCACCCATCCCCGGTGAGCCTCCTCAAAGGCAGCTGTGGACCAATCTTGGCCGAACCAGGCTTCGTCAGCTGGTCCCAGAGTGCAGCTTCAGGGAAGGGGTCAGGAGCATGCCTGGTGGGCAGGCAAGCGCTCCAGAGAAGCAGCAGCTCCCCCTTGCCACACACCCACCTTCTCCTGCAAAAACCCAAGGACCATGGGGGGAGGGGGGCCGCCCTGGTCCCCCAGCTGTCTCCCCAGCCGGGGGTCAATCGCAAGACCCAAGAAGAGGCCATGGGCGACCCCCGAGAGAAAGGGCCGCCTCTGTCCGCCCATTCCCTCTGCCTGTACCCTGGGGGCCGCACAGGGGAGGAGGGCAAGGGCGCTAGGCATAGCACCTCTCCTTTCAGGAGGTGACCCTGGAAGCCCCCTGGCGCAGAGGGCATTTGGGAGCCTCTGCTGCTGCTGTCGGCCCCCCAAGGCGGACCCTGCCCCGTTTCCACCAAGCAGGGCCAGAAGAACCTTCCGAGGCAGCTGCAAACCTCATGCCCTATGTTCTGGGAAAAGAGGGAGGGAGGGATTGCTCCCACCCCCACCCCCAGCAGGGCCAGCCTCCCTAAATAGCTGCCATGGGCGGGGCCGAGCAGCTGCCCCCTCCTCCTCCTCCTGGGAGCCTCCCAAATTCCTGGGCGCTGCTGTCAGCCGACCGAGGACGGACGGCTCCTGCCCTTTTTAGTCAATACTCTTGTAAAGCTGGGCCAGAGCAGGCCTGCCCCCTCCCTCCCTCCCTCCCCCCACACACACCCCAGCAGCCCCAGAGACCTCTCCGTCCCACAGCCAGGCTGCCAAGCCTTCTGCTGAAGAAGCTGGGGAGGTGGTGATGCTGGCGGTGGGGGCGGGGCAGGGGGCTGGCAAAATCATAGCAGGGAGGTAGACCCCTTCCTCACCCGAGGCAGGCAGGGGCCATGTGTCGGTGATCTGGACAGGGTAAGGAAGGGAAGCTGGCTTTGAATCTGTGCCCCACCAGAAGGAGGAGGGAGGGTCACTCTTCTGAGCATCACAAGCCACACTCAGCCCCCAGCCTGAGTCCAGAAACCAAACACCGAGGTCTCCAGTACATGCTGGGCAGGAAGCTGCCTGCTCTGACTGGAAATCCCTTCTCCCAGTCCCCGAGGCATGGGAGGAAAATGCACTCTGCACATGCTTTGGGCTCCCTGCTCCGTTCCTCCCCTTGCTTCATCAAGGGAGGAGCTCTGGATGTTTCTGGAGCTGCAAGGCTCGGCGCCAGAGCGGCCTGTAACTGTTCCAACATGCATCCTTCGCTCTTTCTATGTGTGCGTGCGTGTGCATGCGTGCGTGCTCATGTGTGCCAGGGAGAGTGGCATCGTCCCTTGGCAGTGCTTGCCCTTCCCTCCCCTCTCCTTTGCTCTCTTCCCACCCCCAAGCACTTTGTAGCCTACGAGGGAGGTCTCTCAAATGCAGTCAAGCAAACACTTTGAGAGGAAGGGAGGAGAGTGCTGGCGGGGGGGGGGGGGAGAGAGAGAGAAGTTTCTGCCTGGCACACGCACCCTCCCAACTGCCTGCCTGTTCCATGAAAGGCGATCACCCAGCCCAGCCTCACTTGCGGAAGCTCTTCCATTATTGAGTGGTTTTGCCCACCTCGCCCGGGCACAGAGACTGCGTTTCGCCCGGGTCAGGTTCCCTTCTGGGTCAGGTGGCCCAGAGCAGAAGCAGTCAAGGGCAGAGCTCCCTGCCCCACTGAAGAGAAACCAGACCAAGCCGACCCATTTTAAATATAATATTTATATAGTGTTTTTAAATCGGTTGCTCCATCTGTCGTGAGCTGTCTTGAGTCCCCTGCGGGGAGAATGGTAGCAGATAGTTTACAGAAATAAATAAACCCGTACCTACCCTGGCACGGGGGTGGTGGTGAAGGGCCTGACAGGAAGAACACCCCCACAGCCCTCTGGCCCTCTGCACTGGCCCTGGGCAACGTCCAAGCAGGTCACCTGCTTTGACTCCAGACGGGCACCGTGGAGTCTCCCTGGCCCTGGGAAGAGGGGGCACCTGGGGCCCATCCACAGCCCCATCCCACGGCCCTAGTTGCCTCTAGAGAAAAATCCTCCCCAAACACTGGAGTGCTGCTTCTTCCCCAAACCCTGCGGCAAAGCATGCCACTTTTTGCAAATGCCCCTCTCAGGGAACCCACTGGCCCCCCAAAGCCACACTCTCGGCCCCAGGAGGGTCTGAGCTGGAGAAGACCAGCAGCACCGGAGCAGAACGCTGTTGGCCAAGGGCTTCAGAGCCCAGACCCTGTGTTGCCGGGTGAGGGCTACGTCCTCCAACGGCCAAGGACCAGCCAGGCTGGGCAGGGCAAGGGCTTCCACCTGTCGGCCCCTCAAGGTGGTGGTGAGTGAACATCTCTGTGTCACATGCACGCCTTGACGTTCTGGCCATTTGTGCAGCATCTGATGACCTGGTTGGTCACCCAAAGGCTGTCCATCTCTGCAGGCAATACTCGGATAACTTTTTATCACACTCCTTCCAGCTAACCCGAAGCTCATGACAAAAAGACAAGGAGTCACAACGACGTCCCGTGAAAAGATAAATTGGAAAGCAAGGTGTGGACCCACCACAGGGGAACCCGTTAAAGCAGAAATTGCCAGTGAACAAAGCCAGAAAAACATGGGACGTCCTGCTCTCCCCTTTCCGCCCCCCACAGTCACTCCCTCTGCACCCCCCGTTGGGGCCTTCCTCCCCTCCCCCAGAGCTTTTACCCCCTACCAGCCCCATCTCAGCAGAGCCTGACACCCCATGTCACACAACAGGTTCCCTCCACAAAACCCAAAATCCTGCCAGACAAAATCCTGCCAGGACCTGCATGCAAGACGGCAGCAGCGGGAGGTCCAGCCTTCCGGCCTCTGCTTACTGGTCAAGAGGGCAGCTGTGAATAACAGGCAACGGGGCAGGGGCGGGGGGGGGGAACCAGCCTGCGAGGACTCTCTGCTGTGGAGAGGCACAAGGTAAGAAAGCAGCTCTGAAGGCCTTTGAAGGGGCCCTCCCTCAATGCCAACAAGGGAGGCAAGAGGGAGATCGCCCAGATGACGCCCCAGCCCGGGAGGGAGCCAAGCCTTTTAATGAGGCTGTGGCGGCTGCTCTCCCCAGGCTCCCTTCTGGGAAGGGCTGCCAAACTCAAGACTGTCAACAACGCTGGGGCTGTGGCTGCAGGGCTTCAGCCAAACACTTGCTTCCTTCCCTTTTGCACAGCTCAAGCGGTAGGGATGATGGGGGGGGGGGGGGGGCTGCTCATAACATTTAATGGAGCCCGACTAACTCCCATCCCATCCCTGCCCCCCCTGCCAGGGAGTGGACCTGCTCCACTCCCTCTCCCTCATTTACACCTGTGTCATTCTCTCTGGAACATCTTCCCCAGGTGTGCACAGCCCTCGCCTGGCAAATGGGTGGGTGGGCACAAGGCACAGGAGACCCCCCCGTTCCCATCCAAACCCCATTGGTGCACACCAGTTCCAATGCTCCCCAGTGACCGAGGCATCCCTCCCCACCAGCCAAGCTATCTGTGGGCATTTAGGCAGATGAGAATTTATCAGCGAAGGCAGGGGGGGGGGGGGGCGGCGCCCACCTCAGCAAGCACAAAATCAGCCAGTGGTGGTGCCCAGGTGCCTACCGAGGAGACCCCGGGGAGCAGCCAGCAGGCCAGAGCAGGGCAAAGACGAGCCAAGAGGACTGAGCCAGGCCACTCCTCCCTCCCCCCCCCCTCAAAAGTAGTTCCTGGGCCGAAACAGAAGTCCCCAGTCTGTGCAACAAGCCAGAGAGGAGACAGACAGTCTGTGCAACAAGCCAGAGAGGAGACAGAGGGAAGGGCCTGGCTGGGGCCAAGCAGTGGAAGGAGAGAAGGGAGACAAGGAACCAGGGGCAAATCTCAAGAGGCAGAGGCTTGCTTGGGGTGATCTCTTTCAGGGGCCCAGCATGCCCACAGTACCCCTGCGCTCTGCCAAGGGGGGGCTCCCCTCCACTGACACACCACGGAGGTCCCGTCGAGCAGCTGCTCGTGGCAGAGGGAGAAGTACGTGGCCGCCTGGAGGCTGCCTGACTGTGGCATTGAGCCCGGGTAGGACAGCCACCTCCCTCTGGGCAGGCTGGGGGGTGGGGGGGCAGCTGAGATTCCTGCCGTGATGCCACCCATGCACTGCCCGCATCCCCATCTCCTGGCACCAGGCCTGGAATCCAGGCACATTCCTGGAGCCGAGCTCAGCCGGGTTGCTTCCACCCACCTCCGAAGGGCAGCCAGAGCCCCAGCCCTTTGCTTTCCCAAGGTTTCCATTCCCTGCAGGCCGCCAGGCTTCAGACCCCACTCTCCACACCTCCAGCCCCTCCTCCAGAGACCTCCCTGGGCCGCTCGCTCGGACAAGAGAAAGTGTGGGCTTCACTGCAGCAACCTTCAAGAGCCTGTCCCAAGCCACTAAGCTGGGCCACTCCCTCCTCTTCCTCCTCCAGGCCTCCGTCCAACTATAAACACACACACAAAAATGTGTGCACATACCTGTGAGTGCCTGCAGGCAAACGCACACACTTGGCCAGGCCAGGCCTGCACAACAGCGACCTTCCAAGCTGAATGCAAGAGCTCAGGCAACTTCAGGAAAGGGCGGGGGGGGGGGGGGGGCAGAAGGGGAATGGATCCATAGGGGCTCCACACACACACGAGGCAGGCCACTGTCCAGGGCTAGTGCCCTCCATTCAGGCTGGTGGGTCACTAGCAGGGCCGAGAAGTTAGGGAGGTTGTATGGGATGGTGGTGGACACTGTATGTATGTATGTATGTATGTATGTATGTATGTATGTATGTATGTATGTATGTATGTATGTATGTATGTATGTACATTTCTATCCCACCCAAGTAGTAGCTAGGCTACTACTCTGGGCGGCCAATAGAAGAACACACAGTCATAAACAGAGTAGACCTTTGGTCTAGATGGGCGGGATAGAAATCCAATAAATAAATAAATAAACAATAACGATAAAAACAATTAAAATAACAGTGGAAAAAAAGAGGTTCCTGACATGGCTACAGGAACCCCAAAAGAGAAAAGGAAAATTAAAGGCAGGCTGGTGGCGGGAGAGGGAGACACAAAATGGCTTGTTCAGGGACAGACGATGGAAAGGCTTGGGGAGAATCACCCGGTCTTTGGTGGCCTCCTAAAGCCCAGCCGGGATGAGGCCGGTCACACCTCTGGGAGCAGGGAGTCCCACAGAGAATTGGCCACCACAGGGAAGGCCCTGTTTCAAGTGACCGCTTTCCGGCGCTCCCTCAAGGCTCCCAATATGAGAGGTCCAGGTGGGACAGGTAGAGGTGCTCAGCCAGGTTTCTCTCGCTCACCTTTTCCCCCTGGAAAAGCAAGACAACAGAAAGAAGGGGGGAAAAAAAACCCAAAATCCAGTTCTATGTGTTTGGAGGTGGCTCCAAATCACCAGTACAGGTTTTCTGTGGGGAGGGGGGGACCAGCCCCCTCTTAATTCTCAGATTACTTCTCTTTCTGAGAGGCTGGAAACGCTCCCTGCGCTCCTGTATATGCCTTTGACCCCTCTCTGGGTGAACTCTTCCCACCTGCACATCACAGCTGCCCCAAGGGGAGGCCGGCTGAAATCCCAACATCAAGCTAAGCATGACAAGTCAAAAAGGCCGTTCCCCTGAGCTCTGCTCGGGAGACGTCTGTGAAGCATCAGAAAAAGGCAAGCTGTGCACCCCTTCCCCAAACGGGGCTTGTGGGGCAGTGACCCTGGGCTCCTCTTCCCGTTGACTCAAGCAAGCCGAGAAGCCCAGCCGGGACTCTGGCCCCGCTGAGCAGAAGAGCAACACCCTTTCTGCTGCCTGAAGATCTCTCCTCCCACCCCCACCCCCCACCCACCCCCGCCATGAAGGAAGGAAGGAAAGCAGCCTCCCAAATATCTGGAAAGTGGCCAAGTGCCTTCCAGGGCTGGAACTGGCTCTGCCACACAGAGCAATTTGGGGTTCAGCCCTTCCAGCAGGGGAGGACAATCGGCTGCCAAGTGATGACCCGACACAAGGACCGCAAAGGTGCTTCCTAGCAACAACAGCTGACCAAGCAGAAGGGAGTTCATCCAGGGAGGTGCTGAGCAGAATCGCCAGGGGGCAAGGGAGATCTTTGGCAGAAGAGGAAAACTGGAAAGAAGGAAAACCTGCTCACGTCCAAGATTCCTTTTACTCCTGCAAATACAATCTGAGCCATGGTTGCCCTGAGCTCTCTGCACACCAGCACCCACCCACCCCCAGCACACCCCAAACACTCCCCAAAAGGAAACGGCTCGGCTCAGCTCAGGAAGGCCTGGGACAGAAACTGCTTGACTCCAAACTCCTGTCAGCAAAGCAAAGAGCAGCTCCTGACCTGGATTAAAGACTGGGGTAAACCATCCAGACAGTCTCAGCAGAACTGACCCCAGGAAGAGTCAGGATAAGAGGGACAAGAAGACGAAGATGAAGACCCAAACCCCCATTTTGCCTCTCCTGGAACGCCCTTCGCTCAGCTCAGCTCCTTCACATTAAAGCAGATGAGAGGGATGGAGCGGCCCAACCCACTGCGTTCGCCTGAAATCAAGGTTTTAATGCCAAAGGTGGACAGCGGGCCGGCTTTCAAATGCTGCCGGACTACATTTCTCAGCTTCCCCCATTACTGGTCCTACCAGCTGTGGCTGCTGGGAGTTGTAGTCCAAGAACCGCTGGAGGCCCACCCTCTGCTCATCATCCCTGTCTTATCTGAAGCGGGAACCAGAATTGATCCACTCTGGGTCCCACCACTAAAAACACTTTTGGAAGAGTTAGTTGTTATTATAATGGTTACAGTAGCAAGATTAATATTTGCAAAAAAAAAAAACCTGGAAAAGCGACCAACCAATTAATCTTGAACATTGGTATAAATAAATGTGGAGCTGAGCAATTAATCATAAGAACATGTGAAGTGAAAATAAGAAGAGGAATGGTAAAATCTAATGATTTCAAGGACGTATGGAATTTATACTTGGAGTATGTCTTTTTGAAGGGGAAAGGTTATAGGCCAGCAAAAGAATCCATGCATTTTTGGAGAGGTATGGGGACACAAACTGATATTACTGGTCACCTCGTCCCAAGGGTGAAGGTGGCACAGGTGGGGAAAGTCCAATGTGCGTTGTGTGTCGTCACTATTGAATTTACATTTTAGTTTCAGTTTTTATATATTAAGTTTTCTTTTATTAATTAATTTTAAAAAAACACTTTTGGAAACAGAGAAAACCAAAGGAGGTGAGCGTGGGGTGGGGGACACACCAAGGGCAGCGGAACGGCAGAGAAGGGCTCCGAGGAGGTCTGGGAAGCGCCTGGCCCAGCGGCCACCCCCCAACGCAGCCGGACCCAGCCGGGAAGGAAGGTTCCAGGGGAGTTAGGGCTGGAAAAGACCAAAGGAGGAGCCGCTTAGGGAGAGATTCCCTTCTGTCCTCCCCCCTTCTGCCACTCAGGAGGGAGGGACATAAATAGTCCGACAGACCGCCCAGAACAAGGCCAGGCCAGCGGCCGAAGCCACACAGAGGGCAACACCAGGAGCTTCTCGCAGGCTTCAGCAAGCAGCCTCTCTCTTCCTCTCTCTCTCTTCCTCTCTCTCTCTCTCTCTCTGCAAAAGCAGAAAAGTCCCTCTGGCTCAACTGGGCAGGGCAGCTGCTGGGGTGTGTATGTGTGTGTGTGGCAAGCCCATCAAGACCTGGAGGGTGCGGTGGAGGACAGCGGCCGGGACGACACCTGCCTGCAAAAACAGCGCATCAGAGATCAGGCCAAAGCCTGGGATTGGGGCCCAGTCATGACTCCTGCAGCCTGGAAAAGGAGACCTTCCCCCCTCCCTCCCTCAGGCAGCTGAGGAAGCTCAACCGCACTCCAAGGAAAGCCTCCCTGGGCCCTTGCCCCCACCGGAACCCCCTGCCCCCTTCGCCCTCCTCCCAAGCCCCCTTCAAGGGAGGGGAAGGCCTGGTCCCTGCACCTTGTCCTCCCGGCCCCTCCCTGGCCCCCTTCCTTCCCCGGGCGTCCACGTCCTCCCCCGCCCGGGCACGGAGAGAGAGGGGACTTTGCCACTTTGGCACTTTTCCTTCTCCTCTCCAAGTCCTGCCAAGAACAAACAGCCAGCCACCGGCACAGCACCATCCCAGTGCGCCCGGTTCCCACAACTAAGACCCCTTCAGGGCCACGTCCAGAGAGCTCTGTGGCCTACGCTACGCAGTCGGCGGGGGGGGGGGGGGAGGCTGTGGCCGGACAAACCCACCCCCTCCCCTCCAAGCCCTTGTCCAGGGAGTCCTTCTGCATGACAACCCCCTTGAGCAAGGAGAAAAACAGGCCACACAGCCAGGGAGAGGCAAAGCCCTGCCCGCTTTGCCAGTGGGACCAGCCTCCCCCCCCCCCCCTGGAGGAAACCCAGCACTAAAGAGCCACCCGGGCAGAGGATGCCGAGGAGCTTGGGGTCAGGGCCAAACCCGGCATAAGCCAGCACGAGGACTCTCTGTTCGGAAGAGGGGATCCGCGCCCTGAAGACGACCCAAGGCTGACATGTCCCACAGAGAGCACCTCTTGCCCTTTCCCTCGGTAGTTGGGGGGGGGCGGGATAAAGCCCCAGACAGCGGTCACAGAAGGCCCGCCCGCCCGCCTGCCTCTGGAGGCACCCTGGCCTGCCACAACCCCGAATGGGATGGAGCCCCGGTCTGTCTGTCTGTGCCACCTCCCATCCACCCACTTCTGCCACAGAGGCCAGAGTTTGGCCCTCAGTTTCCCTTCCTTGGAAAACACCCTCAAACAGTTGCTCAGGCGGGGAGACCCAAGGCAACCCCTGGCAAGGCAGCAGGCAGGGAAGGCCTTGCCTGCCTGGCCTCAGGGGCCCCTCCCCCCCAAAGGGAGAGGGGGCACCCAAGGGGAGAAGCCCTCCCCCCCTTGGCCCTCCCTCTCTCCGGGCAGCCCCCAGAGACCCCCTGGCCAAGGCAGGAGGCCCGCCTGCTGGCCCGCCGGGCTGAGCCTCCCGGGTCCAGAGTGGGCCTCTCGGGTTACCCCTCAGGACCCGAAGGAGGGGCCCAGCCCGGCCCGACGGGCGTTCCGCGGAGGGCTGCGGGCACACCCACCCACCCACCCACCCCAGGTGCGCGCAGGGACCACCGGGGTCGCTCCCCCTGCCACTCCCTGGGGCGGAGACGCCTCAGAGGGACGCCCCGACCCTCTCTCCGCCTGGGCGGCAAACCCGCCCCCGCCGCCGCCCCCCCGCGCCAGCAAGGGAGGCCCCCCGCGGAGGGGCCCCCGCACCTCAAGGCTCCCCCCGCCCCGCCCTGGCCTCCGAAGCAGCGAAGAGCGGGGGGGGGGGGCGGCGGAGTGCCGAGCCCTCCCCTCCCCCGGGCCCCCACGGCAGAGGCGGGGTCCTGAAGGCGCCCTGAAAACGTCCAACGGCCAGAGCGCCTGCCGCTCGCGACCCGCCCGCCTTCGCGGGGGCCCCGGGACGCCCACCTACAGAGCCGCGCTGCCGCGGCCACTCCCCCGGAGCCCCGGCAGCAACGGAGGGCGACCCCCGCCCCCGCGCGCGCGCCACCCCACCGGGCCAGGGCGCCCAGTCCCTCCTCCCGCGTCGGCAACCCGCCTCCCTCGGCGCCAGCCCGGCCGGGAAGGTGGCGGCAGCCCCCGCGCCACCCCGCTCGGACCGAGCAGGCCACGGCGGCGCCCCGCGCCCCGGACTGGCCAGGCCGGCGACAGCACGGAAGATTCCGCCGCGCGCCCCCCCCCCCCCGACAGGCCGCTTCGCCTCCGGGAACCCCCTCCCCAGGCCAGCTCTCCAAGGCCCGCTGACCGCGGAGCCGCCGCCCACCTCCCGGGCAGCCCAAGCCGGGGGAGCACAACCGGCCGGTCAGCAGCCCCTGCCGCCCCCGCCCCCGCCCCCCCCCCGCCTGGGCGCAGCCCCCACCTCCCGCCCGCGAAAAGACGGCGAGGCCGCCGGACCCCCGCGGAAGGGGGGGGGAAGGGGTGGGGGCGCGGAGAGCGCGGACGCCGGGCCGCTGACCGCCCCTCCTTCCCTCCCTCCCTCCGCGGCCCCCGCCCGCCCGCCCGCGCCCGCGCCCCCGCCTCACCTTGAAGACCTCGGAGAAGAAGCCGGCGCCGATCTTCTCGCAGTAGAAGTCGTCGATGCGGGCCAGGGTGGAGACGGCGCTGCGCAGCGCCCGGTAGGAGGAGGGCCGCAGGCGCCCCCCGCCCGGCCAGCCCCCCGGCGGCTCCCCCTCGGCGCCCTCCGCCTCCAGCCGCAGCGACAGCCCCGGCCGGCGCGCCGCCTTCTCCCCCTCCATGGCCCGCGGCGGCGGCGGCGGCGGCGGCGCCCCCGGGGCCATTCACATGGCGCCGCCACCGGGCGGACGGGGCGCGGGGCCGGGCCACGCCGAGGCCGGGCCGGCGAAGCGGGGCGGGCGCGGCGCGGGGGCGCAGCGAGCGGCGCGGGCTCTCGGCGCCTCTGCGGCCCGAGCGGAGGGCCCGGCGGAGGCGGAGCCGCGCAGAGCAGGCGGGCGGGGCGAGCCGAGCCTCAGCAACTCGCCTCCCGCCGAGAGCGCCGCCCTCCCCCCCCCGCGCGCCGCCCCCGGGCCCGGCGGCCGGACCACCAGCCGGCCAGGCTCAGGCGCGGCGCTTGGCGGCGGCGGCGGCGCCCGGATCGCCCGATGCCCTCGGCCTGGGAGCCTGCGCGGCGGCGGCCCCCGAGCCGGGCCTGCGCCCCGGCCCCTCTCCGCTCCGCCCCGCGGCCATCCGGCGAGCCCGCGTCCCGGCGGCCTCTTCCTCCGGCTGCGGCCCGGAGGAGCTTCCCGGGGCGGCAAAGCCCCCGCACTGGCGCCGGAGAAGCAGGCCTCGGCCGCCCCCCGCCGCGCTCCGCCGACGTGCCGAGCACCCCGCGAGGTCGGCCCCTTCTCCCGGTGGGCTGCGAAGTCCCGCCGATCGGGCACCTGCGCACGGCAACGGCCTCGCCGCGAAATCCCGTCGCCACCCGGGCCACTCTGTCCTTTCTCCCGAGGCAAACGCATTCAGACGTGCATCGCCCGTTGGTTCCCCCCCGTGTCCGCCCCCGTCCCCGGCGGCCGCCTTCTCCGCCTTCTCCGGCCCCGCGAAGAAACCCCCGAAGGGAGCGGAGGCGTCCCCGCTGCCCTGGGTCGGGGGCGAGCGCGTGGGCCACCTATTTCACCATCGGGTAAGTGGCGATCACTCGCCATGGTTTGTGGCAGTGAGTTCCGTTGGCATGAGGGCGGTATGGACCTTTTAAAGAGGTATGGAGCTTATCTTTTTGTATCTCTTTGTGAAAGGGAAAGGTCATAAGCCAGCAGAAGAATCCATGTGTTTTTGGAGTGGAATGGGGTGAAAATGACATTTTTAGTTACCTAGACCAGAGGGTGAAGGTGGCACAGGTGGGCAATTCTAGCTGTATTGTGTTTGTACACATATTTTACGTTAGTTTTGTTATTATTATTTTTCTTTAATTAAAAGAAAGAAAGAAAGAAAGAAAGAAAGAAAGAAAGAAAGAAAGAAAGAACGAAAGAAATGGACCTTCAATGTCCACATCTGGGCATATTGATAATTTAAATAAATAAACCTTGAAATATCCACAGGCCTTTCGTGTGGGAGATGGAGTGAGCTTTTTTTGCAGGTCAAGAGGACGGGACCTGCGCCCCTGCCCCTGAAGGTCCAAGCAGGAGGCGGGTGGTCTCACGCCATCTGCCTGGTAGCGAGAAGGCCCCGGTGGGGAGATGGCAGCCCGACCTGCACCTGGGGCAGATCCTCCTTGCTCTTCCTTGCTGTTACATCCTGTGCAGCCATCCCAGCCCAAGGCTGCGAAAGGCCACCTTGGCTGTCCTAAGGCACCTTCCCAGATGGGGAGAGGGCCCTTTCTGGACTCTGAGGCTCCCTGCGGCAGCCTCTGTTACGGCGCCAGCTGGCCTGTGATCCCTTTGGTGAGCCCCCTGTCCTGGTGCTCTCCACCCCACCCACCCCGCCGGCCACCCTGGGCCTTGTCGGCCTTCCTGGTGGCTTTAGCAGAACTGAGCACTTGAGTTGGGGGTGGGACGTGCCATTTGAAGCTACCCATCCTTTCGGTTTGCTTGCATCTAGTGGCCTGAGATAGAGAAAGCCTGGGGGACAGTCTGGCCAAAGGCCATCCACCCGCCTTCCATTCCCAAAGGCCCTGAGACCATCAGTCTTCTTTTGTTTTCCAACTCTGGATTATGTGAAATGGGAATTCTGCATGCTGTGCTTCCCTTCCTTTCCTTTTCCTTCCCTCTTCCCTTCCCTTTCCTTCCACTGCTGCACAACATGTCAGCATCAAAGCAGGGACAATGAAGAGGCTCTGGGTACCTCAAAGATCTAACGAGGCCAGCATCGCTGGTTAGAAGCCTTTAGGATTGAAGTTCAGGAGAACAAACCGCTTCCTTTTTTAAAAAAATTAAATTACAAAATATAAACCTACTAAAAAACACACACAATAAAATACAATTACATATCACATAGTGCCACCATCACCTTCAGGGCTAGCATTAAACTTCATTCAATCCATTTTCTCCAAAAATTCATTGTTTCTTCCCTCGGTGTATACCCCTTCCCTCTCCGAAATACATATTCCAAAAATACACTCCATATTTTCTTAAAATCATTATTTTTTGATTGGCCTCTTCTTATTTTCATATCACATCTCAGTTTATCATTAATTGCCATATCCCATAATTCTCTATACCATTCCTCTAAACTGAATTGATTATCGTTTCTCCAGTTTCTGGCAAAAATTAATCTTGCTTCCAACAAACAAACCGCTTCCAAATTCTGGCCTCACCTGGCTCCTGTTTTGCTTCAGCTTTCCAGGGTTTGAGAGAAAAAGAGAGTGACTTGAGGTGTATATGGGGGAGAAAACTCCTGTGGGCATCAAGGGAGCCTGTTCTCTGCCTCCTCTCCATCTCAAGGAGGCTGTCCTCAATCTGACATCCTCCAAGCCCCCCAGCTGCCTTCTGTGCTGGGGGAGAGGAGGTTGGTGGGGAAGAGGCAAGTAGAAGCCTGCAGCCATCGGGAGAGACGCTCAGATGGGAGAAGCCGCTGCAGCCCCAACAGCTGGAACAGGCCTCTTGGTACCTTGTACAGTAGGTGGATCATCTCAAGGAGTCTCTGTGCACAACTGAGTGGTGTCCGTGCTGAAAAACAGCAGCAAGAGTGGCCTGAACACCGTGGCCTTTGTGGACAAAGTCCTGTGGGAGCGAAAGGAGACACACAGGCTGCTCCAGGCGTCAAGTACCATGATTTCCCTCATCTCCTGAAAGCCACTAAGGGTGCTCCATTGGTCTGCTCTTGCTAACATCAACTATTGAAAATTTTGTATGTATAGAATGCTAAAATAATCACTGGGACTGTGAAAAACGCAATCCTGGAAATGAACATTGTGCTTTAAAAATGAGGTTCGAACAGCAATATATGAAAAGTCACAGCAAAACAATCAGGTGTAGGTGTAAACAAATGATAAGGAAAATGAAAACACAGCACTAAGAAAGTTAAAATAGTCCTAAATCTTAAGAGTTTTAAAATGCAGGTATGTCTTCTTTATGTTTTATTTTTATGTTTTATGTGTTTTTCCCCCTTTCTGTTTAGGCCTGATATGCTAGCACAGACTAACACAGCTACATCTTCTAAAACTACTGACCAAACTTGTTCACTAGAACTTAATGCTCCTGGCATTTTGCTCACCAAGCAAAGCATGGGGGAAAATAAACAAATCAGGGAAATATAAATAAAGGGAAGTAAGAGACAAATAATGAAACACAAACATACCAGATGCCAACAACACAGATACCAGGTGTGAGATGCCAAGAACCAGGCAGGAGAGAACACAGAGACATCGTGGATCGCCTGCCATAGATGCCAACTGGAACATGGCTGGCTTGGCAGGGCTGAGAACACTGTGGAATAATTTTCTGTGTGTGCTCTTAAGTGACCCTTAAAAGCTAAGAAATCTATTTTATTTTCATGTAGTAGGCATCCTTCAGTCTGGAGAGACAATGGTCACGTGCTCTGAATAGAGGTCTTGGAACAGCGTCTAGTGTGGCTGAGAAGGCCAATTCGAGAGTGGCAATCCCTTCCACATTTTCATGTATTCTTACATAAAAGAACTTGTGATATTTTAAGACCTGTAGTCTCTGCTTCTTCAATGTGCCATTTTCGGCTGTAAGTTCCTACATTTTTAGAATGCAGGCTACAGCAATTTTGAAACATAGTTATCACATGATTTTTCTGCCTACAATGTTAAGTTTTGCCTTTGAATGGACTTTTGTTTGCAATTTTCCATCGCTGTAAGGTTTTTATGACAGCCCTTCCTGCAACTTTTCATGAGTTGCAAGAATGAATTTATTTTTAAGCATTTGGAATCATTTAAAAAATGAAGCAAATTATACTTTGATACACAGATGAACATTGATATGATTGGGAAAGGTTATCTGGTTCACACTGAAATTTACCCTGAACTAGGATAAATGGCAGCTGTGAGGAGCACAGGCTTCTGATTTTCCCGAAAGGTCTATAAAGGTCTACAGGGCTCTTAGGAAAGTGTTCAATCATCAGACTTTCTGACCTGACACTAATATCCAGACATTTGCTGAAGAATAAGTGCAGCCCCTGATGCTACCAGGGCCAAGGAGGGAGAAAAAAGGAGGTGGGCAGGGGGAGCCCCTAGAGACACAGGCTGGGAAGAAGCCCAGCTTCCCTGCTCAACACCATCGCTTATACAGCAAGGCAGGGAAAGGGCATGGCTTTCCGGGCGAGGGGGTGCATGCGCTGAGAGGGTTCTTTAGACACCGTAGCTGTAACAAATCCCTCACCATTCCTCTGGGACATCGTCCCTGTCAATGTGGTAGGGAGACTCGTGGGCAGGGAGACTCATCGGTAGCCACATTCTTGCTGTTGAGAGTCTGCCTCGATGACCTTTCTGGGCCCAGAAAGGGCAGAGGCGTCATGCACGGCTGAGTCCATGCGCTGACTGAGCAAGACGGCGGGGGGGGGGGGGAATGGGACGACAGGGTGCCTGCAGGCAAAGAGGAGGACGGGGGGAGAGGCCAGTGGAACCCTGGTCTTGTCCTCTGCATTTTGCAGCCAAAGTTCCAGTAAAAGAAAGGAGCTGCGTGCCTCCCTCTTCTCTCAGCTGGCATTTTCCTCTCCTCCGCAGGCAGCCCCGGAGAGCGGCCTCCCAACCCCCAGGTGGAAGCAGAAGTGGGACAGAGTCTCAGCCATCGTCTCCCACTTGGTTGTAGCACAGCTCATGGGTGGAAATAGGGGAGGGGGGAGGCGCTGAAGGCTACAGCACATGCGCGAGGGGGGGGAAAGGCTCCCCTTCCAACCTCTGCACACAGTGTGTTGCCCAGATCCTTCCTGACACCACCCTGTGTTAGTTTGACAGCAAGGAGAGGAGGGTGGGCGTGGGGGGTGGGGGTGCATGTGTTGGTTGTTCATTGATTAAGAATAAGAGATTATCGAACAAAGACAAGATCAAGAAGAAGGAAACAAAAGAAAGGGAACAGTTAGCGTAATTTATAAGATTTTTAGTACATTCTGGATTCAAACAAGCAATGATGAAAAACCAGTGGCAGGAGGACTTTGAGGAAGAGATTAAAAGACAGGATTGGAACAAGATATGGTCACAAAGAATAATGAAGAATATGTCGATAAGGGTAAAAGAAAATTGTTATAAGGTAGCATGGAGATGGTATTTAATTCCAGCAAGACTGAACATAATAAATAAAAACATACCATCTCAATGCTGGAGATGCAGAAAAGAAAAAGGGGCCCATATGCCTATTTGGTGGACATGTGAAGTAAGAAAGAAAGGGCACTGGTTTTCAAAGAAATTAGAGAAATTATTGGATATAATATTCAGATATCACCAATCATTGCCCTCCTAAATATAATTAAGAACGACCAAAGAATCCATGTATTTTTGGAGAGGTATGGGGTGAAAGGGGATATAAATGGATACTTCTGGTCACCTACTCCCAAGGGTGAAGGTGTCACCGGTGGGGAAAATCCAATATGCATTGTGTGTCGTCATTATTGAGTTTGCATTTTAGTTTTAATTTTGTAAAAAAAAATAATAATATTCTGGGCTGAAGTTACAGCTGGCGCCTTCTCCCAAGTCACCACTTTTGGGGTTGCCCAGTGGGAGGCTAATCAGTGGGGGAAGTGGGGGCTTTATGGGGAGGGGGGCTCTGCCTTGCTTAAAAACCTTGGAGCACGAGGGGCTCTACAGCCATCTTTTGGGGATGCGCCAGCTCAGGATTCCCTGCACGGGGCAAATGGGGCAGAGGGGGGACTGGACAGGATGCCCGGCAGGGCCTCCTCCATCTCTCTGACCCTCTGATTTATTTATTTTTTAATTAATTTTTTAAAATAATTTTTTATTAAATGAACATCCAACATAAACAACATAAACCTAATACCACAATAAAATGCAATTACATGATACACCAGTGCCACCTTCACCCTCAGGGCTAGTATTCATAATATTTTTAAATTTCATTCAATCCATTTTCTCTCCAAAAATTCATTGTTTCTTCCCTCTGTGTATACCCCTTCCCTCTCCAAAATACATGTTCCAGAAATACATTCCATGTTTTCTTAAAATTGTTATTTTTTGATAGGCCTCTTCTTATTTTCATATCACATGTCAGTTTATCATTAATTGCCATATCCCATAATTCTCTGTACCATTCCTCTAAATTAATTTGGTTATCATTTTTCCAATTTCTTGCAAATATTAACCTTGCTGCCATAACCATTATTACAACTAAATCCTTATTTTCTTTCAACAATTGATCTTCCTTGACCATATTCAATAAGACTGCTGACGGGGCCATTTGAATATTTAATCCACTTATTTCCCTTATTTCTTTAAAAATTTGCTTCCATGCTTTCTTTCTTACTTAACCACCACAGATGTAAATATGTCCCCTTCTCTTTTTTACACCTCCAACATAGTGATGATAAATTTTTATTTATTGTATTCAGTTTTATCGGAGTTAAATACCACCTCCATATTACCTTATAACAGTTTTCCTTTATCCTTACAGACATATTCTTCATAATTCTTTTATCCCACATTTTATCCCACTCTTCTCCTATTGCTTCTTTATCCAAATCATGTTGCCACTGTGCTTTTAATCCTTGTGTATCCTGTTCGACCTGAATTAGTAATTTATATATTTGATTACAGATCCCTTTCTTTCTGTCTTTTCCTCTAATTTCAGTCTTTTTTCAATAATCTCTTCAAATTTTGTCATTTTTCTACTTTTCCCTTCCTTACTTTTCCATTCCCTTGTCCACCTTGTCTATCTGAAGCATATTAAACCAAGAAATCCCCTCTCCTCCCAAAATCTCTTTTATATTTCCTTTATCTTTCATCTTCTCCATCCAGTCTTTTATCCTATTTATCCCTTTATCTTTTAATATATTCTTAACGGTTTTTTGAGATTTTCTGGAAAGTTCTTTAAATCTACAACCTGGGATAAGGGAGAAGTCAGTGGGCTCAATACACCCCTAAACCTTTTCTAGCTTTCTAACATGTTTTAAGGAAAGGATTAGTAATCTTTTTAATCTCCTCTCCAATCTTCTTTTAAAACAATATACTTTCTATTTTTTCTTCCTTACCATGCATTTCTATTTCTGTCCAAATTAATTTTTTATTACTTTTAATAATATCTGGGATATGTCTGAGCTGATTTGCTATATAATTTTAAATTGGGTAATCCAAGACCTCCATTTTTGTGTGTTACATACCATAATTTCTTATTAATCCTTACTCGTTTATATCCATTACAGTAACAATTTATCATTGTCTGCCATTCCTTAAATTGTTTTTCTGTAATCTTTATAGCAAGCATCCAAAATATTGGAGCATGTTTTTTTCGAAGGGGAAATGCTATATGCCAGCAAAAGAATCAATGTATTTTTGGAGAGGAATGGGGTGAAAAGGGGTCTAAACTGATATTACTGGTCACCTATTCCCAAGGGCCTCCTCCATCTCTCCGACCCTCTGATTTAAAAGGAGTTTCTTGCCTCCACGATTCAGCAACAGAGTTGCAAAAGACGCAGGAAGGGTCTGCCAAAGCAGAGGCTGCAGGCTGATGCAGATGCTGCCACCCCTCCTGTTTTGCCAGCCTGGGACACAAGATGCCACTACAGTGGGGGAGCCATCGGATGGTACCTGCGAAAGCCAGCCAGCCACAGGATTCAGCCAGAGGAGGGAGGGCTGGGAGGAAGGAGTGACCGGGGACTACTTATCAAGCAAGAAGTCATAGTGGAGGCAGCTGCATGTTCAATTTTTTAAAAAAGAATATTTTCTCAGCCTCCTTTTTATCTGGGCAGGGAGGAAGAGGATGATCAAAATGGCCATAACCGTAAGTATGAAAATTGTTGAATGATTCAACAGGCAGGAAAAGGGTGACCAATACAATCCATGCCGAGCTTGAGTGGTGTCAGAAGAAGCCCAATCTTGGCCCCCACAAGGGACCAGGGCCCCTGCCCACCTGCCCCCAGCAACCCTGGCCAGGGTTCCCTCACTGTTTCTCCACAAAGGGAACATGCCGCCGTCAACCCTTCAGGCCAGGGAGGCTGCAGAAGCCCGTGCATGCACACGTTCCCACTCTCTTGCTTTGTGGCTCAGAGGGAGCAGGCCAGGGACACGATCCCCCATCAACCGAAAGGCCTTGGCAACCACCAACATTTTGGGCTTGCCATGTTGGTGGTGGACCCACCTCTCTGTTGGGGGGGGGATTCCGCCCTTGAGGTGCCCTGATAAGGAGGCAGTGCCACTCAGGGGCACACAAGAGTTGTGCTGGGGAGGTTGGCAAAGTGCCTCCCTTGCAGCACCAGCCCACTGGCAGCCTGGGACTCCTTCAGCTATATAGCAGGCATCTCTGGGCCAAGCCTAGAATGCCATCCTGTTGCTACTAGTGGCCCCTTCCCTCTTCTGCCACAGCCCTCATCCCCCACCCCTGCCACACCGTGGGAGGCTGGGCATCTGGCAGGAGGGAGAGGCAAGCCGGTCTCTGGGAGGCATCCAAAGTGGCTTGGCTGGGCACAGCCTGAGCCTGCGGTGGGGCAAGGCCCACTTTGCCTTAAAAGACCAGCTGCCCCTGAGCTCCAAGTATTGCAGCTGGCGGGCCTTTTGGTGTTTGATTCCAGCTGTGCCCTACGTGGCTACCTTAATCTCCCACCACGTGCCACATTTCACAGCCTTCAGCACCAAGTCTGTCCCAGGGGTTGGTGGCTGAGGCCCAGAGAAGCAAGCCAAGCTCCCACACTTCCTTCACTTGCTTCTCTGCCACGCTGGTGAAAGCGGTCCACGAGGAAGGCCAATGGCAAGAAGCACCCTGCCTGAAGCTCCTCGGAGTGTGCCCTCTGCCATCCAGAGTGAGATGCAGTGGGAAGGTCAACCACTCTGGAAGAACTAATGAGAGGACTAAGTCTGGATGAAGATGAAGAGAAAAGCCCGGGTAAAGGAGAACCGATGGGGAGACGTTTGGCGGGAAATAGAAAAAATGTAAAAGAGCAGGAAGGGCAAGAGGGGGAGCAGTTGGAAGTGGTTAAGGAGGGAGCATGTTGTTGGCTGGTAGACAAAGGTGAAAAGAGTAAACGAGAAGAAGACTGGGTTGAGATCATGCAGGACGACGCGTGGACAGGGGAGTGGACGGACTTTAAAGTTCCTAGAGAATTTGCAGAGGAGTGGAAGGGACAGGCGTCTCATGAGCTGCCCCATTGGGGAGGAACAGAGGAAAGGGACCAAAGGAGGAAGTTCAGCGAGGGGCAGAGAAGCGCAAAAGTGTGAGAATAATAAGACATGTCCAGAAATCCCTGGGAGGCTCCGCGGGGGGTGAGCCCCTCCTGACCCCGTTTACGGCCAACCCCAGGCAAGAAAGTTTGGGAGCCTCAGGTGGGGTGGATCTTTTGCCCACCCCAGTGAGAATCAACCCTACTGTTACCGAAGAACTGAGTCTCCTACGTAAGTGGAGGCACAAAGTGTTTAGTTCAAGGTGTCTCTCAGTTGCTGTTTCGTGAGGAACTGCACGGAGCGGTGCCTCCAAAGCAAGAGGCCGAGTTGAGTTGGTTGAAGAATAAAGAACCGTCGTTGTGACCCAGCGGCCTTTTGGAGTCCTCTGTAGCGGGCAAGATGGTGGGAGATGACGGAGGGATGGTCCCCAGTCACACTGGCCCGCTGGAAACTGGGAAGGGGGAGCCACAGGGGCAGCAGCCCTGCCCCAGCCCGAGCCAGTTTGGCTTTTCTCCTGAAGTGCTCCTTTTGACAAGGACCAGCAGGAGAAGGCCGCCACGCCCCACCCCACCCTGAGCAGCCTGCCCCACAAGCTGGCCTCCCCCTCTTGGATGACTGGGAGACTTTGAGATGAGAAGCCAGGAAGAGGACAAAGGTGGCAAAGGCTCCTTAAGGATTAGCCGGTCCGGTCCTCCGGCCTCTGAGGGAGGGGTGGCTGCCTCCAGGAAAAGCTTTGGCCTCCTGCAAGCCCGGCTGGGCAAGAAGACCCCTCCAGCCTCTGTGGGGTTTTTTGCTGGGGCCACCTGGCCAGGTGCCCTGCTCGCCCCCTCCTCCCTGCTTCCAGCGGAGGCAGCACCGCTAGTGGCTCAGGCAGGGCCGAAGGGCCAGGGAGTGGGACGGGGGCTGCCTCCCCGCCCTGACCTTCCATTCCACCACCTGGGGCGTCTCCAGGTTCCTTCTTCCTCGTTCAGCTTGTGGGACCCTCTTTGGAAGCCACCGTGTTCTGGGGCGGAGCATTCAATCCCTGCGTGGGCTTCAGGGTGTTCCGTGGGACACTTTCCTTTCCCAGCCTGGACGGCCCCTCTGGCCCCTTTGGGAAGCCCCAGGCCTCCTGGCTCTTAAGGCACCACCGGAGGACCTTGGGTTGCTTTGGATACCACGCTGCTGCGGCTGCAGCGACCACCACCACCACTCCCCCGTCAGAAGTGGTGGTCAGAGGTTTGTGTGGCCGTGGCTCTCCTCCTGCCTCCCCTCTGCCCCCTCCCCAGCTGCCCCTCTCTGTGGGGCTCGATCCGCTGCTCCCTTTCCTTCCGCCTTGGCTCTTCCTCCCGGGCCCAGATGTTCTCGGCCACTTCCCTGTTCCCTCGGATCGGAGGAGTTCAGCAGATTTATACCATATTTTAAGACTGGCACACGCAGCATCTTTGAAGAATGATTTCCTTCTCCAGCTCAGAAGCTGCCAGGAGGACTTTGCCTCTTCGTGACCCTCGGGGGGGGGGGGCTCCTCCACCACCACGCACCCACACGTTGACCCTCAGGCCATTTTAGGGGGGCACCAAACGACTTTGCCAGCAGCAGCTGCCATGCCAGGCTGCAGTGAGGACCAGGATGCGGGGGGGGGAGCACTTTCCAGGCAAGGAACTCGGGTGCGGGAGGGGGGGGGGCTTGAATCCAACCTGGGCCCGACCAGTCTGAACATTGCTGGAGTTGTCCAAGGTACTGAATGGCCATTCTCCCCCCCCCCCCCCGCGCCCCAACTGGTAGAGCACCTTGAACAGGCCCTTTTAATTTTGGATTAAAATCCAGAGTGGATGCATTGAACCCTTCCCCACAAAACGCGCGCGCGCGCACACACGCGCACACACGCACGACAACGGAGTCACCAGGTTCTACCGGGGAAAACAATGTTTCAGAGCGAGCGACCCGGAGTCTTTGATGCCCCTCCCCCTCCCTCCCTCCCCCTTCCTCGGTGCAGCTGGACTCCGGGGTCAGGCGGGAACAAGCCGCCCCGGAGGAGCGCAGCCGGCCTGCCTTACCGGCCGGGGGCGGGGGCTTCCAGGTGGCGAACAGAGAACTCGCGGTTTCCTGCCAACCAGCAGAAGGTTAGGCAACCCCAACGGCTTCTGTGGGTGGGGGGGGGGGGGCTCGTGCATGTGTGTGTGTGTGTGTGTGTTTTAGTGCCTAGGACGTCTTGCCATCCCAAAGGCATGGCCGGCGTCTGTTTTTTTAAGCCCGTGGGGAGGCGCCCGCACTTTCAGCGGAAGCCCTCCTGCCCTCCAGCTCCTAAGAGAAGGGTCCTCCCTCCGTGGCCCTCCGCGCGCCCGCCTCTTTCCACGGGGGCGCCTGGGGGCCCCATCCTCAGCCGCGTTCCCAGGAGGGTCTGCCAGGGAAAGGCCGGCCGGCCTGTGGTCGCGGAGAGCGGCTGCTGGAAGGGCCCCGCGTGGAAGCGTCTGGGGCGGCAGGGTTGTCCGGGGAGGACGCCCAAAGGCCACGCCACCACCCCCCCCCCCATGCGGCAGGTCTGCTGCTTGGCTGGAAGGCCACCCTGTCCCCTCGGGTCCAAAGGGTTCCTTCCCCAGGAGGAGGACAGGCGGCTTCAACCCACGGAGACTCTGATCGAGAGCGGTGCCGTCCGTCCACCCGTGGCTGCACCGTGTGCCTCCGCCTGCCTCCGCGGCCGCTCTCGCGGTCCGCAGGGCTCTCCCCGCCACGGCCTCCTCCCGCCTCGGGGGGGGGGGTCCAAGCTGAACGGGGGGCGGCGGAGCCGGGGGGGGGGCTGCGGCCAGACCCGGCGCCGCTCCCCTGGAGACTAGGCGCCCCCTGCCGGCTGCTTCCACAAGGGCAGCCGGGCCCCCCCTTGTGGCTCCCCCGCCCCCGCGCATTTCATCTCCGCTTAGGGTCTGCGGGTGGGCCGGGGGAGAAGTGGGGCGCGGGGGGGGGGAGAGGGTCCGGCAAGGAGGGGGGTCCCCCACTTCCCCCTCACCAGAAAGAAGGGCAAAGGCAGACCCCGGTTTGCATAAACTGCCATGTGCTGATTTAGACGCCCAGATGCCTCGTGAGAAATGTTTTTTTTTTTTAATGGTCCAAGCAAAATGCGTCTCGCTCACACGGGGGGGGGGAGAGGAACAGTGCCCCCCCCCCAGCGTGCGCGCCTGCTGCCCGGGGCTCCCGTGCGCGGGCCTGGGGACGAGCAGCCCCTTCCGGAGCGCGGCTCCCCTTTGTCGCGGGCGGCGGCCCGGATTTCGCTTGCCAAGCAGACGCCGGCGGGCGGCGGGTCGGAGAACCCGCGGGAGAGCCCTTGGCGGCGGGGAGGGGGCTTCTTCGGGGGACGGCTTCCCTCCCTCGCCTTGGCGGGCCAGCGCGATCCCCTCCGGCACCGGTGGCGGAGCCCCTCACCCCCCCCCCCCCCCAGCGCCCGACCGCCGGAGCGCCCCGCCGAGCCGTGGCTTCCTCGGGGGTCGCCGTGCAGGTGGGGGGCGAGAGGTGACGGGCCGGGGTGGGCCGAGGAGCGAAGGAATCCCTGTGAGTGCAGAAAATCGGGAGGGGGAGGGGCAGAGGAAGGAAGGAGGGGGTCGGGGCTGCCTGGCACAGACTCTGCTGGAGTGCCCACCCACGCACCCACGCCGGGCAAGCAGGCTGTGGGCAGGAGAGGGCGCTGCTGGGCCCTTTGCAGGCCAAGGAGGGGGTGGGTGGTGGGCTCAATCTCTTCCGAAGGTCCTGGGTGCCAGCCAAGGCCCTCCTGCTGTCCAGCCCCCCCCACCACCACCTCAGGCCAGGCCCCTCTCCCTGGGAGCCAGCCAGGTTTGCCACCCAACGTGCCCAGGAAGATTGCAGGGACCATGCTCTGCCACCACGCCAGGAGTGGGGCCCCCTACAGCAGGAAGGAGTCCAGAAAGCAGAGGGCCAGATGGTAGCACAGGCGGTATTGCTCCTGTGGAAGAAAAAGGGAGATCCGTTCTCTCTCTCTCTCCCCTTTCCCCAAATCTCACAAAAAGCCTGCTTAGCCAACAGGCCAAGAGAGACAGAGAGGAGGAGCTTCTTTGTGGGAGACCAGCCTGCTTCTGGGACCTGCTCTAGTTGGGCCGGATCCTGCTGAGCTGGGCGAAGGCCCTGACCTCCAGGGCTCATGGCAAGCTCCTCTTTGCTGGCATGCCTTAAAGATCCTGGTGTTTATCCTGGGGAAACCAGGTGCCGGGGCAGGCCAGGCCTGGGAGCCACAGGCAGGGGGTTGATGGCAGCTAGGGCGGGAGCCGCCAGCACCCCCGCCCCACCCCTCTGGAGCCAGCAGCCCCAAAGCCCTGCGTTTCGGTCACGGGTCGCCCCCCCCCCCTTGGGCGTCAGGGCAGGAGAAAGGCAGGACACAAATCCAGTTAGTACATAACAAACAGCTACGGGGCAGCAGCAGAAAGAACCCTCAGCAAAAGTGGCCCAAACGGCTGCTCTCACCTGCCTGGCATGTTGGGAAACCTTTCGGAGACCAGGACTGGCCCGCTGACACCCTCCGAAGGCTCTGAAACCAGGTGAAGACGGAGGCCGGCCAGAGCAGCCATTTCCTCTCGGTGTGGAGCTGAGGAGCCTCCAGGCAGGGTCCGGTCACCCACCCCCCACGCTGGCCTGCTCCGGTGGATCCTGCTTGCTCCCAGCGCCCCCTGAAAGCTTTCCCTTGCCTCAGGCGAGGTCCCTCCAGGCAGGGGGGGGGGCAAGCAGGATCCTGCCCGGGCCCTTCTGATCTTACCCACCTCAGGTGAGGGAGAGGGCAGGTGAGGCGGCCCGGACACTCACCACGTCTTTCACAAAGTGTGTCTGCCTCCGCTTTAGCATCCGCACCACCTGGGAGACGTCCACCTCCCCCTCGGCTTGGATCTGCTCACGCAGGAGGCTGGCGGCACAGAAGAGGCCGCAGCGGCTGACGCCATCCCTGAGTGGGGGGACAGGGGGTTGGGGGGGTCGTCCAGTGGATCACGCTGGGCAGCTCTCCTGCTCTCCAGGGCATCGCACCGTTCCTCCCCCCCTTCCCCCCACCTGGCAGGCGGATGCCCCTTGGGCTGGATGTGGTCCCCAAGACCGACTCTGCCTCCCAGGACAACAGCCCGATGGCCACAGGCCCTCCGAGGGCTGAGTCGGATGGCAGGCGGCTCTTCTGCAGGACCCCAGGCTTGCCTTAAATGGGTCTCTGCTCATGTCAAACGTGGAGCTAGGGTTAGAGGCAGCCATTGTGAATGGCCAAGTCCATGACGCAGCACTGCTGTGCTTGACATGAGCAGGAGCAACGGTGCAGGGGGAGCAGCCCCCCAGGAAGGGCAGCCCATTGGTCCCCATGAAGTGGCCCAACCAGGAACCAGGAGGGGGGGCCCTCCAGCAGTCCCACCGTTCCTTCCTCTTGAGAGGGGAGGAGAGGAGAGGAGACCCTCCCTGCTCACCGGCAAGCGACCAGGACGTGACCCCCTGGGCTGGGCGGCTCCTCTTCCTCCAGGGCCCGCAAGAACCTCAGGAGGACGGCTGGGTGCGGTGGGAGGGGCTGCGCTGCGGGCCAGTCGTCCAGCTGCCAGAATCGGACCTCCGTGGGAGGTGCCTGCGGCTGACACAAGAAGGGAGGAATTACAACCAGGAGAGGGGGACCAGAGGGGGGGGGGGTCCCAGATTATCAGCTGGGGGAACTGCAGAAGGAAGAAGCTGACTAGCCTGAGAGGTCGGGGTGAGGGTGGTGATGTCCGGCAGGCGGTGGTGGTGGCTGGAGGCCCACCCATCCCTCCCCAAAGGCCACGCCGCTCCGTGGGTTACAGAAAGGATGAAAAGCAGGCAGCCACCAGCCACAAAAAATAGGAACAGGGCCCTAGGAAGGAACGTTACGTTTCCCCTTGAATTCCAGCTGTACGTGAAGTCACCGCCTGGCAGTAAAACCACAAGGATAATAAGTGCCGTCGAAGGAGAAGGAGGATCGTTTTCCCTCCTGGACGCCCCCCACGCCCACTCCCGGCCAGCGGCACTGGGCTCCCTCGGCCTGACTGTAGGGCCGGCTGAGTTGCCTGCCTCCCTCTCTTCTTCTTCTTCACACCCTGTGAATGGCCAGCCCAGCTCCAGTGGGGAGGGGAGGGGGCCCCGTCCTCGCTCTCCAGGCTGGGGGCAAAGGCCGCCCCTCAAGCTGGACCGCCTGCCTCGGGCAGCATTTCCCCGGGAACCCAAGTGCTCTGCCCTGCCCTTCCTTTGGGGTTTCACCTGCTGATTATTGGAGACCGTGAGTGTGCGCACGGTGAAGCCGTCCTGCACCTCCTCGGAGGAAAGCTCCACACAGAAGGCGCCATAGGTGATCATCCCAGATGTGGGCCAGAACTCAGGGTACACCTGGGAGGGAGGGAGGGAGGGAGGGCACAGGCACGTTAGCTGGCATCTTTGGGGGTCTTGAGCCTCCTCGGTCCAAACCAAAGGAGCTGCGGGTGGGGTGCCACTTCCTGTCCCCGTCTGTGGAACAGCCACCCGGAGGCCACCTGGTGCCCTTCCTCCAAGCTGACCTTTCCCTTGGACCCTTTGGGGCAGCACCCTGTTCCTCTGCCCCATTGCAAGCCCGCCCAAGCGAGTGGCTGACTCCCACCGCCCTCCTTCCCCTCCCTTGCCCCTGTTCAGCCCACCCAGCGCCAGCTTCTCTAGACCGTCACCCCCACCCTCCCTCGCCGCCAGGGCCGATCCTCTCCACGGCCAGGCGGGCTGAAGGGGTGCGGGGCCGTGGGGCCATCCACCTGGGGGTCCAGCTCTCGGAGGGGATTCAGCAGGACCAGGAGGCGGCAGCCGTAGTCCCAGACCAGAGCCCAGAAGTCCACGAGGGTTCCTGGCAGGGGCAGCTGCGTGGCGATGAAATGCTCCTCTCGGGTATACGCCTGCCATGCACAGAGGGGCTCAGAGACCCACCCCAAAGAAGCCCCACAGAGAGAGAGAGAGAGGACCCCCACGCGCTGCTTCCGGATGCCCCGAAAGGCCAATCCACTGCCAGCCCACCCTCCCAGCCTTGTTCCCTCCTCTCCTGCTGGGCAAAACAAATACTGTATAAGGGGAGGGGAAGCTGCCCTGGACTTTTGCTGGCTGAAGGGAAAGAAAGGGGAAGTCCAAGCCCGGTCTCAGGACAGCCATCTCCTGCCCCAGCAATTGGGGAAAGTGGCAAGGAATCCCGGGCTGGGCCTGTTGCTGCTTCCTGGCTGCTCCGGCTGTTTTCAAACCGGGTGTGAGAAGCCCTTAGTCCTCTTGCTTACAGGGTCCACCGGAGACCCACCTGGGCAGAAAGTGAGGAGGGAGGGAACAGATCTCCACTGGGGTGTTTCTGTCTGTCTGTGTGGCTGGGGGGGGGGGGGGAGAGGGGCAGGGGAGTTTCCCAAGGCAGGTGTTCCCAGAGCCTCACATCCACAAAGGTGGCATTGATGTAGCCTGGCGTGCCGTCAGGTTTCAGGGAGGACATCAGGATGGGTCGGCTGAAATCCGCTGCAGGAGGAAGGCAAGGAGAAGGCAGTCAGAAGAGAGAAGCAGAAGCGGGCAAGGGCCTGGGGGCAGCTCACGGATCTGGGCCGATGATTGAGGAGGTGCATCGGGGGGGGGGGGCAAATGCCAAGGTCTGGAAACTGGGTGCCCAACAAGTTCTGTGCACAGGTGTCTTGGGACTGGGCTCCCATGGACAGACTGGCCGGGGGGGGGGGGGGGCATTCACCAGCAGGGAGCAAAATGCCTTCCTTCCTGCCTTCTTTCTTTCTCCCTGTCTATCTTTAATCCTTCCTTCCTTCCTCCCCATCGGGTGACTCAGAAGGGACCAGGAGGCAGACATGGACTCCTCACAGAAAAAGTGGGGGGGGGGGGGGCAATAGGGCAGGCAGTTCCCTGCATGGAGGAAAGGGTGCAGAGGGCCTCAGGCACAGGAGACTCATCTTCGGGTGCGCCAGCAAGTCCTGTTGCTAGCTGAGAGGAGAAACGGGCCAGATTGGAAAGCGACTTCACGCCCCTCAGATTTGTTGCCGCCTCACCCGGAGACCCAGGGAAACATAACATTCCCTGAGCCTCCAGCTACAGCCAGTGCCCAAGGCCTGGCAACCCTGGCAGGAACCCCCCCCCAAGGGACCCCCCCCCCCCCCCAGGCTTCTGCGCTGTGGGCACCCTTGTCGAAGGGTCCCAGGGAGATGCCTCATGGCAGGGAGGGGGACAACAGCCCAGCCTTTCAAAGACCCAGCCTGAAGGGAGCAAGGGCATAAAGGGTGGGGAGCTCATAGAGCTGGGCGGAGGGGGGGGGGGGAAGAGATGCTGCTAGCAGGTCTTGCAGAGGGGAGGGGAGGAGGTTCTTTCATGGGGGCCACTGTCCAAGCTCCTCCTTGAGCCCCCTTCCCCCCACCCCACCCACCCACCCGCTCCACAGATGCACCTGGCAGTATTTCTGGGTTCCGGTTCTTGAGACGGTTGCAAGGTTTCTCTGCTTCCCTGCGTGGAGTGAGGTGGAAGAACTCAGAGAGACGATCGAGGGCCTGGAAAGAGGAGGAGACGTGGAGCTGCCTTGGCTCCTCTTTGAGGAGAAAGGTGGGGTTCAAAATATTATAAACCAATAAATAAGTTGCAGCTCTCAGACGATGGGCCTGTTTCTCCCTTTGCCTGCCCCCCTGAAGGGCCCCCCAATGCCAGCTGTGTCACTTTAAAGCAGAAGAGCCCATGCAAGGTGGCGGGGAGAGTTCTTCTGATGCTTTGGTCTGGCTTTCGACGGGCACAGGCATGCCCCCCACCCCCACCCTGGAGTATTCCACCACCCAAGTCCAGCTGAAGGGAAAAGGGGCTCAGCTGCCCATGCAAGGGGCTGAACCCCCTGGGGGAGCGGGGCCAATTTCTTCACGGCAATCCTGCACCCAAGGGACTGTGGTCTATTTCCCTGCCACAGAATTATTTCCTTGCTTACTTGGTAAGGATCTATCCCCCTGCATGTAATGAACATGCCTACGCAACCACAGTGAACCCCTTCTGAAGACTGGAGCGTCCTCTTAGAGGAAGGAACCAAGGGGCCCTTCTCCAGGGCTCGGGCTCCTCCACCCCAGCCCCAGCCCCAGCCCCCCCCCCCCCCCAAGGCCAAGGGCAGAATCCTCTTCCTCTGCCCCATGCATACTATTATGGGCTGAGTGAACACCATGATGCCCAGTGTGCTTTTAGGGGATCAAGCAACAGACTCGAACTCAGAGGGTCTGGGCTCAAATCCTCACACACTGGACCGGCCTCCACCTGGCACGAGTTTGGCCAGCCAGCCAAAGGTTATGCTCTGCCAGGGAGAAGCAGGCTCCTGCCCATTTACGATGGCTTCTCTGGAGCCGAGCCCGCTTCCCCAGGGGCCTGAAGGGTGGTTCTGAGCTACAGGAATGGGCAGAAAAGGTTTTGGGTGGGTTGCGAGCAATCAGGTTAGAGGGAGCTGAGAGGCTGAAAGCAGAGCCAGTCCCCGTATCAAAAATGGCCCTAAGCAAAACGCACGTTATCCTGGCACTAGTGAAGCCCATGAACACAGGTGGAGGGATTCAGAGACGCGGTCTCCCTTTCCATCCTGACTTTCACGTTTCCCTGCTGAGACCTGGCCATTCCGGGAGGCTGAAGCGGTCCCTTGGGGCGTCCAGGGGCTTCTGCGGCTCGGCATCAGCCCATCAACCTGCTTGCACTCAAAGGCAGGGAAGTGCCTTCAGCCTGGGAGCCAAAGGCCACTTTGGAAAGGGCCTTGGGGAGCTGCGTTTGGAGCTAAGATCACAGGCACGGTCCTTACTAATGTGGACACCTCCCCATGAAACATTCAAAGCGCAGCCCAGCTTTGTGCATGCCTACTCAGGAGTAAGATGGTTGGACAGTGTCATTGAAGCTACCAACATGAATGTGACCCAACTCCGGGAGGCAGTGGAAGACAGGAGGGCCTGGCGTGCTCTGGTCCATGGGGTCACGAAGAGTCGGACACGACTTAACGACTAAACAACAACAACTCAGGAGTAAAGGTACACAGATGGGCCCTACAGAGAATACAGTTGCTGGCAAAAGGTAGCATCTAAAGTAAAGTGTGGTGGTTATATACCGCCCCAGAGGGCTTAAAGCATTCTCTGGGTGGTTTACAATGCAATTATGCAAGGAATATTTTGCCCTCCTCCCCAATCCCTGCAAGCTGGGTACTCAGTTTACAGACCCCAGAAAGATGGAAGGCTGAGTCAACCTTGGGCCGGCTACCTGAGCCTTTTTGGATCAAATTCGGGTCATGAGCAGAGGCTTGACTGCAGTACTGCAGTTTAACCACTGCACCAAAAGGCTCACCTTAGCACAGGAGTCCCCAACCCCCAGGCCGTGGCCCAGTGCCGGTCCGTGGCCTGGGCAGGACTGGGCCGCGGAGGCAGATCTCCCGACCCCCTGCACAAACTCCCCCCACGCACGCCCACATGCATGCACAACCCACCCACCCGCACACACGGGTGCCCCGCTCACCCGTGCATGCGCGTGAGCATGCCACATCCATCCGCGCATGCGTGCGCCACGCCCACCTGCGCGAGAGAGAGCGTCACGCCCATCCACACATGTGCGAGCAAGCGCGACGCCCACCCGTGAGCGCACCACACCCACCTGCGAGGGGGGGGTGCCCCGGTTCCCACACACATGGACCCCGCCCCCCAACCGGTCCGCGGTTCAGAAAAGGTTGGGGACCACTGCCTTAGCAGACAGCAGCAGCTCAAAAAATGCTTATCATTCTGGGTTTGGGGCTCCTTTGCTTAGCTACGGCGTCCAAACAGCAGCCCCATGTAGAGTGCATTACTGCAGTCCATCTGAGAATAGCCAAGGTGTCTGTCACTGCAGACGCTACGCATTCCCCAGGTGGGGTCCCAGCTGCTAAACCAGCCTCTGCTGGTGGAAATCCCTCCTGGGGGCCCCTCAAGGCCACCTGTGCTTTCACAGGTGCCACGGTGTCCCCTTGCCCGACCCTCCAGGGGAAGTGAGATCTCATCCAGGGCGGGATCTAGCCCTCCAACCACCCTGGCAGGCTCTCCTTGGGATTCAGCCGGGGCTGTGCGATCAACATCAGGGCCCCGTTCTTTTCCTGGACGAGGAGTGTCGTTCGCCTCTTTCTCCCGACTCCCACCGCTGGCCTCTCCGGGCAGCGCTTTGGCACCTGACTCTGACTCTGATGAAGGGGCCTCCAGGACAGGAGCGGCGCTGCCATGGCACTCGCTGGATCTCCCTTTTAAGGGTCTCTAGACGCTGCTGCTCCTGTTGCTGCTCCTGTTGCTGCCACGGCCAGTCGTGGCAGAGACGGAAGAGGCTTCCCCTCCAGAAGCCGCGACGGAAGCAGGAAGGCGGGAATACCTGCCGGGCCTCCTTTTGCACGGAGGTGGTGGCAGAGCAAACGCTGGGATCCCAATGGATACTCCCCGCTTCTGCAGGGACAGGCCTGCGGGGCTGCCCAGGCCCTTGAGATCCAGAGACGTGACCCCTCCTGAAGATGATCCCAGGCCTCATTCCTTGCTCACTGGCCTGACCTGCCCCTCCTGGCTGGCTGCCCTCCCTCCCTCTTTCCCTCCCCTCCCTCCTCCGCCCCCCGCTTGCTTCTGCTCACTCTGGCCCTTCCCTACCTGGAACTCTTGTGTGCATCCATCGCTCTGCATCCGGCCTCTCACCGCTTCCAGGAGGCCAGCAGGACCAGCTGTGTCGTCCACGGGGACCCCCGTGTTGCCACAGAGCAGCCCCTCCAGTAACGCCTCGTACAGGAAGGCATACTGTCCCTGCATCCACGGGGAAGTGGGGGGCGCACGGGGGGGGGGAAGCAGCAGGAAGGGAGGAAGAAGAGGCACATTCAGGGCAGATCCCAGCGCCAAGGTGCAGCCTGACACCAGGGAACACACCGCGAGGCTTTGCCGCTGCCTTTTTAGAGGACGCGGCACAGATTTAGGGGGCTCCCCATGCACTTGGCGCCACAGCATTCCTGGCCACAGCGACACGTGGCCTGGGGCTCAATCCACACAGGGCACGGCAGGCTCTCTGACTGGCCGCGGGCAACCCTTTGGAAAGAGCTTCATCGAGCGGCCACAGCAGGCCAAGGAGAGCTTGGGCTCCCTGGCAGAGGCTGCGGACGGAGCCCCCTGAGACCCCTCTCAGGTGGCGCAACGCTTGGAGGGAAGGCAGGAAAGCCCCCCCCCCTTGGCCTCCACCGGCCTTCCTCCTGGCTGAGCAGGGCCCCCCGCAAGGGGCAAGGGTCCGGGTCTTCTCCTTCCTCTGAACCCAAGCCTGCGCACGAGGGAGAGCGGCTGCTCGCTTGCCTGGGTCTGCACCATGCCGGTCCGTTGCTGCCTCAGCCTCTGCACACAGTGGAAGACGTCCACGTGGCCTTCGGCACGGGCCATCTTCAAGAGGTAGTCCAGGGCGATGAAGGACCCTGTGCGGCCAATCCCTGCACTGAGGAAAGAGGGGCGGAAGGGAGTGGAGATTTCCCCCGGGGGGGGGGGTGGCGGCTGTCCCCCCCCTCCCCGCCCTGACCTTCGGGGTCCTCACCTGCAGTGCACCAGCACCGGCCCTGCTCCGGGGGGGGAGGCCTCCGCAGCCCGCCTGTTCACCACTTCCAGCCACTTCAGGAGCCTGGCCGGGTCCCGGGGGAGCCCATGGTCTGGCCAGGAGAGGACGTGCATCTGCTTCACCCGCCTGGGGAGAGCTGCTCCTGCCTGGGGAGGGAGACGGACCAGGGGCAGGGGGGATCGGGGGGGGGGGACACAAGCCGGGGACGGTCCCTCTGAGGCCACAGTTACAGCTGACCAGCAGCAACCAAGGCTTCCTCGTTTTTCTGAGGGGATCGGGCATCGCCACACGGTGGACAGGGTACCACCGGGGGGGGGGGGGCATGCAAGAGGAAACACCCTCTCTGAGTTATAGCTCCCTTTCAACTCAATTATGCTGTGAGTACAAAACGTGCGCGCCCCCCTCCTCACCACCCGCTTTTTGTCCCCTCCTCACCACTTTCTAAATTTTTGCAGGCAAGGATCTAGAAGGGTTTAAAAGGATGATGGGGAGCGAGAGAGCGAGAGAAGAGCCTCAAAGCCGGACAGCCCCACAGGAAAGCTCACAAGCGGGACTCAACACGCCGCTCCCTCCCCATGTCCGCTCATGCTCCCCTACCATTGGTGTCTGAGGCACACTGTCTCTGAGCCTGGATGTGACCCACAGCCATCAGGCTTTGTCGCCTCTGCTTGCTGGAGCCTCCAGAAAAACCAGCCGGGGAGGGAAGGGGGATTTGGCCAAGTTGAGCTGCAGCCCCCCCACCCCCAGATGCCACCTCTCATTTCCGCCATGCCTCTTGACACCGCCAGGTGCCTTGCTCACTCCCACCTCAAGTGGGGCACATGCAACCAAGGTCCCAACAGCGCCCTAGCCCAGCCCTGCTGGAGGGATCCCTCGGGGTCTGGCAGTTCCTGCAGCAACCCGGGGTGCTCGACTGGATCCCAAACTGGGAGGGTTTATTTTCAGGAGATTCCCAAAAGGAGCCATTCTGCCACCCTCCCTCCACCCCACTGCCCAGGCTTTTCCTCCTTCCTACCTTTCTGAGGCTGAAGGTACGGGTCACAAGGCCCGGAGCGGTCCTGGTGCCACTCAATACCACGGTGATGTCTCCGGACTGCTGCTCCCTGGAGTCCCAGTACTGCTCACACTTGGGCTGGGGAGGAGGAGGAGGAGGAGGAAGACACAGAGCAGCCAGAGGGTCCGTCCCCCGCTCAGTGGCCAGGGCATCACCAGACCACAAGTGGGGTGGGAAAGCAGCCCCACGGAGCAGAGGCCAGAGCTGCCCCACCGTCCCTCTTTGCCATGGGACAGAAACGCTCCCCCTCTTAGCAGCTGCAGAAACAGGGGGTGGGTGGATGGGAACAAGTGCCCAAGTGCGCCACAGGGAAGAAGTGGCGCCCGTGTTTCCCCCCCCCCCCAATCACCTTGTTGTGCTCCACCAGATCTGTCAGCATCATGATGACAGGAGTCTTCTCCTGCCAGACCATCCGCCAGAAATCCACCACCGTGTTGGGAAGAGGGCCTGGCTCGGAAGGAGAGGGGGGTGTCTCTGGGGGCCCTGCAAGGCGCGAGCGCCTCAGGGAAGGGGGCCGGCCCAAGACACACACACACACACACACCAGCTTCAAGAGGACTCTTTGCTGGAGGTGGAAGCCCTGCACTTTGGGGAGGGGCGGAAACATCCTTGGGACCCCCTCCCCACCCCACCCCAGGAAGTTCAGCATCTGTGAACCAGGTTGCTCGGTTCCTCGGCTGCCGAAGGAGCCGCCACTCACAGAGAGCCCCCACCCCAGGGCTGGGGGCTTTTGCACCTCCCCTGGCAGGTCCCTCTATCCTGAATCGTTTCCCCCATGCCATGAGCTCCTTCCTGGAAGTCACCCTTTCTCTGCTTGTACCGACTGGCTTCTGGTGCAGAGAACTGGGATCCAAGCCAGAATACCTGAAGGAGAGGCTGGCAACCTGATACCCTGGTGACCAGATCGCTTTCAAGAAGGGTGGCACTCAGAGGAGCTTCTGCTTTGGCACCCGTGGTTGAGGGAGCACTGGATCCAAACATCCCCCCCCCCGCCCCCCAAGGGAAAGATGCCTACCCTGAGCAGCAATGAAGAACCTGGGGCTCTTGTAGCTCTGCGGAGAGAGAACCAAGAACATCTGTCAGCCACGCTGGGGCACAAGAACTGAACGAGTGCAGGGATCTCCGAGTGGGAGGTCCCGACTAAGGAGCCAAGAGAGCAGCTCAGGAGAAGCCGCGTCAATAGTCTTACGACAGGAACTCTAATGGGCACGGAAAAGTCAGGAGGGGTGCCAAACAAAGCTACGAGAAGACCAGCCCCTTTTCGGGGGGGGGGCAGAAAGACTAAGGCTGAAGAAGGAAGCAAATTCACTCCCAGAGTGTCTGTTCACAGCACAGGACTGGAAAACGAGAGGCAGAGATCCCTCACGAACCCTTGCGGTGCCCATCTGCAAGCGGGTCCCTGGGCTTTCAGGGGGCAACCCAAGGTGGAGGGCTGCCCTGCGTGGAGTATCCGCGCCCTGGCTGGCCCCAGGCATGGAGGGGCTTGCGTGTGGGGCAGTGAAAAGGGGAGAGGCCCAGCCAGGTATTCCTCCCGCCCGCCCCTCCCCTGGAGTCTCCCTCAACTCACGTCAATGTAGCTTGCGTTGATGTAATCGCCAGCCACAGAGCCACTGGGCTGGAGCACCACCCGGGACTGATCATCTGCAACCAAACAGTTGGAGGAGCGGATGGGGCCACATGGGTCGCAACAGCCCCCCTCTGACCAAATCCCCTGGCCAAGGCTTTGCGGGGGGGGGGGAGCTGCTGTGGCAGCTATTTTTCTACCCCTTCCCCCTTCACAAGCTTAGGACCGGCTCCCTCGTCCAGTGCAGAGAGCCCTGCCCAGGCTGTTGAAGGAGGAGGTTTGCTTGCTTGCTTGCTGGTTTGTTACTTATATGCCACTTTTCTCCCCATAAGGGCCCAACAGGCTTGTTCCCTCTTTCTCCTGGAATGACCCGGCAGGTGCACAAGCCCAGCGTGGCTACCAATGGAGGGAAGCCTCGTGGGGCAGCAAGGGATCACAGAGGTGCTTCTGGCCTCTCCAAACACACTCGCAGATGGCTTCCTTTGCCACCGTCTGGAGCAGAGCCTGGAGCATTTCCTTTGGGGACTACGGCTCCCAGAATCCCACAAGTAGCTTTGTCAAGCTCTGGACTAAAGCCGGAAGGGTTGCCCATTTGATGGGGAGGAGAGCTGGCCTTCCCGGCACATCCCTCGTGGCTTAGGCCTTGCCATTTTGAGCAGGGGAAACCAAGACAAGGACTCTGAATCGGGATCGCGTGGCGGATCCCTGGGATCTCGAGTGGGGCACGCCTGAGGGCTGACGTGGCACAGCAACCCATTCCAGGAGGCAAACGAGACGGTCACCTTGCAGAATCCTGAGACAAGGAAGGCAACTCTCCCCGCCCCAGCCTCCCGGTCCCCGGTCACATCCGTCACAAGGCAGGCCTGGCTTGGATGGCCAGCTTTCCCCCACCCCCACCACCACCCCTGACTTAGGTCCTAGGCTGGGCAGGCAGCTTCGTGCACAGGGCATAGCTTGGAAAAGCCACCCCTTGGACTACAAGCCCCAGAATCCCCCAGCCAGCATGGCCTTTCCCAGGCTCTTCTCTTCCTAGTGTCTCCATCCATCCCAACACAGCTGGCTAGGGCTTGATCCCGAGGCCAGGCAGGCTCTGTCCCCTGCAGCGACCTCTCCGTTCTCTCTGCTGGGAACCCTTCTGCTCCCACGCCACAGGGCTACCTGAGGGACAGGGGTGAGGGATTCCCCCCTCCCACTATGTTGGGGAGGGAGACCGGGGGGTGGGGGGGCTTCCCTCCTTGCCCCCCTTCCCAGTGGAAAGCCGTCCTTCCGAGGAGACTTTGCTCTCCCCACCGCACCCCACCCTCGCCCGCGCTCTCCCTTCCTCTGCTTTCGGGCCAGGCCAGGCCCTTCTCTCTACTCACAGGGAAGGATGCTTTTGTAGCGGTTCTTGCCGGCGTTCTGGGGCTCCTTCCCAGCCAGGCAGGGATGCAGCAAACCCACGGCGAGCTTCTGGAGGGGAAGAGAAGGCGGTCAGCCAGCGCCCTGAGCCGGGTGGCCAGGGAGCGGGCTGTGGGGACAACAGGAGGACGGAGCCCCGTCAGGCCACTCCAGTTGGCCGGCCGGCCGGCCAGCAGCTGAGCCTCAAGGACACAAGGCGTGGTAGCCCAAACCTGGTATTCAGCATCCCGTCCGGCCGCAGCCCTCTGAGCACCACCCTCGTCTTCCTCGTCGCTGGCGGCGGCGGCGGCCTCCACCTCTGCCCGCTTGTGCCTCTTCAGCACCTCCAGGAGCTCAGCCACCGGAATCCGGGTGTGCAGCTTACTGGCACCTGTAGGTCGGGGGGGGGGGGAGCCAGTCATCTGCCCCGCACGCCACCCCACCTAGAGACGAGGCACCCCAAGCTGAACCTTTTGTCCACCTGACGGCTGTGCTTGCCTTCCATCAGAAAGCACTGGTGCTTATGCACTGGGGAAGAACCAATCGGCCAGCCCTTCCCACCCCCACCCCCCCCACACACACCATCCCTTCCCAAGGAAGTGCATATTTCTTTTACAGGAAGTCTATAACAACGGATGCTAAGGGTCTTGTCCTGGAGACCCCCTTAAACCGAGGCCAGCTGCATCTATCGCTGGAGAACCCTGTCTGGCCCTGGGAACACCTGCCTTCATTGGATCCCGTCGGGGCTGCTGTAACGCGCTGTACAAGGGGGGGATGCCTTTGGAAAGTGTTGGGAGTCTCCAGCAGGTCCGAAAGGCAGCAACCTGGCTGCTGCCTGGAGGCAAGGAGGGTGAGAACCACCATCTCTGGCGACAGCAGCCTTGTTGGCTACCGGTCCCTCTCTGGACACAACTCAAACTCCCGGTTCTGACCTACGAAGCCCTAGACGGCTCAAGCCAAGCCTATCTGCAACTTATTGTGGGTTTCTTTAGCTGCATCTAGTTTATCAAATGTCTTTTGTATGTTACCTTGGATGCTGCAAGGAGAAAGATGGCTTATACATTCAATAATTAAAATGACGGCTAAATAAGTCAGTTTTCTTGGTTGAGTGTTTATGCATCACACAAAGTGGGCCAAGCTAGTGAGCTCTGAGGCCGCAAGATAAGAGTTCATTTCTCAGGTGCCACCCAAGAAGGGTTTCTGCTGAGCTTCAGAAGCCCAGCCCTGGCATCATCTTTTAGTTTCTGCAAACCAAAAACCTAAACTGAGTCAGGATTCAACCCCAAAACAAGTGAGTTCGGCTCTAGGGTTTGTCCTCCTCCTAGGGCTCTCAGTCTTTGAAATGTGTACTAACATTACAGAAGGCAGTGCCTCTGAGCATGCACAGGAAGGGCATTTCTCTTCCCCACATTAGAGGTGTGCCACCATTCACCAGCCACCCCACCCTGACCTCTGGGATCAGGAGGGAGGAGGACAACCTGGAAGGGAACCTCAGTGCTAGGGTAGCTCTTCCCTGATCAACAGGTGGATTCCTGAAGGTCCTATAAAACCAAGACCAGGGTTTTTTTTTTTTTTTTTTTTTTGCATTTGTGGAGACTCTGTCAGGACTACATTTTGTGGCAGAGTGATGGGGAGACAGTTTACCCAGCACTCCCCAAACCCAGACCCACCTCCACGGTGACGCTGCAAGGGCACAGCCCTGTCCATGCTGGGCTCCTCGGTTTTCTTCCTTTTCCTCCTGAAGAAGAAGAAGAGGAGGAGGAGGAGGAGGAGGAGGAGGAAGAAGAAAAAGTTGAGGAGAAGGAGGAAGAAGAAGAGGAGGAGGAGCAGCAGAGCACACTCAGGGGTCAGTGGAAGCCACTGTCATAGAAATCATAAAAAAGTGGAAGGGGCCTCTAAGGCCATCAAGTCCAACCCCCTGCTCAAGGAAGGAATTCCATCAAAGCAGATCTGCCAGGTGGTTGACTAAGTTTTTCTTGAATGCCTCCAGCATTGGAGCACTCACCACCTCTCGAGGTCATGGGTGGATGTTTTCCCCGATATTCAACCGAAATCCGGCTTCCTTAAACTTGAGCCCATTGTTGTGTGTCCTGCACTCTGGGATGATCGAGAACAGATCCTGCCCCTCCTCTGTATGACAGCCTTTCAAATATTTGAAAAGTGCTATCGTATCACCCCTCAGCCTTCTTTACCAATAAGGGTAAAAGAAGGCTAAATATGCCCAATTCTTTCAGCCTTTCCTCATAAGGCTTGGTTTTCACCCCCCTGATCATCCTCGTCACTCTCCTCTGAACTTGTACCAATTTGTCAGCAACCTTCTTGAAGTGTGGTGTCCAGAACTGGACACTATACTCAAGGTGAGGCCTAAGCAGCGCTGAATAGAGGGGGACTAGCACCTTGCGGGATTTGGAAACTATCCTTCTATTAATGCAGCCTAAAATAGCATTGGTCTTTTTTGTAGCCACATCACACTGTTGGCTCATATTTAGCTTGTGATCTATGACAATTCCAAGATCCTTCTCGCTCGTAGTTTTGCTGAGCCAGGTATCCTCCATCTTGGAACTGTGCAATTGGTTTCTTTTTCCGAGGTGCAGGACTTTGCACTTTTCCCTGTTGAATTTCATTCTGTTGCTTTCGGCCGAGTGCTCCATCCTATCAAGGTCATTTTGAATTTTGTTTCTGTCTTCTAGCCTATTAGCTGTTCCACCCAATTTGGTATTATCTGCAAATCTGATTAGCATTCCCTGTATCCCTGATCCATGTCATTAATAAAATTGTTACAAATAACACTGGGCCCAGGACTGAGCCTTGGGGAACCCCACTTGTGACCTCCTCCCAGTTAGAGAAGGACCCATTCATCATCACCCTCTGAGTACGATTCTGTAGCCATTGGGGATCCACCTGACAGCTCAGCAGCAGAGGAAGCTGCCTGTGGACACTGCCGGAACCGGGGGGCTGGACTAGATGACCCACAGCTCCCTGAGTGCCCACTGGAAGCCCAGCACCCGTCCCAGCACCCACAGTGGAGGGCATTTCATCTACAGCACTGACCTGGCCACCAGGAGCCACAGCAGCAGCAGCATGAGAAGAAGCAGTGCCAAGAGCAGCAGACCAGCTGTCCCCACCAGCGGCACCAGCGCCATCCCGTGCCCTTCAGCATCCATGTGGGTTTCACCTGCCATGAGAAGGACCAGTGAGGAAACCACTGACCCACAGACCGCATCTTAGTCCCAGCATCTCAGCTTAGGGATTTCACTCTGGCAGAACGTTGTGGTTGAGGTGGAGCCCGAAACCTCCAAGTGCCCCTTGCTGGTGGAAAGGAGAGGAAAGGAGAGCTTGGTTGCTCCAACAGAGCCACAGTTTCCAAGCCACCGAGAGGAGCAGCCGGGTTAGCCCGTCTAAGCCTTAAAGATGATCCGCCTCTGAATCCCTCAATTAGCAAGTCCCTGCCAGGGCAACAGCTGGACGTGGCCTAGAGCGTGGCAGCCCTTCTCCCTGCCTCACTCTGATTTTCACCTGCGTCCTCACCTGGTCATGGGCCATGTCTTTGCCCTCCAGTGTCTGAGGAAGTGGACTTTGATCCGTGACATCTCACACTGAAATGAATCTGTTTGCCTTTAAAGCACTACTAGCTTTCCTTGTCTCTCTCACACACAAACCCCGTTTTCTTTGGCCAGCAAGCCAATAGATGAAGTCACAAAGTGTCACTAACACAGGAATGGGCGACACGGAGGGCCGCAGCTCTGCATTGAGCCGTCTGCACGGGTGGTTTGGTGGTCACAGAAATGCAAAAGAGTTGTTTCTTGCATATAATGGAAATTTAATATGGAGGGAACTGAAAATGTCAGAATATACTAATAGATTGGAGGGCTTCCTTTTAAAAGAAAAAAATTGTAGAAGAAATAAACAGAACAACTAATCCCTTTCTGACGAATATGGTAAAGTGCTGGAATGATGATAGCTATCTATTGAGTCCACCTATTTCACCTTTGCAACAAGTAGTGGAGGTCCAGAGTTTCCCCAAAACTCTTAAAATTAAACTTAAAGAAGTATTTATTTATTTTATTTTATTTTATTTTATTTATTTTATTTATACCCTGCCCATCTAGACCGAAGTCTACTCTGGGTGGCTAACAACACATTATAAAACAATAACAGTATAAAATAGAACAACAACATGATATGATTCAAGATGGCAAAATTAAATTAAGTAATGACAGGAGGGAAGGCCTGCCTAAAGAGTCTTAAGTTTGCTCTTAAAAACGCCCAGCAAGGGAGTCAGACAAATTTCTGGGGGTAAACTGTTCCAGAGGCGAGGTGCCACTGCCGAGAAGGCCCGCTTTCTTGTTCTTTCTCTCCAGGCCTCCCTCGGCGTTAGGCCCCTCAGCTGCCCGGCCTGGCTAGAACGAGTGATTCGGGTAGATATAGGTGGGAGGAGGCATTCCACTAGATATTGAGGTCCTAAACTGTTTAGGGCTTTATATGTCATCATTAGTACTTTGAAATCAATGTGGAAATGAATGGGCAGCCAGAGTAGGGGAGATATGTTGATGTTTTCTCACTCCAGCAAGAAGTCTGGCCGCCGCGTTCTACACCATTTGGAGTTTCCACATCAGTCTCAAAGGTAGCCCCATGTAGAGCGCATTACAGTAGTCTAATCTCGAGACTATGAGCGCATGGACCAGAGTGGTGAGCGCCCCACCATCAAGATAGGGATGCAGCTGGGCAATCTACCAAAGATGGAAGTAGGTGGTGCGGACCACTGACGCTACCTGGGCTTCCATGGTAAGCGCCGGATCCAGGTGAACCCCCAAGATGCGAACCTCACTCTTCATTGTGAGAGTCACTCCCCCAAAAGTGAGGGAGTTGAAAGAGATCGAGTCTCATCGGGCAGGGCAGAGCGCTGGATGTCTCTGCTCAATCTACTGTATTCAAAAAAGGAGAAAGATCCCGGCGGATGGCCTCCACTTTAGATTTTAAAAATGCTGCAAATTGGTCAGGTGAAATATTAGTGGGAGGCCTGAGACCAATTCCGGATAGATTGCAAACTATATGGAAAAGTTCCGCCTGCTGATTTGAAGCTTCGCTTATCCGGACAACGAAGTAAGCTCAACTGGCAGCCCTCACCCTGGTAAAGTATTAATAGAGAAAGAGATTAGAAAATTGGCAAAATTCGAGGAGATTATCGAACAAAGACAAGATCAAGAAGAAGGAAACAAAAGAAAGGGAACAGTTCGCGTAATTTATAAGATTTTTAGTACATTCTGGATTCGAACAAGCTAAATAAAACAGCAACCATTTGAACTCTCTCTCATGTCAAGGTTATTTGGCGTTCAAACTTTGACTCGCTATTCTGGAGACTAGCTCCTGGTTTCAACAGGACGCCCGGCAGGGCCTCCTCCATCTCTCCGACCCTCTGATTTAAAAGGAGTTTCTTGCCTCCACGATTCAGTAACAGAGTTGCAAAAGACGCAGGAAGGGTCTGCCAAAGCAGAGGCTGCAGGCTGATGCAGAGGCTGCCACCCCTCCTGTTTTGCCAGCCTGGGACACAAGATGCCACTACAGTGGGGGAGCCATCGGATGGTACCTGCGAAAGCCAGCCAGCCACAGGATTCAGCCAGAGGAGGGAGGGCTGGGAGGAAGGAGCGACCGGGGACTACTTACCAAGCAAGAAGTCATAGTGGAGGCAGCTGCATTTCTCCTCCTGTGGGGAAATCAGAGCAGCAGGCGGTGAGTTCTCTCTCCTGGCTGCTCCCGTGGCTGCGCAGGTCCTCCCTCTTGCCCAGAGCACCTCTGGCTCTCTCGGGGCTCTGCCAGAGCAGCGCTCAGCACTGAGGCGCCCTGCCCTGAGCCTGGACTGGGGAGGAGAGGCAGAGGGAGAGAAGGGCAACCCTCACCCTATCGGGCGGGCGTGCAACCGAAGGAGAAGCAGCCGGGCCGGTTCCTCTCCAGAGTGACCGTGGAGAGAGAAAGGGAAACCCGAGTCCGGAGAGCTCCCCTCCATCTTGGATCCTGAGGCCCTCAGCTCCCCTCTCTGTCCGTGCCCTCTGCAACTACAAAGCCAATGATGCTGGAGAGGCCGGCGAGGGTGGGGCAGGGGGCACAGGAACTGGCCTCTGCCCACCCCCCTGCTTGGAGAGGGAGAGCTGGGGCTTCCTTGACGCCCTTCCCAAGGTGGCCTCGGGACCTGGCCTCCATCTCCCGCTCAGCTCGTGGGGCACCAGAGGCAGCAGCCCGGGGGGGGGGGGGACTCTGCACCTGCCGAGAGGGCGTGAGATGCAGCAGGGACAGCCCCCTGGACTGAGGGAGGCAGAGTGGTGCGGGTCTGCCGTCTTATCCAACGGGCCCGTCAGCCTTAGCCACAGCTTGGGGAATGGCTTTTGGAAAGTCATTAGTTCCTAATGTCGTTACTTCCCAGACCCCTGAAAGAAGTTCATTGCCATTATATTTACAATTTGAACGCTGTAGGGCTTCACTCAGATGGAACCTTTGTGCCGGTCGAGTGTAGCTTTCTCTCCACACTTGTTCTTAAAACCTCGCTTCTCTTCTCTTTTGAGAAATCAGCGCCTCCTCAAGAGAAGGCTGGAGAGTAGTTCTCAAGGGCGGAAGGAACCCTTTAAAATGATCTTCTCCGCTGGATCTTTGAGAGGAGCCCCCACTTTAGCCACCAATGAGCACCCCATGGGAAGCTTCCAGTGGGATCCCTTGGCAAGGAGCACCTCCTGCTCATCCCCTTTCGAAGCCACCTCTCCTTTTGGAAAGTTTGAGCCGCTCATTTCAACACACCCTCTAAGAAGCTCCCCCTTGCCAATAACCCACCTCGGCCACCAGCTCTCTCTCTCTCTCTCTCTCTCTCTCTCTCTCTCGCAATGCAACTGCTCTTAAACCATCTGGAAGAAAAGCTTTCGAGAGGAAGGCAGTGTCTGATGACTTCCCTTCTTTCTTTGTTCATGGATTGTGGAAAGTTCTGACACCCCTGGAAAGCTCCTGGCACTTGAACGCCTGCTGCTCCTGACAGGAAGTGAAGCAAGCCAACATCTGCGGGAGATGGCTTTATAAAGCATGGAAACGGAAGAGTTTTGCCACACACTGGAGTGTCTCGCCCGGTGTCCCTTTACGCCTTGTGTGGCCTGAATGGTGGTGAAAATACCCATCGCTTCAGCCACTCACCAGGTCCAGAAAGGAGAAGTAGTGCTCTACTGGGCATGCCCTAACTCTTTGCTTTCCAATTTCTCAAAAGTGATTATTAATCTTTTTTCAAAAAAAAAAAAATCTGGATGCTATACAGCACAGGCCTGCACTACAAAATGCACCCTCTTTGTCACCAAATACCCACAACCAGAGCACACACGACCTGGTAAAAGCCAGCAAGGAAGTAAAACATCTTGCAACGAGTGGAGGAGGGTGACATGGTCCCTTCCTTGTTCATCCCACCTCACAATGTAACTCATTGTGGGAAAGGAATGAATTGCAAGGAGCTTGCTTTTGGTGACCAGTTCCTCTCCAGCTCTGCCTTCCCCAACCCTCAGAAGCTCTCTTTGCATGGGGGCAAGCCACCCCCCCTCCGAAAGACCCACCTGCTTCCAACGGCTGATGATGCGGAGCAGGGCAGAGTAGTTCCTGCCCGGGCGCAGAGGGGCGTTGCAGAAGCCCCGCCGAACCGTCCCATCGCCAAGGACAAGGTCGGTAGGCCAGGCCACGCTGTGTGCCGGGAGCACTACTGCTGTGTACAGCTGGGGTTCCTCCTGGCTTGCATTGAAGGGCTGGAGCTGCAGGGAGCAGCAGGAGCTGGAGGTGGGAGGCGGATCCTGCAGGGGCCCCACCAAGACCTGGTACTCCCTGGGAGAGAAAGGGAGCCGTGGGGGAGGAAAGGTGTGTCTTTTCTACGGAAACACCAGCCTGGCACCTACCTCCGCCCCCCCCACCGCGCCCCCAGCCTTCTCACGCCTTGAGGGGAACCCCAGCGTGGGCCTCTGTTCCAGTCCACCTGCCAGGCAGCCCATGGTGGCCAGCGGCAATGGGCGGCAGGTGAGTTTGCGACAGACAAGGGAGGAAGGAACATCCAAGCTGCAGGAAAACCTCGTCCCCTGACGTCCTCTGCCTGGCCAGCAAAAAGCCAGACCTGGTACAACAAAAGTCCTAGGGCTGGCCAATACTGTACGCCTATCTTGGAGCGGGCAAAGTCGGGTTGAAGAGTTCCCATGATGTGCCCTCTGGGGCAGTCAAGTGGCTTAAGACCCTGACCGTGGAGGAGGGGAGGAGGAGGAAGGAAGAAGGCGCTGCTTACCAAACGGGCCCGTGAAGGTCGGGGACAGGTTCCAGGGGGAGCACGACTGTCCCTGCTGAGGCCGAGATGTTGCAAACGCTCTGCACGCGGAGGCCGGGAGGAACAAAGGGCTCTGTGGGGATCATGAGGACGGCAGTCATGCGCTAAGCTCTTCTCGTAATACTGGCTGCAAAGCTTGAGACCTGCCTCTCCTGCCCAGAAGACATTTTCGCTCGCACACCTGCATGACAAACTGGTCGCTGGAAGGGACTCTTTTCTCCCTGAACTCCTGAACCGTTGGCGGGGCAGGGCCGGGAGCTGGCCTGCTGCTCGTTCATCCCCCACCTCAAACCGGAAGTGGTCCCCGTGTTTTCAGCCACACCTGGGGACCTCCCGACCTCTGGGGCAGATGAGGTGCAGGCTGCTAAAGCTCTAGAATCTGGATCCTTTCTGGCGTTGCGGAAGGAAAAGGAGAATGAAGAGCAAGGGAGCAGTTCGGAGAGCCCGGGGGAGAGAGAGCCCTGCGCAGTCCTTCGAATCCCTACAGCTAGAGGTGCAAATCCTCTCCCCAAATCCTCATGGCCCCCTTGCAGAGAGCCGCTCGCGGAAAGAGGTCTGATCCCTGGTTGTCCTGGGTCGGTGGAAGGGGGCAGCGCAGGCAAGAGGTGGCAGCCTGATGGGCACTAAGAGTTCAGAGGGCTTCCCAGACGTGGTGGAAGATGGCCACGGAGGGCAAACGGCACAGAAGGCCTGGAAGTGTCCCCCTCGGCCACTCCACAGGGGGGCCCTTCTCTGCCCTCTCCCTTTTCTCCTTGCATTGACTCTCAGGAACACCTTCGGCCCCCAGGTCTAGCAAGAGCCAGGAGGACAAGAGGGAAAACGCTGGGGCTCCAGAGTTCCCTGGTGACATTGCCTGCACACTCCAGAAAAAAAACCCGAGGCAACCCATGGCCTCTTTTCCAGCTGGCTTTGAGGGAAGCCTTTGGCAGGCACGTGCCCAGCAAGGGCTCGACCCGCGGTGGCTGACGAGTCCCTGTCCTGCCCCCAAGGCAAAGGCCGAGGTTCTTCGCACCTGAGATCCCCGTCTCCAGATCCCAACGCAAGGCCTCCCCAGGGCCAGCAGATGTGACGGCCTGCACCGTCACGGTGTAGTTGGTGCCGGGTCTCCAGGAACTCTGCTCATATTTGGTAACGGATGAGTTGACCAATATCTGCTCTTCTTCCAAGAAACTGGCATTGTACGCTCTGGTGGCAGTGACGTTCACCTGCAGGAACCAACAGGGGAGGCTTGGGTGGTCTTCAGGTGCTGGCATCCTCTCCCCGGCATCACCCCCTCCCTCCAAGAACAGGGCCCAGCCGCCTCTGGGCCCCATGGCAGCAAGGGGTGCAGGCCAGGTCCCTTGGCGGGAGGAACCCCTAGGCTTGCTGAACCCCAGAACAGTACAGGCTCCTCGAGCCAACTCCTGCTCTCCCGGAGAACCAGCGTGTTCCAGGTAGACGTCACTGAGCTATCATGCTTTATGTGCTGAGCCCCATCATCCCTCTTGGTAGCCACTGTGCAGCATGGCTCTTCCTAATTTGGAAGGTGGGGGGCATCCAGCGTGTGGGGACTTTGCTCTTTAGCTCATTCTAAAGGTGCCCAGCCTGGCTTAGCCAAAGGGTGGGCAGTCTGGCCACAGGAGGGTGTCCTCCGAAGGGGCAGAAGGCCGGGACCCTGCGGACACTTCCCATCGAGGCCGGTCCTGGAACTGGCAGCTTTTGGGTGTAAGTTTGTTTTTTTAGTTTTTTTAGTTTTTTAGTTTTTTTTAATGAAATGAACATCAAACATAGACAACATAAACCTAATACCACAATAAAACACAATTACATAATACACCAGTGCCATCTTCACCCTCAGGGCTAGTATTCATAATATTTTTAAATTTCGTTCAGTCCATTTTCTCTCCAAAAATTCATTGTTTCTTCCCTCAGCGTATACCCCTTCCCTCTCTAAAATACATATTCCAAGAATACACTCCATATTTTCTTAAAATCATTATTTTTTGATAGGCCTCTTCTTATTTTCATATCACATGTCAATTTATCATTAATTGCCATATCCCATAGTTCTCTATACCATTCCTCTAAATTGAGTTGGTTATCATTTTTCCAGTTTCTTGCAAATATTAACCTTGCTGTCATAACCATTATTACAATTAAATCCTTATTTTCTTTCAACAATGGATCTTTCTTACCCATGTTCAATAACGCCATTGACGGGGCCATTTGAATATTTAATCCACTTATTTCCCTTATTTCTTTAAAAATTTCCTTCCATGCTTTCTTTCTTACTTAACCACCACATATGTAAATATGTCCCCTTCTCTTTTTTACACCTCCAACATAGTGATGATAATTTTTTATTTATTGTATTCAGTTTTACCGGCCTTAAATACCACCTCCATATTACCTTATAACAATTTTCCTTTATCCTTATAGACATATGCTTCATAATTCTTTTATCCGACATTTTATCCCACTCTTCTCCTATTGCTTCTTTATCCAAATCATGTTGCCACTGTGCTTTTAATCCTTGTGTATCCGGTTCAGCCTGAATTAGTAATTTATATATTTGACTTACAGATCCCTTTCTTTCTGTCTTTTCCTCTAATTTCAGTCTTTTTTCAATAATCTCTTCAAATTTTGTCATTTTTCTACTTTTCCCTTCCCATGTCCACCTTTCTATCTGGAGCATGTTAAGCCAAGAAATCTCCTCTCCTCCCAAAATCTCTTTTATATTTCCTTTATCTTTCAACTTCTCCATCCAATCTTTTATCCTATTTATAGCGTTATCTTTTAATATATTCTTAAGGGTTTTTTTTTTCAGATTTTCTGGAAAGTTCTTTAAATCTACAACCTGGGATAAGGGAGAAGTTGGTGGGCTCAATACACCCCTAAACTTTTTCCATCTTTCTAATATGTTTTTAAGGAAAGGGTTAGTAATCTTTTAAATCTCTTCTCCAATCTTTTTTTAAAACAATATACTTTCTATTTTTTCTTCCTTACGATGCATTTCTATTTCTGTCCAAATTAATTTTTTATTACTTTTAATAATATCTGGGATATATCTGAGTTGATTTGCTATATAATATCATTTTAAATTGGGTAATCCAAGACCTCCCTTTTTTTGTGTTACATACCATAATTTCTTATTAATCCTCATTCGTTTATATCCATTACAGTAACAATTTATCATTGTCTGCCATTCCTTCAATTGTTTTTTCTGTAATCTTTATAGGAAGCATCCAAAAGATAACGTTTAATTTAGAAATAATTTTCATTTAACATAATGCTACTCTACTGGTTTGGTTGGGGTGTCAGTTTCAATGAATGATGTTATTGGCTGATCACCGAGAAAACCTACGACTCTCTCCAGTCTGCCATCCATACCAGTCCATCCCAGTCAGCCTGAGGGCCGCCTGGAGCCACTCTGAGCCAAAGCACCCCGGAGTCACACACACCCCTACCTGGTATCCAACAATCTTCCCTTTGCATGGAGGGGGCGGCTTCCACTGCAAGAGTCTGGAGGACAGATCCAGCACCTCCCTCTCTGGCTGGTCTGGAACTGGAAGGAAGATAAGCAGAGTGGGTCATGGAACTGGTCACTGCCTCCGGCCAGAGCCCTCTCCCTCTGTGATCAAAGAACCACAGAATGATGGAGTTGGAAGGGGCCCGAAGGCCACCTGGTCCAGCCCCCTGCTCAAGGCAGGAATCCAGAACCAAGCAGATCGGACAGAGGGTGGTCCAGTTTTCTCTTGAAGGCCTCCAGCGCTGGAGCGCTCAGATTGGCTGAGCTCTGGTGGCCCTGGATGGCACACGCCATGGGGAGACGAGGGAGGCAGGACGGGTCTTCTGGCCCCAAGGCAGCCCAAATGCCCACAAAATGCCCTCTCCCAAAGGCTGGAGGAGGGGGCAGTAGCCACCATGACCGTCCGCTGCTCTCTTGAGGGGGTGGCTTCCCTTTCTGACACTGCCCGCTTTCCACATCTTGGAAAACGCCGGATGCTACGGAGACAGGCATTGGACCAGGAAGTGGCTCCCTCGAGCCGTTCCGTCAGTCTCAGTTAAACAGAAGCCCTTGCAGGGAACCTTCTGCCCGCCCGACTCTGGCGGAGAAACGGAGTGTGTGTCCGCTGAAGAATGGGACTGGGCAGGGGGTGGGAAGACGCCGTGGGAGACTTTGGCCCCAAGGGAGAGGACGAATCGGTGTGCCTGCACCCGTGCAGTGACACAGGCCTCAGGAGGCCAAGGAAGGCCCCTCTGGCCTCTTGTTCCCAAGTCACCCGGGCTGAACAGCCCTTGGGGGGGTCTCTCTCCGAAGCCCAAGGAGAAGGCCTGCTCAGCGTCGAGGTAACCTCTTAGCCAGCTCCTGTGACCCATGGACAAGGACGGACAGACCGCCTCCGCCTCCTGACACATGAAACCACGGGCACAAACCAAACCCATTCACACACACCCCTTTTACCTCCTTCCTTTGTTGTGAAGTCTTTTTCATAGAGGTTAAAGCGGTGCCATGAGTAGGAAATGCAGTAGATAGAGACGTGATAGGAGGAGAAGGGGTGCAAATTTTCACAGTACACGGTGGAGTTCTGTCTTTTAACCTTCCGTTTTTTTGGCATCTTGCAGGAGTCCGTGGGAGGTCCAGTTGGCTGACAGTGGCCTTGTATATTCCAGACGCGGCAGCTTTCTGGGGGGCTGCACCTCCAGCTGATGCTGGTAGCTGAGATCTGAAAGTCTGTAATCCGGGGCTTCTCTGTAATACATGCCAGAAATGAATAATAAACAACATGAGCATCGGAGACAAGTTGAGTTAAAACCCAGTTGCTTTCTGGCTTGCAAAGAATCCTGTTGGAGGTTAGCTTTGAGCGGAATGGGGAGGGAGGGTGGTGAAGTTTGGGCTCAGAGAAGAATCGGAGGGCTTGGAAAGTTCCACCTCGAAGGGTTGGTGAACTCCTTGGGCTTCACAGTTCTTCCCTGGATGGGCCTCAAACCGCATCTCAAAGGGCTTTCAAGGTAAGTGAGGTGGTTATGGGGTGGGTTTGCCCCTTCCATACATGTTCCATTGAGCTTCCATGGTCCAGTGGTGATTCCAATCCTATTCTCTGGGGTCCTGCTCTGGGGTCATTCTCTCCCTGCCCTGCACCACACTGGGCACCTCGTGAGCAACTTCAGCAGGGTCCCTGTCCTGTGCCAGGGATCCTCAAGGGGCTACACGGACTTCCCAGAACAACAGAAAGCCCCCCAAACCTTGGAACCAGAAGTCCCCTTGCCGTTTTTGAAAACTGGGTATGGGTAGGGGGCAAAAATAAAAGTCCCACAAGCTGTTTTAGGGGTGAATGGCAGCTTCTGAAAGCTTTTGGGAGTGTGGCAATGCAGTCCTGCTCCTGGGGTGGAGCTTTGTGGGCTAAGAAGTCCAAGCAGGGTGGGGACTCCCAAAAACAGCTCCTGGGGGGGGGGGGTTTACACACGTTCCCTGCCACCCCAGGGATCCTTTTGCCCTCCCTCCTATGGAGTTGGTGGGCTTCTGCTCTCTGCTTTGTGGAGGTGGGCGTGGGAACTCCTCTGCTAAAGCATTTGAGACTGAAGAGCAGAAGCAATGGATTTGAATGATTACATGAAAAAAGAGAGTAAATTTTAAAAAAAAAATCGGAGGGAGAGCTTCCTGAAGAGACATCCCCGGAAGGGTGGCTGGGGGTTTCTCAAGGGAGGACAGGTGGCCCCCTGCCAGGGGTGTTCCACCTGTGGAGGCCTGCATTGACCGCAGGGGGTTGGAGGCGGTGATCCTGGAGGTTTCTCCCCACCTTACAGTTCTTTGGTTCCGGGTCTCAGCAGCCAGAGTCCTGTTCGCTGGTCTTTACCTTCCCACAGGCTCTCTGTCGTGCGGTTGATCCTGCACTGGCAGGAGGGGAGAAAGCCCGGCGCACACTTGCCTTTGTGGCGACATTTTTCTCCAATTCAATTTTGACCCGTCTCTGTTTCCTAGGGTGCTTTTTTGGAATGCAAAAGGCTAGGGTGAGAAAATGCCCCTCTGCCATCCAAGGGGCCCTTCAGGGAGAGTGAGTTTTGGGTCCCTGCCCTTCCATTTTCCTGGGGGCACTTATGACACTCAAAGCAAGAGGGAAATGTCACTTTGCTAGAAGAAACCAGCAGTTTGGGGGTGGGGGGAATAACTGGGTTCTTATCTTACCTGACCCCAACCAAAGTGGGCGAAAGGAATCAAACCCACCCACTCCTATCTCTTGGAACTGGCTTTCTTGTGTGCTTGGAGCTGAAAGCAAAAGTGCTGAGCAGTGGCTTCAGGGAGACCAGCCCTCTCACTCACGCACTGGCCAGGAGGACAGAGTTGATGTTCTGCATGGCTCATGGTGCCATTCTCCCAACTCTGAGATGATTCAGACGTGCACTGCGGGGAGCAGCATTTTGCCGAACGAATGTGCATGCGGCAACGCTTTAGTGACAAAAAGGCAGATGAACTGGAAGAAGGGGGAGGGCCACCTGAAAGAGGCAACTGCTCGGCAGGCTCTCTCCTCGGCTGGCCAGCCCAACCTCTCTGCAAAGCCGGTGGGCAGCACCACGAGAGAAGAACTGCCACGTGCAGAAGCCTTGTGGCCCCCTGAAAGACCCACGAGGCTTGCCAGACACAAGCTTTCAGAGCCTCCAGCCCTTTGCTTCCAATCCAGGTGGGCTGAGCTCCACAGCAACGTCGGCCAAAGAAAACAGGTGACGGGACCATGTACACAAAAGCACTACATGAAACACGCAGAAAGAGGACACCTTTGATCAGGTCACACAGAATGCAGTTCGGAAGGATAAAACACAGCCAGCTATACATATATATGTACATGTTTTTTGTTCCCTCAAAGAGTCTCTGTAAAGGAATAAGGCTGGCCAGGTTTCCTTCGCCAGGGCGAGTTATCTCGCCTTCCAATCTAGATTGGAGAAGCAAACAGACACAGCACAGCAGGGTTTTGTCTCTCTTCCCCCAGGCAAGTACCAGGACTAATCTTATTTGTGCGAATTGAACCTGGACAGTCTCACTGCACTATACCTTTTCCTATACAAACATTATTTTCTATCACTTTGGAAGTCTCCTTTTCACCCAACCTTGTAACCTCTTTTGCAAGATAATAAATTGCTTTCCTGTCAGAACAATACAACAATGTAACCATGTATTTCCATACTTGCTGTCTATAGTCCCTGTTGTAAAATTCTATCCCTTCTGTGATTCCCACTCCGATAAAGTTTGGATTCCTTTGTAATCCCATCCCTTCTGCTAATAGGTCATGAACCACCCATTTCTCCTCCCATTCCCTTGTGTAACCAATGTTATAAAAGTCCTGGTCTTTCCTGTGCATGACATGGTTGTTCTTGCCTATACTTGGAGGCATGACTTCTGTCACGCCTTTTATTTAGCTAAATAAAACAGCAACCATTTGAACTCTCTCTCATGTCAAGGTTATTGGCGTTCAAACTTTGACTCGCTATTCTGGAGACTAGCTCCTGGTTTCAACATGGTTACTGAAAAAGCCTCGTTGCACCCTTGGATGGCCTAAAATGTGCTTGTTTGTTTTTTAATGGGGGGGTTGGGAAGTGGAGGCAGGGCACGGTCGGGGGACCCTCAGAACATGACAGTATTGCCCCTCTCCTGCCTCGATCCCCTGGGGGTCTCTCCTCAAGAGCAAGATGTTGGTGCTGCTGCCACAGCCCTGCTAGCCCTCTTCTCTGCCCTCCGCCCTTGCCCTGGCACTGTCCTCAGCTTACACACACACACCCGGGGTCCATGTACATGACAAGCTGTTTTTGTTTTTGTTTTACTTGCCTGGATGGCTGTTGCACTGAGGCTTACTCCTGAACAGACAGCAAAGGCTGTCTGGCTGTCACTACACCATCTTGTCACCTTTTCTCAAATGGCCATGGAGAAGGAGGCTGGAGAGCAGAGCCATCACGAGCCGTTTTGGGCTCCCCAGAGATTTGCTGCCCTATTAGTTAAGCTTGGCTCTCGTGAGATGGACACGAGTGAGGAGAACGGGAAGGAATGCCTGGGCCTGAGCACGCAAAGCCTGTCCGGGCCCCATGCTTAGCCTGCACACCCTGCGCGTCCTTCTCTTGGGAGCGCCGTGGGCGAGAATGAGAGAAATAGAGGAGAGCTGGAATATCCACAGTTTGAAATGACTGATAAGTTTCTTAAGCAATAGATACTCAGGCCGTCCGCCTCTTTTTCTTTTCTCAGGTCAAAAGGGCTTTTGGCTCAAACTCCACCTTTGGAATTTGCTGTACATTAGTACCAACCGGGACAGTGGGTGCTTAGAAAGTCGTGGAAAGACCAGAAATTGAAGGAGAAGGCCCGTTTCAAGTGTTATTAATCACTGAGACAGCAGTCCGAACAGTCGAAAAATGTTGGACGAGGATAAAAGAAATAGAAAGCTCACCCAAGAACTTGGAATAAGGACGGAATCGCATGGAGGCATGTGCCGAACAGCACTGTGTACACCAAAGCGATAATTGTTACTGGACTGAAGTACAGAGGTGGGAAGTGTTTGGGCAAGAGTTTCTGGATCCTTTCTTTACACCTTACGGACCTGATATTACTGATCAGGGTAACCTTTGTACCTGGAGCTGGTATCGTGTTTGGTAATATTCAGGGACCACACCACTGTGGGCAGAGGAAGGAGAGGGTTGGGGACTAGTTCAATACAAAAGGGCTCATACTCACCACGAGTGGACCAAACATTTTTTTATTTCCAGCATAGGAGAGGTTTACCAGAACGTTTTTTGGAGATATAGGGCACGCACACGCACACACTGACAGGGTGTGTCATGGGTTGGAATACAATTTGTTAACAAACCCCTCCATAATCTCACAGGAAGGGAGAGCAGTTAGGGAATATAGGTTACATCAACTGTACTGCCCCCAGTGAGCCATATGACCATGTTGGTAATATTTTGTTGGATTATTAGCCTAACAGAAGGGCAGTTGTCACCAAGAGCCCCTTCCACTAATGTGGTAATTGAAGCTACACAGTTGTTGGCAGACTCATTGAATCTTTCCAATTGTTACATATGCCACCACCTGTCAAAGGATTATCAGACAAGCTGGCCATTTTATATTCAACATCTAAATTCAACAGAATTAACTAAACCATATAGAACGGATCTTCCAGATGATGCCACCTGGGATATAAAAGAACCCTCAGCAAGAGGCTTTATTAAAGTGGTAAAAACCTGGTGCTGGTCCCTGGTGTTGGCGGTGTAACGGAACCGGCCCAGCAATAGGATAGAGTAGTTGCAGGATAGATACCAAAATGAGTGGTGCAAGAATGTCAAATGGAACTTGAGCCACAGGGCACGATATAATGGCACTAAATATTACAGGATACTATTTACAATGGGTTATGAAACAGCAGTGTAGCAAGGTGTTTCCCGCATAACGGGGGGCATTCCTTTATTTGTGGAAAGAGCATAAACAACACTGTCAGGAAATTGGAGTGGAAACTGCTACGTAGCAACAGTCATGCCTGCCTTACGAATTCTGCCAGACTTGCCAGAAAAATTAGTAAGAAATAAAAGAAATCTTGCTCAGTCACGTCAGTACCTCAATGTCCATTGGCACATTTTGGCGGTCTAAGGTCCCTCAAACCATGCCATGTACCGCATACAAGCGATAGTGGAAATATTAGCAAATGTGGCGAGAGAACTTTGGAGCTAATAAAAATAGAACTAAGTGACTTGAGGCAGTTATTTTTGCAGAACAGAGAGGCATTGGACATAATCTTGGCTGCACAAGGAGGAACGTGTAAACTTATTGGAAAGGAGTGTTGTGTGTACGTCCCCGATTACGGGAAACAAATTGAGGAACATATAAATCATATGGAAGAAGTAGCCGAAGTACCCCATATGGAAGAAGGGTGGAATCCATTTTTCCTGGCTAACTACCGTATTTTTCCGTGTATAAAATGACACTTTTTTCCTTAAATAATTAGACAAAAAATTGAGGGTCGTTTTATACACGGAAGGCAGTCGCTTTTTCCTGCCTTTTGCGAAGCCACGGGGCTTAGCAAAAAGGAAGGGAAGGCTCCCTTCAGGTAAAGCAGCAATGAAAGGGCTTCAGGATCAAAGGGCTGCGATCGTGCAGCCCTTTCATGGCTGCTTTAACCACTTCCTAAGCCCCACGGAGCTTAGGAAATCAGCCATGAAAGGGCTTCAGGATCAAAGGACTACGATCGTATGATCGGAAGGCTCCCTTCCTTTTTGCTAAGCCCCGTGGCTTCGCAAAAGGCAAGGAAAAGCGGCGGTCAAAGGGAGCCCTTTCTCCGTGGCTTAGCAAAATGAAGGGCAAAGCAGGGATCAAATTTTCTAATTTGGGATTAGAAAAGGGGGGATCGTCTTATACATTGGGTCATCTTATAAACGGAAAAATATGGTAGCTGGCTGGGAGTAGTAATGATGGTAGTAATAGGGTTAGTATGCTGTTGCGTTTTACAGTGTGGTCCCATGCTTTGTGGATGCATAAAAGGCACACATCAGGGTGGGTTTATTCCAATGATGGCAATAAGGGAAGTGACCTATGGGTTACCAGAAATTGAGAAGGAAACTATGATTGAAATAGAGGGAATATTAATGCTTTGAGGTAGCAAATGAAAAGGAAAAATGAAGAATGCAAAAGTCAGCAATTATGAAATAAGAAAAGGAGGGATTGAGAGAGAAAGACGAATCAGTGCTGCTTTTGCAAGATCTTGTAAAGACACAGTGATTAAGTAGAAAGCTTCTGTAACCAATTAGTACATGCATTTGTTAATTATGTAGCTGACATTAGAAATTGTAGGGGAGGTCCGGGAAGCCAATAGAGAACATACAGATACGGGTGGTGCCCCATGGTACTGACAAAAAGATTAAGTGAGTGAACCTGGTTAATAATGAAGAGACTTAATGGGTCACTTAGAATGACCGCAGTAAGGTTAAGGAAAGGGAACATATACCAAATAAGGAAAGAAGTAAATAAGGGTCTGGGGTCTAGGTAAAGAGGGGAATGGGAGATGTAAACAAAGGTGGAGTTTCCTGTGATCGGTTTAGGTGCATCAGATAGGCTGTACACCTTGGAGTACCCAGACCAATGGGGAAACAAGGGAGGGACCCTGCGGCCGGGAATAGGGGATAAATATCATGCGACCTGTATTGATGGGTGTGCCTACCCAGTTAGGACACCCGCTTTTGCAAAAGTGCTTTTTAATAAAGGAGTGCTGCTTGTATTCGTGGTTGTCTGGTTACTGCATTTAAGTAACAAAGGGGTGAGCATTTCTCACAATTGGAGCCAAGGGGTGAGCATTTCTCACAAGAAGATCCGGGGAGCTGCTGACTGGGCAGCTTGACAGCAATGCCACAAAACGTTCTAGAACACGTGAGTGTACATTTAGGGGTGTCTCAAAAAAAAGTCCTGCCAGACTAATGTTCTTTCCCTCTCCCTCTCCCTCTTTCTCTCTCTCTTTACAGAGTCAAGGGGAATGCTGTGGATACAGGTACCTCTTGATATCAGCAAGGCTTTTGACAAAGTCCCTCATGATATTCTTGAGGCCGAGCTGGTAAAATGTGGGCTAGATGATTTTTATTTTTGTTTAATTTAGCTGGCTGGCAGGCTGTAACCAAAAGAGTACTTTCCAAAATGAAAATTCTACATTTAGGCAGGGAGGCAAAACATCTGCATAAATATAAGATGGGTGGCAGCTGACCTGGCAGGTGGCACATGTGAAAAAAGGTCTAAAGGACTTCATAGAGTACAAGCTGAACATGAGTCAACAGGGTGATGCAGCAGCGATAGGGAAAAAAGGAAGGAAGGAGCCAATGCAACGTTAGTCTGCATCAACCAGTACAAGGTGCAGATCTAGTGAAGTAATAGTATGGCTCTACACTGTTTTTGTCAGACGTCATGTGGAATACTGTGTTCCATTTGGGATACTATTCATTTATTATTATTATTATTATCTTTATTTAAAATACTTATACTCTGCCTTTCTCCTCAAGAGCACCCAAGGCAATTTATAATATTAAAAACAAAAAAAATATAAAAACTGGAAAGTGAGGGGAGAACAAACAACAAAATAAACCTAAACAAAGTAAAACAGCCGCTCAGCCCCTTAAGTAGCCAGTCGTTAAGAAAAAGCCTGCCTGCCTGGAGGTCTTTGCCTGCTTGCGGAAAAAGCAGCAAAGATGGGACCGATCTAGGCAGGAAAGCAAGGGTTAGAGAGGAAAAAACCAATAAAAGTGGAGTATCTGATGACGGAGGTAAAGGAGGAGATAAAAGGAGAGGTAGACTGGGAGACACTGGGAGAACAAGAGGAGGAGAAAAAGAGAACTGAGGAGAAGGACGGGGATATACCCTTAAGATGGGGGTGGCTAGAGATGGAGGATCCCTGGACCAGGGAGAGAGTCCGTATAAAATTGTCCCTTGAAGAGACAGCGCAGAGGCAACAATATCATACGTACTACAGCCCTGATAGAAGCTAAAAGAGAGAGAGAGAGAAAGAGGAGGTTCAAAAAGGGAGAAGAGGTGGAATAGCCATGTAACTGGGAGAAAAAGAACCAATAGTGATGGGGCCGCTGGCACAAACATATTTCTAATAAAATAATTAGAAAGGTCAAAAGTACCATCCACCATGGGGTGCAGTTTCTCCACCCCTCCCTCCTAAAACTGGCTGGGACAGTGCGGACCTTGATTAACATGACCCCCAGCAAGACAATGGGAGGACCATGATTGCTGCTTATTTGCATCTCAACAAGAACTGGTAGTTCTGGTAGTCACAGCAGTATTTACTCAAATTTACATAGATTCCCGCCTCCTGGACACTCCACACTCTGACCGCCTGGACAGGTAGGGAGGACCAGTTCCTCTATGCTAATGAGCTTCCTGAATTGTTCATTAACTAACAATGCAACTAGCCACAGACCTATTGTGGGCAGATATTTCCCCATGATGTCCCCTAACTGCTGTGCCCAGGTGAAACAATATAACCAATGTAAATCCTATTGTCGGAAGGAAGATGTTCCCATGATATTGCCCAACTTATAGAATAGTGCCAGACAAACTGCATTCCAGGTCTCAGACCACACACACACACACACCCCTTGTATGTACATCCTATAGAATTCTCTGTTCACTATTTCCTGGTCACGTATGCTGTATCCCAACCCCTGATTCCGGAATACAGAAGGTATAAAAACCCCTGCCACCATTCTTCAAGGCGGGCAGTCTACCTCTTGCTTGGGAGAGGCTGTCCCGTCAGGCTACGAGTTCTTTATCTGATATATCAAATAAACAAAAGCCTTTTTGAATTCTCTCTCCAGTCAAGATTTATTGGCAATTAATTTTGACTTGGAAAGTCTAGGGGCTAGCCTGGACTCAACAATAGAATGGACCGTGTGTGTGTGTGTGTGTGTGTGTACCCAAAAGAGGAGGATCGTGGGAAGAAGAGGGGCAAGAAGAGGGGTATCTCCTTCCCAAGATACCTACAGAAGGAGAGTGGGCTCGACACCCTCATTGTGGGACCCTTTGCCCCAGCCTAAGGAACCCTTTCAGGAAACTGACGGATCGAGAGGGCTTTGGGGTGAACCCCCGTTGGTGAAGTCATTCTTTATGCCAGAGTTCCAAGAAAGTTGGACAAAGAGGGACACAGTAGATGGACTCGTTGGTGCTATGGAAGTAGTTGTGCATGATTCTCCATTATCGTTTCATAAAAAGTTTATGCATTTTGAAGAGCCGTCACTGCTTTTGGGGGAGCGAAAGGGAGGTTGGAAGGAATCTAAGCTTGAACCCACTCACATCCATTTAGAGTAATCCATTTGGGGCACTACCGTCTAACAAGGAGATCAGCAAGCTCTCCGGAGGAGAGTGTTCCAGATGGATGACAAAGGGACTGAAAACCAAACCCTCCCTGATGCTCTCCAGCCCCCTCAACACCTTAAGATGTGCATCCAAGAGGACTCGACTGCTTTATTACATCAAGGAAATCAAGTCATCTTTTCCCCACAAATGTGTAAAGCAGCTTCCACAGAAGTCTAGAGGCCCTGCTGAAGCACTTTCAGAACTATGAAATTCAGCCTGTACATTTATGTACATGCAGGGAAGTAGATTTTCACAGCTAGCAACCCTATGTTGTTGTGGTTAGAACATTTCCTCACAAACTGCTAATATTGGCCCCACACCCAGACTCACAGCTATGTGCTGATGCAAAGCTGCCAGTTCCTGTAGCAACCAAAGGGGCAAGTCCCACTTGGTGTAACTTCGGCACCAGTGATGGAAAACGGGCATAACCAGAGATCCACAGAACACGTAGTCACCCACCTGCCCCTTCCCAGTTCTGCAGCCCCACCACCACCAAGGCCAAGCCACCATCGTCTCCAGCACATCCACATGCTGCAAAGCTCAGTGCAGGAGCCCAAGAATCCATGAGTTTGCGTGGTTGCAGGGCAGGCACCTCCAGAGGAGACGTCCTGCAGGCGCTGAAAGCAAAGCCATGCCTTGTGCCCCAGCCAGCCAGGGCAGGGGGCCCCGCCCTTCCCAGGCACCCTTCCCCCCCCCCCACAGGGGTGATGCTTCTAGCCTTGGCTGTCACGTGGGACACCTGCACCGAGTCTTCTTCCTGCTCCCCCCAGTCTTTAGGGAGAGTGCACCCGCACTGCCCTCCCCTCCTTATCCCAAACTCTGATGGAGGAGGAGGAGCCAGATGCTTGCCGTCTCCCGACTTCTTTAAGTGGAGGAGAGACGGTTACCTGCACGTGGGGGTCGCCCAGGTCCCTTAGCCCAGCATCCCCTGCAGGGTGTGGCTCCTCAGCCACTCCAAGGAGGCCCTCCCGAAACAGAAGCTCCCTGCTGGACCTTCTGTGGTGGGGCTGACTCACAGACCAAGCTGGCTTCCCAATTCCTCCCAGGCTCAGCAGTTCCTCCTCCCCACGGCCCTTCCCCATGGGGCAAAACCCCTCATGACCTACCTGCCCTGCTGGACTCCACTGGCTTCGGACCCACTGAGCAAAGGAGGAAGAGAAAGGCCAGGAGGGGGAGAAAAACCCGCCGGACCATGTTGCCGGGCTATGGCCCTGCACCCCTTCCTGGCCGCTCTGATCCTCTCTGCCACTGCCTCCCAGAAACCCAGCAGAGAAGAAAGTGTCCTTCCTGTTCTCGGAAGGACTTCCTCTTCTGCAACAAGAGAAAATGGCATAACCTGATACTCTGGACAATAAGCAACGGTTAGGACGGAATATAAGGAGGGGCAGAATGGTTCCCTATGGGCACAGATGTCAGACCAGGGTGCATTTTATCCCCTTATCTGTTCACAGAACATATCACACAGGAAACTGGACCAGATTCAGAAGAAGGAGAAGTGTTAATGGGCGCAGAAACATCAATAATCTAAGATAGGCAGACGACACCATCTTACTGGAAGAAAGCAGCATGCCCTTTTTGATTGCTGGCTCCTAACAGAGCACAGTGGAGGAATAAAGCTGAGGAAGACCCAGGGAGCTCGCTACCGAGGGAAGAATGTGTTTGGCCACAGCATGAAGAACTTCACCAGGAGGGCTTTAAACTGAATTGGAAGGGGGAGGGAGACACAAGCACAGAGGTAAAGATAGAAAAAGCCTTATGCACAATAAGAGGAATAGACTGAACAGTTCTAATGGGAGTCAATAATAATATTAACATTAATAATCATATTCATAAAAATGCACAAAGAAAAGCAGGCCACATATCACACAATCTCTGGTGTCTATATACAAATGCCAGGAGTATGAGAAACAAACAAGAAGAACTGGTGGGGCCAAAGTCAGATACAGGAAGCTGGACTAGAGGGGCCCTTGGTCTGATCCAGCAGGGCTCTTCTTAGGTTCTTATGTAACTGGAAATCTTAGCTCAGAAGGGTAAATATGACTTGATAGGAATAACTGAAACTTGGTGGGATGACTCCCACGACTGGAATACAGCAATGGAAGGATATAAATTGTTCAAAAAGAACAGAGAGAATAGAAAGGGAGGTGGAGTTGTAGTATATGTAAAAAATACGCATTCCTGCACAGAAACACAGGAGGATTTCCCATTGAGAACATCTGGATCAATCTAGTTGGGGCAAAAAACAAAAGCAACATGGTAGTTGGAGTCTACCACCGGCCATTCAATCAAGGAGAGGAAGCAGATGAAACTTTTGAAAAACAAATTGCAGGGTTTTCAAAGAGATACAATGTAGTAGTGATGGCTTTTTGTGAAGCCACGCTGTTGTGTTTTTTGTTTGTTTGTTTGTTTTGCTGTCTACAAACAAATCCAACAAGAAAAAAAGGCGGGAGACAGCAAGAAAAAAAGCCCAGTGTGGCTTCACAAAAAGCTCAGGGAGGACCTGAAAATAAAAAGGACACATATAGGAAGAGGAAGGAAGGTCAGGCCACAAAGGAAGAGTACAGACAAGTAGCAAGGAATTGCAGGGATGGCCTTAGGAGGGCAAAAGCTGAAAATGAGCTGAGGCTAGCTAGAGACACAAAAAGCAACAAAAAAGCATTCTTCAGGTACATGCGTAGCAAAAGACAAAGAAAAGAAACAGTGGCTCAGCTACTCAATGGAAATGGAAAAATGATAACAGAGGACGAAGAAAAGGCAGAGGGGCTCAATTCCTATTTTAGTTCAGTCTTTTCCCACAAGACAGACTATGAACTTCCAAACAAATTGGAAGTGCAAGTGGGGGAGACAGGATTGCAACTGGAGATTGATAAACAAATAGTCAAGGAACACCTTACCACTTTGAACAAGTTCAAATCTCCAGGGCCGGATGAACTGCATCCGAGAGTACTGAAGGAACCGGCTGAAGAACTCTCAGAACCGCTATGCATTATTTTCTTGAAATCATGGGAAATGGGGGAGGTGCCAGAGGATTGGAGGAGGGCCAATGTTGTCCCTATCTTCAAAAAGGGCAAAAAAGAGGAACCTGGGATCTACAGGCCAGTCAGCCTGACCTCCATCCCAGGCAAAATTCTGGAACAGATCGTAAAGCGGTCATTGTGCAAGCACCTAGAAAACAAGGCAGAAATAACTAGAAGCCAGCACGGATTTGTCAAGAACAAATCCTGCCAAACTAATTTGATCTCATATTTTGATCGGGTGACCTCCCTGATAGACAGAGGGAATGCTATAGACCAGCGATGGCGAACCTATGGCACGCGTGCCACAGCTGGCACGCAGAGTCCTCTCTGCGGGCCCGTAAGCCATAAGTCGCCGGATCGCTCCCCCCCCCCCAGCCAAAGCTGAGGCGGCGGCTGCAGCCACGGTGCTAGCGCCCCGACAGGCGGCAGGCCAGGATCCGGAGCAGCTGGCACTGGTGGGGTTGGGCACGACTGGAGGCGAATCCGGAGTGGGGTCCGGAGGTACCTCCGTGCCCGGGATTCCCCCTTCCACTGCCACTTCCACTTCCGCCGCTGCCACTGCAGTGCTGGGGTTTTGTTTTCAGTTTGGGCACTCGGGCTCAAAAAGTTTCGCCGTCACTGCTGTAGGCGTCGTCGTATATCTTGACTTCAGCAAAGCTTTTGACCAAGTGCCATCAATGATCTCCTGATTAGCAAGCTAACTAGGTGTGAGCTGGATAGATCAAGGGTCCCAACAGCTATCAGGATAACTGAAAGGCTTGCAATTTGTTTTTCAAAGGTTTCATCCGCATCCTCTCCGTGATCGATTGGTCCGCTGGTTGGAGGCAGACGCCAGCAAGCACATTCCTTTCGTTTTGTTCCTTTGCAAAGCGATCCCCTGAAACCTTTTTGGCCGGTGCCCTGAGGAGACCTCCTGCCAACCCTCCCCAGAAGGCCATCTGGCTCAAGTGTCTCCACCCAAAGCGCCTGTATCTTCCCTTCAGCATCCAAGGGCTTTTTCTGGAAAGTCCCCCCAGCCCAGCCGCCCCCTTGATCAGCACAAAGGGGGAGTTCCAAGGAAGGAGGTTGGCCGGCCTCCTTGGTGCCGCACCCGCCCATCCTGGCCAGGGGCGGGCAGGTATCCATGTCTCCTCCGCCGTCTGGGGCAATGCCAGACTCCCTCCTCCAGAACACTGTGAATTGCCACCCACCCCTCAGATGGGGCAGGACAGCCAGGCTGCCCATTTTGGGCAGGCACAGCTCAGCTTGTCCAGGAGCAGAAAGCTGGGGGCAAAGCCTGAGACCACGTGTCTCCCCCCCCCCCGCCAGCCCCGGTCCCTGGCATGGGGTCCACTGCCTTTCTCTGGGCACAAGCAAGCGTGAGGTGTTCCAGCTGCCCCAATGGGGCTGGGCGCCGCTCGGATCCCCGTGCCTGAGGACAGAGAGGAGGCCAGGCTGAAGGGCTGAGAAGGTGCCCGCAGCGCCCTCTTCCTCCGCCTCCTACGCAAGGCTACCGGGGAGGGGGGGGGGTGTCGCTGAGGGCATCTTTTGCAGGCGAGGAAGAGTAACCCCCCCCTCTCTCTCCGTGTGTGTGTGTGTGTGTCTGTTTGTCTCCGCGTTTCCCTGGGCACGCAGGCTCCCGCTTCGGGCGCTCCGGGCGCAGCCCCCCCTCCCGGCCTGGCCCGCTCGGTCGCCGAAGAGCCTCGCCCCCGCCCCGCCCCCCCCAGGCAGGCCTACCGGGAGAGGGCGGGGTCATGGCCGCAGCTCTCGCCGCCCCCAAGAGCGGCCCAGCTCTGAGGACCCCCGACCCGCAGGACGTCCGCGGGCACGTTCCGGGCGGGAGGCAGGCCGGGCAGCCGGGCCGGCCAAGGGTCCCCTCGGGTGCGCGCGGCGCCTCTCCAGCCTCCCCTCGGCGCCTCCGCCCGGGTGCACGGCTCGCGGGAGCCCCCCACCGCACCTCGGCTTCCTTCGGCGTCTCTGGGTGGCCCCGAGGGCGGGTGGGAGGCCGGGAGGGGAGGGAAGGGAAGGGAAGGGAAGGGAAGGGAAGGGAAGGGAAGGGGTCCCCCGGGAAGGTCTCTGCCCCGAGGCAGGAAGGAGAAGGCGCGCGGGGGCCGAGGCGCCTCCTCTTGGGCCCACGGAGGGAGCCCGAGGCGCCGTCGGCGGACCGGGGGCCCGGCCGGCCAGAGGGCAGGAAGGTCCGGAGGCCCGGCCGAGGGCTCGCCTCCCGCCGACGCCGGCCCAGGATGGAGACGAGCTGCGCGCCGGGCAGGGCGGAACCCCACTCTCCGGGGAGCGCCCCGACCCACCGGCCCGCCCGCCCGCCCACGACGGTCATGCCGCCCAATTCGAACGAAAAATGCTGACCTGAAACGCAGAACGAACTGTGTACGGGGGGGGGGGGGGGCAACCCTCGTTGAGAGTTGTGTGGGGATGGGTGGCCCAAGGGGTAAATCCCCCTGAAGGCTCAGGAGAAGTCTATAAACATCAGCAGTATGGCTCTTGTTCTCTTGTGCCATCAAGTCACCCCCGACCCATGGCGACCCTGTGAATGAGTGGTCTCCAAAACGGCCAGTCCTCAGCTGTCCTGCCCAGCTCTTGCAAACTCAAGCCTGTGACTTCCGTTGGGAAGTCAGTCCATCTCATTTTGGGTCTTCCTCTTTTCCTGTCCTGATGCAGAGTTCTGAAGAATTTCTGAAACATTCTGCCCCACCCACCCCCTTCACATTTTCTCTTTCAAAAACATTTTGATGGTCTGGTAAACATAAAATGCAACTTTCCCCCTGTGAAAGGAGGAAATGAACAAGGACCCACTATCCTCTGGGCCTTGGCTTCCATCAGCCGCCGGGGTGACCCTCTGGACTCCAAGAGGCCTGGAGGGAGGGAGGGAGGCTTGACTGGAGCACTCCTGCGGGTTCAGTAAAACTGGGAGCGGAACGTCTTTTTTAGGGTGGATGCATTCATCAACACCCCTGCTTTTTCTTAAACTATCGTTTTTCTTAATTATTATTATTTTTTAATTATTGGGGAATCCACCTGTTGGAGAAAAATGTCTGGCTGCTGTCCTGGAGGGTTCTTATCAGACATGGGTGAAAACAGGTGTACACGTTTTGACGGCAGGGGCCGGATGAGTGCCGGCCCGCAGAGTTCAACATGCTCAGAGGGAAGCCTCCCTTCCAGCGCCCCACAGCCAGAAGGCCCATTGAGGTGCCCAGGAACATTCCCGCCTGGCCGTCCTTTTGCCCACACTCTCCCATTGCTGACCCTGCAGCTAGGGTGGCCACTGCCCCCCGGTACAAGTTCACACTGGGCCAGACATACGGGAAGCTCACGTCGCAGCTGCTCACGAGCCCCAAGGCGGCTCCTCCAGCCAGCTGGCAGCTGCTGCAGCCCGATCGCTGCCTCCCTGACCATGGGGAGGAAGGTGGGAGGGATGGCTGGGGAGCAAGGCCCCCGCCCCTGGGCTCCAGGGTCATCCCAGGACACACAGGTGAGTGTGGGGGAGTGGGCAGGGGCCGGCCCTCAGGGCCAGGCTTGGTTGGGATGGGGTGTCTGGCCTGCCGGCTGTGGCTGCCCTCCCCCGCCCATTCTGGCAAAGCAGGGAGCAGTCCAAGGGGCCAGAGGCAGGGGCCCCCAGTGTCCGTGGGGCAGTGAATCCACTCCGGCTCTGGACCCGGACTTTGGAGGCGCTCTCTTTCAAGGGTGGATTGAGGGCCTTGGATCAGTTCTGCAAAGTTCAGACTAAAACCTGGATTGGATTCACTGCTCCCCGCCTGCGCTGTGCTGTCCAGAGGCAGACCGCACGGTCCTTGTGGGGCTGGAGGCCAGGCCCTGAGCGAGGCCAACGGTCTGGAGGCAGGGGCTGGGGTGCTCGTGAGGACGCAGGGCGGTCTCTCTGAGAGGCTGCCCAGAGGCTGAGACCCCTTCCAGAAGCCAGCCTCAGTGCCTCCAAAGGGCCCGTAGAGGGGGACACAGAATCAAGGGGTGCTCTGGCCCAGCCCCCCCCCCCACACACACACCGGGTCTCTCCCAGTGCAACACCCACCAGAGCTACACATGGACTAC